>OZ037740.1:2520267-3720267 GCA_964035505.1 Watsonalla cultraria | reverse complement strand
CATAATAATTTTAATTGCTTCCTAAAATTATACCCTATCACATATTTTAAGAGCTGTCCCGATTTCCCAGACATTCTGTATATGTGTTTGGATGTATGCTCACCGAGTGTGCGTTGGCCAGTACTGGTGGGTGCGTGGTGGTGACAGTGACGAGATGGGGAGAGGACAACGCGTTGGGTTCCACCACCACCACACTCTCGTTCACTGATACCACCACCGCTTGTGGAGGACGCTCCTCCATCGGCTAAACATAAGGAAATAAAAAAAATTAATAAAAAATAGCCGGCTTCCTTCAGTCACCGAAAAGTGAACTTTTTTGAAAATGAAAAATATTTATTCAGTTTAGGCCCTGGTAAGGCACTTATGAACGTCGAGAATTTACCACCGGTTCGGGAACTAGCCTTCTGAGAAGAACCGGCAATAATCTCAGCTGTACATGATGTACATATCATCGAAACAATATAAATCATATGAAATCATCATACAAAATGAAATTTGATAATAGGTATAAATATTCACAATAGTGACAAATTGTATTAGCATGCAAGTCAGTATAAAACAAAATCAAAGAGAAAAAAATAACAATACCAGATAGATTTACAAGTGTTTGCATACCATGTATTTGCCGGGAGCTACTTGTGCACTTAAAACTAAACGGTCTCAAAAGTATGAAACCAGAGTAATTTTCAGAATATTATTATTATTATTATTATTATTATAAGCCCTTTTGCAGATATTTTACGATTGGTTCGGTTCTTTAGTTGTTTTGTTCGTTTGTAATATCTGTGTGCTTTGTTATAGCAAAGGCCTCCTCCAACTGACTCCATGTTTTTCTTTCTTTGGCTAGTGTTGTCCAGGTACCGCCCGCCATTGCCTTAATTTCGTCGACCCATCGCCTGAATGGTCTGCCCTGTTTTCTTTTCCTGTTCCCTGTGTACCAGTTCATCACTATTTTCGACCATTTGTCTTTTCCTCTGATTGTGTGACCTGCCCATTTCCACTTGAGTTTTTTGATGGTTGTTGTGACATCTTTTGTTCGTGTGTGTTTCCTAATTGTTGTAGTTTTTAGTTTGTCTTTCAGTCTTTTCCCCATCATACTTCTCAGCATTGCGTTTTGACAGGTCTCAAGTTTCGTATAGTGCGATTTATTAAGAGCCCACGTTTGGCATCCATATGTGAGTATGGGCAGTATGCATGTGTTGAAGAGTTTACGCTTTATGCTCATGCTCATTTCTTTATTTTTAAACACTTTTTTCAGGCTCCAGAACTGTTTCCAGGCGTTTGCTATGCGTTTCTCTATTTCTTTTGAGGTTGTATCTGTGGTAGAGATTATTTGGCCCAAATAGACATATTCGTTTACATATTCGATTTCATTGTTGTTTACATATATGGGTTCTTGCGTCCCATTTGTAATGGCCTTGGTCTTTTCCGTGTTCATGCTTAGTCCTACCTTGCGACTCTCTCTATTTAGGTCATTTATCATTGTCTGGAGTTCTTCCTTTGTTGTTGAGATTAACACAAGATCATCTGCGAACCTTAGGTGAGACAGATTCTCTCCATTGATTGTTAGCCCATATTTGTCCCAGTCTAAGTGGCGGAATATTTCTTCCAGCACTGCTGTGAATAGCTTAGGTGATACTGGGTCTCCTTGGCGGACTCCTCTTTCGATTCTTATTTGTTCTCCTTCTTTTTCTAGTTTGATTTTAGCTGTACTGTTGGCATATATTTTCTTGAGAATTCTAATGTACTTCTGTTCTACACCTTGATTCAGAAGTGCCTCCCATATCTTGTTGTGTTCCAGTGAATCAAAAGCTTTGGAATAGTCCACAAAGCAATATTGAATTCTTTGCTTTTCTCGAATAGTTGACGTACTGTGTGGATATGGTCTATGGTTGAGTAGCCGCTTCTGAATCCAGCTTGTTCTCTAGGTTGGTTTTCGTCCAGTGTTTTGGTTATTCTCCCTAGGATGACTTTTGCGAAAACTTTGTAGACAATAGACATTAGACTAATTGGTCTATAGTTGTTTATGTTGTTTTTATCACCCTTCTTGTGTAGAAGTATTATTGTTGAAGTTGTCCATTGATCTGGTATGTTTTCGCTTTGTAACACTTCATTGAACAGGTATGTTAGAATTGGTACCAGAGTGTTTTTGTTTCCTAAGAGGAATTCATTGTTGATGTTGTCTGAACCGGCAGCTTTGTCTCTTTTTTGGGAAATTATAGCTCTTTCCACTTCATCAGCTGTTATTGGTGGTACGTCATCTCCACTAGTTAGGTTGATTTCTTGATTGGTATGTTTGCTAGAGTACAAATCTCTGAAGAAGTCTGTTGCTATTGAGATGATTTCTGGACGCTTTGTCTGTTGTCTCTTGTTTTTGTCTAACATATTGGGTATCCAGTTAATTTTTTCTATTAGTTGTTTGACCGCCTTTTTGACGCCTCCAGTCTTTTCAATACATCTTTCCAGTATTTCATATTTGTGTCTTTTTCTATCCTTTCTCATGCTCATTCTTATTTGGTTACTTAACTTTGTTATTTCTTTTCTACTAGATGCAGTCCTTTCGGTTGAAGACATTAGTTTGGTTCTGGTTTTCAGCATTTCTTTAGTTTCATTTGTTAGCCAATTTGTTTTTTTCTTCACTTCGCTTGCCTTCGTTTCCTCTTTTGTTTTCAGAAATTTTTCAAATTCATTGTATTTTTCTTTTACATTCAAGTTTTTTGTGTTTTCAATGAAGTCTGTTAGATTTGTTTTTAATTGTTCCGAGTTCACTAGTGGTATATTATTGGTGTGTTTAATCTTAAAGGGTCTAGATTTACCAGCTTTTAGTTGTAGTTTCGCTCTGACCATTCTATGATTGCTATTAAAATTGATATTGTTAACGACACTTCAGTCCTGGAACAGGTTGGCTTTGTTAGTAAGAATAAAGTCTATCTCGTTTTTTGTATGTCCATCAGGTGAGATCCATGTCCACCTATTGTTTACACGCTTCTTGTATGCAGTGTTGAGAATCTTCAGGTTATGTTCAAATGCAAACTGTATAAGTTTTGCCCCATTTCTGGTTCTATTACCTGTACAGAATGGGCCCAATACCGTCTCCTCTCCTTTTCGTCTAAGTCCTGGTCTAGCATTAAAGTCACCCATCACTATTAGGTTTTTGTGTGTGTGGTTTTTCACTGCCCCTGCAAGTTTTGAATAGAAAGCATCTATATCTAAGTTACTTGCTTTCTCAGTGGGAGAATAGACTTGTATTAGAGACCACATTTCGTTACTAGGTGGGAGCTTCAAATTAAGAATTACAGTTCGTTCTGATATACCGATGAATTCATCAATGTATGATTTTAATTCCTTTTTTACCAGAAAGCCAGTGCCATACTGTCCTGGGGTATTGCCTTTATAGTAAAAGACAAAGTTGTCATGGTCCTCAATATTTTCTCCTAAACGTCTGACTTCGCTTAAACCAACAATTGACCAATTTACATTTCCAAGTGCTAGGGTAAGCTCCGCCAGGCTCTCCTTGGTTCTTAGAGTCCGAGTGTTATAAGTTGCTATGTATATATTTGGCGATGTTTTAGCTGGATAATGACGTTGATATACCTCAGTTGGAGGGTAGTGGTCTTCTTGCCCCACGGGGACCAGCCGGCTTGGGGTGTATTTTTCTATTAGTTTGGTAGATGAAGTTGCAGAATTCGTTTTGTTTTGGAACCGGGTATCAATGGTAGTATTTAGTTTTTTGATGTGTCTGATAGTGAATTTGATCTGCCTCGATCAATGTAGTTGAGTATATTTGGCCTTATAATTTCTTTGGGTATGGTTTTAGCAAATGAGTGTGTATGTTTAAAGGTGTTTGCTTTCTTTTGTGATTCAGAATTTTCAGAATATAGCATTTTATAGTTTGTAGTTTTGGAGTTCTGGGGAACAGATGAACATACATACATACATACCAGTCAAAATCATCATCCTTTTCCTCTTACAACATCACATAACAATTAAAATAAAATTGAAGTGTCTGTTTGTAATTCCAAAATAACAGCTTTTCACTAAATGCATATGAAAGTATATAAGTACCGAAATTTAAAAAAAACTAAAAAAAAAAAAACTGTCTGTCTGTTGGTTTGTCCTGGCTAATTTCCGAAACGACTGGACCGATTTTCACTGGCAGATGGCTAATGTTACTAGGAGTAACTTACCCTAATTTTCTCCTTATATAAAAAAAATCATTAGGGTTCCGCACAGCTAGTATCAAAAGTAAAATGCACTCACCGTTAGAGGTCTAATGTCAACCGTATCCTGGGATCTCCTATCCTTCTCTTCCCTGAGCTTCCTGTCTTCTTTCTTCAGTCTATCTCTGTCAACCACAACTCTATCTTCATCCACCGAACTTGAACGGGAGAAAGACTTCTCAATTCTACTTATTTCCGCACTCACTCTGTGTTCAGAGCTCAATTTATTCAGTTCTGTGCTGTTCTCTTTGCTTCTGCTATCTTCTCTGCTAATTCTAACATCTTCTCTGCTAAATCTGTTATCTTCTTTGATAATTCGATTCTCTTCTCTGTTGATTCTAACGTCTTCCCTGCTCATTCTATGATCTTCTCTACTCGCTCTTATATCTTCTCTGCTGACTCTATTCTCTTCTCTGCTGACTCTATTCTCCTCTCTACTAACTCTGTTTTCTTCCCGTCCAATTTTGTTAAAGTCTGCATTCACTTTGTTTATTTCAGTATTAACTCTGTTAATTTCCGCGCTTATTCTATTCTCCTCTCGACTACTCCTCTTACTTCTGTTCTCTTCTCTGCTAATTCTGACTTCAGATTTAACTTCTGGACTACTTCTCACATCTGCTTTGTCTAGAGAAGTTCTGGATTGTGTTTTATTCTCGAGAACGGTTACAATTGTCGTATCTTCTGTGGAACTGGATCTTGATGGTTTAATCATTCGCGCGGTGCTTCTGTCGACCGAGTTCGTTCTGGGTTCCTTCTTGTCTGTTCTGTCCGGTTCTGGGGTGGGTATTCTGTGTTCTGTGCGCGGACTGTCGTGTTTTTGTTCCGTTTCCTTGTCTTCTACTGCTTTCTCCGCGTCGCGACACACCTGTTTATTAAGACAAGCGTTAATGTTTAGGAAAGTTGGTGGTTTGAAATCTTAAAGATTAGCCCAGCAGTACCAATGAGTTTTTATAAAAACTTAAAACCTCTCATTATAAAAGATCGCCTAAGAAAATCCTAGGTCTTAGCGACAGGTTCACATGTAACCTTTTTGCTGTATTTATTGATACGATATTCTAAAGAGATTGACATAGTTTAGTCCTGTGTTGGTTTAAACCAGGGAATATGTCATATCACTGAATTTCACATCAAGAACTTTCATCATCATCATCTCCCTGGCCTTATCCCATACATTGTTGGGGTCGGCACTTGATTCAACCCGATGTGGCTGATCACATGATTTTTATACGAAGCGACTGCCATCTGACCTTTGCAACCCCATATTAGGAGGAAAATCTGTGATCTGGGTTAAACCAGTTGTCAGATAATTTTTAGGCCTCCGACTGACCTGTAACGATTGCCAAAGATGTTAAATTGTCAACCGGGACCGACGGCTTAACGTGCTCTCCGAGGCACGGAGGGAACTCGGGCGGTCACCCATCCAACTACTGGCTAGGCGTATGGTTGCTTAACTTCGCTGATCGAATGATATGCGCAATAGCAACTGTGCCACGAGCTCCTCCATCCTCCTCCATTTCACATCAAGAACTTTATGGTGAATGAATGATGAATGAAAACATCGTGAAGAATTGCATATCTGTCTGGCAAGATATAAATAAAAATGTATAGTGGCTGAGACAGCGCTCACCCTGTCACGTTCACACTTATATCTCTCAACCTCGATGTTGTAACACTTTTGTTTACCCCTTCGAAGACCCTTCTGGGATCACCACTAGTCGACCATTATCTTTATACGGTAGAAATAACCAATATACCTGATCTACAATAAGTTTGCCGGTGACAGCGGCGGGCGGTGCGGGCGGCGGCGGCGCGGGTTGTTTCCGGGCTGGCGCCGGGGCCGGGGTCGGGGCTGCGGCTGGGGTCGGGGCCACGACCGGCGTTGGGGTCGGGGCCACGACTGCGGCCGGGGTCGGGGGAGATGACGGCGGTGTGACGGCGGGGGGAGGCGGCGCTGGACCTTTCTCTTTTTTTGGCGCCTTCACATGGAATAATACAAATAAACGATGAAAATTCTGGATTCTATAAGAAACACGCTTCTTCACTACACATTATACTCAGGGAAAAAAAGTTTTACAGTAATTTCACTAACTTTTTGGTGTGTAATATTACAAAACCCTTTTTTTAGTGTATACCTATACTTCACATATATATATGATATAAGTACAACTACTAGACTTTTCTTTATGTTAATTTTTATCGACATTTGTACATTGGAACTGTGTCCATGGGCTTACATTTCTCAAGTGATTTATTTTGTTTTTTTTTTTTAATTGTATAATATTTTTGAAAAGAGTAATTACTGAGTTTCTTGCCAGGTTGTTCTCAGTAAAAGCAACCTTCCGAACCTGGCGGTGGCATGTATAATCTTGTAAATTGTGTCATTCTGACGATTTGAAAGTGCTTTGTATAAAGTCAAATTTGACTTTGACTCACTAAAATCACACGCTTTAAATAGTGTTCAATACTCACGGGTGCCTTCCTATCGGCTGGCGGGGGGTCGTCGTCGTGCGGCCTCTTGTTGTGTGCGGGGGGGACGGTGGGGGGAGCTGAAGGGGGGGTGGAGGGGGAGGCGAGGGGGGCCGCTGAGGGCGACGGGGTGACGCCCGCCGGAGGCTCCATGTCCCCCACTGTGGAAACACAACACATAGTTGAATAGCTAATATATAAATTCGACTGTATAAATATTATTTTTGTTGTTATTTATTAAACTGAAACTGAATAGATAACTGCTACATTAGAAATTGATATAAATAGAACTACTAGACTTTTCTTTATGTTAATTTTTATCGACATTTGTGCATTGGAACTGTGTCCATGGGCTTACATTTATCAAATTATTTATTTTGTTTTTTTTTTTAAATTGTATAATATTTTTGAAAAGAGTAATCACTGAGTTCCTTGCCAGGTTGTTCTCAGTAAAAGCAACCTTCCGAACCTGGCGGTAGCATGTATAATACTGTAAATTGTGTCATTCTGACGATTTGAAAGTGCTTTGTATAAAGTCTAATCGAATAAAGATATTTTTGACTTTGACTTTGAATACGTTAAAGTCAAGCTATACATTGTTTTTACAAATTAACGAAGTGGCATAACATTTGAAATTAAGCGATAAATATAATTTAAATTTATTCTTTGCTTTTCAGATCATACTTCCACTAGTTGAAAATTAAAAAAATCAACCTTCCGAACCTGGCGGTAGCATGTATAATCCTGTGTAATTGTGTCATTCTGACGATTTGAAAGTACTTTGTATAAATTCTAATCGAATAAAGATATATTTGATTTGAATGACGCACCTACAAATGGGATGCGCTCCTACAAATAATGTTACCCCCCACTAGTTATATGAACCGTCACTAGTTGAATGACTCCCCTATAAATGGGATGACCTCTCAAGCGATATGACCCCCCATTAGTGGCATTAGAACTGTGGGGAGAGCGAGTGATCATGCTCATCTCCAGCAAAGACAAGATGTTCCATTGAGGCGGGTGTCATGTCTGGGGAACCGCGGCTCCAACTGTTCTAGTTGGAAACTTGTATATATACTGCAATGCGCTTGAAAACTCTTATGGCGCGATTTAGGTTCTCGTGTATTTGTACTCAAACTTCGCATTTGTTAGCGAGTAGCGCCATCTATGAGCGATTGGAGAAACGCTGCTACAGAACCATTGTACTCACTCTTGACGTCCGGCGTGTCCCCCGACCTCACCGACGTCGAATCATCTTCCATCTCCATGGGCATGTGAGAGCTGCGCGGCTCCTATATAAACGCAAACAATATTAATATACTCAAATTTAAATATAAATACAATATGAACATACTACCTGGTGCCCACGACTGCGTTTGCACAGTATTTGACTTTATATTTTAGACTATTTACAAAATATCGATATAAATTATAGCCTATCGTCGTTGCGTGTGCAAAAGTCGCTATGTGACACACTTAAGAAGACACAGAAAATGATTTTCTAGAAATATGGCCCGAGTATTTAAAAAAAATTCTTACTGTTGATACATATAGCAAATTTAATGTTGGATAGGTATTATTATTAATAATGACAATAATTAAACATTACTGGGAATTTTGATACAGAATTCACGAAATACACATAGCGACTTTTGCACGCACAACGACGCTATGTGTTATTCTAATGTGTTACCTATATTATTGTTAGAATCCATTCAGTAGTTTTTGCGTGAAAGTGCAAAAAATACATACAAACATTAATGTTTATAATTATTATATTAGAAGGAAGCTAAAGCACAGTATATATCTATATATGTAAAAATGAATCCCCATTTCCCTTGGTCACGACAACACGGGTGAACAGCTGGACCGATTTCTATAGAATTTTTTTGTTGTGTTCGTTATTGTCAGGAGATGGTTCTTATGAAAGAAAATACTAAGAAAATTGCCTGGAAAATTTGCAAAAAAATCTTTCTTCTTAAATTTAACCTTAGCGCTTTGGACAATAATAACTTGTTGATGTAACCTTATGACGTTTGACATAGAATTGACAGAATACGTGCTGCATTCTCATAATTAAGACAGGACAACGTCTGTCGGGTCAGCTAGTGCATAATGTAAATATAAGCAGCAGTTTCTGAGATAAACCGTTACAAACCGATAAACAGTTCGGCAACAGATACCTAGAATAGGTGTTGTTGCGTTAACACATTTGATGCGACCATAGACAATATTTAGCATAGTTTACGATAGCAGTAGTACGCCGAAGCGAAATACAGAATAACCTCTTAAATATACATTGAGCAGAAACACGCCTTCTAAGAAGCGTCGTCGATGGAGTACACAGAGTTTATTAAAGCAACATCCACTTTGGTGGTGATGATGGTGAGTCTATCGCCGTCTTAGCCACTATACATACATCTCTGAATTATTTGTCAGACATATGCAGGTTTCCACACGATGTTTTCCTTCACCGTAAAGCACGTGCTGTGATAGTTTTAACTCATTAGTACGTCACTCAAACCACTAGGCCGCTAAGGCTCTCTAGGAAATTCGTATCCTTCTTAAAAACTACTAATGACATTCAAACAAACTATTGTTATTGTAAAAAGCAAGCCTTAATTCTTCTATTTTTATATAAGGCCAAAGCTGCCACGTTCTCTATCCTATCTACATTAATATTATAAACTAGCTGTGCCCCGCAGTTTCACCCGCGTCGATTTAGTTTCATGCTTCATGTCGCGGAACCCCAATAACCTAAGTTACTCCTTGAAACATTAGCTACCTGCCAGTGAAAGTCCCATTAAAATCGGTCAAGCCGTTTCAGAGATTACCTTGAACAAACAGACAGACAGACAGACAGACAGACAGAGAAACATTTTAAAACTTGGTTTTTCAGTGTCAGTAGCGTGTATACTTTCATATGCTTTTAGTGAAAAGCTGTTAATTTGGGATTACAAACGGACACTTCAATTTTATTTATCTGTATAATAGATAGGATAGATTTGATTGTTTTTTTGTTTAGTTGTTTGCATTGAACAGGCTCCGAAACTACTTGACCGATCTTGAAAATTCTGTCAGCAATGGATAGCTACATCATCAGCGAGTAACATAGGCTATATTTTATCCCCGTACTCCCACGGGAACGGGAACTACACGGGTGAAACCACGTGACTTCGTCTACAAGCAATACATTACGCAAACTTACAATATGGTCTACAGTATATAAAAACTTCTACAAATGTAGTTAATATAAAAATCATGCACCACAACACATATATATATATAAATGGAGGGATGTGCTTCGAACCTATGTACCTTCGAGCAGGGACGCTCTGGCGGCTGGCAGTCCGAGTCGCATGCAACGGGAACCACACGCGGCTAACATTACACTGGGATATCGTGGCTACACATTCATTTCCCTGGCCTTATCCCATACATTGCTGGGGTCGGCACTTGATTCAACCCGATGTGGCTGATCACCTGATTTTTATACGAAGCGACTGCCATCTGACCTTCGCAACCCCTTTTTCGAGGAAAATCGGCAATGTGGGTTGAACCAGTTGTCAGACTCTCTTAGGCCTCTGACAGACCTGTAACGATTGCCAAAGATGTTAAATTGGCAACCGGGACCGACGGCTTAACGTGCTCTCCGAGGCACGGAGGGAACTCGGGCGGTCACCCATCCAACTACTGGCTAGGCGTATGGTTGCTTAACTTCGCTGATCGAATCATATGTGCAATAGCAACTGTGCCACGAGCTCCTCGTGGCTACACATTGATTCCAATATTCTTACATTACGATAACCAAAATGTTTTAACATTTAAGACAAACATTATCACAGATCACTATACAGAATGTCGGGGAAATCGGGACAGCTCTTAAAATATGTGATAGGGTATAATTTAAGGAAGCAATTAAAATTATTATGACAAAAATATCTTCTTCCGTGTTCGAGTAATTGACGTTCAAAGTTGACCATATCAAGACATTATTTTCGCATAAAAATCAGCTGTAACGTCGAGTTATTCACGTGAAATCTAACTACGTTTTTATTTTTTTTCTCCCATTAATAAATCCTGAAATAATCCCTTAAAACCATTTTTCGAAACTATTAATCTTCCCCTTAATTTAAAAAGTTTAATGACCGCGTACGTAATGTAGGTAAACGCGGCCGCGCGTTCATTCAATCGCTTAAGGCCGCGAGCTCTTCGGCCCTTAAAAACCATAGCCTACGTTATCGTTGGTGCTAGATATTTTACGCTTTTAATATAGTGATATATTCATAAAACCCTATAACTTCTAGAAGCCAACTGTTCCTTTTTCTCCGACATCCTGTATAGTATAAAAGTCGATATCTCTGTCCCTATGAATGCTTAAATCTTTAAAACTACGCAACGGATTTTGATGCGGTTTTTTTAATAGATAGAGTAATTGAAGATATACACCTTTATATAAATAATGGAATGAAGTCAACGATTTGTAATAGTCTTAAAATCTGTCCCGAAGCGAAGTGAGGGCGGGTCGCTAGTTTAATTATAAATAAATAAATATGTTCACGCCATCCCAGAAGGGTCCGCGAAGGTAAGCAGAGGTGTTGTAACAACACCCACATTTCACCCAATATGATTAAGTGCCAAAGGGACATAGGGAGAGTCCATCGCCGTCTCAGCCACTATATCAATTACTTCTCAGACATATGCAGGTTTCCTCACGATGTTTTCCTTCACCGTAAAGCACGTGGTGTGAAATCACTGCACATAAGTTTTTAGAAAAACTCATTGGTATAGGCCCCGCTGGGATTCGAACTTGCGTCGATCAAACCTCAGCCACCACGATTCATTTTATAAAAAAAAAATTATAAGTCCCACTCGATGTTCAGTGCCAAAAACGTTCGCCAAAAAAGTATAGACCTTATATATTTAGAAGTATATATAGTTCTAATGCCACAATCAACAGTATATACTAACCAATTCTCTGGTAATGTTCCTTGTTGGCTTTCTGTTTGCCCCGACGTGACTTGCTCTAGTTAAACCATCCGTTTGTTAGTAGCGTGCGAAAGCGAACACCGTGTTTGTTAGATTTATATTTATATACACATATTATTCATTTGTACGTTAGTTACATAATACATAGTAGTTAATGCACAGTATATACAATACGTTGCAGGAGCCGATGTCAAAACGAAACCGAGAGTTAGGTGACAGTCTTAACAGTTAATAGAATTAGCAGATTAGAACTAGCGGAAGATCAGTAATGGTTGTCATTTTCGTGGCAGCCAGATTATGCTGCGTCAAAGTCAAAGTCAAAAATATCTTTATTCGATTAGACTTTATACAAAGCACTTTCAAATCGTCAGAATGACACAATTACACAGTATTATACATGCTACCGCCAGGTTCGGAAGGTTGCTTTTACTGAGAACAACCTGGCAAGAAACTCAGTAATTACTCTTTACAAAAATATTATACAATTTAAAAAAAAAACAAAATAAATCACTTGAGAAATGTAAGCCCATGGACACAGTTCCAATGTACAAATGTCGATAAAAATTTACAAAAAGAAAAGTCTAGTAGTTCTATTTATATCTAAATGCGTAGCTTGAGATGACCAGCCCCCACAAGCAGAGAGTTGGGACCAATCCGTAACAACTATAAAACACTGTTACTATCAGGGCAGTGCATTGTATTTTCATCAGGGTAGGCATAAACAATAAGTAGGTAGGCAGGCAGATTAAGTACATACCTATGTGACGCGGCGTAGGTACGTACGTCTTGGTAAAGATACACATACGAACATAAACACACACGACACGAGTGTATTCAGTGATCACAAATTGTAACTTCTGCTTACCTGCTTATATGCAATGCACGCCACTGGTTACTATAATCCTTTTCGCTCTTTTGTGTATGTTGTTACGAATAAATTTATTTTCTTTCTTTCTAAATTTTTTTTTTAAATAAATATAACTTAGATTATTGATTCTTTTTGTGATTTGTAAAGTTTTCTGATTACTATTCTAATATGACCTATTAGCCGGTTTCGTTTTGACATCAGCTTTGGCACACGTATATACAAAAACTATAAGGATTTCCACGATTACTTTGAATAAACAAGATATTTAATTTCTCAATTATAAAATTAAGAAGACAAAGTAGGATTCGAACCTACGACCCCTCCTACAGATAGAACAGTATTTTGTGCCTCAAGCATTTCCTACCCTCAGCTCTCTTAAATAGAGTTAATTTTTCAATAAACTGATATTTTATTGTTTCTGTACACAATACAGTAATCTAAAACAGTATCTGAATGGTGTTTTTCGACATTTTCTTAAAATAAAACCAATTTTAATCGATTTATCGCCCCCGAAACCCCTTACATACAAAATGTCATTCAAATCATTGGAGCAATTTCCGCGATTCTTATAAATATTAATCTGAATACATAAATACATACAAGAATTGAAAATGAAAATGATTTATTCAGTTTAGGCCCTGGTAAGGCACTTACGAATGTCGAGGAATTTACCACCGGTTCGGAAACTAGCCTTCTGAGTGCCTAGTGCGAGTTGTTCACTGCCACCGTCACAAGTCACCGCGTCAAAGTTAACGCAGATTTGTATAGGATCGGAACAGCGCCTCTGTCGGCGTAAACATGACACTATTATGAGCCCATACAAATCTGCGTTTACGTCGACGCGGTGACTTCTGACAGCGAATTTAAGAAAACTCGCACTTGGCACTCTGAGAAGAACCGGCAAGAAACTCAATCAAAATTGATAGTTTCAAGGTGTTACATACCTCAGAATCATCATCGAGCAGTTCCTCCTCGACGACTTCGGCTCTGTACTCGAGGAGCAGGTCACGGAGTGGCTTCGAGTCCAAATCACCGCCCACGAACTCGTGCTTCAACAGTTCTGTCGACGTCGGCCGCTTCTCTGGGTCCTGGTAGGGGGTAGAATTAGTTTTATTGACAATTAATTCAATTCAATCAATATGTATATGAAAGTATATATATTATGGTACTGACATGAAAAAAAATAATGTCCGTCTGTCTGTCTGTTTGTGCCGGCTAATCTCCGAAACGGCTGGACCGATTTCAACGGGATTTTCACTGGCAGATAGTTAATGTTACAAGGAGTAACATTGGACATATTGCGCATATCATTCGATCAGCGAAGTTAAGCAACCATACGCCTAGCCAGTAGTTGGATGGGTGACCGCGGGAGTTCCCTCCGTGCCTCGGAGAGCACGTTAAGCCGTCGGTCCCGGTTGACTATTTAACATCTTTGGCAATCGTTACAGGTCAGTCGGAGGCCTAAGAGAGTCTGACAACTGGTTTTACCCAGATCACAGATTTTCCTCCTAAATGGGGTAGCGAAGGTCAGATGGCAGTCGCTTCGTATAAAAATCAGGTGATCAGCCACATCGGGTTGAATCAAGTGCCGACCCCAAAAATGTATGGGAAAAAGCCAGGGAAATGATGATGAAATGTTACAACCGGGTCGGAAGGTTTATTTCTTGAGAACCCAGCAGAAACTCAACAATTACTCTTTTAAATAATATTTGCAATGTTTAATGGTTACATCATTTATAATTAAGAAATACAAGCCCAAGGGAGCTGATGATTATGGGACTGACCTTCACAAGAGCCTTGGATATGAAGTCGTTGAACGCCTTGGACCACTTGGAGGGCTGCTCCAGGCACGGAGGGTCGCTCTTCTGTATCTTGAGCAGCACCCGCATCGGGGTCATCTCGTGGTTGGGGGGCTCCATTTGAGCGAACTCTATCAGAGTTATACCCAACGACCATATGTCCACCTGTTGGGAGAATATTTTACTAAGCTTTTTCTATATTCCACTAGATCTATTTCTATACAGATAAATAAAATTGAAGTGTCTGTTTGTAATTCCAAAAATACAGCTTTTCACTAAATGCATATGAAAGTGTACACGCTAGCGACACCAAAAACCAAGTTTTAAAATTTTTCTCTGTCTGTTTGTTCCGGGTAATCTCCGAAACGGCTGGACCGATTTTAACGTGTCTTTCACTGGCAGGTAGCTGATGTTTCAAGGAGTAACTAAGACTAAAATACAAAAGCACGTGGTGTGATATGACTTCACATATATGTCAGATGGAGACCTAAGAAAGTCTGACCACTGCCGAACGGGCAGACACGGGCAGAAGCTAGTATATTTATAAATTTGTGTGTTTACCTTAAAATCATAAGGGTTATCCCTAAAGGTCTCGCACAGAACGACCTCGGGCGCCATCCAATACGGCGTGCCTATGAACGTGTCGTGTTTCTGTAGCGTCGACTTGTTCTTCGCAGACACGCCGAAGTCAGCTGGAATGAGATACATATATATCAAGTCATTGTAAATGCAGCAGCGTTTCTCCACTCGCTACATAGATGGCGCTACTCGCTAACAATTGCAAGTTTGAGTACAAATACACGAGAAACTAAAACGCGCTATGAGAGATTTCAAGTGCATTGCAGTATATATACAAGTGTCCAACTAGAACAGTTGGAGCCGGTGTTCCCCAGACATGACACCCGCCTCAATGGAACATCTTGTCTTTGCTGGGGATGACACTGATCATGAGCTCTCCACACAGTATATATACAAGTGTCCAACTAGAACAGTTGGAGCCGGTGTTCCCCAGACATGACACCCGCCTCAATGGAACATCTTGTCTTTGCTGGGGATGACACTGATCATGAGCTCTCCACACAGTATATATACAAGTGTCCAACTAGAACAGTTGGAGCCGGTGTTCCCCAGACATGACACCCGCCTCAATGGAACATCTTGTCTTTGCTGGGGATGACACTGATCATGAGCTCTCCACACAGTATATATACAAGTGTCCAACTAGAACAGTTGGAGCCGGTGTTCCCCAGACATGACACCCGCCTCAATGGAACATCTTGTCTTTGCTGGGGATGACACTGATCATGAGCCACACATACATGTATGTATGGCAGTGGTATGACTCACCCAGCTTGACTCCGCCCGTCATGGTGGCGAGCACGTTGCCAGCCTTGAGGTCCCTGTGTATGACGCGGCGCGAGTGTAAGAACTCCAGTCCGCGGCACATCTCGCGGCACACGTACGCTATCTGCGGCTCGCTGAGACCCTTCTCCAGCTCCGCTATCACCGAGTCCAGGGCGCCACCGTCGCAGTACTCTAACAACATCTGAAAATTTTAAATATTCACTCAGTTTGGACGATGGTAAAGTGCTTCTGAATGTCGATAATAGACCACCGGTTCGAAAGAAGAACCGGCAAGAAACTCAGCCAGGCATCATCATGTACATTTCATTAATTAATACAATATAATATATTTGCCGGGAAACAGTATTGTACAGTAAAAAAGGCACGCCTCGTGCATCTCCACCACGTTGGGATGTCGGCACTCGGAGAGGATGTCGATCTCTGCGAAGTCTGCGAGGTAACATCCATGTACATGTCGAAGGCTACACTCACCCACAGCTTGTTGTCAATGAAGTACGCCTCGTGCAACTCCACCACGTTGGGATGTCGGCACTCGGAGAGGATGTCGATCTCCACTGTGAAGTCTGCGAGGTCATCTTCATTGTCCAACACGCACATCTTGGCCGCGGCCAGCTGGCCCGTGGTCTTATGCTGAGCTTTGTACACCTGCAGAAGGCCACGGCTATTACACTTGCATATGTCACCGTGCGATTGTTTATAAGGCGGTTAGTTTAAAATGTAACGCGCGAGATTGTAAGCTGTCGATAAATTGTGAATTATTCTATGCTGCTCAGAATAAAACGTATGAAATTTCAATAGTTCACAATCTATCCATGCTAATCCGTCGAATTGACACCGGCCGAACTTAGGCCGTTGTCGTCGCTCTGCTGTTGGCGCTCGGTATTTATTTATTTAATTTGTATTGTAAAGAGCCGTGGCCGTAGGGTTTGAGCAGTCGCCTGCTACGCAAGCGACGCAAATTCACATTCCAGCGGAGCCTGCACCTAAGAGTTTTTCTAGAAAAACTCACGTGCAGTGATTTCACACCACGTGCTTTAAGGTAAAGGAAAGCATCGTGAGGAAACCTGCAGATGTCTGAGAAATCATTCAAACACGTATGTATAGTGCCTGAGACGGCGATAGACTCACCATCTCTCATGTTGGTACATACATAGTCATCTTGTGTGAAAAGTGTGTGTTGTTATTACGTCACCTCTGCCTACCCCTTCGGGGAATACAGGCGTGAGCATAAGTGGCTATGTATGTCAATCAAAATTTTTAATATTAATTAACAGTACTAAGGCCGACGGTCGGCTCTGACCCAGGGCCTGTAGACAAAGTAACGTTCTCTCGCGTTTGCGCTAATATAAACGATACAAAATGTATGTAAATGACATATATCAGTCACGTGACATGCGTCCACTCCACTCTAGTACGTTTTGTATCGTTTCTATTAGCGAAGCGTGAGGATACTGTTTGTTTGGTGGTGTGTGTTACCTTGCCGAAAGCGCCATCGCCGAGCTCGCCGACCATGTCCCAGAACTCGGCGGGGTCGCTGTTGTCGCGGATGTTGTTGAACACTTTCTTCTTCTTGGCATCATTGCCGCCGCCGAGGTGCAGCACCTTTATGACATAACACAACACGTCAAACACTATTTACTTTATACGCGTAGATTTAGTTTCATCCTTATGGTCGCGGAAACCTAATCTATACAGATAAATAAAATTGAAGTGTCTGTTTGTAATTCCAAAATAACAGCTTTTAACTGAATGCATATGAAAGTATACACGCTACTGACACTGAAAAACATTGTTTTAAAATTTTTCACTGTCTGTCTGTCTGTCTGTCAGTTTGTTCCGGGTAATCTCAGAAACGGCTGGACGGATTTTAACGGGACTTTCACTGGTAGGTAGCTGATGTTTCAAGGAGTAACTTAGGCTACTTTTATTTATTAAAAATATTAGGTTACCGCGACCATAAGGATGAAACTAAATCTACGCGGAGCACAGCTAATAAGAGATAAATCTCGCAATAGGCACTATACAAGGATGCAAGCCACGTTTAGTAAAGTGTTTACCTTCTTAAGATTATTGAAGAACGACATGTTGTTATGTCGCGCTGGTGGTGCGACGGCGCGCGGGCGCCTCAACCGTCCTTGCACATCGTGTCACACGCCCCACCGGCGTCGCATTGCTGAAACACAATAAACACACTATATTTATACACTATTTTTGATGAGCTCGTGGCACAGTTGCTATTGCGCATATGATTCGATCAGCGAAGTTAAGCAACCATACGCCTAGCCAGAAGTCGATGGGTGACCGCCCGAGTTCCCTCCGTGCCTCAGAGAGCACGTTAAGCCGTCGGTCCCGGTTGCCAATATAACATCTTTGGCAATCGTTACAGGTCAGTCAGAGGCCTAAAAATAATCTGACAACTGGTTTAACCCAGATCACAGATTTTCCTCCTAAATGGGGTTGCGAAGGTCAGATGGCAGTTGCTTCGTATAAAAATCAGGTGATCAGCCACATCGGGTTGAATCAAGTGTCGACCCCAACAATGTATGGGATAAGGCCAGGGAGATGATGATGATGTTTATACACTATTTTCTGCATCTATACATCTATACAGATAAATTAAAGTGTCTGTTTGTAATTCCAAAATACTTAATAGCTTTTCACTAAATGCATATGAAATTATACACGCTATCTATACAACAGATAAATAAAATTGAAGTGTCTGTTTGTAATCTATACTGATAAATAAAATTGAAGTGTGTTTGTAATTCCAAAATAACAGCTTTTCACTAAATGTATATGAAAGTATACACGCTACTGACACTAAAAAAATAAGTTTTAAAATTTTTCTCTGTCTGTCTGGCTGTCCGTCTGTCTGTATGTCTGTCTGTTTGTTCCGGGTAATCTCCGAAATGGCTGGACCGATTTTAACGGGACTTTCACTGGCAGGTAGCTGATGTTTCAAGGAGTAACTTAGGCCACTTTTATTTGAAAATATATTAGGGTTCCGTTAAAAAAACATGAAACTAAATCCACGTGGGTGAAACCGCGGGACACAGCTTCAGGAATGGCGAGTAACAGTAGGCTACACTTTATCCCTGTACTCCCACGGGAACAAGAACTACGCGGGTGAAACCGCGTGACGTACGCTAGTCTGTGATAAAGTAATTAGGTTAGGTTTATAGAAATTTATTCTCATAAAAACTTAAGTTCTCTTACAATGAGATTTAGTTAAACAATTACTTAAATCTAATAAAATTACTCTGACTATTGTGACTATATAATTTATAAATTAACCAACTTGTACATATATTGCTTCAATTTATTTTTGTAATGTTTAATATCGTCACAACTTTTAATATCATTAGGTAATTTATTGTACAGCTGCTTTTGGGAATTTGGGAAAATAATGGTATTTTCCTACTTAAATATCTTTATCACAGCATAAAAAATAATTTAAAACACGAACGGCCTCAAACGGCCTCGCCCAATGTCCTTGCGATAACGAGGCTAATGTCACGCGATTATAGCACTTATTACATTGCTATAAAGATTACAAATTGTGTAATTTATTTCGCTAAATATTGTTATGTTTGCAGACGATATATTACTACTAGCTGTGCCCCGCGGTTTCTTCCTTATTGTCGCGGAACCCTAATAATTTTAGTAAATAAAAGTAGCCTAAGTTACTCCTTGAAACATCAGCTCCCTACCAGTGAAAGTCCCGTTAAAATCCGTCCAGCCGTTTCAGAGATTACCCGGAACAAAACGAACGGACAGAGAAAAATTTTAAAACTTGGTTTTTTTGTGTCAATATCGTGTATACTTTCGTATGCATTTAGTGAAAAGCTGTTATTTTGGAATTACAAACAGACACTTCAATTTTATTTATCTGTATAGATTTGAGAGGCGGTACGATGTAAATATTTTACACACCTACCTACAAGGCTGCTACGGGAAAAACAGGCAGAGGTGATACAATGCCTACTATACACCCAAAATTAGGTGTCAACGAATATGGTGATTCGCAGTCTCTCAGACACGGTGTATTAGTTCTATGTATGAGAAATCGTACTATCTATGATTGTGTGCTTGTGGGGGCTGGTCATCTCAAGCTACGCAATTATATATAAGTACAACTACTAGACTTTTCTTTATGTTAATTTTTATCGACATTTGTGCATTGGAACTGTGTCCATGGGCTTACATTGCTCAAGTGATTTATTTTGTTTATTTTTTAAATTATATTAATATTTTTGAAAAGAGTAATTACTTACTGAGTTTCTTGCCAGGTTGTTCTCAGTAAAAGCAACCTTCCGAACCTGGCGGTAGCATGTATAATACTGTATAATTATGTCATTCTGACGATTTGAAAGTACTTTGTATAAAGTCTAATAACTAATAACAACGTTTGCCCATTGAGCATGAGGGCTGTCTCGATGTTAAAAATTTAAAAATTTACTATTTTATGTCAAAACTAGCTGTGCCCCGCGGTTTCACCCGCGTAGATTTAGTTTTATACTTCATGTCGCAGAACCCTAATATTTTTTAATAAATAAAAGTAGCCTAGTAAGTTACTCCTTGTAACATCAGCTACCTACCAGTGAAAGTCCCGTTAAACCCGGAACAAACAGACAGACAGTCAGACAGACGGACAGACAGACAGAGAAATTTTTTTAAACTTGGTATTTTAGTGTCAGTAGCGTGTATACTTTCATATGCATTTAGTGAAAAGCTGTTATTTTGGAATTACAAACAGACATTTCAATTTTATTTATCTGTATATCTGTATAGATATAGATGTATAGATTATGGATATTTCTCGTTTTAATGTCGGTATAACACGTAACTGACGCGCCTTATTGAGTCTATTGCCATTCTGCTTATAATCTCGAAGACATGCGCGTCTGTGTGAGTGTATCATTTTGAACAATTTGTTCCTAGATTCCCTACTGCTTGTGAAGCTAGATATTAACTACAAGACTATAGCTATAGTGGAAGGAACTAGAGTTTCTGAAAATGTAATTGTTTGCGAAGTGAGTCACACAAAATGTATGTTGAAACAAATAAAGTAACCGTTTATCGCTGAACGGAAACATGGCAGCTACATACCATGGCGATAAGTGACTAAATTATTAAAATTATTTTTCACTCGTTGGTGCGCTCCGCTGATAACAGACATTGTAATACGAACATACATACATAGCATCACGGGATAGGCAGACAAATATTACAACATTCTTACATCTATACATCCATACAGATAAATAAAATTGAAGTGTCTGTTCGTAATTCCAAAATAACAGAGAGATTTAGTTTCATCCTTATTGTCGCGGAACCTTAATATTTTTAAATAATAAAAGTAGCCTAAGTTACTCCTTGAAACATCAGCTATCTGCCAGTGAAAGTCCCCTTAAAATCGGTCCAGCCGTTTCAGAGATTACCCGGAACAAACAGACAGACAGACAGGCAGACGGACAGACAAACAGAGAAAAATTTTATAACTTGGTTTTTTAGTGACAGTAGCGTGTATGCATTTAGTGAAAAGCTGTAATTTTGGAATTACAAACAGACACTTCGTCAATCGTCATCTAGTCCCAAACTAAGCAAAGCTTCTGCTATGGGACCAGACAACGGATATAATAACATAGCTCGTAAGGTAATAAAGTCAATGTATTTAAAAGCAGAGACGACAGACTTGTAATCTTAAATACACATGACGTATTAAGTTGACGGTGACATCATGCTGTCGTGAGCGTGTGGTACAATTTAAAAGAGTTTTGTTTGAGTTATTTTATTCCTCACGTGTATTCCTCATCATCATCTGACAAAGGCATCCACAAAGGAAGAATTTGTTCAAAATTTAACCCCCCAATGAGGTGATATAGGGTGTAAATGTTTGATTGCGAAATTTTCCAAAAAAGAAATTCAAATTCAAAATATATTCATTGATCAGACTTTTAACAAAGTACTTTCAAATCGTCAATACGATATGATTATACAGGTTTGAACATGCTTTTACTGATAAGAACCTGACAAGACACTCGGTGATTTTGAGTAATCTATATCTATACAGATAAATAAAATGGAAGTGTCTGTTTGTAATTCCAAAAAAACAGCTTTTCACGAAATGCATATGAAAGTATACACGCTACTGACACAAAAAAACCAAGTTTTAAAAAATTTCTCTGTCTGTCTGTTTGTTCCGGGTAATCTCTGAAACGGCTGGGCCGATTTTAACGGGACTTTCACTGGCTGATGCTTCAAGTAGTATTAGGCTACTTTTATATATTATAAATATTAGTTTTCCGCGACAATAATGATGAAACTAAATCTACGCGGGTGAAACCGCGGGACACAACTAGTACAGTATAAATAACAAAAAATAATTAAGCCCATGGACAGTTCCAGTGCACAAAATTCGATAAAAATTTAAAAACTCATAGTAGGTACTGCGTATAATTATGTAGCTAGAGATGAGCAGCCCCCACAAGCACCTGTTCACAAATATGACGAGAATGCCAGCCATCGCCCTCCACTCCACAACTATTCTAGAGTGAATTGAGCGACCCGTCAATCGACGTCGTAACGAAACGACCTCATCATCTCCCTGGCCTTATCCCAAATATTGTTGGGGTCGGCACTTGATTCAAGCCGATGTGGCTGATCACCTGATTTTTATACGGAGCGACTGCCCATCTGACCTTCGCAACCCCTTTAACGAGGAAAATCTGTGATCTGGGTTAAACCAGTTGTCAGACTATTTGAGGCCTCCGACTGACCTGTAACGATTGCTAAAGATGATAAATTGGCAACCGGGACCGACGGCTTAACGTGCTCTCCGAGGCACGGAGGGAACTCGGGCGGTCACCCATCCAATTACTGGCTAGGGCTAGGGTTGCTTAACTTCGCTAATCGAATGATATGCGCAATAGCAACTGTGCCACGAGCTCCTCAACGAAAACGAACGTAACGAAACGACCTAAAAGCAAAATATCCCATTACACAATGACCTGATAGCAAACGATGTGTCTGCTCACGGAACACCTCCCCCTCACCTCCTATGTCTTAACCCACACCCAAACTTCAATTGAGACGCCGCCTGATGTCTGCGACTATACTCCTAAATTGTACACTCACCCAGCTTATATTGATTTGTATCTATTACTCGCTGTGCCCCGCGGTTTCACCCGCGTAGATCACGGAATCCTAATAAGTTTCCTAATAAAATTGGCCTAAAACACTCCTTGAAACATCAGCTATCTGCAAGTGAAAGTCCCGATAAAATCGGTCTAGCCGTTTATTCGTGATGCCGTGATCAAGGGAAATGGGGATTCATTTTTATGTATAAGATAGCTGTGCCCCGCGGTTTCACCCGCGTAGATTTAGTTTCATACTGTTTATTTTAATAAAATTTTCCTAAAACACTCCTTGAAACTTCAGCTATCTGCCAGTAAAAGTCCTGTTAAAATCCATCCAGCCGTTCACGCGTGATGCCGTGACCAAGGGAAATGGGGATTCATTTGTATATATAAATATAAAAATAGAGATAGAGCCGTAGAGGCCGTGGAGTTTAAGCAGTCGCCTGCTACGCAAGAGACGCAAGACAAATCTCAGCGGGGCCTGCATCAATGACTTATCTGCAGTGATTTCACACCACGTGTTTTACGGTGAAGGAGAACATTGTTAGGAACCCTGCCTATTATGTCTGTAGCAGCGTTTCTCCACTCGCTCATAGATGACGCTACTCGCTAACAAATGCGAAGTTTGAGTACAAATACACGAGAACCTAAATCGCGCCAGAAGAGTTTTCAAGCGCATTGCAGTATATATACAAGTTTCCAACTAGAACAGTTGGAGCCGCGGTTCCCCAGGCATGACACCCGCCTGGCTGGAAGATCTTCCCTTTGCTGGGGATGAGCATGATCACTCGCTTTTCCCACTTGTCTGAGAAGTAAATTGAAGACGTATGTATAGTGGCTGAGACGGCGATAGACTCACAATTAATCAGCTTGTGTGAAAATGCATTTACTGAAAAGCTGTTAATTTATAATTACAAAGCGCTTAGTCGTCTAACTACAAATTGTCCGCTTAGCCCTACCTGCAAATACAAAATTTACCTCTACAGCAAAAATAGTTTGAAAAGTTTAACCACAGATGTGGGTCTCATCAGCATACCAAATATCTTATCATAATCATAAATATTGACGGATTTAAAAGTGACATTTGTAAGATTGAAATGCATGTTAACAAAATTATTTAGAAACCAGTTGTTCATTGTAACCCTGAATGAATGTCGATTTCTAATAAGGCAGAAGAATGCGCGCATTATGTTAATAAATATAGATAGCAAATATTAGCCGCGCCATTGGCGATACCGGTTTGAAATGATGTGTGTTGTCGATACTTCGATATCGATATTATTTACTATTCTATTGAAGCATTCAGTCCGCGTAAAGAGGATAATGACGGCATTAAAACAAAAGAATAACCATTCTTGGTTATTCTCGAAGATCAAATGGTCTGATCCCCTATCAGACCGGAATAACTCGGGTGAATGCCTGTGAATGCTTGGTGTTACCAAGTGTCCATCACGCGTTATATGTCATCATCTCCCTGGCTTTAATCCCATGTATTTGGGGTCGGCACTTGATTCAACCCGATGTGGCTGATCACCTGATTTTTATACGAAGCGACTGCCATCTGACGTTCGCAACCCCTTTTTCGAGGAAAATCGGCAATCTGGGTAAAACCAGTTGTCGGACTCTCTTAGACCTCCGACTGACCTGTAATGATTGCCAAAGATGTTAAATTGGCAACCGGGACCGACGGCTTAACGTGCTCTCCGAGCCACGGAGGGAATTCGGGCGGTCACCATTCCAACTACTGGCTAGTCGTATTGCTATTGCTTAACTTCGTTGATTGAATGATATGCGCAATAGCAAATGTGCCACGAGCTCATCACGCGTTCTTTGTATAAGAAGGTACATAAAAACTATCCCTATATGTATCCTACCATTTTTTTGTTGGGAATGTTGGGATTCAATTCTCTGGAGGTACGCCCAGGTCTGGATCACCTAATTGTCACTTGCAAGATCCTTCGAGGGCTTATTGACAGTCCCGAGCTCCATGAACTTTTCTGACGGCTATTCGTACCCAACAATTATCTGCGACACCGACCCAGCAGCCGGCACCGATTGTTCGTGCAGCCGACCTGCCGAACTGTAGCCAGGGCGCAGTCTCCGGTGTGCCATACCCTGACTATGCTCAATGCCCTCCTAGATACCAGCCCTGAATGTGATCTGTTTGCGGATGCATGGAACTATATTTTGTCTGAATATTTGAGATTCTGTGAGGTTAAGTATGCGAGAGTGTCCACTATTTTATAAGTGTGTATTTTATAAGGAATAATATAATTGTTTTAAAATTCCTATTTAAAATGTTCATTATTGTAATTGGTAACACCGTTATAAGTAATTAACTATCTATACATCTATACAGATAAATAAAATTGAAGTGTCTGTTTGTTAATCCAAAAGTACAGCTTTTCACTAAATGCATATGAAAGTATACACGCTACTGACACTGAAAAACCAAGTTTTACATTTTTTCTCTGTCTGTCTGTCTGTCTGTTTGTTCCGGGCAATCTCTGAAACGGCTGGACCAATTTTAACGGGACTTTCACTGGCAGGTAACTGATGTTTCAAGTACCTTAGGCTACATTTAGTTATGAAGAATATTAGGGTTCCGCGACAATATTTTCACTATTGTGAATAATTTAAGTATGATGTTCTTTTTCTGTAATTATTATTATTTTACTGTGTAATGAAATGTACATGATGCCAGCTGAGTTTCTTGCCGGTTCTTCTCAGAAGGCTAGTTTCCGAACCGGTGGTCAATTCCTCGACATTCATAAGTGCCTTACCAGGGCCTAAACTGAATAAGTCATTTTCATTTTCAATAAGGATGAAACTAAATCTACGCGGGTGAAACCGCGGGGCACAGCTACTTAGTATAGAAATAAATACCTAAGGTGTACACTAAGAAAAATTTTAATATTCTACCCCTAGGGGTCCCATTGTACCCCTGATTTGGTTGACTATTAAAAATCATCATTCAGAACAATTACAACTGTATATAATGCTATTTAAGGTCTATATTATCTTAAACTAGCAACGACAATTTAGCAAATTGAACTAATGAAAGGACGTCCATAAATTAACCGAATTAAGATTTTAATAAGGACTGAGGACTTAATGTGTTAGTCATGGCATTTGTAATAGCATTTTTCACCAATGTGTGTTACAGGTGCGTCATAAGCTATGAGCGATCAGCGAAAATATTGGGTGTAAATGCGCAGGTATTTTGGTAACATATTTCTTATCAGACAGACAGAGATAGATTCATAAAATGATTACTGCGCATTCTAGATCAGCGCTCATAGCTCGTGGCGGCACCTGTAAGAACCAATAGAGTCGTTTCAATTGTAAACACAACCTCTGGAGGCATTTGGTGGTACACTCTCTATAAATGTTTACACCCCTTAATAATTATATATGATTTTTATTGTAATTAGTTTCGTGCTTCATTTCGCGGAACCCTAATATTTTTTATAAATAAAAGTAGCCTAAGTTACTCCTTGAAACATCAGCTACCTGCCAGTGAAAGTCCCGTTAAAATCGGTCCAGCCGTTTCGGAGATTACCCGGAACAAACAGAGAGACAAACAGACAGACAGACAGACAGAGAAAAATTAAAAAAAATGTTTTTTTTGTGTCAGTATCGTATATATTTTCATATGCATTTAGTGAAAAGCTGTTATTTTGGAATTACAAACAGACACTTAAATTTTATTTATCTGTATGTATAGATTAAAACTGCATGGATTCATATTTGTCTAGGCGTAGACAAGAGTTTATGAGAATCACTTTTTTATACGGAGATGAACGTATAACGAGGTGTTTAAATTCTCTGCAAGATAAGCTAATCTATACATACTACATACAGATAAATAAAATTGAAGTGTCTGTTTGTAATTCCAAAATAACAGCTTTTCACTAAATGCATCTGAAAGTATACCCGCTACTGACACTAAAATCCAAGTTATAAAAATTTTCTGTCCGTCTGTCTGTCTGTCTGTTTGTTCCGGGTAATCTCCGAAACGGCTGGACCGATTTTAAAGGGACTTTCACTGGCAGGTAGGTGATGTTTCAAGGAGTAACTTAGGCTACTTTTATTTCTTAAAAATATTAGGGTTCCGCGACAATAAGGATGAAACTAAATCTACGCGGGTGAAACCGCAAGGCACAGCTAGTTGTAAATATAAATTTCGTGTCTTCACGTGCTCGAGACGGCGATGAACGCACTCTGTCACGTTAGTACTTAATCATCTTGTGTGAAAAGAGGTTGTTGTTGTTACCCCTCAACTGACCCCTTTGGGGACCCTTTTGGGATAGCGTGAGATTAATATTGATAAATTAATTTGATACAGACTTTTGTCCTGAGGATTACAAACATAACAAGAAGGAACTAGCCAAATCGGTGCAAACTGCCGCGAAACATAGATTCTTTAATATATTTTTTAGTTTTTACATATAGATGTTACGCTAATCTCGACCTTAATGTAAAAAATAATAAGATATTCAGTAAAACCACTTAACGCGTTCGCTGCTAAGGACGCACCTGCGCGTCCAACTGTTAGAGAATTTTCGAAGAACACGAAATTTCAGCAGCGAATGTGTTAAGGAATGTGAACGTACACCTGGTCGTACGATGAATGAACAATGACGGATCGCGAATAACCGAGAATACCATACCGGACAGGACATCACGCTTCACTAGTAAAACCGATACAAAATGTACGGGAATGACATATGTCACGTGACTGATTTATGTCATTACCATACATTTTGTATCGTTTGTATTAGCGCCAGCGCGAGAGAATGTTACATTATCTAAGGCTACAAGCGTACGAGTGGAGCGAAGGGGGATATTTAAGGAAAAAACAAAGTATTGCATATCTTAAAACATCTAAAAATAAATTAAATCTATACAGATCAAAAAAAATTAAGTGTCTGTTTGTAATTCAAGATTAACGACTTTTATATACGGTCATTAAATAAAACAAAAACATAATATACAAACATTTTCACTGTGTGTTTGTTCTGGCTAATCTCTGAAACGGCTGGACCGACTTTAACTGGACTTTCACTGGCATATAGCTGACGTTACAAGGATTAACTTCGGAACCGAGGCGTGCAGCTACATGCATATGCCTTCGCCGTCCCAGGCACCATCCATACGTATTTGTATTACTTCTCAGACATATGCAGGTTTCCTCACGATGTTTTCCTTCACCGTAAAGCAAAAGGTGTGAAATCACTGCACTTAAGTTTTTAGAAAAACTGGCAGGCCGCTTGGATTCAAACTTGCGTCGCTTGCGTAGCAGGAGACTGCTCAACCAGCATTGCCAACTCTCCCTATCTATACAGATAAATAAAATTGAAGTGTCTGTTTGTAATTCCAAAATAACAGCTTTTCACTGAAAAACCAAGTATTAAAAATTTTCTCTGTCTGTCTGTTTTTTCCGGCTAATCTCTGAAACGGCTGGACCGATTTTAACGGGACTTTTACTGGCAGATAGCTAATGTTACATGGGCTTTTTATTTATAAAGAAAATGTAGGGTTCCGCGGTAATTAAATTAAATCTACGCGGGTGAAACCGCAGGGCACAGCTAGTTAAAAATATAAGTGTTCCGCGACATGAAGCATGAAACTAAATCTACGAGGGTGAAACCGCGGGGCACGGCTAGTTTTAACTAAGTTTCCTTACGTATTTGTCAAACCCGGTGTACGCATTTTTCAAAATCTGAGTTAGTAACAGTGTGTTCAACCCCACGGCCGCGGCTCTCATAATCAATCGTATCAGTAAAAAGGCCGAACTGTGATTTCTCAATGAGTGCGTATTGGCAAACACAGCCATGTGTAAATGTAAACAGAAACGCTAGTCGGAAACGAAAGCGTGTCACTGCGTTCCAAGCTTCGGACTCCCTAGACGGGTACTGTCGCAGACACAAGGCTCATGCGGTATTTTTTACTTTAATTAATAACTAGCTGTGCCCTGCGGTTTCACCCGCGTAGATTTAGTTTCATCCTTAGTGTCGCGGGACCCTAATATTTTTAATAAATAAAAGTAGCCTAAGTTACTCCTTGAGACATCAGCTATCTACCAGTGAAAGTCCCGTTAAAATCGGTCCAGCCGTTTCAGAGATTACCCGGAACAAACGGACAGACAGACAGACAGACGGACCGACAGAAAGAGCAAATTTTTAAAAATTTGATTTTTTTGTGTCAGAAGCGTGTATACTTTCATATGTATATATTGAAAAGCTGTTATTTTGGAATTACAAACAGACACTTCAATTTTATTTATCTGTATGTATAGATGTACCCAATAGAGAAATCGAATGCGTACCAACATTATTATTTAACACTTTTCTCCGCGACTGTAGTCACTATCGACCAGTTAGCATGGTATTTAGACATCGAGGCGTCAACTTGGTACATCCACTTGACCAATACCTATATAATATAATATACATTTAATTATATGTGTACTATCTGTGTCCGGCAAACGTTATAAGTAGTCATGCCTTATCCCATACATTGTTGGGGTCGGCACTTGATTCAACCCGATGTAGCTCCATGTTAGTCGCAATCAACTTATTAACTCCTTGTCCGTTATGTGCGCCTGGTACTTCGTGTACCATATCATCTTCTCCCTGGCCTTATCCCATACATTGTTGGGGTCGGCACTTGATTCAACCCGATGTAGCTCCATGTTAGTCGCAATCAACTTATTAACTCCTTGTCCGTTATGTGCGCCTGGTACTTCGTGTACCATATCATCTTCTCCCTGGCCTTATCCCATACATTGTTGGGGTCGGCACTTGATTCAACCCGATGTAGCTCCATGTTAGTCGCAATCAACTTATTAACTCCTTGTCCGTTATGTGCGCCTGGTACTTCGTGTACCATATCATCATCTCCCTGGCCTTATCCCATACATTGTTGGGATCGGCACTTGTTTCAACCCGATGTGGCTGATCACCTGATTTTTATACGAAGCGACTGCCATCTGACCTTCGTGACCCCTTTTTGAGGAAAATCAGCAATCTGGGTTACACCCGTTGTCAGACTTTATTAGGCCTCCGACTGACCTGTAACGATTGCCAAAGATGTTAAATTGGCAACCAACAAAAACGTTATAAGTAGTATTGACATTAAAAAAAATTACACTACCTGTCTGTTTGTTACGGCAAATCTGAAACGGCTGGACCGATTTTAACTGGCTTAGATAGCTGATTAACTTTTTCCTAATATTATCCTTTTTAATACGTCAGTGTCTGTGAGCCCACGGACCACAATTGTAGCTAAACATTCAAGAGTAATTCAGTTATCCCCTTTTTTTTTTTATTGACGAGGGGGAAACCTTCAAAAGGTCCCCGACCGCCCTGGGAGAGGCTGATCGGGGTATGTGGGATTTTTACCGCACTAAAACCCCCCCGGTGGCCATCCTCAGTGCTCAGGGGGGACTCCGGGTACTCTGATAGATCGCACCGGTGTCCCCCCACACTTTGCTAGGGCACATCCCCGGGGCAGCAGTCGCCGCCCCTAGAGACCTCGCTGTGCAAGGCAGCGCGAGCCACATCGCGCTGCCACCTTCCCGGGCCCGCGGCTCGGTGGTCAAAGCTCCCACCCCGACCACCGCCAGCAGGCCCTCTGGCCCCCTTTTAGTCGCCTCTTATGACAGGCAGGGGATACCATAGCCAAATTCTTAGACCCTGGCTATTGGGTGGCGGTTATCCCCTAGCATAAGGTATCAATGTTTTCAAAAAGAATAATTTATACTTACTCTCGACCCACTATTTTCCCACTGTGCAATATAATACACATAGCAATGGGACCACGTCCTATTATCGCTGAGCGATCAAATTTCGTGACGGTAAGAATAGTTTAGATAAAATAATGCAGGTTTCATTCAATGTTATTATATTATTATTAATAGCTGTGGGTTTCACCCGCGTAGATTTTAATTTCATGGTTGCCCGCGGATCCCTAATGTTTTTTTAAAGTCTAAGTAGCCTAAGTTACTCCTTGTAACATTAGCTATCCGTCAGTAAAAGTCCCGTCAAAATCCGTCCAGCCGTTTCAGAGATTACCCTGAACAAACAGACAGACAGACAGACAGACAGAGAATTTAAAAAAAATTGGATTTTCTGTGTCAGTACCGTGTATACTTTCATATGCATTGAGTGAAAAACTGTTATTTTGCAGTTACAAACAGACACTTCAATTTTATTTATCTGTATAGATATAGATGTATAGATATTATATCATCTTGACTCTAGTAGTTTTGTCAATTACCGAAATGTCACACTAACAACGTGTTTAAAGTTAAATGGTTTAAGCGTTAGGCTAACGCCACACGTGTGACTTGTATGTAAGAAAATTATATAGTCGAGACTTGTTAGGGGCACATTTTTGTCACAGAGCAATGACTGATGACTACATATCAATCGATATATCTATACCGATAAATCAAATTTAAGTGTCTGTTTGTACTTCCAAAATTACAGCTTTTCACTAAATGCATATGAAAACTAAACACATACACGCTACGGACACTAAAATACCAAGTTTGAAAAATTTTCTCTGTCTGTCTGTTTGTTCCGGGTAATCTCCGAAATGGCTGGACGGCTTTTAACGGGACTTTCACTGGTAGGTAGCTGATGTTTCAAGTAGTAACATATTTATCAAAAATATTAGGGTTCCGCGACAATAACGATGAAACTAAATCTACGCGGGTGAAACCGCAGGACACAGCTAGTCTTATCTAAATACTAGCTGTGCCACGCGTTAAAGTTTTTTTTTAAAGTAGCCTAATTTACTCCTTGTAACATTAGTTATCTGCCAGTGAAAGTCCCGTTACGAACAAAGAGACAAACAGACAGACAAAGCAAAAAATTCAAAAATGTTTTTTGTTTGTAAGTAAGTAAGTACTTTAATATGCATTTACTGAAAAGCTTTTATTTTGGATTTACAAACAGACACTTCACTTTTATTTATCTGTATAGATATAGATAGAAGCTGGAAATGTTTGTGTTGTGTGTGCGTTAAGCCTTAGCTAGCTAATTAATATTATATTGTGAAGTAATGACTCACTGCCACTTGCTAGACGCAAGTCTCAACCATTGGTGTGGTCATATTATATCTGGCGCCACCAATTATGAGCGCTGGCATTAAATGCGCTGTAGAGTTCGATACCTAAGGGTAAAACGGGACCCTATTACTAAGATTTTATGTACCAACTAGCTGTGTGCCCCGCGGTTTCACTCGCGTAAATTTAGTTTCATACAAACTTTTATCCCCTTGGGGGTAGAATTAATCAAAATCCTTTCTTAGCGGATGCCTACGTCATAACATGTACCTGCATGCCAAATGTCAGCCCGATCCGTCCAGTGGTTTGGGCTGTGCGTTGATAGATCACTATGTCAGTCAGTCAGTCACCTTTGAGTTATATGTATATATTTAGATGTGACAGCGGGTGAGTCCATCGCCGTCTCAGCCACTATACATACGTGTTTGAATTACTTCTCAGACACATGAAGATTTCCCCACACTATTGTGAGGTATAGTGAGGAAACCTACATATGTCAGAGAAACAATTCAAAGACGTATCTATAATGCCTGAGACGGCGATAGACTCACGTTGGCATTTAAAATCTAAGGCACCAAGGCGTTCGGGGATCTTTATCAGAAGGCGTGAGGTTTATAAAATGTATGTATATCGGTCACCCATCCAGGTTAAGCAACAGTAAAGTACCACTACAATAAATAATGTAAGTGTTTGTGTAATCGTTAACGGCTGTTACGCGTGGCATCAACTCTGCATAAAATGTTAATAATTACATACAATTACTTATGTACATTTCAAGTTCACAGAAAAAGACACTAGATGGCGCTAGTGGTGACAAACATGAGGTGCATGAGCCGTCACGAGCTCTGAGCGCTCAGGGATGAGAGGTAACTTTGTAGACCTACAGTACCCCTAGACAAAGTAACATTCTCTTGCGCTTGCGCTAATATAAACGATACAAAATGTATGGTGATGACATAAATCAGAGAGCCATGGTGGCCTTGGGGTTAGAGCAGTCACCTGCTACGCAAGCGACACAAGTTCGAATCCCAGCGGGGCCTGTACCTATGAGTTTTTATAAAAAACTTATGCACCTCCGCCTACCCCTTCGGGAAATAAGGGCGTGAGCATATGTATGTATATAAATCAGTCACGTGACATATGATAATTAAAATTATTACTTAATTCAGTTTAGGCCCTGGTAAGGCACTGGCACTTATGAACGTCGAAGAATGTACCACCGGTTCCGAGAACTAAAAACACTAGCCCTCTGAGAAGAACCGGTAAGCAACTCAGCTGGCACCATATACATTTCATTAAATAGCAAGCAATTATTAATTACAATAAAATTCAGTGAACATTGTATCAGCATGCTTGTGTAAAAAATAAATATCAAAAAAGTAAAAACAATACCAAACGATTTACATAATTATGTTTGCATACCACGTCATTGCCAGGAGCTACTTGGGCAGAGATTTTCATTCATGTAACCTGAAAAATGTCATTCTCATACGTTTTGTATCGTTTCTATAAGCGAAGTGTGTGGATAATGTTACTTTGCCTACAGAGTGCCTAGTGCGAGTTTTCTTAAAATCGCCTTCACAAGTGATCGCGACGACGTAAACGCAGATTTATATGGGCTGACAATAGTGTCATGTTTAGGCCGACAGAGGCGCTGTTCCGATCCTATACAAATCTGCGTTTACGTCGACGCGGTAACTTGTGACGGCGGCAGTGAAAAACTCGCACTAGGCCCTCTCGTGTATCCTATTCGCGACGCGCCATACAGACAGACAGAGTAAGACTGATAAAATGAGTCGTGCATTCATGATCAGCGCTTATAACTCGTGAAGGCAGCTGTGAGTATAAAAACAATTTCTCCGGCGGTCAATATCGTCAATCTATCAATGTGTAGCGTGTGGATGATTGCTCAAACGATTACCTAAGTGAAACGTACCGGTGACACGGCACGCGAACGTATCTACGTTATTTTTTTAATTTTACAGGTGCCGTCACGAGTAAAGAACGCCCAGGCAGCAGATGTCTTAGTCTTTGATTTACTTCTCAAACGTTTCTGTCACGATGTTTTACTTCACCGTAAAGCATGTGGTTTGCAATTACTACACAAGTTTTTAGAATAACTCATTGGTACAGGCCCCGCTGGGATCACCCAATAGCCGGGGTTTAAGAATATGGCTATGGTATCCCCTGCCTGTCGCAAGAGGCGACTAAAAGGGGGCAGGAGGGCCTGGTGGCGGTGGTCGGGGTGGGAGCTTTGACCACCGAGCCGCGGGCCCGGGAAAGTGGCAGCGCGATGTGGCTCGTGCTGCCTTGCACAGCGAGGTCTTCAGGGGCGGCGATACAGCTGCCCCGGCAAAGTGTGGGGGGACACCGGTGCGATCTATCAGAGTACCCGGAGTCCCCCCTGAGCACTGAAGATGGCCACCGGGCGGGTTTTAGTGCGGTAAAAATCCCACATACCCCGATCTGCCTCTCCCAAGGCGGTCGGGGACCTTTTGAAAAAAAAAAAGAGGCCCCGCTGGGATACGAACTTGCGTCACTTTTGATGCGATACAATTATCGTATCAAAATCATCAAAGCTAAGTAAACTGTGCCGTCGGTACGTCTATAAATCTATCCACGGTTCATCTAGATGTGGCAACCAATTTATATTCGACGCGTGCGCACTATTTCGTTGGAAGCAATCGGTATCGGTGTCATGTTAACCTTACAAGGTGATTTTGCTTTTGAAACGTTTTATTTATTTACTAGCTCTGCCCCGCGGTTTCACCCGCGTAGACTTAATTTCACGATTGGCCCGCGGAACAATAATATTTTTAATAAATTAAAGTAAAAAAATGGAAGTGTCTGTTTGTTATTCCAAAATTACAGCTTTTCATTAAATGCATATGAAAGTATACACGCTACTGACACTAAAAAACCAAGTTTTAACATTTTTGCGATGCGATGCGAGCGATGCTTAAAGATGCCAGCTAAGTTGTTCTCAGACGGCTAGTTTCCGAGCCGGTGGTCAATTCCTCGACATTCACAAGTGCCAGGGCCTAAACAGAATAAATAATTTTTATTAAAAGGTTATGATTTAGTACAATACCCGACGATATAAATTCGACCTAAGGAACGACAGTCGGTTATTATCGGTTTCATAGAATGTATCTACCTTTATCTATGACATTTTGCAGGCAATTAAAATAATTCTCAGGAACTAATACCATTATGTGACAATAACGTAGCCAAGGGCGTAGAGTTGCCGGAAAAAATCTCAGTTGTAATTTTATGAGACAGTCAGTCAGTCTGTCTGCATGGCGCGACACGAATATAATACATGCGCAAGTTACACCCACTATTTTCACTGAGCGCTCATATCTCGTGACGGCACCTGTATCTATAAACACTATACTATAAGACAGCCAGACACACCATGGCATAAGATCAGGCTAAAATAAGCATTAAAGAAGATCAAAACTGCTCCCGCGCAAAACATTACGTAAACACAATTTTTCACATAATTTATTATGGTCGTAACTTTTCGCTGTAAAACTTTACACAGTTATATAAGATTCATATGCAGTAAGGAATCTTGGCCTATTTCTAACCGACTTCAAAAAAAGGTGGAGGTTTATCAATTGCTTAATTTTCTTTTTATATTATAATAGCTGTGCTCCGCGGTTTCACCCGCGTAGATTTAGTTTCATGCTTCATGTCGCGGAACCCTTATATTTTTCATAAATAAAAGTAGCCTAAGTTACTCCTTGAAACATCAGCTACCTGCCAGTGAAGGTCCCGTTAAAATCCGTCCAGCCGTTTCAGAGATTACTCGGAACAAACAGACAGACAGACAGAGAAAAATATTAAAACTTGGTTTTTTTGTGTCAGTACCGTGTATACTTTCATATGCATTTAGTGAAAAGCTGTTATTTTGGAATTACAAACGGACACTTCAATTTTATTTATCTGTATAGATGTATAGGTATAGAGTCTCTTGCAATTGGATTTACCTCCACTGCTTAGCCTGTTAAAAGGGACACAATGCCGAACTTTAAAACTAAGCAACACAGCTAAGAGCGCCCCGATGCGGGGCTCGGACCTCGGCTTAGGGCGTTGCTGGGGGATGAGCTGAATCTGAGGGCCTAGTGCGAGTTTTTCACTGCCGCAGTCACAAATCACCGCGTCGACGTAAACGCAGATTTGTATAGGATCGGAACAGCGCCTCTGTCGGCCTAAACATGACACTATGTGTGGTGACTTGTGACGGCGATTTTAAGAAAACTCGCACTCTGAGTGGTAGATTCCTGTCTGCATGTAAAGGTTAAATTTAAACTGTGACTTAATGGCTTATTTTAGGAGTAATTTTGAGCAAACTGTTTTTGATATTAATCATGGTTATTGTTAGTCATATCACACGTTTTATAGCACACAGGTGTTGAGCGGGCATTTAAAATTAAATGAATTGTAATAACTGCTCCATGGCCGTGGGGTTTGAACACTCGCCTGCTAAACAAGCGACGCAAGTTCGAATCTCAGCGGTATGCACCAGATTTTCTAAAATCTTAATTTCACCACACGTGCTTAAGGTGTAGGAAAACATCGTGAGGAAACCTGCATATGTCTGAGAAGTAATTCAAACACGTATGTATAGTGGCTGAGACGGCGATGGACGCACCCTCTGTCCCTTTTATTTGTCATTTTCATTTTCAACCATCCAAGGTCGGTCCAGCCGTCCAGGAGTTCAGTGACATACACACATACAGCAGAATATATATAAAGACTAGCTGTGCCCCGCGGTTTCACCCGCGTCGATTTTAATTTAATGGTTTCCCTAATGTTTTAAAAAAATCTAAGTAAGTACTAAGTAGTCTATGTTACATTAGCTATCCGTCAGTGAAAGTCCCGTTAAAATCCGTCCAGCCGTTTCGGAGATTACCCGGAACAAACAGACAGACAGACAGCCAGATAAATTTTTAAAAACTTGGTTTTTTGTGTCAGTATCGTGAATACTTTCATATGCATTTAGTGAAAAACTGTTATTTTGGAGTTAAAAACAGACACTTCAATTTTATTTATCTGTATAGATGTATAGATTGAAATTGAAAACCATGCCAATACATGTTTTAAACACACATTTCCCACCTAGTTGCAAACCAGCTATCTATGATTCAGACTTTATCAGATACGGAGAGAGGAGCCTCTTATCATTGATGTAAGATATTATTATAAGGTAGATAGATTCGTTAAGGTACTTGAATTGATGGTGAGTTAGCTAGGTGGTAACATTTATAATCCTGTATAATGTTCTGTGTCCTTCCGATGATTTAAAAGTACTTTGGAAGAAGTCTAATCAAATAAACATTTTTGGAACTAGCTGTGCCCTGCGATTTTACCCACATAGGCTTATTTATTAGATTCATTGGTGGCCCATAGAACCCATATTTTTTAATCAATTAAAACCCACTTGTTTTCTCCTTGTAACATCAACTGTCTACCGCACACATAGATTTTTTTTATGCATGTAGAATATTATACATTCATCTACATTTAGTAAATTTTGAATAACAAACAGACACTTCAATTTTATTAACTAACTACCTGTGCCTTTCGGTTTCACCCGCATAGAAAGAATGTCATGGGTGTCCCACAGCACTTATGCTTTTTTTTAAATAAAATTAGCCTAACTCACTCCTTGAAACAGATATCTGCCAGAGAAAGTCCCGTTAAAATCCATCCAGCCATTTACGCATGATGCCGTGACCAAGGGAAATGGGGATTCATTTTTATATATAAGACTAGCTGTACCCCGCAGTTTCACCCGCGTAGATTTAGTTTCATGCTGTTTTTTTTTAAATATAATTAGCCTAAAACACTCCTTGAAACAGCTATCTGCCAGTAAAAGTCCCGGTAGAATTGGTTCAGCTGTTCACATGTGATGTGATGCCGTGACCAAGGGAAAATGGGATTCAATTTTACGTATAAAGGTTAATAATAATGATTTCATATACTGCTAGTTCCATACCGCTACAAACAAACAAACCTATATAAATTGTATTCATGTCTTGGGTGATGTAAGCTTAGTATTTAATAGTGACCTTGATTCATACATTTTATGAATCACTAGCTAACACTATATGACAAATTAAAGTCAAACGCTTTACCTCATTCAGTCAATAACAGTCATAGGTATGAAAATCTAATTGATTTATCCAGTTGGTAAGGCACTTATGAACATTAAAGAATCACCACTTCGGAAACTAGCCTTCTGAGAACAACCGGCAAGAAACTCAGCTGGCATCATGTACATTTCATTACATAATCTATACAGATAAATAAAATTGAAGTGTCTGTTTGTAATTCCAAAATAACAGCTTTTCACTAAATGCATATGATAGTATACACAATACTGACACAATCAAACCAAGTTTTAAAATTTTTCTCTGTCTGTCTGTCTGTTTGTTCCGGGTAATCTCTGAATTGGCTGGATGGATTTTAACGGGACTTTCACTGGTAGGTAGCTGATGTTTCAAGGAGTAACTTAGGCTACCTTTATTTATTAAAAATATTAGGGTTCCGCGACAATAAGGAAGAAACTAAATCTACGCAGGTGAAACCGCGGGGCACAGCTATAGGATATAAAAAAGACATTTGAACGTTCTATTTTCCAAGCATCCTTAAGGATAGTATCCATTCAATAATTATTTTATGTTGTTTTTTGGATTTATTGTTTACTATGTAATGAAATGCACATGATGCCAGCTGAGTTTCTTGCCGGCTATTCTAAGAAAGCTAGTTGCCGAACCGGTGGTCAATTCCTCGTCATTCATAAGTGCCTTACCAGGGCGTAATAAATCATTTTCATTTTCATTATTTTCTTCCTCAGGGTTCAACCAATCCTAAACCAAAGTTTATTCAGCTTTTGGCTACGACAATATCACTTTTCACCTTTAATACATAACTATAGAGAACTAGCCGACATCATATGGTTTCACCCGTATAGTACCTGTTCCCATGGGAGTACGGGGATAAAATATAGCCTATATTAATCAGTGATAATGTAGCATTCAAATGGTGAGAAAATTTTCAAAATCATTCCATTACTTTTTGAGCCAATTCATTACAAACATACATACAAATCTGTACTTTTTATTATATTAGTAGTATGCGTAGGGATCGTAGCTCGTGGCGAACGGTGGTCTCTGCCTAACCCCATGGGATACAGGCGTGAGCATATGTATTTACGTAATATTCATTATTTTTTTGATTGTATCCTCCGTATTAAACATATAGCATAACTAATAGTATAATAACCACTATAATACCTCACTAAGGAAATCCACGCATTATATAGTCACAACACTACGTATCAACCCACACTGCAATCCGAGTAATGAACTGATCAATTGGTCTTTAATTCAATTAGTAATAGTACGTTATAGATCGGCCGCAACGCCCGACTTCAGTGAGTAAAGTGAAGACACGACCCGGCCCCCAAAGAGTAGGCTCGTGCTAACGAAAAAACCAGTTCTTCAGAATTCACCTACTAAACTAATGAAAACGAAGTTTCCGGTCCCACTTAATCCAGTTCCACATAATTATACCGCTCAAAACGATTTTTATTATCAGCACAAACAGTAATTCGACGATTATCACTTTTTTTTTATTGGTGAAAGGAATAGGGATAGAAACGATAGACATACCTTTAGAGTGCTCGTTATGTTTGTTAGAATCCAAATATAGTGAGTCCAGTGTGGGAATATCAACACAATAACACTGAATATTAGTTCACAAATAGTATTTATCACTTGTAAATTGTTACACCCACGATTTTATAAACGGTATTCAGTAAGCGGCGGATATGCGCTAGCCCGTGAAAGACGACGCCATTTTGATTTCGTCAACTAAATTAACAATCATAGACAATAACAGAGCAAAAACGTTTTGATTTCACAAAAAAATTTGGTCCTGTATTATTATGTATATAAAAAATTTAATACTACTATACTACTGAGGACTAACTATAAAAAATGGTTTTAATTGAGTTTCAAATGAAATATAGGTTGCATGATAAAAAAAAATTTTTTTTTATCATGCAACCTATATATCAAAAAGGCAAATGGGAATTGTAACATATACATCCCGTGCTATTAAAATTTATGTTTACCCACAATACATTAATGTTTGGTCTATGGTCCAATCAGTACCAGTGCTACCACTTATTTAAATAACCCACTTCGATGGTAAACTTGAGCGCACGTGGTAGCAGTAAAAAATAAGAAATTAATTTTGAGACAATAATGAGTGGCGCACACAATTGATTGAATTAAACAACCAAAACATGAATAAATGTAGTAAAAATCGTATTCAGTTTTTTTTTATCAAATCATTACCTATAGTAGGTACCTGTCTAGTGGGTCAGGGTAACTTTTTTTTATTATTATTTTCTGTTATGAATGATTAACTAATGCCTATTAATTATTACATATTTAGTAATTTGTTTGCTTAACTTTTACTTTACTGTATTAGGTACAAGTTGTGCCCCATAATTTTAACCGCGTAGCCCTAATGTTTTTTTAAATAAAATGTAGGCTAAGTTACTCCATGTAATAGTAAAAATTTCAAAGATTAGCCGGAACCAACAGACAGACAGACAGACAGATATATATACCGACAGACAGATAGATAGACAGACAGACAGACAGTTGGATGGACGGACAGAAAAATATGTTTTTTAAATTGGTTTTGTTAGGCGAATACTTACATACTGTATATAAGTACTTTGAAATGCATTCAGTGAAAAGCTGTTAATTTTGGATTATAAACAGAGACTTACATTTTATTTATTTGTATAGTTGTATCTGTTAGATATTATGCCGAAACTTTTTTAAATAACTTCTTTAAATCTTCGGTTCTTTTGGTATTAACCCTATAATATAATAATATACGTAACTTTAATTGAAGGCTGGAGTAACGTGAATCTGAAGTATGTTAGGCCATATGTTTTCTTTGATTGGTTCATTCAATCCTTAAGCCAGTTAGGATTATCGCTTTACCTGAAGGCGAGCAAAAACTTTGAAAGATTTTCGAAACCAAATTTATATTTGACTTGTTTTTCAGGAGCTTTCAAGGTTAATTTGATTAATACTATAGCAACACCAATCGAATCGACTCGAGTGTCAAAAAAAGGAAGCAAGCAGCTGTCTCTTCGTATACGTGTTTTTGTGTAATTATTTATCGAAAAATGGTAGCATGAAGCCAAGTTAAGAATTAGAACAGGCTCATATCATTGGGAAAAAATGTCGAGCCGTCGTTCGTTGCTCGGCTCGGCTCTAGAGACGTTGCCTCCGCCCTCAGATCCTTTGCGTGAATTATTTGAGGCTTGCAAAACGGGCGACGCTCCGAGAGTAAAAAAGTTGATTACACCTCAAACTGTAAACGCAAGGGACACTGCTGGCCGTAAATCGACCCCTCTACACTTCGCTGCAGGTATTTAACACGATATAACACAATAATAACAGCAATTATTGATCAAAACAACAGATGAAAACAAAAAAGTGAAAGGTAGGTATGTAGGAAGTAATATATTTAGGCAATTGCATAATTAGACACGGCTGTTGATTTTATTGTTCCGTGCGATCGTGTTTGGGAACATTCACGTAATATTAACAGATCAATTTATGCCATTAATCATATTGGCATGACAAATTTATCTGCTGAACTATGTGATGTTATGCTTCGGTAAATTGAGCTCTTAATAGTTTAGCAATGCTTGTCTATGACTGTTATTGTTGTTGTAAATATTCGGAAATTCTTTATTTAAAACCTCTTTATTTTTCTTTGTTCCATTCCATTATAATGTTACCAGCGTACAATAAACATAGCTGTTTGTGTATATTTTTTGTCTCTTCAATATTATGTCCACAGTCAAAATACAGTATTGATTTGAATCGCTATGCCGGAATGTAAAATATCAAAATATCTTTATTTGATTAGACTTCTTACAAAGTATTTAAATTGGCAGAAGGATACTAAAAATACATTATACATGATTATAAATGTTACCACCGGGTTCGGAAGGTTGCTTTTGCTGAGGAGAACCCGACAAGAAATTCAACAAAAACACTTTTAAAAAAATTCTATCAATACAGATATTTGGTATTATTATACAATACTAGCTGTCTCCTGTCGTGTAAACTTGTGTACATGCATATAAAAGTATAATATGTATAAAATTTACAAATAACAATAAAAAAGAACTTTGTCTTCTGTCTGTTTGTTCCAGTTAATCTCTGAAATAACTGGACTGATCTATCTTTAAGCCTACAACAGAATATAGGCTATATAAATAATATTAATGTAATATAATAATTATAAAAATTAATATTAATACAATATAATGTATATTAATATAACTGGGATATGGTAATACTAATGTACATAATCTGTATCTATACAGATAAATGAAATTGAAGTGTCTGTTTGTAATTCCAAAATAACAGCTTTTCACTAAATGCATATGAAAGTATACACGCTACTGACACTAAAAAACCTAGTTTTTAAATGTTTCTCTGTCTGTCTGTCTGTTTGTTCCGGGTAATCTCTGAAATGGCTGGACCGATTTTAACGTGACTTTCACTGGCAGGTAGCTGATATATCAAGGAGTAACATAGGCTACTTTTATTTATTAAAAATATTAGGGTTCTGCGACAATCAAGATGAAACTAAATCTATGCCGGTGAAACCGCGGGGCACAGCTAGTCTTATATATAAAAATGAATCCCCATTTCCCTTGGTCACGGCATCATGCAGAAATTATGTTTCGAGGAGTGTTTTAGGCAAATTTTATTTAGAAAACCTATTAGGGTTCCGCCACTACGTGGGTCAAACCGCAGAGCACAGCTAGTAACTTCATAAATATGTCTTTATCTTCCAGGCTATGGACGCAGGGAAGTAGTTGAAATACTAATAACAGCGGGCGCAGCGCTTCAAGCGAGAGACGACGGCGGTCTGCAGCCATTACACAATGCTTGCTCGTTCGGTCATGCTGATGTTGTCCGAGCCCTTCTAGCCGCTGGAGCGGCTCCGGCAGCGAGGGATAATTGGGGGTACACTCCGCTGCACGAGGCTGCCGCTAAAGGGAAAGTGGATGTTTGTATTGGTGAGTATTATGCCTTTTATAACAATTTCAGTCAAATACCACAGTATGCTTGTAGCAGTGTTTCTCAGCTTGCTACATAGATGGCGCTACTCGTTAACACGAGAACCTAAATCGCGCAATAAGAGTTTTCAAGTGCATTGCAGTGTATATACAAGATTCCAACTAGAACAGTTGAAACCTGGCTGGAAAATCGTGTCTTTGCTGGGGATGAGCATGATGAGCTCCACTGTCAACCGGTACCGACGGCTTAACGTGCTCTCCGAGGCACGGAGAGAACTCGGGCGGTTACACTAATATGCGTAACTACGCCACGAGCTCCATTCTATCGCGTATGCCTTCGTCAATCGTTATAGTTATAACTAGCTGTGCCCCGCGGTTTCACACGCGCAGATTTAGTTTCTTCCTTATTGTCGTGGAACCCTAATATTTTTAATAAATAAAAGTAGCCTAAGTTACTCCTTGAAACATTACCTACCTGCCAGTGTCCAAAGTCCCGTTAAAATCGGTCCAGCCGTTTCGGAGATTACCCGGAACAAACAGACAGACAGAGAAAAAATTTATAACTTGGTTTTTTAGTGTCAGTAGCGTGTATACTTTCAGATGCATTTAGTGGAAAAAAAAAATTTTGGATTTACAAACAGACACTTCAATTTTATTTATCTGTACAGATATAGTGATGTTTATGTGTTTCAGCGCTACTGCAGCATGGTGCAGATCCCAATATACGCAACACGGAAGGCAAGACCCCTCTGGATCTTGCCGATCCTGCTACCAGGCCTGTGCTTACAGGTGGGTTTGATAGCTTCTGTTCGCAACTTAATCCGCGTGGAGTACTTACATAGGCATAACGCTAATTTTAACGCGAGATTGAGAGTATATCATATAGCCTAAAGTCTACCGGCTATGGGCTATCTCACACAGAAATCATTTTTCAAAATGGTCCAGTAGTTCCTGAGATTCAAACAAACAAACTAATTTTTCTGATTTGTATATTAGTATGAGATTATATTTCAATTATAGTATTAGTTATGTAGGGCGGGACAATTATATCATTAGCATACATTTTGTATCGTTTCTATTAGTGAAGCGTGAGGATAATGTTACTTTGTCTACAGGCCCTGTACGTTTTGTATCGTTTCTATTAGCGCAAGCGCCGAGAGAATGTTACTTTGTCTCGGCCTACAGGTAGAATCAAATAGAATATATTTGTGACTAGCTGTGCCCCGCGGTTTCACCCGCGTAGATTTAGTTTCATCCTTATTGTTGCGGAACCCTAATATTTTTGATAAATAAAAGTAGCCTAAGTTACTCCTTGAAACATCAGCTACCGAAAGTCCCGTTAAAACCCATCCAGCCGTTTCAGAGATTACCCGGAACAAACAGACAGTAAGACAGAAATTTTTTAAATCTTAGTTTTTTAGTGTCAGTATCGTGTATACTTTCATATGCTGAAAAGCTGTTATTTTGCAATTACAAACATGTATAGATTTATATAAATTATTGATATGTGTATGTAATGTCCAGGCTCGTACTGCGCCGCGGAGGTGCTGGAAGCGGCCCGGTCGGGGGCCGACGAGCGGCTGGCGGCGCTGCTCACGCCCCTTAACGTCAACGTGCACGCCGGGGACGGCCGCCGGTCCACGCCCCTGCACCTCGCCGCCGGCTACAACCGCGCCCGCGCCGTGCGGCTCCTGCTGCAGCGGGCCGCTGACGTACACGCCAAGGACAAGGGGTGAGCTCCTCTCTCCTTGGTATATAGATGGTGCCCCTGGCAGCAGGCTACAACCGCGCCCGCGCCGTGCGGCTCCTGCTGCAGCGGGCCGCTGACGTACACGCCAAGGACAAGGGGTGAGCTCCTCTCTCCTTGGTATATAGATGGTGCCCCTGGCAGCAGGCTACAACCGCGCCCGCGCCGTGCGGCTCCTGCTGCAGCGGGCCGCTGACGTACACGCCAAGGACAAGGGGTGAGCTCCTCTCTCCTTGGTATATAGATGGTGCCCCTGGCAGCAGGCACAAATACACGAGAACCTACATCGCGCTATGAGAGTTATCGAGTGCTCTCCACTCGCTATATAGATAGTGCTACTGGCTGACAATAGCAAAGTATCAGTACAAATACACGAGTTCCTACATCGCGCTATGAGAGTTTTCTTAACTCACTACATAGATGGCGCTACTGGCTGACAATTGCAAAGTTTCAGTACAAATACACGAGATCCTACATCGCGCTATGAGAGTTTTCTTCACTCACTACATAGATGGCGCTACTGGCTGACAATAGCAAAGTTTCAGTACAAATACACGAGATCCTACATCGCGCTATGAGAGTTTTCTTCACTCACTACATAGATGGCGCTACTGGCTGACAATTGCAAAGATCAGAGCCATTATACTAGCAATTCTTGTATATTAAGTAATCAAGAATTGCTCGTTTAAAGATATAAGATAACATTAAAAATTGTTATGATAATCACCCGGTTTTAATGTTTTCCAATATCATGAGGTATTTCTTGTTATTTTTTATAAAAAAAAAAAAAATTAAAAAAAAAAACAATTTTAATTATGTTGCTCTATTGTCGCACATACTGAAGTTGGCTTCGAACCTGTTCCCAGCGGTCTGGTGCCTCTCCACAACGCGTGTTCGTACGGCCACTATGAAGTCACCGAGCTGTTGGTGCGAGCTGGTGCCGACGTCAATGCTACCGACCTCTGGGCCTTCACTCCACTTCATGAAGCTGCCAGCAAAGCCAGATTGGAGGTCAGTTGGTTTTTAACGCGCATTTAATAGCTTTTTAACGCTGCCGCCAACTTAAAGTGGAACTGGGCTGGCCATGTCTGCCGCATGTCGGATGAGCTATTGGCGAAAACCTTCACAAAATGGACCCCAAATGGCAGGAAACGACAACGCGGCAGGCCTCGGAGGAGATGGCGGGATGAGCTTGATGGCTTTCAGGAGCGATTGGGAGAGGACTGCTGGAAAAGTGGCAGGGAGGCCTTTGCCCAGCAGTGGGACATTACAGGCTAATAACAATAATAATAATTTAATAGCTTGGTATAAGCCTCGTCTTCCTTTTCAAGGACACTGTCTATCAAATATAAGCTGTTAAACACAGACAGACAGAAGATGAGATTTCTTTTTATTTGTGTTTTTTTATTATAATTAACTTAATAATATTTATATACTTTCATCTACACTTATATTATAACTAACTGTGCCCCGCGGGTGAAACCGCGGGGCACAGTTAGTTTTCGCATATAAATCAGCTGTAACGTAGAGTTATTCACGTGAAATCTAACTACGTTTTTATTTTTTTTCTCCCACTAATAAATCCTGAAATAATCCCTTAAACCATTTTTCGAAACCAGTAACCTTCCCCTTAATTTAAACAGTTGAATGACCGCGTACGTAATGTAGGTAAACGCGGCCGCCCGTTCATTCAATCGCTTAAGGCCGCGAGCTCTTCGGCCCTTAGCAACCATAGCCTATAACTACGTTATCGTTGGAGCTAGATATTTTACGACTTCAACATAGTGATATATTCATAAAACCCTACAACTTCTAGAAGACAACTGTTCCTTTTTCTCCGACACCCTGTAATTTGTCAGGTATGTTCGTTGTTGCTGAGCGAGGGAGCTGATCCAACACTGCTCAATTGTCACGGGAAGTCGGCCTTGGACGTCGCACCATCCAGGGAGTTGCAGGAACGACTGGCTTGTGAGTACTTTACAAACTACCTACCGCCCGCAGCCTCGCCTGTATCGCAGTCAAATTTCACATGTAACACTTCGTCGTATTCAGTAAAAGCAACCTTCCGAACCTGGCGGTAGCATGTATAATACTGTGTAATTGTGTCATTCTGACGATTTGAAAGTACTTTGTCAAAAATTTGAAATAACTAACTTTTTAAATACCTACATATCCTCACGCCTGTATTCCCCTCGGGTGTAGGCAGAGGTGTTGTAATAACAACACACACTTTTCACACAAGATGATTAAGTGCCAACGTGACAGAGGGTGAGTCCATCGCCGTCTCAGCCACTATACATACGTGTTTGAATTACTTCTCAGACATATCTTTTCCTCACGATGTTTTCCTTCACCGTAAAGCACGTGGTGTGATTCGTAGTTGCATCACTTGTGTCACGGACAATGTGGCCAGAAAGGGATGGTGTCACGAACAACAGAGATAGCTATTTCAATCCCAATCTTCCCTCTCCCTCTTTCTTGTAATGCGCGGTACACGGGGCGCTAGTTGTGACCTTTAGTTTTATATAAAAATGCGCTAGCGCCCCCGTACTTTGTGTCCACTCAATTCAGCGAAAACAAGGCGAAGCTCTGCCCTAGAGCTCGCTCAAAGTAAAAAGTGTTATTAAGTGAAATGTAAAATTAAAGTGTAAATACAGTCCATTTTAAATAAAACAATATTTCGGAAAGGTGTAGTTTTTAATTTAACCAACACAATTGTTGGTCCTTCGAGCCGGATTGAAGACACCAGCACGACAGTTACTTGTCCGGGTGAAGAAGTGAAGACACCAGCACGACAGTTACTTGTCCGGGTGAAGAAGTGAAGACACCAGCACGACAGTTACTTGTCCGGGTGAAGAAGTGAAGACACCAGCACGACAGTTACTTGTTCGGGTGAAGAATCGAAGACACCAGCACGACAATTACTTGTCCGGGTGAAAAAGCTTGAAGACGAGTGGTACCACGAAAAGAAGAAATCTTCCATCAAGAAAGAAGGAAACTTAGTGAAGACGAAGATTTCAGAAAGAAGAAATCATCAGTCAAGAAAGAAGGAAACTAAGCGAAGATCGAAGATTTAAGAAGAAAAAGTAAAGAAGAAAGAAGCATCATTACGAAGAGCTAAATTAAATCCTGAAGAGAGAAGAGGATAGCAGTATATTGAGGTTCGGCCCATCACCTCCTCCGTGCCAGCGTGCCCGCGTGCTTCGTGTCAAGAGGATAGCAGTTAATTGAGGTTCGGCCCATCACCTCCTCCGTGCCAGCGTGCCCGCGTGCTTCGAGTCAAGACGTCGAGTCATCGAGCACCGAGCAACGAGCTTCGCATCGTGCGCCGTGTCATCTTCGCCATACGTGTAGCGATAGGGGCCTCGCTCTGTGCCACCTAACGGTGTCAAAGGTGCAGGGCAGGCAAGGTGACACGCCGATACAAAGGCGGCCTGGTACTTTGTGCGGTACCAGCCGGTCAGTCAAGCGCGCCTCTTTCGAGGCGCTGACCGTGCGTGCACAACTGCGCCGGTAAGGCGTGCACACTGCGGGGGCCGGACTGTAGGCACTGCCGACGCGGCCGAAATTCCCATCGGTCGTCGAGCACCCCGTAGCGTGTACGACCCTCTGCTGGGTAGTGCCTCCCTTCCCTTACCCTACATCCATCCCTGCGGGAGCGAACGCCACTCCCGGCACCTCCCAAAGGACTGCTAGGGACGTTAGGAGTAGGGGCACGAAGAGCCGAAACATGAACACGAGAAGCAAAGCCGGAGGAGAGAAGCCCACTCTGCAAGTGTACGAGGATTACCCCGCGTCCCCGTCCGTCGTCGCCGCGATACCGTCCCACATACAAGCGGATCGCGCACCCGCCATGACCGTCGAGGAAGAAATCACAGCCCCGCCGCGCGGCGCCGCTTCACCCCGAGCTATGTCGACCCGCTTGCACCAATCGACCGCGAGCGCTATAGCTCGTATAAGGCAAGCCGAATTTGAAGCTGAGGAACGACTCGCCGCCATACAGAGGAAGGAGCTGCAGCTGGAAGCAATGCTGGTGAAAAAACGGTTGGCGTTAGACGTGGCTACAATAAGGGAAGAAACCGATCGAGAAAGCGAGGTGGACGACACGGATGCAGGCGGCAGAGTAGATGACTGGCTACACCGCGCCCGAATCGCGCCAAGAAAAAGGGATTTAGATTACGAGTCTTCAGACATGCGTGCACCGGCCCCGTACCCAATACGGGGGGAGAGACCCGGACACGCAGAAGCGACAGGACGACCGACGGCCGATGTACCCGCAACGAACGAGCGGAGAGAAAATACAGAGCGCCGCCGGAACGATTTCGTCATGCCAGAGAGTGAGAGGGAACGACATAGGCATCTCACTCCCCCGCGCGGTACTACGCAACGACCGCGATCACCCACACCGACCGGTTCGAGAGGCCGAGGAATAGAGCGTTTAGCGGAAGCATTAGAGAAGATGACCCAGAGGCAAGCGCCACGAGTTACCGATCTTCAGTGGCGCCGCAGGGGAATGGCTACCGTTCAAAGCAGCCATGAGAGATTCTTCATACCGCTACAACTTCTCACCGGTAGAAAATATAGCTCGACTTAGGGCGTGCCTCAGAGGGGAGGCGCGTGAACTTGTGTCGGCGCTATTATTCACGGCGACCGATCCCGCCGTTATTATGAAAACGTTAGATCAATGCTACGGCCGGCCCGAAGTAATCATTGACAGAGCCTTGGAAGATATAAGGAGATTACCGCGCCCAGGAATGGCCGCCAGCGAATTAAACACGTTTGCGGTAAAGCTACAAAACATCGTGCACGTTATTGACTCCGTTGACGAGCGAGGATACTTACAGAATCCAATGCTGGCTCGGCAGGTGACAGAGAAACTTAGTCCACACATCAGATCGCGGTGGTGTGACTATGCAGAAGAGTACGGAAGTAGGGAGGAGCCTGAAATAGTGACGCTGTCCCACTTCCTCATGAGAGAGGCCGATCGTGCCGTACGCTTCACCTACGCACCTGTGACGCAGACAACAGCCAACATCGGAAATCGCATCGCACCGGTTGGCAAGTACACAGAGCAACGCCGCCAAACCGCGCCGATGAAAAGGAGCGCAAAAGTATACACTGCAACCACAGAAGTAACATCGAAATCATCGTGTTATTGTTGCGGAGAAAAGCACGACGTACCGAAGTGCACAAAGTTTGCTTCAATGAGCCTAGATAAAAAGTGGGAATGGGCCAAAGAGGCAGGGATATGTTTTCTCTGTCTGAATAGCAAACATAGAAAGTTCCGATGCAGAGCAAAAAAGTGTGGTGTAGACGGATGCAACTACGCGCACCACGCACTGCTACACTCGTCGCGAGAACGAGACAGCGAACGAACGAGCGAGAAAGAAGACTCTGAAACCACGGCGGCGGCGCATACGCGATTGAGTGACAGAGAGGTCCTACTGAAAGTATGCCCGGTCAGTATCAAAGGGTCAAATGGGAAGGAAATTAACACGTTCGCTTTACTCGACGAAGGCTCGACAATAACGCTCATAGACGAAGATATCGCGTTGGAAATCGAGGCGCAAGGACCGAAACGCCCCTTGCACATCCACGGCGTCACGACGAGCCAAAAGGAACCGAATAGCCGTCGGGTGAGGATATCAATACGAGGAACGAATGAAAATGAGTCACACGCCATCGAAGCACGAACGGTACAGAGTCTCTCTTTGGGAGGTCAGAGCATATCAGGAGAACATTTACGATATGCGCATCTCGACCCGATACAAAACAAGGAACTGCGTTTTGACTATGCTAAGCCGCGGATACTGATAGGAAGTGACAACTGGCACCTGATTGTGTCTAGACGGTTGCTCACTGGAAAGAGGAACGAACCGGCCGCGTCACTCACCCACCTAGGATGGGTCATACACGGCACAGTGCCACGTGTGATACATGCTGCGCAGCGAGAGACAGTGTTGCACATGTATACCACAACGCGAGGAAGCTCCGCCGACGAGGACTTAGATAAGCTGGTCAGAACACACTTCGATATCGATGCTCTGGGCGTGTCGACAAAGAGGAAACCGATCGCCGAGGAACAAAGAGCGCGAGAAATATTTGACGCTACGGCCAAACACGTCGACGGTCGATGGCACGTAGGTTTACCATGGAGGAATGACAGCGACAACATGCCACCGAGCTACGATATGGCGCTGAGAAGACTACACACGATCGAGAAGAAAATGGATAAGTCGCCAGAGTTTAAAGCAAGCTACACTGCACAAGTAAATAACCTACTAGAAAAAGGGTACGCCGTACGATGTGAAAACGACCAGTCTCACCCACGAACATGGTATTTACCGCACTTCGCTGTAACGAACCCGAATAAACCAGGAAAGGTGCGGTTGGTCTTCGACGCTGCAGCGCCGTCGGGTGGTGTATGCTTAAACGACAAACTCCTCGATGGCCCGGATTTGTTGCGCATGTTGAACGGGATTTTGTTCCGTTTTCGAGAAAAAGATGTCGCTGTCACCGCTGACATACGTGAAATGTTCCTTCAAATTAAAATACGTGAAGAAGATCAGGCGGCTCAGAGATTCTTGTGGCGAGGTGACAATCGCGACGAGCCACCTGTGAAATATACGATGCAGAGTATGATATTCGGAGCACGAAGCTCGCCTTTTTTGGCACATAGCGTGCGAGACAGAAACGCGGAAGAAAATAGAGAGACGCATCCATTGGCATATGAATCCATCACGAAGAACCATTATATGGACGACTGGGTGGAAAGTTTCGACAATGATGAGTTAGCCGCACGCGCCATACAAGAAGTACGCGAGGTACACTTCAAGGCGGGTTTTAAGCTAGCGGGTTGGGACTCTAATCACGCCCACCTATTGAATAATATAAGCGAGGAAGACAAAGCTCGCACTCCAAAAGAGCTCGGATCAAATGTTCACCCCTACGGAAAGACGTTGGGAATGTTATGGTTGCCAAACGAAGATGAATTGGCATTCAATACGGCACTACATCGAGTACCCGAAGAGGTGAAAAACGGGTCGCGGCCACCTACAAAGAGAGAAGCGCTAGGAGCCGCCATGTCGATATTCGACCCGCTTGGATTGTTGAGCCCGTACACTATTACCGCCAAGGTCATCCTACAAGGTTTATGGAAACAGAAAATCGGCTGGGACGAGCCCCTCCCAACTGACGAAGCCGCGGATTTTCAAGTATGGATGGACGACCTAGAGGATGTGAGCAAAATAAAACTCCCGCGGTGCTATGAAAGAGAAGAAGTCATCAATAGGCAGCTGCACGTTTTCTGCGACGCGAGCGAGCAAGCGTACGCAACCGCCATCTACTGGAGATGTCTGAAAAGAGATGGCACGATAAATGTAGTACTCGCAGCTGGAAAAGCGAAAGTCGCACCGATAAAGGCCCAAAGCATACCTCGTTTGGAGCTACAAGCTGCGCTCGTTGGCGCACGATTGGCTGTGGAAGTACAAAAGGAACACCGTTGGAAGGCAGACAGTGTGGTTTTGTGGTCCGACTCGCGCACGGTATTACAATGGATAAGAAGCGACGCAAACTACACCCCTTATGTTGCGCATCGGTTAGGAGAGATAGCCGAGCTAACAAAGGAAGACCAATGGCGATGGGTACCCACGGAAGCAAACGTAGCGGACGACGCAACTAGATCGGGAAGAGGCCTAAAAAGCGACGATCGATGGTTTACAGGACCGCCGTTTCTATACGAAAGAGAGGACAGATGGCCCTGTGAAAATGCGAACGAACAAGAACGAGACGACGAGACAGTCGCTCATGTAAGCGAAAACGAGACGGAACTCATCGATATACGCAAGTTTTCATCGTACAAACGACTCGTGAGAACCATGGCGCGCGTATACGTTTTCGTAAATAAGTGCAGACGAAAAGCTAACGACCACAGGAGGGAACACGTCAACATCAAAAAGGGAGATGTTGTTGTAATAGCAGACGGCCAGCTACCTAGAAATGTGTGGCCAAAGGGAATAGTAGAGAACGTGCATCTTGGACCCGACGGTATCGTGCGGAGTACGGACGTGCGGACGCGTGGAGGAATATTCAGAAGACCCGCGAGGCGCCTCATTGTCCTGCCAGTAGAAAAAGGCTACGAAGCTCTACGCCGGGGGGAGATTGTCACGGACAATGTGGCCAGAAAGGGATGGTGTCACGAACAACAGAGATAGCTATTCCCAAATCTTCCCTCTCCCTCTTTCTTGTAATGCGCGGTACACGGGGCGCTAGTTGTGACCTTTAGTTTTATATAAAAATGCGCTAGCGCCCCCGTACTTTGTGTCCACTCAATTCAGCGAAAACAAGGCGAAGCTCTGCCCTAGAGCTCGCTCAAAGTAAAAAGTGTTATTAAGTGAAATGTTAAATTAAAGTGTAAATACAGTCCATTTTAAATAAAACAATATTTCGGAAAGGTGTAGTTTTTAATTTAACCAACACAACTTGCGTAGCATGTATGTCATAAATATCTAATATATTATATACTAGCTGTGCCCCGCGGTTTCACCCGCGTAGATTTTAATTTCATGGATGCCCGAGGATCCCTAAAGTTTAAAAAAAATCTAAGTAGCCTAAGTTACTCCTTGAAACATCAGCTGCTTGTCAGTGAAAGTCCCATTTAAATCGGTCCAGCCGTTTCAGAGACTACCCGGAACAAACAGACAGACAGACAGAGAAAAAATTTAAAAGTTGGTTTTTCGGTGTCAGTAGCGTGTATACTTTCATATTAATTTAGTGAAAAGCTGTAATTTTGGAATTACAAACAGACACTTCAATTTTATTTATCTGTATAGATTGTGGTTCTTCTCAGAAGGCTAGTTTCCGAACCGGTGGTATATTCTCGACGTTCATAAGTGCCTTACCAGGGCCTAAACTGAATAAATATTTTTCATTTTCATTTTAATTTTCATTGTTATATAGTCGAGTACCGCGGCCATTGTCTATTGGAAGCGTGTCGCCTCGCCGAGCCAACCAGGGTGAAGAAGCAACTCACCTCAGCCTCCGGCGGACAGCATCCAGTGAGTACACTCATCTACTGTCCCTATTATGAATTTTATTGTAATTAATCATTATTTATTACTAGCTGTGGCACGCGTAGATTAAGTTAAATGATTCATGTCGCGGAACCCCAATATTAAAAAAAAGTACCCTAAGTTACTCCTTGAAACATCAGCTACCCGCCAGTAAAAGACCCGTTAAAATCGGTCCATATATTTCAGAGATTATCCGGAACAACCAGACAGACAGATATTTGTTATATTTTTTTTATGTGATTACCGTATATACTGTTATATGCATTTAGTGAAAAGCTGTTATTTTGGAATTACAAACAGACACTTCAATTTTATTTATCTGTATAGATATATAAATCTTCACTAATATTATAAATAGGAAAGATTTGATAGTTTTTTTGTTTGTTTGTTTGCATTGAATAAACTCTGAAACTACTAGACCGATCTTGAAAATTCTGTCACCATTAGAATGCTACATTTTCACTGATTAATATAGGCTATATTTTATCCCCGTACCCAGTGGCGTGCATTGCATATAAGCAGGTAAGCAGAAGTTACAATTTGTGATCACTGAATACACTAGTGTCGTGTGTGTTTATGTTCGTATGTGTATCTTTACCAACACGTACGTACCTACGCCGCGTCACATAGGTCTGTACTTAACCTGCCTACCTACCTACTTATTGTTTATGCCTACCCTGATGAAAATCCAATGCACGCCCCTGCTCGTACTCCCACGGGAACGGGAACTACGCGGGTGAAACCGCGTGGCGTCCGCTAGTGTAATATAAAACAATGTTCGAATATTTTTATTCCCTCAGCCCAGCTCGCAATGTTCGACGAGTGGCAGTAGTCATTCTTTGCCCGGGGAATGTACCACCGAGGCGTTGGTCAACTTTGAACACCTGTCCTCGGGCGATCGACCCCTCCACTGCGCCGCTGCGAGTGTATACCCCAAGAGGAAACAGGTGGGTATTTTGTTTTTTATTTATATACTAGCTGTGCCCCGCGGTTTTCAAAAATCTAAGTAGCCTAAGTTACTCCTTGTAACATTAGCTATCCATCAGTGAAAGTCCCGTCAAAATCTGTCCAGCCGTTTCGGAGATTACCCGGAACAAACAGACAGACAGACAGAGAAAATTTTTAAAAATTGGTTTTTCTGTGTCTATACCGTGTATATTTTCATGTCCATTGAGTGAAAAACTGTTATTTTGTAGTTACAAACAAACACTTCAATTTTATTTATCTGTATAGATTGGCCTTTTTGAGGCTCTTGTGGATAAATGATTTTAAGTCAAAAAATAAAATACTTTGCCGAATAAAACCGTGGTGGCTGCGGGGTAGCAGTTGCCTGCTACGCAAGCGACGGATGTTCGTATCTCAGCGGGGTCTGTACCAATGAGTTTTTCTAAAAACGTATGTGCAGTGATTTCACATCACGTGCTTTACGGTGAAGGAAAACATCGCGAGGAAACCTGCATATGTCTGAGAAGTAATTCAAACACGTATGTATAGTGCCTGAGACGGCGATGGACTCACCATCTGTCACGTTGGCACTTAATCATATTCGGTGAAATGTGGGTGTTGTTACTAAACCTTTGATTACCTAACTTACTACGTATAACATCAGCTATCTATCTACCAGTGAAAGTGCCACTAAAATCGGTCCAGCCTTTTCAGAGATTAGTTGGAACAATCAGACAGACAGAGAAATGTTTGTAAAAATAGTTTTTTTATGTCAGTATCGTATATACTTTCATATGCATCTTAAAAAGCTGTTATTATGGAATTACAAACAGACATATCAGTTTTATTTATCTACTAGCTGTGCCCCGCGGTTTCACCCGAATTTCAAGGTTGCCCGCGGATCCCTAATGTTTTTAAAAATCTAAGCCAAAGTTACTCCTTGAAACATCAGCTAACTGCCAGTGAAAGTCGCGCTAAAATCAGTCCAGCCATTACAGAGATTTCCTTGAACAAACAGACAGACAGACAGACGGACAGATAGACAGAGAAAAATTTTATAACTTGGTTTTTTAGTGTCAGTATCGTGTATACTTTCATATGCATTTAGTGACAAGCTGTTATTTTCCAATTACAAACAGACACTTCAATTTTATTTATCTGTATAGATCTCAACATATGTAGTGTAACTTGTCTATTATCTATTCTCTTAGGTAATGGAGATGCTTATCCGAAAAGGAGCAAGAGTGAATGAGAAGAACAAAGAAGGTCAGACGCCGTTACACGTTGCCACCGAACACTCACATCTAGACGCCATGGACTTGCTACTCAGGCATGGTGAGTTATATCATCTTACTGAGTTCCTACTACGAGATTTTCACTGCCGCCGTCACAAGTCACCGCGGCGACTTAAACGTAGATTTGTATAGGATCGGAACAGCGCCTCTGTCGGCCTAAACATGACACTATTGTGAGCCCATACTAATCTGCGTTTACGTCGACGCGATCACTTGTGACGGCGATTTTAAGAAAACTCGCACTAGACTCTCAGTACAGTTTTAACATGTGTCTTGAAAATTATTTATTCAGTTTAGGCCCTATTAAAGCACTTATGAAAGTCGAGAATTGACCACCGGTTCGGAAACTAGCCTTCTGAGAAGAACCGGCAAGAAACTCAGCTGGCATCATGTACATATCATCGAAACAATATAAATCATATGAAATCATCATACAAAATCAAATTTGATAATAGGTATAAATATTCACAATAGTGACAAATTGTATTAGCATGCAGGTCAGTATAAAACAAAATCAAAGAGATAAAAATAACAATACCAGATAGATTTACAAGTGTTTGCATACCATGTATTTGCCAGGAAGCTCTCAGCTCTCAGGAGCTCGTGGCACAGTTGCTATTGCGCATATCATTCGATCAGCGAAGTTAAGGAACCATACGCCTAGCCAGTAGTTGGATGGGTGACCGCCCGAGTTGCCTCCGTGCCTCGGAGAGCACGTTAAGCCGTCGGTCCCGGTTGACAATTTATCATCTCTGGCAATCGTTACAGGTCAGTCGGAGGCCTCAAATAGTCTGACAACTGGTTTAACCCAGATCACAGATTTTCCTTGTTAAAGGGGTTGCGAAGCCACATCAGGTTGAATCAAGTGCCGACCCCAACAATGTATAGGATAAGGCCAGGGACTTGATGATATGGTACACGAAGTACCAGGCGCACATAACGGACAAGGAGTTAATAAGTTGATTGCGACTAACATGGAGCCACATCGGGTTGAATCAAGTGCCGACCCCAACAATGTATGGGATGAGGCCAGGGAGATGATGATATGGTACACGAAGTACCAGGCGCACATAACGGACAAGGAGTTAATAAGTTGATTGCGACTAACATGGAGCCACATCGGGTTGAATCAAGTGCCGACCCCAACAATGTATGGGATAAAGCCAGGGAGATGATGATATGGTACACGAAGTACCAGGCGCACATAACGGACAAGGAGTTAATAAGTTGATTGCGACTAACATGGAGCCACATCGGGTTGAATCAAGTGCCGACCCCAACATTGTATGGGATAAGGCCAGGGAGATGATGATATGGTACACGAAGTACCAGGCGCACATAACGGACAAGGAGTTAATAAGTTGATTGCGACTAACATGGAGCCACATCGGGTTGAATCAAGTGCCGACCCCAACATTGTATGGGATAAGGCCAGGGAGATGATGATATGGTACACGAAGTACCAGGCGCACATAACGGACAAGGAGTTAATAAGTTGATTGCGACTAACATGGAGCCACATCGGGTTGAATCAAGTGCCGACCCCAACAATGTATGGGATAAGGCCAGGGAGGTGATGTATTTTCCAGGAGCTACTTGTGCAGTGATTTACCTAGAATTTTATTGATCATAACCTAACGTTAGGTGCCAAAGTGAACGCGTGCGACGGTCGCGGGGAGAGTGCGTTGTCTCTGGCGGCGAGGAGGGACGCCGGTGCTGCTTGTAGACTGCTGCTGGCCTGTGGAGCAGATGCCAGGCCCGAGCCGCATTACACACAGACGGACGGTAACATATTTATTTTAAGAACACTTTTATTTTAGAGTCTTATAGTTCGCGATCGTGAGGAAACCTGTTATTATCGAAATCAGTCCAGCCGTTCACCCGTGATTTCGTGACCAAGGGAAATGTGGATTCATTTTTATATATATAGACTAGCTGTAGCGGTATTACCCGCGTAGATTTACTTTCATCCTTATTGTAGCGGAACCCTAACATTTTTAATATATAAAAGTAGCCTAAGTTACTCCTTGAAACATCAGCTACCTGCCAGTGAAATTCCCGTTAAAAGCGGTCCAGCCGTTTCGTTCACCCGTGATTTCGTGACCAAGGGAAATGGGGATTCATTTTTATATATATAGACTAGCTGTAGCGGTATTACCCGCGTAGATTTACTTTCATCCTTATTGTCGCGGAACCCTAACATTTTTAATAAATAAGTAGCCTAGAAACATCAGCTACCTGCCAGTGAAAGTCCCGTTAAAAGCGGTCCAGCCGTTTCAGAGATTACCCGGAACGAAAAATGAAAAAATGAAAAATATTTATTCAGTTTAGGCCCTGGTAAGGCACTTATGAAAGTCAAGAAACTCCTTTGCTATTAACGAGTAGCGCCATCTATGTGGTGAGTGGAGAAACACTGCTACAACACCAAGTGGTCAGTGCTATGTTAACTAAATGAGGGTATTATGACTTCACGCGGACGTCACGCGGCTTCACCCGCATAGTTCCCGTTCCCGTGGGAGTACGGGGATAAAATATAGCCTATGTTACTCGCTGATGATGTAGCTATCCATTGCTTGTTGTCCTTCGTTCATCCTTGCACTGTATAATGAAGTAGAGTGAATAGATGTGTTATGGGCGAATGTTTTGGTAGACGCGTGCGCTCACGCGGCTTCTCTCCGGCTGTTGGAAGCGGCTCGCTCCGGGGATGTGGACACGGCGCGAGCTCTGCTGGACCAGCGGCCGAGGCTCGTCAACTGCAGGGACGTGGATGGCAGGCATTCCACGCCGCTGCACTTTGCTGCCGGGTAACTATCTATATATACAGGGTGTCGGGGAAAATAGGACAGCTGTTAAAATATGTGAGAGGGTATAATTTAAGGAAGCAAATAAAATTATTATGACAAAAATATCTTCTTCCGTTTAGTTTAGACCTTATTTTCGCATAAAAATCAGCTGTAACGTAGAGTTATTCACGTGAAATATAACTACGTTTTTATTTTTTTTCTCCTACTAATAAATTCTGAAATAAACCCATTAAACAATTTTTCGAAACCATTAACCTTCCCCTTAATTTAAAAAGTTGAATGACCGCGTACGTAATGTAGGTAAACGCGGCCGCCCGTTCATTCAATCGCTTAAGGCCGCGAGCTCTTGGGCCTTTAGCAACCATAGCCTATAACTACGTTATCGTTGGAGCTAGGATATCTGTCTGTCTGTCTGTCTGTCTATTTGTTTGTTCCGGGTAATCTCTGAAACAGCTGGACCGATTTTAACGGGACTGCGTCGCTGGAGTAGCAGGCGAGTGCTCTAACCCCACGGCCACCGCGGCTCCTATGATAATTGTATGAATGTTTGATTATTCGCAGTTACAACCGACTACCCCTAGCGCAGTTGCTTCTCCAACGAGGTGCTGATGTTCACGCGAAGGATAAAGGGTGAGTCTACCTATATTTGCAAGCGAGAATTATTTTACATACATACATATACTAACGCCTGTATTCCCACAAGATGATTAAGTGCCAACGTGACAGATGGTAAGTCCATCGCCGTCTCAGCCACTATACATACGTGTTTGAATTACTTCTCAGAAATATGCAGGTTTCCTCACGATGTTTTCCTTCACCGTAAAGCACATTGGTACAGGCCCCGTTGGGAATCGAACTTTTGGATTTTTTAAATGATCTTTACATACTGAAGTTGGCATCGAACCTGTTCCCAGCGGGCTGGTGCCTCTCCACAACGCGTGTTCGTACGGCCACTATGAAGTCACCGAGCTGTTGGTGTCGGCCGGCGCGGGAGTCAACGCTGCTGATCTCTGGCGATTCACACCGCTTCATGAAGCCGCCGCTAAAGGGAAAGCTGATATTGTACGATTATTGCTTAAGGTTAGTCTTTATATATAAATAAACTAGCTGTGCCCCGCGGTTTCACCCGCGTAGATTTAGTTTCATCCTTATGGTCGCGGAAACCTAATATTTTTAATAAATAAAAGGTAGCCTATGTCCTTTCTCAGGGTCTAAAAATTGTCTGTGCCAAATTTCATCAAAATCAGTTGAGAGGTTTAAGCGGGAAAGCGTAACAGACAGACAGAGTTACTTTCGCATTTATAATATTAGTAGGGATGAATCCACATTTCCCTTGGTCACGGCATCACGCGTGAAAGGCTGGATGGATTTTAACGGGACTTTCACTAGCAGATAGCTGATGTTTCAACGAGTGTTTTAGGCTAATTTTAGTAAAAAAAACAGCATGTAACTAAATCTACGCGAGTGAAACCGCGGGGCACAGCTAGTTGTTTAAGAAATAAAATTTGTATGGAATTAATTACCCGCTTTTGTAGGTGCAAAATGTAGCATCAAAATCGGTATCAAGCATTTTTTATTTATATCTATACAGATAAACAAAACTGGAGTGTCTGTTTGTAATTCCAAAATAACTGCTTTTCACTAAAAGCATATGAAAGTATATACACTACTGACACGGAAAAACCAAGTTTTAAAATTTTTCTTTGTCTGTCTGTCTGTCTGTTTGTTCCGGGTAATCTCTGAAACGGCTGATGTTTCAAGGAGATGAATTTAAAAAAATACATTAGAGCTGCGGGACACCCATGAAATTTACTGTACGCCGGTGCAACCGCGGGGCACAGCTAGTTTATTATTATAAGGCATATCACCCTGGCCTTATCCAAGACATTGTTGGGGTCGGCATTTATAAATACGTAATTTATATTGTTCCAGCACGGTGGTGACCCTACACGACGCAACCGCGACGGGCTGACAGCCCTACAGCTGGTGAGGGCCGGGGACGGGGACACTGCTGACGCACTGAGGGGGGACGCGGCGCTCCTGGACGCGGCCAAGAGGGGAGACCTGGCGCGCGCGAGGTGGGTACACTGGGGGGACGGGGACACTGCTGACGCACTGAGGGGGGACGCGGCGCTCCTGGACGCGGCCAAGAGGGGAGACCTGGCGCGCGCGAGGTGGGTACACTGGGGGGACGGGGACACTGCTGACGCACTGAGGGGGGACGCGGCGCTCCTGGACGCGGCCAAGAGGGGAGACCTGGCGCGCGCGAGGTGGGTACAATTAAAACTGCTGATGGACTGAGTGGGGACGAGGTGGGTATACTGCGGGGGGGACATGAAAAATTCTCATCCGTGGCTAACACAGCGCCTCCACTCCTTAATCACCGCAGGAATACAATACTACTGCAAAGGTAGTATTATTTGGTTGCGATCTTCTGTAAGGTTAAGGTAGAGTCCCTAGATGACCTTATAAATACAATATGTTGTTTCAGGAAGTTGATAACACCACAAAATGTCAATTGCCGGGACGCGCACGGCAGGAATTCTACGCCTTTACACCTTGCCGGTGAGTTATAAAATTACTTACTTTGTTTTGTGTTGGAGAAACTGTGACACTTTGGAAACCTGTGACAGGCATCTTCCTGGGCTCGCGGCTCAGTAGTTATGGCTCCCCCGACCACCGCCATAGAGTGAGATTTTACAGTCTCTTTTAAAGTTATCAAGAGCAAACAATACATGTATGGAATCTATACAGGATGTCGGAGAAAAAGGAACAGTTGTCTTCTAGAAGTTGTAGGGTTTTATGAATATATCACTATGTTGAAGTCGTAAAATATCTAGCTCCAACGATAACGAAGTTATAGGCTATGGTTGCTAAGGGCCGAAGAGCTCGCGGCCTTAAGCGATTGAATGAACGGGCGGCCGCGTTTACCTACATTAAGTACGCGGTAATTAAACTTTTTAAATTAAGGGGAAGGTTAATGGTTTCGAAAAATGGTTTTATGGGATTATTTCAGGATTTATTAGTGGGAGAAAAAAAAATAAAAACGTAGTTAGATTTCACGTGAATAACTACTTGATATGGTCAACTTTGAACGTCAATTACTCGAAAACGGAAGAAGATATTTTTGTCGTAATAATTTTATTTGCTTCTTAAAATTATACCCTATCACATATTTCAACAGCTGTCCTATTTTCCCCGACACCCTGTATAGGTATCTACATATAAAAATGAATCCCTATTTCCCTTGGTCACGCCATCACGCGTGAACGGCTGGACCGATTTAGCTAATTCTTTTTTTGTTTTGTTTGAAAGAAAGAATTAAGAAAGTTGCACGGAAAATAAGAAAATTTATTATATGAAGTTATTTCTTATCTATATTTTTTAATGTTATCTCATGACATCTATATACATATACAGATAAATAAAATTGGAGTGTCTGTTTGTAATTCCAAAATAACAGTTTTTCACTAAATGCATATGAAAGTATATACGCTACTGACACAAAAAAACCAAGTTTTAAATTTTTTCTCTGTCTGTCTGTCTGTTTGTTCCGGGTAATCTCCGAAACGGCTGGACGGATTTTAACGGGACTTTCACTGGCAAGTAGCTGATGTTTCAAGGAGTAACTTAGGCTACTTTTATTTATTAAAAATATTAGGGTTCCGCGACAATAAGGATGAAACTAAATCTACGCGGGTGAAACCGCGGGGCACAGCTAGTTTGACAGATGTAAAGATGATGTAAAAAAAATTAATTAGTTTAAATTAAATTTTCACTGACTTTACCGTTCTCGTCCCCCAGCGGGCTACAATAACCTGGAAGTGGCGGAGGCCTTATTAACATAACGCATTATCATTATCATCATCTTCCTGCCCTTATCCCATGTTATTTGGGGTCGGCGCAATGTGTTCTTCTCTTCCATGTCTCTCTATCAGTCGTCATATCTGTATTCACTCCCATTCTAGCCATATCATCATCATCCTCCTGCCCTTATCCCATGTTATTTGTGGTCGCAATGTGTTCTTCTCTTCCATGTCTCTCTATCAGCCGTCATATCTGTATTCACTCCCATTCTAGCCATATCATCATCATCCTCCTGCCCTTATCCCATGTTATTTGTGGTCGCAATGTGTTCTTCTCTTCCATTTCTCTCTATCAGTCGTCATATCTGTATTCACTCCCATTCTAGCCATATCATCTTTCACACATTAACATAACGCATTATATACGACGTTTTCTCGACGGTGACTGACTTTTTATGTTTTTTTTTGTCTCCCAGCGGGCTACAATAACCTGGAAGTGGCGGAGGCGTTATTAACAGCGGGTGCAGCCGTGTCAGCCCGTGACAAGGGTGGGTTAGTTCCCCTCCACAACGCCGCGTCGTACGGCCACCTGGAGCTGGCGGCCTTGTTGCTGCGAGCCGGCACTCCGCCCAACGCCGCCGACCGGTGGGGGTTCACTCCCCTGCACGAGGCTGCACATAAAGCTAGGACGCAGTTGTGTGCGCTTTTGGTAAGCAACTTTATCTTGGAAAAATCCTACAATTAGAATAAAATTTTTAAATTGATTTAGTACTCACTTACTCGATAAAATGATCTCATTGTTCTTCTACTAGTAAAGTACAAAGAAAATATAATATACATACATGTGCTCACGCCTGTATCCCCGAAGGGGTAGGCAGAGGTGTTGTAATAACAACACACACTTTTCACACACATGGTGAGTCTATCGCCGTCTACATACACGTCTTGGAATTACTTCTCAGACATATGCAGGTTTCCTCACGATGTTTTCTTTCACCGTAAAGCACGTGGTGTGAAATCACTGTACATAAGTTTTAAGAAAAACTCATTGGTACAGGCCCCGCTGGGATTCGAACTTGCGTCGCTTGCGTCGCTTGCGTAGCAGGCGACTGTTCTAACCCCGAGGCCACGGCATTAAATTTATTTTCTTTTTAAATTGAAATTTTAGAACTAGCGTCGCTTATGTTCTAGTAATTTCCCTACTTTTTCATGTGTCGTTATAAACTTAAATGTATCCCAACAGCTAGCTCACGGTGCAGACCCCTTCCTCAAGAACCAAGAGGGTCAGACGGCCCTGGAGTTAGCTGGGGCTGAGGATGTCCGCTGCCTGCTGCAGGACGCCATGACGACGTCAGCCGGAGACCCGGGGACACCAGTGTCGGCGCCCGCGGCCCCCGCGCCTCCCCACCATCCGGTGCTCATGCCCAGTGGGGACACTGTCCCTTTGGCTTTGCCGGTATATATATATACTTACTAGCTGACCCGGCAAACGTTAAAATTAAAATTAGGGGTGGACTACCCCTAACATTTAGGGGGATGAAAAATAGATGTTGGCCGATTGTCATAGATACCGGATTAGCACAAAAAATTTCATCAAAATCGGTCAAGCCGTTTCGGAGGAGTGTGGCAACGAAAACTGTGACACGAGAATTTTATGTATTAGATAACTAGCTGTGCCCCGCGGTTTCACCCGCGAAAATTTATTTTCATACAAACTTTCATCCCCTATTTTATCCCCTTGGGGGTAGAATTAATCAAAATCCTTTGTTAGCGGATGCCTACGTCATAATATGTACCTGCATGCCAAATGTCAGCCCGATCCGTCCAGTGGTTTGGGCTGTGCGTTGATAGATCACTATGTCAGTCAGTCAGTCTTTGAGTTATATATATTTAGATCGTACAAAATTATTGGTACATCTGACCAGCCGTATCGGAGATTACCCGGAACAAACAGACAGACAGACAGAGAAAAATTTAAAAACTTTTTTCAAGTCAAGTCAAAAATATCTTTATTCGATTAAACTTTATACAAAGCACTTTCAAATCGTCAGAATGACACAATTTACAGTATTATACATGCTACCGCCAGGTTCGGAAGGTTGCTTTTACTGAGAACAACCTGGCAAGAAACTCAGTAATTACTCTTTTAAAAATATTATACAATTTAAAAAAAAAACAAAACAAATCACTTGAGAAATGTAAGCCCATGGACACAGTCCCAATGCACAAATGTCGATAAAAATTAACATAAAGAAAAGTCTAGTAGTTGTATTTATATGTAAATGCGTAGCTTGAGATGAGCAGCCCCCACAAGCAGCACCTGTTCACAAGTATGACGAGAATGCCAGCCATCGCCCTCCTCAACCATTATAGATAGTGACAAGAAGGTATTGTTATTGTACAGGTATGTGGCAGTAGTTACTGGGCGGAGGGTGCCCGCGGCAGCTTAGAGGACGCCGCCGGTCGACCAGCCTCCGCCCTCTCCACACACGACTCCTTACAAACCTTCCTCTCTAGGTGAGTGATTAACAGTGGCGTGCATTGCATATAAGCAGGTAAGCAGAAGTTACAATTTGTGATCACTGAATACACTCGTGTCGTGTGTGTTTATGTTCGTATGTGTATCTTTACCAACACGTGCGTACCTACGCCGCGTCACATAGGTATGTACTTAACCTGCCTACCTACCTACTTATTGTTTATGCCTACCCTGATCAAAATCAAATCAAATTAAAAAGTTTTATTCAACATAAGGGACACTTGGAACACTTATTGAACGTCATTTTTCTTACGCTAACTTAGGTTAATTTACTACCGTTTCCAAAAGTAAGCCTGTCAGGAGAAGACACGGCGAAACAAACTCCCCGGTTTTTTTTTTACATGTGTCCCTTCTATATACATAGGGTTGTTTAAGTACATTTCAATGGAAGAGTGAGCAACTCATTGCCATGTTTGGCTATCATCAATATACTCAGTTACACTATAATATGCTTCTTCACAAAGTTTCTGTTTGATGCTTGCCTTAAAACTTAAAAATGGTAGTTCACACATTTTTAATGGTAGTTTATTGAAAAGGCGTATACTTTGCCCCACAAAAGAGTTACTAGTTTTGTGCAGTCTAGTCACAGGGACACGGAGTTTATCCCTCTTGCGTGTATTTATATTGTGCATATCACTATTTTTCTTAAAACTATCTATATTCTTTCTTACATATATCAAATTTTCAAATATGTATTGACATGCCACAGTCTTTATCCCTATTTCTTTAAACTTCTCATGAAAATACAATGCTCCTGGTGATTACATGTTATTTAAATGTTTTTTTTTATGAATATTACAACTATGCGGTTTCACCCGCGTGACGTCCGCTAGTTTTTCATAACACAAAAATGCGACGCAGATTTCATTAAAACTAGCGGACGTGACGCGGTTGCACCCGCGGATTCCCGTACCCGTGGCAGTACGGAGATAAAAATATAGCCTATGTAGCTGTTCGGGGTTGAGCACTCGCAGTAAAATTTCGAAAAATGCAATATCATCAATATCACGTTTTTATTTAAGGTAGCAGGTAGTACACACAAATTTGAATATAGGCAGCGTGCGTCGTGCGTGAAGGTGGTGCAACTACTGTTGCAAATGACTTGACAATGACATTCTGAGATTGACACATGGTTCCCCCGGACCTCAGTTCGCACACCGCACGCTCCCTTTGACAGGTTATGGTTATGCAGTTCAACAATGACACATGACATACGGTATTAGAGACAACGTAAGAAGATTGTAGTAATTAAACTCTGCGTCTAGCCTACTAGCTGTGCCCCGCGGTTTCACCCGCGTAGAAATCTACAGTTTCATCCTTATGGTCGCGGAAACCTAATCTTTTTAATAAATAAAAGGTAGCCTATGTCCTTTCTCAGGGTCTAAAGATTGTCTGTGCCAAATTTCATCAAAATCAGTTGAGAGGTTTAAGCGGGAAAGCGTAACAGACAGACAGAGTTACTTTCGCATTTATAATATTAGTAGGGATGTTACTCGCTGATGATTTAGCTATCCATTGCTGATAGAATTTTCAAGATCAGTCTAGTTGTTTCGGAGCCTATTCAATGCAAACAAACAATCAAATCTTTCCTCTTCATAATATTAGTGTGGATCATTTTTACTTATTAAAAAACGCAACAGAGTATTATACATGTGTCTCTCTCCCTCAGCATCGGCTTGGAACAGCTGTCGTCAGTGTTGGAGCGAGAACAGATATCGGTGGATATTCTTTCGGAGATGTCCCACGAAGACCTCCGTGCCGTAGGAGTGGCGGCCTATGGCCATCGACATAAGTTACTGAAGGCTGCTAGACAGAGCCTGCAGGCTGCTACCGGTAACATTCAAATATTATGTGTTCAAAATTAAAATAATATATTCAGTTTAAGACCTCGGAGGAGCTCTTGGCACAGTTGCTATTGCGCATATGATTCGATCAGCGAAGTGAAGCAACCATACGCCTAGCCAGTAGTTGGATGGGTGACCGCCCGAGTTCCCTCCGTGAGCACGTTAAGCCTCATAAAAGGGGTTACGAAGGTCAGATGGCAGTCGCTTCGTATAAAAATCAGGTGATCAGCCACATCGGGTTGAAACAAGTGCCGACCCCAACAATGTATGGGATAAGGCCAGGGAGATGATGATATGGTACACGAAGTACCAGGCGCACATAACGGACAAGGAGTTAATAAGTTGATTGCGACTAACATGGAGCCACATCGGGTTGAATCAAGTGCCGACCCCAACAATGTATGGGATAAGGCCAGGGAGATGATGATATGGTACACGAAGTACCAGGCGCACATAACGGACAAGGAGTTAATAAGTTGATTGCGACTAACATGGAGCTACATCGGGTTGAATCAAGTGCCGACCCCAACAATGTATGGGATAAGGCCAGGGAGATGATGATATGGTACACGAAGTACCAGGCGCACATAACGGACAAGGAGTTAATAAGTTGATTGCGACTAACATGGAGCTACATCGGGTTGAATCAAGTGCCGACCCCAACAATGTATGGGATAAGGCCAGGGAGATGATGATATGGTACACGAAGTACCAGGCGCACATAACGGACAAGGAGTTAATAAGTTGATTGCGACTAACATGGAGCCACATCGGGTTGAATCAAGTGCCGACCCCAACAATGTATGGGATAAGGCCAGGGAGATGATGATATGGTACACGAAGTACCAGGCGCACATAACGGACAAGGAGTTAATAAGTTGATTGCGACTAACATGGAGCCACATCGGGTTGAATCAAGTGCCGACCCCAACAATGTATGGGATAAGGCCAGGGAGATGATGATATGGTACACGAAGTACCAGGCGCACATAACGGACAAGGAGTTAATAAGTTGATTGCGACTAACATGGAGCTACATCGGGTTGAATCAAGTGCCGACCCCAACAATGTATGGGATAAGGCCAGGGATGATGATTCAGTTTAAGCCCTGGTAAGGCACTTATGAATGTTAATTGGCTCAAAAAGTACTGGACCGATTTTGAAATTCATTCACCATTAGAATGCAAAATTATCACTAACTAGCTGTGCCCCGCGGTTTCACCCGCGTAGATTTAGTTTCATCCTTATTGTCGCGGAACCCTAATATTTTTATATAAATAATAATAAATAATATATAAATAAAAGTTGCCTAAGTTACTCCTTGAAACATCAGCTACCTACCAGTGAAAGTCCCGTTAAAATCGGTCCAGCCGTTTCAGAGATTACCCGGAACAAACAGACAGACAGACAGACGGGGAAAAAAATTAAATCTTGGTTTTTCAGTGTCTGTAACGTGTATACTTTCATATGCATTTAGTGAAAAGCTGTTATTTTATAGTTACAAACAGACACTTCAATTTTATTTATCTGTATAGATTAATAGAGGCTATTAATAATAATACTAAAATTATTAAAATATTTTTGAATAGAGTTTCTAGGTCTAGGCCAGGTTCTTCTCAGTAAAAGCAATTTACCACCTATGTTATATCTATACATCTATACAGATAAATAAAATTGAAGTGTCTGTTTGTAATTCCAAAATAACAGCTTTTTAGTAAATGCATATGGAAGTGTAAACAGTCAGAACCGTCAGGACGTAGAAAACCATTTTTTTTCTGTCTGTCTGTCTATTTGTTCCGGGTAATCTCCGAAACGGCTAGACCGATTTTAACGGGACTTTCACTGGCAGATAGCCAATGTTAGGAGTAACTAAGTTTCTCGTGTATTTGTAGTCAAACTTCGCATTTATTAACGAGTAGCGCCATCTATGTAGCGAGTGGAGAAACGCTGCTATTTATGTATGTATGTTTCAGAGTGGTATGGCGGCACGACGTTAGTGGATGTATTGGGGGGTGAAGGGGGGGATGAAGGTGAGAGGGGGGTGATAGAGAGAGAGATGCAAGCGTCGGTGAGAGCCCACAGGGACCACGCCGGGGGACTCTTCCATCGGTACAACGTCGTCAGGGTATGTAGACCTTATCGTCGTTGCGCGTGCTAAAGTCGCTATGTGTATTTCGTGAACTCTTGTGTCAAAATTTCCAGTAATGTTTAATTTTGTCATCTATACATCTATACAGATAAATAAATTTGAAGTGTCTGTTTGTAATTCCAATAAAACAGCTTTTCTCTAAATGCATATGAAAGTATACACGCTACTGACAATAAAAAACCAAGTTTTAAAATGTTTCTCTGTCTGTCTGTCTGTCTGTTTGTTCCGGGTAATCTCCGAAACGGCTGGACGGATTTTAACAGGACTTTCACTGACAGGTAGCTGATGTTTCAAGGATTAACTTAGGGTACTTTTATTTATTCAAAATATTAGGGTTCCGTGACATGAGGCATGAAACTAAATCTACGCGGGTGAAACCGCGGGGCACAGCTAGTAAATAAATAAAAAAAAATGTTTTAAGTTGTTAAAATTTTATGAACACGAAATAAATAAAGAGTGCAGTTATTGCTTCAATTTCCTTTGTTTTCACACCTTTGCTGTCCCCGGCCATTTGTTATTTAAATACTCCATTTGGTTATATGTACGCACATAATTTGTATAGCTATAGTATCTATGATTATTAGGCACAGCGGGAAACTTGATAAACTTCTCGAAAATGGATAATTTCCGTGAAAATGTATGGTAAAATACGCTGATTGTCTGCGGAGTTACCTGTATACTGAGGTACATTAGCGGTAACTCCATAGACATTCTTGGTGTGGGTAAAAAAGTTGATTCACCCATATGGGGTAGTGTATATAATGTTTTTTTTAATCTCCACAGATACAAAAGATAGTGAACGGTCGTGTGTGGGAGAGGTACCAGCACCGACGGCGCGAAGTATCCGAGGAGGCTGGCGGCGCGGCCGAGAGGATGCTGTTCCATGGATCACCATTCATCAACGCTATCGTGCAGAAGGGGTTCGATGAACGACACGCTTATATTGGTGAGTCTTTAAGGGTCCACGTAGGGGTACATTATACAGGGTGTCGGGGAAACCAGGACAGATGTTAAAATATGTGATAGGGTTTAATTTTAGGAAGCAATTAAAATTATTATGACAAAAATATCTTCTTCCGTTTTCGAGTAATTGACGTTCAAAGTTGGCCATATCAAGACCTTATTTTCGCATAAAAATCAGCTGTAACGTAGAGTTATTCACGTGAAATATAACTACGTTTTTATTTTTTTTCTCCCACTAATAAATCCTGAAATAATCCCATAAAACCATTTTTCGAAACCATTAACCTTCGTCTTAATTTAAAAAGTTTAATGACCGCGTACGTAATGTAGGTAAACGCGGCCGCGCGTTCATTCAATCGCTTAAGGCCGCGAGCTCTTCGGCCCTTAGCAACCATAGCCTATAACTACGTTATCGTTGGAGCTAGATATTTTACGACTTCAACATAGTGATATATTCATCAAACCCTACAACTTCTAGAAGACAACTGTTCCTTTTTCTCCGACACCTTGTATTTTTAGCGAAGATAAAGGAGACAAAATTAAAAAAAAATCAAAGAAAAATATTCGGCGGAGACGCTAGCGAGTGTAGATACAAAAGCGGTGGTAAACTCGTGATAGGGTTACATAATGCCTTGTATATTCGCAGGTGGTATGTTCGGCGCGGGTATATACTTTGCAGAGCACTCGTCCAAGTCTAATCAATATGTATATGGATTCGGCGGTGGGTCCGGCTGTCCGGCACACAAGGACCGCAGCTGCTATCTCTGTCACAGGTAATGATTCGCTAAACTTAATCTTATTACATGTTGGTAAGGTTGACATTTGGAAAGAGTAATTGTGTTTCTTGTCAGGTTCTTCTCGGTAAAGGCAACCTTCTAAACCCGGTAGCATTAATATTCCTGTACTAGCCCCGCGGTTTCACTCGCGTAGATTTAGTTTCATTCTTAATTTCGCGGCACCCTAATCTATACAGATAAATAAAATTGAAGTGTCTGTTTGTAATTGCAAAATAACAGTTTTTCACTAAATGCATATGAAAGTATACACAATACTGACACAGAAAAACCTATTTAAAAAAAATTTCTCTGTCTGTCTGTCCGTTTGTTCCGGGTAATCTCCGAAACGGCTGGAAGGATTTTAACGGGACTTTCACTGATGGACAGCTAATGTTACAAGGAGTAACTTAGGCTACTTAGATTTTTTAAAACATTAGGGATCCGCGGGCAACCATGAAATTAAAATATTAAAATCTACGCGGGTGAAACCGCGGGGCACAGCTAGTATTTTTTTATAAATAAATTATGCATGCAAAGTCTCAGCCCAATCGGTTTAAAATTGACAAACTTTCATCCCCTATTTTATCGCTTGGGGGTAGAATTAATCAAAATCCTTTGTTAGCGGATGCCTACGTCATAACATGTACCTGCATGCCAAATGTAAGCCCGATCCGTTCAGTGGTTTGGGCTGTCACCTTTCACTTATATATATTTAGATAGAAGTGTCTGTTTGTAATTCCAAAATAACAGCTTTTCACCAAATGCATATGAAAGTATACACGCTATGGACACCAAAAAACCTAGTTTTAAATTTTTTCTCTGTCTGACTGTCTGGTTGTTCCGGGTAATCTCCCAAACGGCTGGACAGATTTTAACGGGACTTTCACTGGCAGGTAGCTAACCGCGGGGCACAGCTAGTATAGTATACAACACAAAATGTTGTTCGCAGACAAATGGTCCTGTGCCGAGTGACCCTGGGGCGGTCGTTCCAGCTGCTGAGCGCCATGAAGATGGCCCACGCGCCGCCCGGCCACCACAGCGTGGCGGGCCGGCCCTCGCAGGGCGGGCTCTGCTACCCCGAGTACGTCATATACCGCGGGGAACAGGTATCTACTTACTCCTAAGCACTAAGCAGGGGCGTGCATTGAATAGAATAGAATATTTGTTTATTTGTGACTTAATGCTTACAGTTATAAAAATACAAGTTGAAATATAACAAAAAAATTATAAAAATGCCAAAATGCCACAAAAAGGCTTCAAATCAACATAATGCTGGCTACAAGCCAGCGCTGGTCTTCCCTTGAAACCAGGGCGTGGGTGACGTCACGGCACGGATGATATGCAGATCAACACGTTTTCTGATATTTATTTAACAAATTAAGTAGCATACTTAATAACTTTATAAAACATAAAGAAGTAAAGTGAAATATAAACCTAATAATAAAACAACAATAAAACTAATAAAACTTGTTGATTGTATTTTCATCAGGGTAGGCATATACAATAAGTAGGTAGGTAGGCAGGTTAAGTACATACCTATGTGAGGCGGCGTAGGTACGTACGTGTTGGTAAAGATACACATACGAACATAAACACACACGACACGAGTGTATTCAGTGATCACAAATTGTAACTTCTGCTTACCTGCTTATATGCAATGCACGCCACTGCTCCTAAGCCGTCCGAGGCCCGCTCTTAGCAAAAATAACGTGAGATGATTTAGGGGGGAGGGGGTCTCGACAAATATCTCGCAATTTTTGTTACGACTGAAACAAAAAAAATATACTATTTTGGTCCAAACAATCCAAATTTGTATTACATTTATAACTCTCAGCAATATTGATTACTAGTCTTAACTAGTCGTAAATAAAAGCACGAAGCAAATTGTTTTTTTTCTTTCTACAATAACAACCCAACGCGTTTACGTAAGAAACCCACATTCTAAAAAATCTCACGTGAGATTGGGGGATGGGGGTGAACAAAATCTCACGACATCTGTTGGTATATGGCAACAATCCAAGTCACTCCATAGTGTAACTCATTCACACATTCAATCTTTAACTCATTCATATCACTCATTCAATCGTTATCTTATTATTATTATTATTATTAGCCTGTAGTGTCCCACTACTGGGCAAAGGTCTCCCTTCCACTTTTCCAACTGTCCCTGTCCTCAGCAGTCATCTCCCAATCGCTCCTGAAAGCATCAAGCTCATCCCGCCATCTCCTCCGAGGCCTGCCGCGTTGTCGTTTCCTGCCATTTGGGGTCCATTTTGTGAAGGTTTTCGCCAATAGCTCATCCGACATGCGGCAGACATGGCCAGCCCAGTTCCACTTTAAGTTGGCGGCAGCGTGGCCTACATCTGCAATTTGTGTCATGGAGCGCAGTTGAGTTCCTCACATGATCTATTAGTTTCACTCCTAGAATGCTGCGCTCCATTGCTCGCTGGCAAACTGCGAGTGTGGACTTTTGGCGGTTTGTTAACGACCATGTTTGTGCTCCGTATGTGAGGGTGGGTAGGATGCACAATCGTTCTCTTCTTCTAAATGATTCCTAATTATTCATTCCAATACAGACTAGTGACGTCTAGTGCACAAGTCTTTTCTTTGCTCCTCTACCCATACCTATCCAACACCTCACGATGTTTTCCTTCACCGTAAAGCATGTGGTGTGAAATCACTGCAGATAAGTTTTTTGAAAAACTCATTGGTATAGGCTCCGCACAGTATTCATATAATCTGGTCATATCCCAAATAATCACAGATTGTTTTTGTTTCCACAGGCATACCCGGAATATTTGATCACGTATCAAATAGTAAGTGCGGAGGATAGTTCCGGAGCAGTGTAATGTAAGAGTGAACCGGATAAATATTTCGGAGAATCATCTAAATTTATAAACACGTTTCCCACGCTTGCTATTGTATAAAATCGCATTCGTACGAATTTATTTAAGATGAGTTTCATCCTTATTGTCGCGGAACCCTAATATTTTTAATAAATAATAGTAGCCTATGTTACTCCTTGAAACATCAGCTACCTACCAGTGAAAGTCCCGTTAAAATCGGTCCAGTAGTTTCAGAGATTACCCGCAACAAACAGACAGACAGAAAAAATTCTATCTTGGTTTTTTAGTGTCAGTACCGTGTATACTTCCATATGCATTTAGTGAATAACTCTTATTTTGGAATTACAAACAGGCACTTCAATTTTATTTATCTGTATAGATTCTGAAAAGGAAGTGATTTTGCCACCATACCTAATCTACTACAGCTATGACGGTGACACTAGCGAGTATATAGATTACGAGAACGGTGCAAAACACGAGACAGAGTACTGTGTCCCAAGTATAGGTTTTTACATGTTTACGATGACGATATAGCCTGCGTTTTTTCTCATTTTGTATGGGTTAAAAATGATTGGTCACCTTATACGGCATGACGGCTTTATACAAACCATTTTGGAAGGTAAAATAGAGGGAAGGCGTGGCAGGGGCCGACCAAGGATAAGCTACACCAAACAATTAAAGGATAAAATAACCGTCACGTCGTATAGGGAGGTAAAAGAAGCAGCACTGGACAGGAACAAGTGGAGGGAGCTTCATCAGCTGCACCGACAAGAGTCTAACTCTTAAATGAAGAAGAAGAAGAAAAAGCGCCCTAAGCGGCGAGTGTAGGAAGTTTTACGTCTCCATACAAAAGCGCAAAACGCAAGGTCAAGCTACGATGTTGGAACGTGTCTAAACATACTTGGGGCACTTTATTGAGTCATGAGTCAAAATTATGGTCTCAGCCTACCATGGGATACAGACGTACGCATGTTGTATGGTTACAAATAAGATTTTTTGAGTTTGAATAATAATAATGATCTCCTACCGAATTTCGGCTATGGCGGTTAATCTCAACGGGGATCAGCCATGTACGCAGGAGATATTATAGTGCACAAGTGTGTGCTAACACAGGTGCACTCTTTATTCCCTTATTCTCATAGTCCAATCCGACACGACGGGAGAGATCTGGGGCCCAACCATGAGCTCTTATTGCAATGATAATTCAGCTGTGCGACAGTGACAGATGTATGCACGTCACATACATCTGTCTCATAAATTAGTAAAACTATCACGGCAATAAGAGATCATGGTAAGGCCCCAGGCGTAGGACCAACGGTGCAACGTGCTTTCCGAGGCACGCGGGTGTAAACACCGCCAACTTCCAAACTCCGGGCATTTTATTGTGAATTTCTTGACAGAAAAACCCAATATCTGTTCATGAATCGGGAATCGAACCCGGGACCTCGTGATCGGCAGGCGAACCTACTAACCACACAACGAGGCAGTATGGTGTGGAGTTTGAATACCTATGTGGTATATTAATGATCCTGTGATGGTAAAATGTAGAAGCGATTGGGAAACTTAGCTTTTAAATGCAATAATATAAATTATAAGACATTTCATTATTTGAGAATGCGCTAAAGTTGTCAATGATTTTAAAACAATAACACCAGTATTTATGTACCAAATTGAAGAAGGCATTTTTTTATTGTTAAAGAGAAAGACTTGGGCTGACTTGACAGTTAGTTTCCGGATATTATGGGGAGAAAATCCGGAATGTAACTTTTCCGGAAAGTTGCCTATTGACTGAATAAACAATGTTTGAGTATACTTGCTAATGTATGGATCTTGTCAAGTATGAAAAATTTACTTTAAAAAAAAATCCGGAATTCAGTAAACTGACATTTAGAAACGAGTAGGCTTGAATTCGTAACTAGTTTGCCGGAACTGATTGATGCAAGGAAAGTAAGTAAAAATCGCATTGAAAATATGATTTTCATTGATTTTGTATTATCGCGAGTTATTTTTACTCTTATGTTGTAAATATTTTTTCTTCGAGAAAATTAAATTGTGAATTTAGTTTTGTATAATATTATTATTAATTTAGAACAATAAAATGTGTAGCCACTTTGAAAATGTTTTTTATTTACTTAAAAAAAAGAATGTTCGTACAGGAAAAAGTATCAGTCGCGTTACTCACTAAGGTTTGTCAGCGGAGAACTCGACGAGCGTTGGTTTCAATTATAGGACATTGATGCATAATACATAGAGGATAAGGTTCAATTTGGTATCTTTAACACCGACACTCGACAACGAGTGCGACGCTGAGAAACCTTACTGAATACGGCTGCACCCTAAGCACCCTAGGCGGGGGCTGGAGGGCCTGCTGGCGGTGGTCGGGGAAGGTGCCTTGACCAGCGAGGTCTCTAGGGGCGGCGATACAGCTGCCCCGGGGATGTGCCCCGGCAAAGTGTGGGGGGACACCGGTGCGATCTATCAGAGTACCCGGAGTCCCCCCTGAGCACTGAGGATGGCCACCGGGCGGGTTTTAGTGCGGTAAAAATCCCACATACCCCGATCAGCCTCTCCCAGGGCGGTCGGGGACCTTTTGAAGGATTCCCCCTCGTCAATAAAAAAAGGTTAATTGTTTTAAAGTGAACTATATCGATTGCTTATTTTCCTCATTTTGTATGGAAACTTAAAAGCAAGACAAGACTAGTGGGGATAATGGCCTGTACTTCTAAACGAATAAAAACACATTTTTTATAAAATTATTTTAATATCATCAAGCTTCTAACGATTATATACAACCAATATAATCATTTGTATTAAAACATTAATAATAATGATCTCCTACCGAATTTCGGTTACGGCGGTTAATCTCAACGGGATTAGCCATGTACGCAGGAGATATTATAGTGCACAAGTGTGTGCAAACACAGGTGCACTCTTTATTCCCTCACTCTCATAGTGGGATGGGAGGCAATCCGACACGACAGGAGAGGGATCAGGCGTAGGACCAACGGTGCAACGTGCGCCCCGAGGCACGGGGGTGTAAACACCGCCAACTTCCAAACTCCGGGCATTTTATTGTGAATTTCTTGACCAAAACACAATATCTGCTAATGACCCGGGACCTCGTGATCGGCAGGCAAACCTACTAACCACTAGACCAACGAGGCAGTCGTTATTAAAACATTAATATAATAACGACTAGAAAGTAAATAAGAACTTTTAGAATATAATATTCTTATTACACTACCGGATAATCATAATTATTTGCTCTACTCATTATACAGGGTGTGGTTTTGCATTAGTGCCATATTACTTACTATCACTGTTTATGAGGTACAACAGACACAGTCACTGCGACAAACAGACAGACTATGTTAGTCTTAGTAATAGGGTAAAGTAACAGAATTGTTTTTTCGTCTCGAACATCATTACATGATTGATTAATCTATATCTATACAACTATACATACAGATAAATAAAATTGAAGTGTCTGTAATTTCAAAATTACAGCTATTCACTAAATGCATAATATGAAAGTATACACGTTACTGACACAAAAAAACCAAGTTTTAAAATTTATCTATGGCTTTTTGTTTGTTCCGGGTAATCTCTGAAACGGCTGGACCGATTTTAACGGGATTTTCACTGGCAGGTAGCTGATGTTTCAAGGAGTAACTTACTACTTATTTATAAAAAATATTAGGGTTCCGCGACAATAAGGATGAAACTAAATCTACGCGGGTGAAACCGCAGGGCACAGCTAGTGTTTTGATAAATAAACATATCAACCTCCATAAATATGGCACTAATGCAAAACAACATCCTGTATATCCCTACAAAAACCTAAGCACAAGGATTTAAATCCCCAGTCATATTAATATGACTACACGTCACTTTCTGCCCTGTGGGTATCGCAATGCGGAACAATTTCCCCTGAGGCATACAAACACACACTTTAAACTGCCCGGTGGCTTGACTGTATTTCTCGGTTCTATTAGCGGGTAGTGCTATTGGGAGATATCTTACGTTTATATAAACGCCCTCCTTCCCGCTAAGTACTACGGAACCGTTGATGGATTTTAAGAATATATCCTGGTCTGCACTCCAGAATATCTCCTTGGACTCCATGTGGGTACCTTCGGCCCCTCGGAGGTGGGCTGAGGTCTCCGAGCGGAGAGTAAGGTCTTCGTCGACTGGAGATGTGATGCGTTTTGTTGAGATTTGCTGTAAAACAATATCAGATAGTGTAAAATGACAGATAAATTTATTTTATGAGCGAGTATATGGCAAAGTTTGATGGATAAGCGCCAAAGCCCCAAATTGTTTATTCGTGCGAGGGCTCTCGACAGTTATGCCACGTGAATGGAAAGTACCTAGAATATAGGACGGCTTGCTGAAAGGAGATTTTATTTTAGTTTTAAAAGTAAGTAATACTACATTTAAAGTTTTTTCTTAATTGCTTACTTTATCTGGGATTTACTGAAAAAATTTAGAAAAAACTAACCCTGTAATTTTATTTTGCCTGCTTAACGGATAAACCTAAAAATACATATTTTATTCATAGATATTTGAGGAAAGTCAACGTTTAAAAGTCTGAAGAAAAACGTAACCCGAGTGAAGTGAGGGCGAGTCGTTATTATTATTATAAGATTGACTGATTCAACGTGGCAATGCTGCCAGCCTTCTTGGCACGATCCCGAGAGACACCGACTTGGGACAAGTTTTCTACCTTTAATTAGTTTTAAGTACTGTTCCTTGTATATATATAATTAAGAATTTTAAAAAAAATAAAAAAAAAAGATTGATAAAATTCATGGCAAGAACATGATAACAACAATTTTTTTTTTTTTGGCATACCGCATATTAATTTTCTAAATTCTTAAAATGGTTAGGTAAATACGAACACGAGGCGGGACTCGACTCACCATCTACAAAGCGACTCCTAAACCGCAAAAACCAAGGGACAGAAAGAATCATCGCATGAGGTGTGATCACGAGTAGCTCAGTTGGAAGAGCAACTGCACGGTTTGCAGAGGCAGATTCGAGTCTCGCCTCGTCTTCATATTTTCCCAACAATTGTAAGAACGCATTACGCTTACCCTAAATAACATGGGATAAGGGCAGGAGGATGATGATGTAAGAATAGTTAAAATGTTTTTTTTTGGAACGATACCTTAGCATGCAAGTTATTAACACCATCAGGTATGTTCATCTCGTGTGCCGCGGTGCTAAACACCAGCTCGCCTGTCTCCGGGTCTAACAGCTCGAGGGAGTTGACTCCCCGGACGAACACGCCTGACGTGTTCACTTGCATCTTGACGTCAGCACGGGATAGCCTGGGTGGGATTATATTTACTGTGATTGCATATGCTCACGCCAGTATTCCCCGAAGGCGTGGGCTGAGGTGTTGTAATAACAACACACACTTTTCACACAAGATGATCATGCCAGCTAAGATTCCAGCGGAGCCTGTACCAATGAGTTTTTCTAAAAACTTATGTGCAGTGATGTCACACCACGTATTTTACGGTGAAGGAATATATCGTGAAGAAACCTGCATATATCTGAGAATTAATTCAAACACGTATGTATAGTGGCTGAGACGGTGATAGATTCACTATCTGTCACGTCGGCACTTAATCAGCTTCGGCAGAAAGTGGGTGCTGTAACACCTATGCGCACACCTTATGAGACATTCTGACATGATATGAGCATATTCATTAATTCACTCTTACAATGAAGGTAGTCCCTCACCTATTCTGCAAACTGAAGACCACAGATCCATTCTCGCTGGAGATGCTCATGGGGGTGTCTCGGAAGCCCTGGATGAGCCCGTCGCGTTTATAAACGTGCTCCAAGCCAGTGTCACCGAAGAACTTGATCGCATTGTGCTCAGAGAGAAACTCCATGCTCTCTAACCCTAGGGTAAAAGAAAAAAGAGTGTGAGTTCTTCACTGCCGCCGTTGGAAGTCACTGCGTTGACGACAAAATAGTGCCATCTGTGGGCCGACATATGACGCTGTTTCAAATCTATACAAATCTAAAAAGAGGAGGTTCTATGTTTGTCACGTATGTTTTTTATGTACTTACGACGATATATCATTTGATACAGATTCATGTTCTATTGAATCAATGTATCAACGTAAATATGGCACTAATGCAAAAACAACATCCTGTATATGCTTCAACAGATGGCGTTATATTTTATTATTGTATAATTATTTTAATCAATGTATACAACCCATAATATTACTAATATTAATATTATAACATTAATGTTTAACCTCTCAGCTATGTCTGTAAATGTCTTACCTTGTCCCAATCGCAAGACAGCTAAAATTGTGAACGTAAGAATTAAATTGCCGATGGCTAGCACGAATAATAACAACACGAGCGTCCAAAAGGCGAATGTTTTTCGTCCTTTATGCACGGATTTAGTAACATCGTTTCCATTTTTATCTGAATAATTCTTAACACTGGATTTACTCAAAAAAACTTGACTATGGGTGGGTGTTTTAGTAATCAAGGCTTTTTCGGCGCGATTTCTTTCAAGCGTTCCCTCAGACATCGCGTCCGATGACGGCGAGATGCCGCGGAGACCACCCAACATTGCTTTTGCGTGTCTAAACAAAGTTTTCAGTGATCGTAAATGAAAATTAAAAATAACTCGGATATTTCAGTAAATATGTCAGTCAAATTATCGAGCGAATGTTAAGCATTCTGGTTGGCTGTCGATCTTGCCGTTCCAATTGGATGTTTACGTTGTCATAGACAAAAATATCACTTATTTTTTTTAATATAGTTTAATGGAGCAGTGGGTTGATACCGAACTTTTGAGTTTCATATGATTCATTCGTTTTCATTCACTCATTCCAGTTGTACGTCTGAGCAGAATCTGTTACTCTGTGGCTTCAGTGACAGACAAATAAACAGTACCAACATGACAACGCAAATAATTTGACAATTTGCTTTGTAATCATGGCGTCGGAACGATACAGTTTCTCCCTTACAACATTTAGGTAAAAAAATATTTATTTACGCTTTACTAACACTTAAATAAAGAGCAATTCAATAACTAATACATTAACGAAGTGTTTGTCATATTCAAAGCTTTAATTTACCCATGGAACACTGTTCTAAACTGAAGATAAAGTTGTCTGGAACTCCGAGGAATCATTAGCTAATTTAAAAGTTATAATATTGTGTTTCTCCTCAGCCCTTCAGGGAAGTTAGTTCAGATTGAATATGCCTTAGCTGCTGTGGCTGCCGGCGGCACCTCCGTTGGCATCAAAGGTAAGATACAATCTTATATTTGTACATAGGTTATAATGGTATTTAAATAATTTACGCTATTTAAAAATGTATGTAACAACCTTAAGACCGGCTTAAATTTAAGCCCTCTTAAATTCAGACGTAGTGTTACTAAAAAGTCTTATCGGTTTATTTAATGAGGCATCATTTAATATTCGGAAATCATAAAACTCAATAAAATCTTAGCTAAATGTCTATTCCACAAATACCTTTTGCAAGTCACTTAAGTATAACACCTACTTAAACCATAACACGTATCATCCTCCTGCCCTTATCCCATGTTATTTGTGGTCGCAATGTGTTCTTCTCTTCCATGTCTCTCTATCAGCCGTCATATCTGTATTCACTCCCATTCTAGCCATATCATCATCATCCTCCTGCCCTTATCCCATGTTATTTGTGGTCGCAATGTGTTCTTCTCTTCCATGTCTCTCTATCAGCCGTCATATCTGTATTCACTCCCATTCTAGACATATCATCATCATCCTCCTGCCCTTATCCCATGTTATTTGTGGTCGCAGTGTGTTCTATATCAACACGCAATCCATCCATAATTTCTTAGTTCTTCCTCTCCCCATCTGTAACCATCCACATTCCTCTCTATCTGCCGTCATATCTGTATTCACTTCCTTAGCCATATTTATTATCTTTCACTTGTGTGATAGATGATAAGAATAAACATTATTGAGTTTGTGTTAAGAACAGATCAGACAAGAGAGCTGGGGCTTTTCTCGCTCAGAGAATCAGCATTGCTATTCAACGTGGCAATGCTGCCAGCCTTCTTGGCACGATCCCGAGAGACACCGACTTGGGACAAGTTTTCTACCTTAAATTTGTTTTAAGTACTGTTCCTTGTATATATAATAAAGTTTTTATTCAGTAAATGTAGGTAAAAAGTAGAACAGTTAAGTTTTCTTGTGACAAATGCATAAGTAATGATTCCAGCGTCCAATGGGGTGGTGATAGCGACGGAAAACAAGCACAAGAGCATTCTGTATGACGAGCACAGCGTCAACAAGGTGGAGATGATCACTGGACACATTGGTAAGATTAAATTCTATATACCTAACCTCATTTCAATTAGCTGTGGAGGCCTTGGGGTATGAATATCATCTGCAATGCAAGCAACAAAAGCTCAGTAACATGATTATAATGGGACTAGTAGTTTGATATAATTACTACTGAACGCATTCACACTGTGCCGTTGTAGTCAAGTATCGGCGGACTATATTGGCAGTGAGAAATCGCCCAATGAGTTTTTCTAAAAATTCACGTGCAGTGATTTCACACTACAAGCTCGTGGCACAGTTGCTATTGCGCATATCATTCGATCAGCGAAGTTAAGCAACCATACGCCTAGCCAGTAGTTGGATGGGTGACCGCCCGAGTTCCCTCCGTGCCTCGGAGAGCACGTTAAGCCGTCGGTCCCGGTTGCCAATTTAACATCTTTGGCAATCGTTACAGGTCAGTCAGAGGCCTAAGAGAGTGACAACTGGTTTAGCCCAGATTGCCGATTTTCCTCGAAAAAGGGGTTGCGAAGGTCAAATGGCAGTCGCTTCGATTAAAAATCAGGTGATCAGCCACATCGGGTTGAATCAAGTGCCGACCACAAATACATGGGATTAAGACCAGGGAGATGATGTGTGGTATATAAAAATCTTCCTTCCACAGGCATGGTGTATTCGGGAATGGGTCCCGATTACCGTCTGCTAGTGACACAAGCGCGTAAGATGGCCCAACAGTACTACCTCATGTACCACGAGCCGATCCCCACGGCGCAACTAGTGCAGCGAGTCGCTACTGTCATGCAAGAGTATACTCAGTCAGGGTGAGTGGTTCTCAGTAAAAGCAACCTTCCGAACCTGGCGGTAGCATGTATAATCCTGTGTAATTGTGTCATTCTGACGATTTGAAAGTACTTTGTAAAAAGTCTAATCAAATAAAGATATATTTGAGTTTGAATTTAAATAGAGTTTTTCTAAAAACTTAATTATACAGGGTGTCGGTTAATTCCGGTCAGCTCTTAAAATGTGTGATAGGGTATAATTTTAGGAAGCATTTAAAATAATTACGACAAAAATATCTTCTTCCGTTTTCGAGTAATTGACGTTCAAACTTCACCATTTCAATACCTTATTTTCGCATAAAAGTCAGCTGTAACGTAAAGTTATTCACCTGAAATCTAACTACGTTTTTATTTTTTTTCTCCCACGAATAGTTCCTGAAATAACCCCATGAAACCTGTTTTCGAAACTATTTATCTACTTCTTAAAATTTTTATGATTTTTGAGGTCATCGTTACAGTTCATACTCCTGTGAACTCTGATAACCTCTAACGGGTTCAATTGAATTAGGTAAAAGACAGACCGATGATTTACAAAGAAATGCCGCCACAAGAATCAAAGTTACTGCCGGCTTTTCGGTACGATATCAAAGACACCGCGCGGCATCATTAAAAAAGCGCGGTGTCTTTGAGTTCAGGCGGCACGTGCAAATAAAGAGATATCGCGGCGACTTTCGGCAGCGCGCGGCACGCTTTGTGTTTATTAGTGTGTGTGTGTTTATTAGTGTGTGTGTTTATTAGTGGTGGGATTATTTTAATCGATCACTCGATTAAAAGAAAAAGTACCTAATGCTTCCATTAGTAGTAAATACCAATTCATTGTTCGCATAGACTTAGTGAAAAACCTAGGTACTTACGTTATTGTAGTAATTGGATAGTAGAACTTTTGTAGGTAAATGTAATGTAGTTAGGTAGAGTATTTCTAATTCTCAATAAAATTTGTGAATTTATAGGATTCTGATATTAAATAAACTACTTACCTTAATTATCATCTGAGTACAGATTCAATAATTTACTCTTGTAGTAGAGCACTCACTTAAAGACAACACAATTTTAAACAAGAATACCCGAGATATCTTTTAATATCACGTACTATGTAAATTGTACCTACATAATAACGTAACTTTATTAAATCGGTTCTGTGATTTGTTTTTATTATCAGTATTCAGTAATTTAATTTATGTTTCGATAAGTCTTCAAACCAATGTACTTATCAACGACGAAGTGTTGGACCTTGTTGAAACAACAGTTTTCCTTGGAGTTACATTGGATCATAAATTGCAATGGGGGCCCCATATAGCTGGATTGTCGAAAAGACTCAGTTCTGCAGCATTCGCAGTAAGGAAAATTAGACACCTAACTGATATAAACACAGCTCGGTTGGTCTATTTTAGTTATTTCCATAGTGTTATGTCTTATGGCATCCTTTTATGGGGAAATGCTACGGACATCAGTTCTATCTTTGTGCTGCAGAAACGGGCTGTTCGTGCAATCTATAAACTCAAATCTAGAGATTCTCTCAGAGAGAAGTTTAAAGAAATAGGGATAATGACTGTGGCATGTCAATACATATTTGAAAATTTGATATATGTAAGAAAGAATATAGATAGTTTTAAGAAAAATAGTGATATGCACAATATAAATACACGCAAGAGGGATAAACTCCGTGTCCCTGTGACTAGACTGCACAAAACTAGTAACTCTTTTGTGGGGCAAAGTATACGCCTTTTCAATAAACTACCATTAAAAATGTGTGAACTACCATTTTTAAGTTTTAAGGCAAGCATCAAACAGAAACTTTGTGAAAAAGCATATTATAGTGTAACTGAGTATATTGATGATAGCCAAACATGGCAATGAGTTGCTCACTCTTCCATTGAAATGTACTTAAACAACCCTATGTGTATAGAAGGGACACATGTAAAAAAAAACCGGGGAGTTTGTTTCGCCGTTTCTTCTCCTGACAGGCTTACTTTTGGAAACGGTAGTAAATTAACCTAAGTTACCGTAAGAAAAATGACGTTCAATAAGTGTTCCAAGTGTCCCTTATGTTGAATAAAACTTTTTGATTTTGATTTTGAGTCTATCGATAATAGCGTCCCATCCCATCCCTATTTCGTACGTGCCCTCGCGCCGCGCCGCTATGATAGAACTGTATTAGGGCTGTCGAACATGGTCTATTTACTCTACTTGTTCCACGAACCCTGTTCGTAGGTATTAAATTAATTCACGCTCTTAATTTATTTTAATTTTATTCTTAACGTGAATAAATAAAAAGAAAGAATGAATTAGAAAAATGTGTATTTTTACAAAACATCGTCTAAACCAAGACTACTATTCTACGGATCTTCTCAGAAAGCTAGTTTCCGAACCGGTGGTAAATTATTCGACATTCATAAGTGCCTTACCAGGGCCTAAACAGAATAAATCATTTCCATTTTCATTTTCACTAGACCAAACTCTGACTAAAACTATGTCCATCCCTTTTGATATCTGTATCACAAAAAGAGATAGCACTACTTTTAATTAAATCAGGGGGAAATGGGTAAAGTTTTGATACCGGGATTAGAACCGGCACGTCTACGCTTGATAAGCGATGTCTAATCCACATATTGTGTTACCAGTCGGAGTCAAAACCAAATCAAAATAATTCGTATGTTAAAAGTTGTATCTTGAAAAAAGTGTGTGACACCCCTATTTCATTCGCACTTTTATGATTTAGTACCTATTTATTTGTTTCAAAATCAGTCTTATTCGGATAATGGTCGCGGGCGTGTGCTTCTAAGCAAAGTTTTTTGTTTCCGTCGTGACCTTGTTATTTTCATTTTCTCGTTAGTTTGTTAGGTACTTAGTACCTACTTAATTAATATTATGCAATAGCAAGCTGCAAGGGGTAATACTGGTGAAGCGTTGCGTTTTTATTTGGACTTTTACGGTCATCGAAGTGATGAGTGCGTGCCCTCTTCAGGTAGAGTGCTTATGAGAGTTGTGCAACGGCTGAGGGATAACGGAAGTCCAAGCTCAGGCTTGTTTGGATGTGCAAGGGCGCAATTTCGAACACTTGCCCATTTAGAAGTTGACTGAACTAGCGGTAATAATGCTTTCAGTGATAACAATGTTTTGTATGTGAGTGAAGTGATATGGTCCAGACTAAGGTGTATCCTGTCATAAATAAGGTCAGTTAACTAAATGATTTGAAGTAGGTACCTACCTATACTTACGTAGATTATTACCGCGTACGTAATGTAGGTGAACGCGGCCGCGCGTTCATGCAACCTGACTTAAGGCCGCGAGCTCTTCGACTATAGCATATAACTACGTTATCGTTGGAGCTAGATATTTACGACTTCAACATAGTGCTATATTCATATAACCCTACAACTTCTATAAGACTACTGCTTCGAATTCTCCGACACCCTGTATAATTTCACCTCATGTACTTTATGAACATATTTAAACATGGTGAGGAAACCAGAATATGTCTGAGAAGTAATCAAACTCATATAGTGCCTGTGATGGCGATACCCACTTTAATGTATTTAGTGAAAAGCTGTTACAAACAAACAGACAGACGGAGAAAAAAATTTTAAACTTGGTTTTTTAGTGTCAATAGCGTGTATACTTTCATATGCATTTAGTGAAAAGCTGTTATTTTGGTATTACAAACAGACACTTCAATTTTCTACTAATAATCTACTAGCTGTGCCCCGCGGTCTCATACACATAGAGTTATTTCATGGGTGTCCCGCGGAACTTTCATGCTTTTTTGTAAAATAAATTTACTCCTTGTAACATTACCTACCTGCCAGTGAAAGTCTCGTTTAAATCGGTCCACCCGTTAGACAGACAGAATTTTTTTTTAAATTGGTTTTTCTATGTCAGGACCGTGTTTACTTTCATATGCATTTAGTGAAAAGCTGTTATTTTGGTATTACAAACAGACACTTCAATTTTATTTATCTGTATAGATATATAGATTAGCCGAATTATTCAAGCTCGTCGCCCTTAAATAAATAAAAAAAGAAGAAGAATTACTTCTCAGTCAGTAAGTTACTTTGTAGTTTGAATATTTATTTATAACTATATGTTTCATTCATATTTATATCATGATCAACTGTGTCGTTTCCATGTGCCCGATAACTATACTCGTAATCGGAAACATAGATTATTCAGTGTACCCGGGAGCCGTACGGTCGCCCGGGCACGATCCCCTGTCCCCCGCTACCTCTCCGCACTCAACGCTCTTGTGGACAAATATCCTGAATGTGATTTGTTTGCGGATGAATGGAAGGATATCATGTCAGTATGCTGTGAGTACTGCGAGAAGACTGAGTAAAAGTGCGTACCTATTAGCGTAAGTGGCTTATAGCCGTTCTAACATGGTTTAAATAAATAAATATATATTTTTTAGAGGTGTCCGTCCGTTCGGCGTGTCGTTGTTGATCTGCGGCTGGGAGGGCGGGCGGCCGTACCTGTTCCAGTGCGACCCCTCGGGCGCCTACTTCGCGTGGAAGGCCACCGCCATGGGCAAGAACTTCAATAATGGCAAGACTTTCTTGGAGAAGAGGTATATATAGAAATATCAACAGTATCCTAGAAATTTATAATGATTCATTCAGTCAGGCAGTTCAGGGGCCTTACCATGAGCTCTTATTGCCATGATAGTTTCACTCATTTACGAGACAGATGTATGTGACGTGCATACATCTGTCACTGTCGCACAACTGAATTAACATTGCAATAAGAGCTCATGGTTGGGCCTCTGTACCCCTATCACCAGTTCGCCACCGTTTTCCTAATCTTGGAGACGCTGTACAATGTCTCATACAAATATTATCGGAGACGCTAGCGAGTCATCATCTCCCTGGCCTTAATCCCATGTATTTGGGGTCGGCACTTGATTCAACCCGATGTGGCTGATCACCTGATTTTTATACGAAGCGACTGCCATCTGACCTTCTCAAACCCTTTTTCGAGGAAAATCGGCTATCTGGGTTAAACCAGTTGCAGACGCTAGCGAGTGTAGATTGCAAAAACGGTGACAAACTCGAAAATTTACCATCGCATCTATTTCTTTGTTTGACTTCTTACTAAGATTCTTATGCATCTTTATATTCTGAACTAGCTGAGGCGAACTTTGTACCAACTAACAATCGATTCTTTTAGTATATTTTGTTTCTTCCTTATTGTCGCGGAACCCTAATATTTTTGATAAATAAAAGTAGCCTAAGTTACTCCTTGAAACATCATCTACCTACCAGTGAAAGTCCCGTTAAAATCCGTCCAGCCGTTTCAGAGGTTACCCGGAACAAACAGACAGACAGAGAAAAAAATTTAAACTTGGTTTTTTAGTGTCAGTATCGTGTATACTTCCATACGCATTTAATGAAAAGCTGTTATTTGGAATTACAAACAGACACTTCAATTTTATTCATCTGTATAGATGTATAGACTAGTTATAAATATATTTATTTTACTTAACAGGTATACAGAAGATTTGGAGTTGGACGATGCAGTGCACACGGCTATCTTGACCTTGAAGGAAGGCTTCGAAGGTCAAATGACGGCAGATAATATAGAAGTAGGGATATGCGACGCCGCTGGGTTCCGCAGACTGGAGCCCGCACACGTTAAAGACTATTTGGCTAACATACCCTAATATTTCATGTATTACATATAAAATATTGTGTTTTCTAAGTTATAACGTGTTTTATTTTGGAATAGCTGTGCCCCCAGGTTTCACCCGCGTAGATTTAATATCCTGGGTGGCCCGGGGAACCCTAAAGGTTTTTTTTAAAATAAAAGTTAAGCCTATGCTACTTCTTCGTAAAATTAGCTATCTGCGAGTGAAAGTCCCGTTAAAATCCGTCCAGCCGTTTCAGAGATTACCCGGAACAAACAGACAGACAGACAGAGAAAAAATTTAAAACTTGGTTTTTTAGTGTCAGTAGCGTGTATACTGTCATATGCATTTAGTGAAAAGCTGTTATTTTGGAATTACAAACAGACACTTCAATTTTATTTATCTGTATAGATGTATAGATTCACCGTAAGGCTCGTGGTAAAAGAAACTGCATTCAATAATTATAAAATTTTATTCAATCTATACACAAGTCGAATAGGTATTAATATTTAGGTTACAAGACAGGAATGTTACCAATAAAATTACTTTACAATACGTTGCATTTTGCTGTAATTCTAGGATACATATTTACATAATATGTTTGTTATACAGGTGTGAGAAAAAGGAACAGTTGTCTTCTAGAAGTTGTAGGGTTTTATGAATATATCACTATGTTGAAGTCGTAAAATATCTAGCTCCAACGATAACGTAGTTATAGGCTATGGTTGCTAAGGGCCGAAGAGCTCGCGGCCTTAAGCAATTGAATGAACGCGCGCCCGCTTTAGCCTACATTACGTACGCGGTCATTCAACTTTTTAAATTAAGGGGAAGGTTAATGGTTTCGAAAAACTGTTTTATGGGATTATTTCAGCATTTATTAGTAGCAGAAAAAAAATAAAAACGTTGAGATTTCACGTGAATAACACTACGTTACATTTTTATGCGTAAATAAGGTCTTGATATGGTCAACTTTGAACGTCAATTACTCGAAAACGGAAGAAGATATTTTTGACATAATAATTTTATTTGCTTCCAAAAATTATACCCTATCATTTTATTAATGGCTGTCCTATGTTCCCCGACACCTGGGGCTTTCTCCAAAAAACGAAGCTCTTACCACGGATCTTATTCGTTCTAAAATTACGTCCGAACGTGGACTGCTAGAAAATTCTTTGACATTTATATATTTAAATCCTACTTTGACAAAAGTATTAAACGAACGAAAATTTTAATTTTATAAAAACAAAGCGATACTGAAACCACGTTAATTTATCGTTCGTTTTCGGAGAAAGAGAGTAGACCTCCTGTATTTATGTTATAGATAATACAAAGGAAATTTATTAAGAAAATAGAGTCTAGAATTTTTTGGCCGAACATTTTTGTCACGGAGTTTGGTGATTCATATCAATATAAAAGTAAACATCACATTACTTTTTGAATTATGTGGGGTTTATTTAAAAAAAATCAGTCATGTCAAAAATGAAAAATGAGGATATTGTTTGTGGTAAAACTATCTTTGTCTGTGGAATTCTGATACGTGTCATAGAGCTGCCGCGACCAAAAATTTGACCAACCCAGCCCGAAATTATAACCCGCCTATTCGAATAATACAGAGAGTTTGTATACACCGACCAACAGATGGCGCAAGGCGGCCCCTAAACAACAAAACAAGGGAGAAATCCGACGTATGAGGTAGGATCACGAGTAGCTCAGTTGGAAGAGCAAGTGCACGGTTTGCAGAAATCGTGGGTTCGAGTCCCGCCTCGTTGACCATTTTTAAGAATACAGGGGTCGTCACGAGATATGAGCGTTTATATTTATTTACTAGCTGTGGTTTCACCCGCGTAGATTTTGTTTCATCCTTATTGTCGCGGAAATCTAATATTTTTGAAAAATAAATGTAGCCTAAGTTACTCCTTCAAAAATCAGCTACCTACCAGTGAAAGTCCCGTTAATATCCATCCAGCCGTTTCAGAGATTACCCGGAACAAACAGGCAGACAGACAGAGAAAAATTTTAAAACTTGGTTTTTTAGTGTCAGTATCGTGTATACTTTCATATGCATTTAGTGAAAAGCTGTTATTTTGGAATTACAAAAAGACACTTCAATTTTATTTATCTGTATAGATGTATAGATTTGACTTTTTATTTTTTTTGTAGTTATACCCACATTTTTTCTGAGTGCTCAAATCTCGTCGGCGCCTATATACAGAGGGCCTAGTGCGAGTTTTTCACTGCCGCCGTCACAAGTCACCACGTCGATGTAAACGTAGATTTGTATACGATCGGAACAGCGCCTCTGTCGGCCTAAACATGACACTATTGTGAGCCCATACTAATCTGCGTTTACGTCGACGCGGTGACTTGTGACGGCGATTTTAAGAAAACTCGCACTAGGGACTCTGGTCTGCTTGTATATAAATCATTGTCATAGGTATAAATATGTAATTAATTATGTTTTTGTATCAAAATAATTTACCCTAAGTAAAGGAGTTAGTTGAAATGACGCTCCGCTACGAAGACCCGTCCTGAAGAGAAATATATAGATATTTTAGATTTTAAAATGAAAATAACATAAATAGCCCATTACCAAAGTTTAGCCAGTAGTTGGATGGGTGACCGCGGGAGATCCCTCCGTGCCTCGGAGAGCACGTTAAGCCGTCGGTCCCGGTAGACTATTTAACATCTTTGGCAATCATTACAGGTCAGTCGGAGGCCTAAGAGAGTCTGACAATTGGTTTAACCCAGATTGCCGATTTTCCTCGAAAAAGGGGTTGCGAAGGACAGATGGCAGTCGCTTCGTATAAAAATCAGGTGATCAGCCACATCGGGTTGAATCAAGTGCCGACCCCAAATACATGGGATTAAGGCCAGGGAGATGATGAACTATAGTCTAATGTAGGATTTAGTACTAATAGTGTTTACGAAACTAGCAGATTTTACAAAACTCAAATTCTTTACAAATCAGCGCTGCTATATTTTTTTTTTGCCAAGTCGCTATTTTGGTACTTTTTGAGTGAAAACAGCGAGATTCTTGAAAGCAGGACATAGCAAAAAACTTATATATATAACTAAATGCATATGAAAGTATACACGCTATTGACACTAAAGAACCAAGTTTTAAATATTTTCTCTGTAATGAAAAATAGTGAAAACCTGTTATTTTTAAATTACAAACAGACACTTCAATTTTATTTATCTGTATAGGTATAGATTCCAATCAACTCAAAAATTAAAAAAAAAATCTTGACGCGAGAATAGAACCCGCAAAACAGTAACAGCAGTATACATAGTAACCACTAGACAAGCGGTGCTATATGTATGTTAGTAATAACGCGACAGCTCTTTTTTAAATAGTATAGACAGGGACACTAAAAAAAAACTTTTATAGAATACATTATATGGCAACATTGCTTTAAAATGTATATTACACTGACACAGACACTGAATTTAGATAGATATAACTTAACATCCGAGGCAGAGGTGTAACCACACCCACATTGCACCCAAGATCACAATTACGCAGGGTGTAGACTTTTTAGCGTAAAATTTTGGCACATGTCGTACATATCAATCTATATATATAAAAGAAAGTCGTGTTAGTTACACTATTTATAACTCAAGAACGGCTGAACCGATTTGTCACATTAGCTATCCGTCAGTGAAAGTCCTGTTTAAATCGGTCCTGCCGTTTCGGAGATTACCCGGAACAAACAGACAGACAGAGAAAAATTTTAAAAATTCGGTTTTCAATGTCAGTAGCGTGTATACTTTCATATGCATTTAGTGAAAAGCTGTTATTTTGGAATTACAAACAGACACTTCAATATTATTTATCTGTATAGATGTATAGATATATATTATTTGGTAAAGTGTAGTTGTTAGAGGTTATTAAAGGTTCAATGTTTATTGAATGATATGTGGAACATAAGACAAGTTTTTAAGTTTTTAAAATGAAAATCAGAAAAATACAAGGTGTCTGAGAAAAAGGAACAGTTGTCTTCTAGAAGTTGTAGGGTTTTATGAATATATCACTATGTTGAAGTCGTACAATATCTAGCTCCAACGATAACGTAGTTATAGGCTATGGTTGCTAAGGGCCGAAGAGCTCGCGGCCTTAAGCGATTGAATGAACGCGCGTCCGCGTTTACCTACATTACGTACGCGGTAATTAAACTTTTAAATTAAGAGGAAGGTTATTGGTTTCGAAAAATGGTTTTAAGGGATTATTTCAGGATTTATTAGTGGGAGACAAAAAATTAAAACGTAGTTAGATTTCCCGTGAATAACTCTACGTTACAGCTGATTTTTATGCGAAAGTAAGGTCTTGATATGGTCAACTTTGAACGTCAATTACTCGAAAACGGAAAAAGATATTTTTTTTATAATAATTTTGATTGCTTCCTTAAATTATACCCTATCACATATTTTAAGAGCTGTTTCGATTTCCCCGACACCCTGAATTTTTTTTATTTTATCTTTAAATTTAAATTGATATATATACCTGTCTGTGACAAAAATATACGTCTAATAAGTCTAAACCCTTTATAACACATAACCACAGCTACTAGACTTAATAATACAATAATCTACGTGTATTTATGTATATAACTATGTACAATACAATGAACTGAGCGCACTCACACCGTTGCAATATAAATAATGAGTCTTTGTCTATTCACACACTATCATACCATGTTGCGGCCGTTGTCGCCGGCTATCCGATCCACGATCTGGAAAAAGGTAGACGTTATTTACAAGAGCCGTGGGGGTCTTGGGGTTAGAGCAGCCTGCTACGCTAGCGACGCGAGTTCGAATCCCAGCGGGGCCTGTACCAATGAGTTTTTCTAAAAACTTATGTACAGTGATTTCACACCACGTGCTTTACGGTGAAGGAAAACATCGTGAGGAAACCTGCATATGTGTGAGAAGTAATTCAAACACCTATGTATAGTGGCTGAGACGGCGATGGACTCACCATCTATCACGTTGGTACTTAATCATCTTGTGTGAAAACTATGTGTTACAACACTTCTGCCTACCCCTTTGGGAAATATTCAACGGAGACGCTAGCGAGTGTAGATTACGGAAAAGGTGAGAAACTCGTGATAGGCGAACAGGGCCTGATGAGGAGGCTGCAGAAGAACCGGAATTGGAAAAAAATAGCACCGAACTCACTCCTTTTATAATTGGTAGATTGAGCAGAGATCCCACAACGGGTACCATCCTCATGAAGTTGACTGCTGACGGCAGGAACCCTCTGGAACACACATGTATTTATTCAACACTAGCTGTGCCCCATGGATTTACACGCGTAGGCTTAATTTCATAAGTCACCCGTAGAACCCTGTTTTTTTTTAATAATATTTTTAATAATAAGCCCAAGTTACTTCTGGTAACATTAGCTAGCAGCCAGTGAAAGTCCCGTTAAAATCAGTCCAGCCGTTTCGGAAATTAGCCGGAACAAACAGACAGAGAAAATTTATACATACAGATAAATAAAATTGAAGTGTCTGTTTGTAATTCCAAAATTACAGCTTTTCACTAAATGCATATGAAAGTATACACGCTACTGACACTAAAAAACCAAGTTTTAAATTTTTTCTCTGTCTGTATGTTTGTTCCGGGTAATCTCTGAAACGGCTGGACGGATTTTAACGGGACTTTCACTGGTAGGTAGCTGATGTTTCAAGGAGTAACTTAGGCTACTTTTATTTATTAAAAATATTAGGGTTCCGCTACAATAAGTTTGAAACTAAATCTACACGGGTGAAACTGCGGGACACAGCAACTAGCTGTTAATATAATTTTTAATGTGAGTATTGTATATTTGCTTTCGGATGCATTTATTTAGCAGCTGTTTGGTATTACAAACAGACACTTAGTTAATCTTAGACAATTCCCAGTACATTAGGATATCAGTGTGGAAAGAACCGTGGCGGCCTTGGGGTTTGAACAGTGGCCTGCTACGCAAGCGACGCAAGTACGAATCTCAGCAGGACCTGTACCAATGAGTTTGTCTAAAAACGTATTTGCAGTGATTTCACACCACGAGCTTTACGGTGAAGGAAAACATCGTGGGGAAACTGCATGTGTCTGAGAAGTCATTCAAACATGTATAGTGTCTGAGAAGGCGATAGACTCATCATCTGCCACGTTGGCACTTAAAAATCTCAAAAAATTGGGTGTTGTTATTACAACACCTACCCATTCGGGGAATACAGCCAGCTCACCTGAACAATAGTAGGAACCCGTACATCTCAGCTATCATCCCTATCATGGGCCAACCGAGGAGTACTATTGTGATGCCTCCGAAGAAGGCCACAGAGGCCTTCACTTTGTGCCGTTGGAAGAAGAAGAAGAATGTCCGCTGGAGGCCTATCACGCATGCTAGACCACTTATGAACAGGATCTGAAATTGGAGTATGTTAGCTTGAATTATTAAGTGGCATATCAGTACTTTCAAATCGTCAGAATGACATAATTACACAGGATTATACATGCTACCGCCAGGTTCGGAAGGTTGCTTTTACTGAGAACAACCTGGCAAGGAACTCAGTCATTACTCTTTTCAAAAATATTATATGATTATAAAAATAAATCACATAAGTAGTGTAAGACACAGTTCTAATGCACAAATGTCGATAAAAATTATCATAAAGTAAAAGACTTATATGTAAATGCGTAGCTTGAGATGAGCAGCCCCCACAACCAGCTGTTCACAAATATGACGAGAATGTCAGCCATCGCAATCCTCAACCATAATAATGGCTGAGACGGTGATGGACTCACCCACTGTCACAGCACTTAATCATATTGGGTGAAATGTGGGTGTTGTTACAACACCTCTGCTTACCCCTTCGGGGACCCTTTTAGGATGGCGTGAGCATATTTATTTTTTATTTTTTAATTACACAAAATAAATAATAAATACAGGTATAAGCATATGCTTGTATTAATACTAAATTTAACTACATTATCAGCGAGTAACATGCAGTAAAATCAACACTGCCACATTACTTACATTGCCAATAGCTAGTAATCCCTTGTCAAACAGAAGCAGGACTCCTAGGAACAGGAATGTCATCCCAAACCCAGCCAGACCCACTCCAATCTCTGGGAAAAACAAGTTGTTTATGTGCAGACAGTTGTAACAACCAAAATCCATCTATACATGTATACAGATAAATAAAACTGAAGTGTCTATTTGTAATCCCAAATGAACAGCATTTCATTAAATGCATATGAAAGTACTAGCTGTGCCCCACGGTTTCACCCGCGTAGATTTAGTTTCTTCCTTATTGTCACGGAACCCTAATATTTTTAATAAATAAAAGTAGCCTTAGTTACTCATTGAAACATCAGCTACCTACCTGTCAAAGTCCCGTTAAAATCCGACCAGCCATTTCAGAGATTATCCGGAACAAACAGACAGACAGACAGACAGAGAAAAAAATTAAAACTTTTTTTTTTTGTGTCAGTATCGTGTAGTAAAAGCTCTTATTTTGGAATTACAAACAGACACTTCAATTTTATTTATCTGTATAGATGTATAGATAAGAAACTTACACAAAAAAGCAATGTTTAAAAATCTGCCTGTTTGTTCTAGGTAATCTCCGAAAAGGCTGGACCAATTTTAGCGGGATTTTCACTTGCAGATAAGTAATCTTACAAGGAATAATTTGGGGTAGATTAGTTTTCCTTTTTAAATTGGGTTCCATGAAATAAAGCCAATGGGAGTGAAACCGCAGGGCACAACTAGTACTAACAAAGACAAAAATTTGGCACATGTGAAGTATGCGAGTGTATCTGTATCTTTGTATCCAGATTACATGCTGGCGACTTGTCATTTTGAGATTTATCAATAAAAAAAAAAGGTTTTCCAAAAAAATACAATATATATCAATGGTCATATTTTATTAATAACTAGCTGTGCCCTGCGGTTTCACCCGCGTAGATTTAGTTTCAACCTTATTGTCGCGGAACCCTAATATTTTTAAGAAATAAAAGTAGCCTAAGTTACTCCTTGGAACATCAGCTACCTGCCAGTGAAAGTTCCGTTAAAATCGGTCCAGCCATTTCAGAAATTACCCGGAACAAACAGACAGACAGACAGACAGACAGAGAAAAAAATTTAAACTTGGTTTTTTAGTGTCAGTAGCGTGTATACATTCCAATGCATTTAGTGAAAAGCTGTTATTTTGGAATTACAAACAGACACTTCAATTTTATTTATCTGTATAGATTAAACATAACAATTTAACAGCACGCTAGTGACACATCTACCTTTTCTGTATCTAGTCTCTATCAGTCTAATATCATTGCATTCGAATGGCCAATTCAGCAATATCAATATCGCAGTTTTTGTGATGCGAGCTTTTAATAATTGACTTGGAATCCAGGAATAAATCTATGAAAGCAATTTTTGGAACAATTACTTCGGATTAATTTTTTACTTTTATTTTAATCATTATAAAAGTCTTAACTATTAGGTCACAAAGCATACGTTACGAATAATTTCATAATTTAAACTAAATAAATTATATCCACAATAAAATTCGTAAAAGCAAGATTGTTTATTAACGACATACTACAAAAACAGTATCGTTTTAAATGCAATAATCATTGCAAAGTACTCACTCTGTGTATCCGTTATCTCAATCATTTTGAAGATTATTAGTTATTAATTGCGTGAAGCGACGGACAGCCTCTCATTCAACCCAATTAATTTATTAATTTAGCTATTACATTACAGCTTGCTAACAACAATTTCATTAGTTTATAACCTATTTCTCCACGTCATTTTTTAAATTCTAATGTCATGGGGTGTCACTGTCAGTCAGTCTTTAATTCAATCAAATCAATGCAGTCAATCAATGTCGGAAATATTTAAATTCGTTCACTCATTCTAATTGTTAACGTTTTGTCATTGTTTCTACGTTGTATATTAAAAAACAAATGATGAATTAACTTTGACTTTATTGAATGATATGTTGCATACAACGATATTGTAGCGTTTAAGTTACATACAATATTATTTCCTAAATTTAAAAGGATTCTTTCGATTCACGTCTTTCTAATTAATTGAATAGGTCGATTTTTTCTTATGGTAACTTTGCTTATCCGAGTTAGCGAAATATTTTCATTATCTATGATCTAACCTATTTTTTCATTTCATTCATTCAATTGTCTGTCATTATTCACTCATCATCAAATAAATCGATTATAAGTGGCGTCTTTTAATTTATTACTTTAATTTGCAATATATAAGGCCGTAATCAAGGATACTACTCTAAAAACACGTCACGCTACGGCGAATAATCATTAGACATCTTGGTTGAAAGTGTTCGAAGATCTAGGAATTCATAACCAAAGTTTTTGTTTGTTCTGAAATAACTGTAAAAATGGTACGTGGGGCCGGTCGTGGAGGGCGAGGGATGCCTGGGAGAGGTGGTATGGGCCGCCCGCCCTTCAACAGACCTCGAGTTCTAATGCTTAGGCCTCCTTTTGACTTAATTTTGGCGGAACATGCATTTCCTCGATGCAAACCGACGCCTGACGACTCCGCGCTTACACAGGTAAGTTAACAATATCTAACTGTGAAACCATAAATATCTTTGTATAAAGTATGCTAAATTCTTTTTTTTAGTTCAGTTCTTATCTATAAAATTCAAAATATCTTTATTTGATTAGACTTCTTACAAAGTACTTTCAAATCGTCAGAAGGACACAAAAAATACATTTAACAGGATTATACTCGCTGCCCATGCCAGATCCTTAATTTAAAAAAATATTTCCCTTGATTCTTGGGCCCTTTGGTAGTTGCCTAATCTGCATAATGGCTAATCCAGCCCTGGCGGCAGAAAAAATAAAATGATTAATTCAGTTTAGGCCCTGGTAAGGCACTTATGAACGTCGATAATTCACCACCGGTTCGGGAACTAGCCTTCTGAGAACAACCGGCAAGTGAATGTGGATGAAGTGAAAGAAGTATGTAAGGATAGCATGTGACAATCGGTGGTCTCTGCCTACCCCCATAGGATACAGGGGTGTTTTATTCATGTTTATTGGTAATGATAATGTATTCTTTACCCATAGGCCCTCCTTAAAAGACATGCAGAGTTGTGTCCAACACCAGTGGAGCAGTCGGCAGTTCTCAGCCTCGTGACCAAGCTGCAGACAGTGTTGGATAACTTAGTGGTAGCCCCAGGAGACTTTGCTGCTTGTGTAAGTTTGCATATTTACCAACCTCAACATAATTAATATAAAAAAAATATCTTCATTTTGACTGGACTTTACAAAGTATGTTCAAATATAAATCAATCTTTGGAATGACATGGTTATGCAGGATTATAAAAGCTACGAGCGCTCAGCGAAAGTGGGCTTACATTTCTTAAGTGATTTATTTTGTATTTTAAAATTGTATAATATTTTTGAAAAGAGTAATTACTGAGTTCCTTGCCAGGTTGTTCTCAGTAAAAGCAACCTTCCGAACCTGGCGGTAGCATGTATAATACTGTGTAATTGTGTCATTCTGACGATTTGAAAGTACTTTGTAAACAGTGTAATCGAATAAAGATATTTTTGAGTTTGGAGTGGTGGGAGTAACTGCACATCTTCATTTGCTTCACACCATACAAACAGACAGACAGACTCATAAATTGACTTCTACGCATTCACAGTCAGCACTCTTAAATCGAATCTTAGGTACCCACAATCTCTTATATATAAAAATGAATCCCCATTTCCCTTGGTCACGGCATCACGCGTAACGGCTGGATGGATTTTAACGGGACTTTCACTGGCAGATAGCTGAAGTTACAAGGAGTGTTTAAGGCTAATTTTATTTAAAAAAAAAAACAAGGGCTGCGGGACACCCATGAAATGTACACTACGCGGATAAAACCGCGGGGAACAGCTAGTATTCAATAAAATGTATATTGACATGATATAACACTCATAAATAATATACAGTTTCCTAGCCAGCAAATATTTGTATAAGTTTAGCCCAATCATCACCTAATGTAGACTCTTGTGAATGATAAAATAACCATAGATATTTTCGCTCCAGCAACTAGAGGAGGTGAGGCAAGTGGGGTCGTACAAGAAGGGTACCATGATGGCCGGCAAGAATGTGGCCGACATTGTGGTCATCATGAAGACACTGCCTACCAAGGAAGCTGTTGAGGGACTGTCTAACAAGGTATTTTTTGACATATTAATTTCACTGGTTAGTATGTAGTAGCAAAGTAAATAATGAATAAATAATATCAAATGATACAGTGAAGACTGTTAATGGGCTTATGAGGTTAAGTTACTTTTTCTTGCATTAAAAACATAAGGTTAGGAACTTTTAGGATTTTGATTTTATTAACCTACCATTATCTTCAAATTGTTTTTTTCTTTGATATTCATATCAAATCATATTCTTTGATATCTAAGGGAACGGGAGTGGCTGAAAATCAGCGCTAAACGTAATTAAATTTACGGGCAGCACAGGCTGAGCCATGTCCCCTTGCTTTTAAAAGGCCTTAAACATTTTTTTTTTGTTTTGTAATTTTATTATTTTGTTGTAATTATATTATATTTTGATTAAGTACTAAAAAGCAATAAAGATCATTTTTTTTTTTTTTTTTTTTTTCATATTCGCTAAACATTCGCAGAAATTTTGCGAATACGAATATCCAAAAATAAGCGAATATTCGCGAATGCGAATGCGAATATTCGTTATATCACTATTATGTAGTAGTAATGTAAGTAAGTAATGTCTGAGGAGTATGTATTAGTGGCCGGTTAATGGCAATAGGCTCGCCCCCTATTACACGGGACTTAAACATAACTGGTGAAATGTGGGGGGGGGGTACTATATGTAGGCTTGTGCCTCGGGCTTGGGGGAACAGGCGTTTATTGAAGTGCAGTAAAAGTCATTTCTGTGTGCTATGCTATTCAATATATGCCGCATTTGTAAGTGGGTGTTGTAGCAACATCTCTGTTTACCCCTTTGGGGACTTCTGGGATCCTTCACGTGCTTTACGGTGAAGGAAAACATCGTGAGGATACCTGCATATATCTGAGAAGTAATTCAAACATGTATGTATAGTGGCTGAGACGGCGATGGACTCACCCTCTATCATGTTGGTACTTAAACATCTTCAGTGATAATGTGTATTTGTAACATCGCTGTCTACCCCTTCGGGGACCCTTCTGGGATGGTGTCAGCATATATATTTTTTATATTATGTAATGATAGGTGAATGAGGAGTTGAACAAGTTGCTGTCAGCGGAGGGCGGAGGTACAGTGAGCTGTGCGTGTCACTCGCGAGGGTTCACAGTGACCGGGGCGCAGGCTGCCGTCCGACTCCTCGTCACCACATTGCATCAGAACTTGAGGAAATTGGAGCCCGAGGTATCTAAATATATATAACTCAAAGACTGACTGACTGACATAGTGATCTATCAACGCACAGCCCAAACCACTGGACGGATCGGGCTGACATTTGGTATGCAGGTAGATGCTATGACGTAGGCATCTGCTAAGAAAGGATTTTGATTAATTCTACCCCCAACGGGATAAAATAGGGGATGAGTTTGTAAGAAACTAAATATACGCGAGTGAACCGTGGGGCACAGACACACTCCAATATATCTTACCACCATATTTTAAAGCCTGCCGCAAAAACTGTGTGTGTCTGTCTGCTTCATCATCATCGTCCCTGGCCTTATCCCATACATTGTTGGGGTCTGCAATACCAATCGCGTGTTAAAGTGAGCGTTAGCCCAAAGTAACTTACATGCGGATGGAGTAGCGGCAGATGCTAGTTGAGACTGTGGGGAGAGCGAGTGATCATGCTCATCCCCAGCAAAGAGAAGATCTTCCAGCCAGGCGGGTGTCATGTCTGGGGAACCGCGGCTCCAACTGTTCTAGTTGGAAACTTGTATATATACTGCAATGCGCTTGAAAACTCTTATGGCGCGATTTAGGTTCTCGTGTATTTGTACTCAAACTTCGCATTTGTTAGCGAGTAGCGCCATCTATGAGCGAGTGGAGAAACGCTGCTACAAGACTATAAATTGAGATGCACATGCACACGGAGTGCATATGAAATTTGTAACTGGTTAAGTAGTTTAGGAGTCCTTCGCGGACAAACAACGTCTCACGTAATTTTTATATACAGGGTGTCGGGGAATTACTCGAAAACGGAAGAAGATACTTTTGTCATAATAATTTTATTTGCTTCCTAAAATTATACCCTATCACATATTTTAACAGCTGTCCTATTTTCCCCGACATCTGTATAAAGATTGTTGTATATTGTGTGTGTATGTTGTCAGGTGCACTTGGAGTACAAGGTGATAAGCAGCCACCTCGCTGCCATCCGCCACAGCCGCTGGTTCGAGGAGAACGCGCATCATTCCTCTATCAAGGTATTTTGAAGCTACCAACTAAAAACTAGCGGACGGAGTTCCCGTTCCCGTGGGAGTACGGGGATAAAATATAGCCTATGTTACTCGCTGATGATGTAGCTATCCATTGCTGAAAGAATTTTGAAGATCGGTCAAGTAGTATCGGATCCTATTCAATGCAAACACAAACAAATATCTCATTATAATATGAGTGTAGATGTAATGAAATGTACATGGTGCCTGAGTTTCTTGTTTCTTCTCTGAAGGCTAGTTTCCGAACCGGTGGTCAATTCTTCGTCGTTCCTGCCTTACCAGGGCTGAAACAACAAGTAGGTAGGTAGGCAGGTTAAGTACAGACCTATGTGACGCGGCGTAGGTACGTACGTCTTGGTAAAGATACACATACGAACATAAACACACACGACACGAGTGTATTCAGTGATCACAAATTGTAACTTCTGCTTACCTGCTTATATGCAATGCACGCCACTGCCATGCAGTATATGGAGAGTCTCAGCCACTTTAAAGGTCCTGAGTTTATTTTCCTCGTGTCCAGGTCCTGATCCGTCTGCTGCGAGATATGTGCAGTCGTCACGCGGGCCTGGAGCCCCTCACCCCCTGGATGGTGGACCTCCTCGCACACCACTGCATCATGAACAACCCTGCCAGGCAGGCACTGCCTATCAACATCGCTTTTAGGTGAGGGAAAATTATCTAAAATGTACCTTTACTTTATAGAAGATCACAGAGAAGTAATGCTGGGGCCTTACCATGAGCTCTTATTCACTCATTTATGAGACAGATGTATGTGACGTGCATACATCTGTGGGGAGAGCGAGTGATCAGTGTCATCCCCAGCAAAGACAAGATGTTCCATTGAGGCGGGTGTCATGTCTGGGGAACACCGGCTCCAACTGTTCTAGTTGGACACTTGTATATATACTGTGTGGAGAGCTCATGATCAGTGTCATCCCCAGCAAAGACAAGATGTTCCATTGAGGCGGGTGTCATGTCTGGGGAACACCGGCTCCAACTGTTCTAGTTGGACACTTGTATATATACTGTGTGGAGAGCTCATGATCAGTGTCATCCCCAGCAAAGACAAGATGTTCCATTGAGGCGGGTGTCATGTCTGGGGAACACCGGCTCCAACTGTTCTAGTTGGACACTTGTATATATACTGTGTGGAGAGCTCATGATCAGTGTCATCCCCAGCAAAGACAAGATGTTCCATTGAGGCGGGTGTCATGTCTGGGGAACACCGGCTCCAACTGTTCTAGTTGGACACTTGTATATATACTGTGTGGAGAGCTCATGATCAGTGTCATCCCCAGCAAAGACAAGATGTTCCATTGAGGCGGGTGTCATGTCTGGGGAACACCGGCTCCAACTGTTCTAGTTGGACACTTGTATATATACTGTGTGGAGAGCTCATGATCAGTGTCATCCCCAGCAAAGACAAGATCTTCCATTGAGGCGGGTGTCATGTCTGGGGAACACCGGCTCCAACTGTTCTAGTTGGACACTTGTATATATACTGTGTGGAGAGCTCATGATCAGTGTCATCCCCAGCAAAGACAAGATGTTCCATTGAGGCGGGTGTCATGTCTGGGGAACACCGGCTCCAACTGTTCTAGTTGGACACTTGTATATATACTGTGTGGAGAGCTCATGATCAGTGTCATCCCCAGCAAAGACAAGATGTTCCATTGAGGCGGGTGTCATGTCTGGGGAACACCGGCTCCAACTGTTCTAGTTGGACACTTGTATATATACTGTGTGGAGAGCTCATGATCAGTGTCATCCCCAGCAAAGACAAGATGTTCCATTGAGGCGGGTGTCATGTCTGGGGAACACCGGCTCCAACTGTTCTAGTTGGACACTTGTATATATACTGTGTGGAGAGCTCATGATCAGTGTCATCCCCAGCAAAGACAAGATGTTCCATTGAGGCGGGTGTCATGTCTGGGGAACACCGGCTCCAACTGTTCTAGTTGGACACTTGTATATATACTGTGTGGAGAGCTCATGGTCAGTGTCATCCCCAGCAAAGACAAGATGTTCCATTGAGGCGGGTGTCATGTCTGGGGAACACCGGCTCCAACTGTTCTAGTTGGACACTTGTATATATACTGTGTGGAGAGCTCATGATCAGTGTCATCCCCAGCAAAGACAAGATGTTCCATTGAGGCGGGTGTCATGTCTGGGGAACACCGGCTCCAACTGTTCTAGTTGGACACTTGTATATATACTGTGTGGAGAGCTCATGATCAGTGTCATCCCCAGCAAAGACAAGATGTTCCATTGAGGCGGGTGTCATGTCTGGGGAACACCGGCTCCAACTGTTCTAGTTGGACACTTGTATATATACTGTGTGGAGAGCTCATGATCAGTGTCATCCCCAGCAAAGACAAGATGTTCCATTGAGGCGGGTGTCATGTCTGGGGAACACCGGCTTCAACTGGTCTAGTTGGACACTTGTATATATACTGCAATGCGCTTGAAAACTCTTCTGGAGCGATTTAGGTTCTCGTGTATTTGTACTCAAACTTCGCATTTGTTAGCGAGTAGCGCCATCTATGAGCGAGTGGAGAAACGCCGCTACATGTATACATCTGTCACTGTCGCACAACTGAATTAACATTGCAATAAGAGCTCATGGTTAGGCCCCTGTTCTCTGAGTATTATATTACGTACACAACACCTCCCCTCATGGCCCTCTTCACAATGTTCCCGCACAATATCTAAGGGAACGGGAGTGGCCGAAAATCAGCGCTTAACGTAATATAATTTACGGGCAGCACAGGCTGAGCCATGTCCCTTTGCTTTTAAAAGGGTTTAAACATATATTTTTTTGTAATTTTGACATAATTATACAATACATACACGCTTCGGAAGGTTGCTTTTACTGAAAACATACCTAACAGTAGCGTCACAGTATAAAAATAATGATTTCCTATCGAATTTCGGTTATGGCGGTTAATCTCAACGGGGATTAGCCATGTACGTAGGAGATATTATAGTGCACAAGTGTGTGCGCAAACACAGGTGCACTCTTTATTCCCTCACTCTCATAGTGGGATGGGAGGCAATCCGACACGACCGGAGAGAGATCAGGCGTAGGACCAACGGTGCAACGTGCGCCCCGAGGCACGGGGGTGTAAACACCGCCAACTTCCAAACTCCGGGCATTTTATTGTGAATTTCTTGACAGAAAAACCCAATATCTGTTAATGACCCGACCCGGGAATTGAACCCGGGACCTCGTGATCGGCAGGCGAACCCACTAACCACTAGACCAACGAGGCAGTGTCACAGTATAAATATAAGCTTAATCGGCAGTTTGCTATACTCACGCGGATTAAATTGCAATGCACAGCTGGTCAGGATTGTTTTACGTAGCCACATTAATATGTTGTGCAATATATGTTCCAGGCGTGCCCTATCGCTAGTAGCGGGGGGGTTGTTCCTGCCGGGCTGCGCCGGCCTGCCCGACCCCTGCGAGGGAGCCCACGCCCGCGCACACACCGCCCTCGACCTCGCCGCGCAAGACACCGCAGCTGCTACTGCACAAACGTATGACATACTCTCACAGCCCCCGCACAAACATATGACGCACTCTCACACAACGCGCAGAAGTATTATACACACACACCCCCCGCACAAACGTATGACACACACACACACCGCCCTCGACCTCGCCGCGCAAGACACCGCAGCTGCTACTGCACAAACGTATGACATACTCTCACAGCCCCCGCACAAACATATGACGCACTCTCACACAACGCACAGAAGTATTATACACACACCCCCCGCACAAACGTATGACACACTCGCACACCGCCCTCGACCTCGCCGCGCAAGACACCGCAGCTGCTACTGCACAAACGTATGACATACTCTCACAGCCCCCGCACAAACATATGACGCACTCTCACACAACGCACAGAAGTATTATACACACACACCCCGCTCGAACGTATGACACAGACACACACACACACACACACCGCACAAACGTATGACACACACACTCACCGCCCTCGACCGACCTCGCCGCGCAATACACTGCCGCCGCTACTGCACAAATGTATGACACACTCTCACAGCCCCCGCTCAGGAGTATGATACATTCTCACACACCCCGCACACACGTATGACACATACTCGCATCCCGCACACACGTATGACACACACACCCCGCACACACGTATGACACACACCCCGCACACATACGTGTGTTACAGTCTCACACACCCCGCAGACACGTATGACACACACTCGCATCCCGCACACACGTATGACACACACACCCCGCACACACATATCACAGGCTATCACAGCCTCCCACACATATGTTACAGTCTCACACACCCCGCACACGTATCATACACTCACCAAAAAACGTATAATAATATACTGGCTGAATGGAAAACCAATAATAGAGCGAACTTACGACTTTTTTCTACAGTCCTTACTGGTTTGTAGTATGCTAATAATTTAACCAGTGCTGATACTATCCCGCAGATTACTCCGCGTAGTGGCTCGCGGCGGGCACCGGTACGTGTTGGGTCTCCAGCCGTTCGAAGGGGGCAAGGATATATCAACAGAGATCACGGTGTGGGACGGGGTAGTGGTTTCACCGCTAGCACCTGCGTACAACGAGTCGCCTGAACCCATGGACACTGAGGATAAAGGTAGGGGATGAAGATTACAGTAAAGCGAACGCAATGTTTTTTTTATTTGACATATTCACTGACTGACCTCTACTATGTTGTATAGTAGAGGTCGGTATGTTATTGATTGTGTGTTTTAAATGAAGATGTATATTGCTTAGATGTTTATTTTAGAGAGCCGTGGTGGCCTTGGGGTTTGAGCAGTCGCCTGCTACGCAAGCGACGCATGTTCGAATCCCAGCGGGGCCTGTACCAATGAGTTTTTCTAAAAACTTAAGTACGTCATTTCACACCACGTGCTTTACGGTGAATGAAAACATCGTGAGGAAACCTGCATATGTCTGAGAAGTAATTCAAACACGTATGTATAGTGGCTGAGACGGTGATAGACTCACTATCTGTCACGTTGGCAATGTGTGTGTTGTTATTACAACACCTCTGCCTTCCCCTTCGGGGAATACAGGCGTGAGCATATGTATGTATTTACTAATTTATTACAAAATCGTCAAAGTTATAACTATTAGATAGATGTTTACGTTTAAAATAAGTAAATAATATTTTATTTGGCTACAAAGTTTTATAAATACTTTTTTTTTCAGATGAAGATGGAACACAGGATGGTGTTGCCGCATAGAATTAAGTTCTTAATTTAAGAAAATTAACTAATGATCTTTAATAAACTTTGGAATAAAGTCTTGGATTCGTATTTTATTTAATACCTTCGTTTGGTTTTCTCTTACGTTATCTACGTTTCCTCAATGAAATGATGATAGATAGGTCTATTTCCAAATCTAAAGTCGATGTTGGCCATGACAGTAATTCAGTAATTTGTCCAAAACTGCTAGAAACAAAAATTAACATTAACTATAATCTATACAGATAAATAAAATTGAAGTGTCTGTTTGTAATTCCAATATTCCAACAGCTTTTCACTAAATGCATATGAAAGTATACACGCTATTGACACTAAAAAACCAAGATTAATTATTTTTTTCTGTCTGTCTGTCTGTTTGTTCCGGGTAATCTCTGAAACGGCTGGACGGATTTTAACACATTCGCTGCTGAAATTTCGTCTTCTTCGTAAATTCTCTAACAGTTGGACGCGCAGGTGCGTCCTTAGCAGCGAACGCGTTAACGGGGCTTTCACTGGTAGGTAGCTGATGTTTCAAGGAGTAACTAAGGTTACTTTTATTTATAAAAAATATTAGGATTCCGCGACAAATAGGATGAAACTAAATCTACGCGGCTGAAACCGCGGGGGACAGCTAGTTATAAATAAAGAAAAATCTGTACTTACGATACAATCTATGCTACGTAATATATGAAGTTGAAGAGTTTGTTTGTTTGTTTGCTTGAACGCACAAATCTCAGGGACTAACTGTAGTTAGTTATAAAAAGAAATTCATTGCGAGATAGCCCATTTGTGATGGAAGGCTATAGGCTATACTTCATCACGCTAAGATTCGCGGGTTAAAGTCAGCCTTAGCCCAAAGAATCTTTTCCACGAGGAAGAAGTCTCGGGCAGAAGTTAGTGAGAAAAGAATAAGGCTACAAAATAGTTTTGTTACTAAGAATGTGCAAAGCTTGCAAACAATAGTATTTAAAAATATTTTGACAACCAAATAAAACTGACAAGAGAGATATTCATTATTCCCGCCAAAACCTTTCATTCATAAATTATTGTCTATTCGCTTTTTTTTATTCGGTTAATTTATTAAAATAGAATTGACTATACTGATTCAGAGACTTTATTTTTTTGAACGAAATGACTATTGAATACTAAAATAATATGAATTTACTCAAAAGCTAAACTAACAAGAACATAATTTTTTTTAAGTCTATGAACCAGAATGAGTTAGTCAAATCTTTGTTTATCTGTGGACCTGTCGTAGTCGTGAAATGTCATATTTATATTCTATGAAATATCGACGGCTTGTAGAGGGCAGCACTTTTTTTAGTACCCGCCCGTTCCCGGGCCGAGTCGGACGTGTTTTAATACAAGTGACGATTGCCCACCTCGTGAAAATAATAAATGAAGAAAATCGGTTAAATCGCGCACCAAACATCTTTATCATGAATAAAAACAAAACAATGACGATGAAATCGACTCGATAGCATAAATGTGTCGTTAAATAATATAATTTTGATCCTGAGTTACGATTCGCGATCAAATCCGTATAGGACACAATATAGAGTAATTCAATTAAAATGTGATATATGTATTTCTAGTCTTGAGTGAGTGATTTTTAAAGTGTACTATTTCTTTAAGTGCTTTTTAAATACGTATAATCATTTTTATTGAACATGTGAGTATTTGGTGTTTTGGTGAATTAATTTATAAGATTTGTTTTTTTAATAGTGTTGTATCTATGCTTTATGGTTGTTGCTTTGCATTTTTTTAAGTATTTTTTTAGATAACCGCCTTTTTGGCAGCATGAAACCATTAAATGCTTTTTTTATTATGTTGTTACGTTTTAATAAATAATTTGATTTGCTTGTTTGTTTTTTATTTAGCTAATTAAAAAAAAAACAAACCATTGAGCATGATTTGGTGCTACGAAATGAATATTTATATTCAACTTCAGCATGTACTAGTTTCCCACGCGGCTTGGCCCGCCTTAATTGCTAGTCTGAGGGTAATGGTCCAACGTTATATTTTACCAATATTTTTTTTTTGCATGCATTTAGGACTAATAAACAACAAATATTGTATACTTAGCTGTGCCCCACGATTTATTTCCATGTTTTTATTTCGCGGAATCCTAATATGTTTTATAAATAAAATTAGCCAAGTCAATCCTTGAAACATCAGCTGTCTGCCAGTGAAAGTCCCGGTAAAATCGGTCCAGCCGTTCACGTGTGAAATAGGGAATAGGGACCAAGGGAAATAGGTATTTATTTTTATATATGTATACTAGCTGTGCCTTGCGGTTTAATCCGCGTAGAGTTAATTTTTTGGGGGCCCCGCGGAACCCTTATATTTTTTTAAATAAAACTAACCTACGTTACTCCTTGAAACATCAGCTACCTGCCAGTGAAAATCCCGTTAAAATCGGTCCAGCCGTTTCGGAGATTACCCGGAACACACAGACAGACAGAGATAAAAATTAAAGCTTGGTTTTTAAATAAAAAAAAAAACTTTCTGCTTTTAAATGCTACTTTATTACTAATTAACATAGGGTATATTTTATCCCCCACGGGAACGGGAACTACGCGGGCGATACCGCGTGACGTCCGCTGGTAATAAAATACAGCACTAAGCCCATAGACAACCTAGCAAGTTCACGTAAAACTAAAACTATTCCCCGAGGTACGTACATTCGAAACGTAACCAGATTTTGTTTATTCAAAAGACATTACCTTTCCTCGGAACTAACTCTGGGATTTGCAAATGACTGTTTCTTTTTAAATATTTAAATTCTACTCTCGAGAAGATATAAACGCTAGACAAATGGGCTAGTGTTAAAAAAACATGGAGTCTATGCTACGATATACAACGTTTTTCTTTTAGGAATTACGTCTGCATCACCCAGGGACGGATTTTCCCTATCAGGGCCCATTTTTTACGGGGAGAAACATGGATATACCAATCGACGCGGGGGCAGCTAGTCACGTTCATGGGCTGCAGTTGCCTACAATCAGGTGAACAGTGCCCCAAGCAGAGGCAGATGGTTTTTCGTTTGCGTTACTTCTTTATTTTGTATGGAATCGTTAAAAAGCGCCCCAAGCGGCAAGTGTAGGTAGTTTTACGTCTCTATACAAAAGCGCAAAACGCAAGCTCAAGACGATGTTCGAACGTGTCAAATCTTCTTGGGATACTGTTCGCTTCTTTACCAATAACCTTTGTATGTGCCTGCAAAAATGGCATACGATATCTCATGATGTCTCTTTTAAACTGAATATTAGAGTACCTATTACCCTTTTCATACAGCTACCCTTTTGGGAATATTTGCGGGAAAAATGTGATGACAAATGCCAACATCATAATCAAGGCCCTTTACTCGTAGAAAGCCCGACATATATGGGTCGGTTCGGACCCCAGCGGACACTAAATCACAATGTAACGTTGGATTACAATCCTCTTACAACCCCGCTGGTAATATCGTCCTCCAGTTTTATGGCCCCACCGCGAACCATAATGTCAGTTTTATACGGAGGTATTTTTTTAATTCTGTGTTTTTTTTAATTAAACCCCGGTTTCCTTTTCCTGAGTTATGAGAGAGGGTGGTTTTGTATAATTGAGAAGGAAAGGTATTATTCTTGAAATAAAATAACAGACAGATTGTTGGAAGTAGGAACCTACCTGATATTTAAGCCAAGTGAAATGTACTAATGTAACTAAAAATTTAATTCCAAAAAGTGTCTACGAAGAGGTAGTTAAGCTAGAGGAGTTATAAGGGCTAACCTTGAACGCATAGTGGTCTTTTTATGAGTATCTTTGGCTGTTTGTATGTCGCGAAGCATATTATATCATACATACATACATGTGCTCACGCCTGTATTCCCGGAAGGGGTAGTCAGAGGTAATGTAATAATAACACCCACATTTTACCGAATATGATTAAGTGCCAACGTGACAGAGGGTGAGTCTATCGCCGTCTCAGGCACTATACATACATCCTTGAATTACTTCTCAGACATATGCAGGTTTCCTTCACCGTAAAGCACGTGTGAAATCACTGTACATAAGTTTTTTAGAAAAACTTATTGGTACAGGCCCCGCTGGGATTCGAACTTGCGTCGCTTACGTACCAGATGACTGCACAAACCCCACGGCCACCACGCTGCAACATCACTCAAATATGCTCCGATTTTGACTGAGTTTACAGAGCGAACAGATTGAAAGAGTTATTTTGCAATGAATGGTATTGCAAAGTGCATTGAGTACAATTGAAGAATATTTATATGCATCAGTAAATTTTCAATCACTCAACAAGGGAGGTGAATAAAGATATTTCAACGCGCCCTTTCCACGGAATACCTACATAAAAGCATATTAAATGGGTTTGTGAAACAAACAGAGACCGCACAGTAATATCTCGTAACAAATATCCCCCGTTGGCGGATACATTTCATTAATTTAAAGTTAGAATGACAAATCTAATGTCTGCAAACATTCCCGCGAAAATACGTAGAATTAATTATGAAGCTTACTATCCGACATAGAGAATGCGAGGTGGTTTAGTAAATTCCCTGGCTTGGTGTGTAACTGCTTTGTTTATCTATGATTTTATAGCTGTGGTTGCTTTAAAATTAATAATTTGCGAAAGAGCTTTTAAACATAAAAAAAACGTAGACTAAAAAAGACAAATAATATGAAGTAATTACATTTAGGACCATACAAGTCAAATTGAGTCCTTAATGACTTCATATTTTTAAAAGAAATAATTTTAATTAATCGTCACCTACACATCTAAACACCTTGAGTTAAATCGCAACAAACAATCAAATAAATCTTTCTTCTTTATACTTAGTATATTTAGTATAGAAGTAAAAACAAACACCCATTTTTTAGTCGTAGTTCGAGTCCCCATACATGACTCCATACGCTGTTCGAAAGGCAATGCTCCCACATAAAAAATAAGTGACCATAGAGCTAACAAAAAAAAAAACTAACTTCCCGCGCTTCAAGAACTCTAGCTGGATTGTAGCGACTAATGTCCTTCGAAATTGCGGAGTTCTATCGATTTATGAAAACTATGTGAAACGTCACAATTTGTTCAACGATCAATAACAATAAGCTGATGAATATTAATGTTGCGACTACGTGGCTGCGATTGCGACCTACCACGATTATTAGTCATCACTATAATAAATTGGATGTGGAGTTTATATTTTACTTCTAACTAGCTGAGCCCTGCGGTTTCACCCGCGTAGATTTAGTTTCATCCTTATTGTCGCGGAACCCTAATATTTTTTTTTAATAAAAGTAGCCTAAGTACTTTTACTCCTTGTAAAATTAGCTCCCTGCCAGTAAAAATCCCTTTAAAATCGGTCCAGCCGTTTCGGAGACAGACTGAGAAAAATTTTTAAAATTGGTTTTTTATTATCAGTAGCGTGTATACTTCCATATGCATTTAGTGAAAAACTGTTATTTTGGAATTACAGACACTTCAATTTTATTTATCTGTATGTATAGATACGGTGATTTAAAAATTAATGTCAGAATTGAGATTCGAGAATAATTTTTAAATTTTGTTGCGTTTTTCTGATACAGAATTATTAAAAAAAATATTCCGGCTCTCTGAAAGAGCGACTGGCTTTATATATAAAAAAATTACTACCTACTTCTAAACCATGCGCAAAAATTACTAGGTACTACTGAGAAATCACAGAAGGAAAAACCCAATTATACTTCGCCCGACCCGGGAATCGAACTCAGGATCTCGTATTCCACAGTAGCACTTACGACCGTAGGTTGACAGTGAAATAATTCTATTTCACAATAAAATAAGGCTATTGACGCATGAGTAATGAATATTAATTGATAACTAGCCGTGCGTCGCGGTTTCACTCACGTAAGTTAGTTTCATACAAACTTTCATCCCCTATTTTATCCCCTTGGGGGTAGAATTAATCAAAATCCTTTCTAAGCGGATGCCTACGTCATAACATGTACCTGCATGCCAAATGTCAGCCCGATCCGTCCAGTGGTTTGGGCTGTGCGTTGATGACTTGATGTCAGTCAGTCAGTTATCTAATATATAAAATTCTCGTGTCACAGTTTTCGTTGCCATACTCCTCCGAAACGGCTTGACCGATTTTGATGAAATTTTTTGTGCTTATCCGGTATCTATGAAAATCGGCCAACATCTATTTTTCATCCCCCTAAATGTTAGGGGTAGTCCACCCCTAAATTTTTTATTTTATTTTTTAGACATAATTCTAATCTACGCGGGTGAAACCGCAGGGCACAGCTAGTATATATTTAGATTTATATAAAAGTAGATTACTTGCATACTATTAGGTGTACCTTTTTATTGTTGTGATACATGATGCCAGCTGAGTTTATTACCGGTTCTTCTCGGAAGGTTAGTATCCGGACCGATGATAATTATCACAAAATATTTTATTCGTCGTTCATAGTGTCTTACCTGGGGCCTTACCATGAGCTCTTATTGCCATGATAGTTTCACTCATATATGAGACAGATGTATGTGACGTGCATACATCTGTCACTGTCGCACAACTGAATTAACATTGCAATAAGAGCTCATGGTTGGGCCCCTGGGCCTAAACTGTATAAATATTTTTCATATGGAAATAGTTTTCGAAGGCACGTGGTAACTGTCAAACCACCAAGCTATTGCCAACCAGAATGGTTGGTTGACTTCACAAATCGATACCCACAATAGTAATCTTTAAGGAGTTAAACTACAAGTCTTAAAATAATGAAGTACGGAGTATAATGTGTGGTAGCGTGCCACAACGTTGTTAAAACAGCACCCTTCCGACTTCGGCGGTGATTTCAAAGATTACTTTAAGCCTTCAGCATCGATTGCCAATTGTAAATATGGCAAGCGTTTGCAGAAACCTTTGACTTGTGTTCTACTAAATCTTTATAGATGAATTATAATTGTCTGTTTATAATTCCAACAAAAAGCTTTTCACTAAATACATATTAAAGTTATATATAAATCATTTTTTTTAAATCTCTGCTAGTCTGGTGGTTATGGCGAGACTTTCACTAGCAGATAGCTGATGTTTCAAGGAGTATCTTAGGCTACTTTATTTAGAAAACCCACGTACATTTAGTTTCATACAAACTTTCATCCCCTATCCCCTTGGGGGTAGAATTAATCAAAATCCTTTCTTAGCGGATGCCTAAGTTATAATATGTACCTGCATGCCAAATGTCAGCCCGATCCATCCAGTGGTTTGGGCTGTGCGTTGATAGATCACTATGTCAGTCAGTCACCTTTGAGTTATATGTATTAGAAAATATGTAATATATATAACTCGTCGTCGTATTACGTTTCGCGCAATAAAGCTTGAAACGAAATCTGCACGGGTAAAACTGTGGGGCATAGCTAGGAAATAAATATAATTTTAGGTTCTGTTTATAATTAAAAAATAACAACTCCTTTCTAAGTGCATATAAAGTGTGCAGTAATTAAATAAACATTATTTAAAAAAAAACTCTGTCACTCCGTCTATCTTAATGTTTTCTGAGACGGCTGGACTGATTTTAACGATACTTTTGATTTTACAGGGAGTAACTCAGACCTCTTTATACCCATGACCTTATAGTACGAGATCCGACCGCGTGATTTATACGTTCATATGTTTGATTAATAAAATATAATTTTTATCGATATTTATAACTAAACCAATGCAGATCCGCAAAGGTGGCCATCCAAATTTGGCCGCAATTAATTTTAATTAAAATGTAATTAATTATTTATTTTTGAACAATTACGTTCACTTGTAATTGTTAAAAAATATATTTCATTAGAAAGAAATATACCTGAGATACCGAGAAAGTTCAAGGTGCCATCCCTCACTTGGCCGCAACCTAATGTCAGCCGGGTGTAAACAGGTATAATTTCGTTAAATATATACGTTCATAATGTATTATCATGTTATACATACCAAATTGAAGATTAATTCTTTCCCTACATGATGAGATATAGGTGCCTATGCAAAAATGCCCGCAAATAGTGACTGCCAACGATTAAAGATAAATAAAAGCGAGAGAAACTTAAGATAAACACCCCAATTTTTTCGTTACAAGTACTCCGATATGTATTGATAATTATCTAACTGTAAAATCTTTTTTATCATTTTTGTAATTTTTATCATTTTTTTTAATAAAGAAGTGTTTGTATTTTTTATAATTTTTTATAATAAAAAAAAAGTTGCATTTTAAATCAAAAATAAATAATTCACTTTTTGTTGTCACTATCCCTATCAAATGAAAAAAAGGTTTGTGCATTTTTCTTTTAAAATATATAATTAACAAATATTTTTTTTAAACAAATAATAATTGTTAAATAAATGATTCCAACATTTTTTGGTTTCAAAAAATAAAACTGAAAAATTTATATTAATCAGATCCCTGATTAAAGAACCGAATTAAAAGCAATGGAAACAGAATTCAACAGAATTAAAAAATCAATTCTGTTTAATTCTGTTACCATTGTTTTTAATTCAGTTCTTTAATCAGGGATTCAAGGAAAATAAACGAAACTTTATATTGATGAAAATAAAAATAAAAAAAACATTTGTGTATAAAGATAAATTTTAATATAGATTCAAATTAACGTCTTACAGTTCAAAGTTATTGTTTGAGTTGGATATAATTAAAAAAAAAATTATAAACACTGGTTTGGATAGTAATTTTTATGACATTTTTTATGAAGACCGAAAATAAACGAAACTTAATATTGTTAAAAATTGTAATAAAACAAAATTTATTTAAAAGATAAATTTTATATTTAAAATGACGTTTCACAGTTAAAAAATATTGTTTTAGTTGAATATAATTAAAAAAATATTGAAAACACTAGTTTGGTAGATTAATTATTATGACATATTATTTTTACTGCTCAATTTTTGGAGTATTTTAAACTCCAAGCAAATACGCGAGCTACTAGTTGAGCACCTTATCTATGGACGCATGCGCAGTAGCATAAAAACGACAAGCAGCTGGGATGCTCTATCTTTATTCGACATGGGGTGTTTATCTTAAGTTTCTCTCGCTTTTATTTATCTTTAATCGTTGGCAGTCACTATTTGCGGGCATTTTTGCATAGGCACCTATATCTCATCATGTAGGGAAAGAATTAATCTTCAATTTGGTATGTATAACATGATAATACATTATGAACGTATATATTTAACGAAATTATACCTGTTTACACCTGGCTGACATTAGGTTGCGGCCAAGTGAGGGATGGCACCTTGAACTTTCTCGGTATCTCAGGTATATTTCTTTCTAATGAAATATATTTTTTAACAATTACAAGTGAACGTTATTGTTCAAAAATAAATAATTAATTACATTTTAATTAAAATTAATTGCGGCCAAATTTGGATGGCCACCTTTGCGGATCTGCATTGGTTTAGTTATAAATATCGATAAAAATTATATTTTATTAATCAAACATATGAACGTATAAATCACGCGGTCGGATCTTAGACTATTAAGTATACACTATTGACAAAATCTGTTACAATATCTGCTTAAAATATCTCTTAAAACTGCAGACATTTTCGACATAATTTAAACATGTTTTTAATCTGTACTATTTGACATGTAAAGTGACAGCCGACCGGTACGTTGGCCAAATGCCATCTTCGTGTCGTATGCACACAACTTAATTTAATTTTAATACCGTGAAATGGTCTCTCGTTTTCGGTTTGGCAACATGGCTTTGTTGCAAATTATCTATTTGGCTAGATACACGGAGTAGCTGCCAGCAATTGGTACCTAAGTGTTTTCAAATAAGCTTTTAATTGACATCAATGTATGATTCCCCAATCATCAAATCTAACCCATGTTAAAGGTTTGTATGTATGTCAAATCCTTGAGCCGTGGCGGCCGTGGGGTTTGAGCAGTCGCCTTTTACGCAAGCGACGCAAGTTCGAATCCCAGCGGGGCCTGTACCAATGAGGTTTCTAAAAACTTATGTGCAGTGATTTCACACCGTGAAGGAAAACATCGTGAGGAAACCTGCATATGTCTGAGATGTAATTCAAACACGTATACAATGCCAGAGACGGCGATAGACTCTATATCTGTCACGTTGGCATTTCATCATCTTCGGTGAAAAGTGGGTGTTGTTATTACAACACCTCCGTCTAGCACTTCGGGGAATACAGGCGTGAGCATATAATGTTTGGGGGGCATAAAACTGGTGTTCCGAAGATTGCAGCAACTAAATAAAACTAGGGTTCACAGGCAAACATTAGAGGTAGAAGACTATTTCTTATTCCGAATTTATTTTAATTTAGGCATTTAAAATTCAAATTGAAAATAATATCGTCGGAGAGTCCTATCTACGGATACGGAATGTAGCATATTAAACTAAAGTAGGGAATTCGGGAAAGTGTCCACCCGTTACTATGATTATGGGATTATAAATGCCGGGTTAGGAAGGTTGATTATTACTTGAAACGCCCCCGCTTGAAACTCAGAATATTACAAAATATCGTGTCAAAATATAATCTATCAAATTCTCATTTCAAACTCATGTCAATTCATCATCCATAAACAATGCTTACATTTTTTGTTCGCGGAAGTGTTTTGTTTTTTCAGCGCAATAAAAGGTGGCATTTAGATCAAAGGCTTTTGATCGTAAATTCTTAGGTAAATGTTTAGCTGTTTTAATGCATCGTGCGAACACTTCTAGAAATTAAATTGTGAATTGAAAATAGATTTGTTGATTTCTAACAGTCGTTTCTGTTGAATCTTTACTTAATTCAATATTTTTGCGTAGTTCATTTCGGTAGTTAACCTCTTTTTGTCAAAATGTTTTTTATTTATATAAATTTTTTTTTTTTAAATTAAAATTAATTTAAATTTTTTGACACAATGTCAGGATTGTTTTTGGAGAAAAGTAATATGTAAATACGAAAATAAATCGGACTCTTAGTTATTATATAGTGTATTAATTACTATAGGTACATAAATAAATACGTATGTAGGCACTAGGCATACTTTAAGTATTGTATGCTTCGGCAAAAAGTTGTATAATCTATACATCTATACAGATAAATAAAATTTAAGTGTCTGTTTGTAATTACAAAATAACAGCTTTTCACTAAATGCATATGAAAGTATACACGGTACTGACATGAAAAAAAATAGTTTAATTTTTTTTTCTGTCTATCGATATGACTTTGTTCTGCCGAGCGCCGATATCTAGCAGGACATCCTGTGGACACTGCCTTTATAGATACAACCTTCCGCACGTAGCTTTGTCACATGGTTATATACTAGTCCACCGGCGCTCTGAGTGCCTAGTGCGAGTTTTTCATTGCCGCCGTCACAAGTCACCGCGTCAAAGTTAACGCAGATTTGTATAGGATCGAAACAGCGCCTCTGTCGGCCTAAGTATGACACTATTGTGAGCCCATACAAATCTGCGTTTACGTCGACGCGATCACTTGTGACGGCGATTTTAAGAAAACTCGCACTAGGCACTCAGAGCTTGATGCGAAACGCGACGAATTGAAAGCCTGACCACCTGCGGCTATAAACTATAATTTTGAGAACGGTGTACTCATATGTATGCAATGCGCGAGAACCTTCCAAAAAAAGATTGGATACATAAGCCACAAGTTAACCGAAGTTGAAGCGGTCGCCATGGCCGAAATCGGTCGGACCATCATCATCATATACTATTCATCCCCTTGGGGGTTCATTGTGAATCTGTACGTAGGGGGTGCCAAAGGAACCCCGTTATTTTATCTCATTGGAGTTGGAGTTGAAATTTCCACAGATATAAAAACGAAAATTAGTGGGGCATACACGGAACTTGACATTTTGACGATATTATACTTTTGAATTGAGTTGAGTCAATCAAGAATTTGATTTTAAACTAAATACATTTTGTGCATATACTCACGCCTGTATTCCCCGAAGGTGGGCAGAGGTGTTGTAATAACAACACACACTTTTCACAAGAGGTGATTAAGTGCCAAAGTGTGAAGTAGTAAGTCCATCGCCGTCTCAGCCACTATACATACGTGTTTGACTTACTTCTCAGACATATGCAAGTTTCCTCACGATGTTTTCGTTCACCGTAAAGCACGTGGTGTGAAATCCCGGCACTTAAGGTTTTTAGAAAAACTCATTGGTACAGGCCTCCCTGGGATTGGAACTTGCGCCGCTTGCGTAACAGGCGACTGCTCAAACCCGAAGACCACGGCTCCTAGATTATATAGATATAGATTTTGTGTTCGATATTATATTCCTGAATTCCTATAACCTTAAAATGTTACTAATATTTTAGTATGGCAATACAAGGCAGGCCAGTCAACCAGCGCAAGCGAGTTTATTTGCCAACAACTTCTTGAACTGTAAATATATGTCTCCATAAATCGGACACTGATGAATGTATAAAAGAAGACTCGTGTTAGTTGAGAGGTTTTTTTAATGTCTTGTTTTAACTGCTTGTTCCATTTGTGGGTAGAACCAGTGATCATGCTAAACCCAAGCAAGGGGAAGATCTTCCATTGAGGCGGGTGTCATGTCTGGGGAACACCGGATCCAACTGTTCTAGTTGGACACTTGTATATATACTGTGTGGAGAGCTCATGACCAGTGTCATCCCCAGCAAAGACAAGATGTTCCATTGAGGCGGGTGTCATGTCTGGGGAACACCGGCTCCAACTGTTCTAGTTGGACACTTGTATATATACTGTGTGGAGAGCTCATGATCAGTGTCATCCCCAGCAAAGACAAGATGTTCCATTGAGGCGGGTGTCATGTCTGGGGAACACCGGCTCCAACTGTTCTAGTTGGACACGTGTATATATACTGTGTGGAGAGCTCATGATCAGTGTCATCCCCAGCAAAGACAAGATGTTCCATTGAGGCGGGTGTCATGTCTGGGGAACACCGGCTCCAACTGTTCTAGTTGGACACTTGTATATATTCTGTGTGGAGAGCGAGTGATCAGTGTCATCCCCAGCAAAGACAAGATGTTCCATTGAGGCGGGTGTCATGTCTGGGGAACACCGGCTCCAACTGTTCTAGTTGGACACTTGTATATATACTGTGTGGAGAGCTCATGATCAGTGTCATCCCCAGCAAATTAAAAACTTGGTTTTTTAGTGTCAGTATCGTGTATACTTTCATGTGCATTTAGTGAAAAGCTGTTATTTTGGAATTACAAACAGACACTTCAATTTTATTTATCTGTATGTATAGATGTTTAATGGTTACATTATTCTCATGGATTTGGATGAGGCAAGATCACTCGCTCTCCCCACAAAGGTATCATTGTCTCTTCCCTTTTCGTTTAAAGCCTGTTTCGTTTAAACTGAACACAACGAACGAATATGGCGCCTTGCCAAGGAGATTTGTACTAGAATTTATAGCATCGCTTTACATATAGAACAATCCTAACAACATGATGTAACGGAAGGGTTACCTTTACGTGCGCCCGTTATGGCAACCCAGTCGTATATAGAAATAGTAATATTGTATCTGGCAACACATGCGTTCAAACGAGAATGGAGATGTTACGAGAAGTTTTGCATTGGCCTTTTGGGATATTTTTAAAAGGCGAGAGATTTGGTAAAATTTGATAGTGCCTCAGACTGTCTGTTACCTTAATCGCTGAAGCCAATAATTCGTGGGATCGACAAACGCTAGCTTTAGCGCCTTAGATGGATAGAAGGTATTCAAAAAATACGGTGGAAGTCGCGGATAATGACTAGTTCACTGGTATTTAAAACAGCTGTGTGTGGTGACCGTAGGGTTTGAGAAGTCGCCTTCTATGCAAGTTATGCTAGTTCGATTCCCAACGGGGGCTACCGGTGAGTTTTTCTAAAAAAACTTATGTGCTGTGATTTCAGATCACGTGTTTTACGGTGAAGGAAAACATCGTGACGAAACCTGCATATGTCTGAGAAGTAATCCAAACACGTATGTATAGTGGCTGAGACGGCGATAGACTCTTCATCTGTCACGTTGACACTTAATCATCTTGTGTGAAAAGTGTGTGTTGTTATTACAACACCTCTGCTTACACCCGAGGGGAATACAGGCGTGAGCATATTTACGTACCAAACCTGTATTTTTTTTACTTCTATCTTAATAAGAATGAAAACCAACACAAATCGGATCCTCATGCACAAAAAAAATAAGTCGAATTTATAACCTTGTCTTTTTTTAATGTATGTAATAAAAGATGTTGTTTCCGGTGGATAAAACCGCGGGACGTACTCTAGTGTTGCTATATGAAAAAACTGCTTTCAACTTAAAAAAAAACGAAATAGGCAAAGTCACTAGCATACATTTAAAAGGTTATAAAATAAAATGTACGCCTAACGACATTCGTAACGCGCTAATGATGCTATTACAGCGATCGCATAGATTGCTATCATGATTTATTACATTTTAACTTCAGCTTTTAACTTTTTAATATTATACTTGCCATAAAAAAAAATTGCTTGTCAGATTTTTGCGATGTGGCACTCTAAGGATTTTCACTAAATGGATCAACATTTAAAAATAAAAAAACTGAACCACAAACAAGGAGAATATCCTTTTTTCTTCTTAAAATATTGACATATCTCGTAGCGTATTAATTAGCACAGTACAATAACATTATTGCTGTAATCCATATTGATCTTACCAACAGCAGTACGGTATCTAGGAACAAATCTTTGAATCGGCCTAAACATGACACACACACGGACGTGCGCGATAATATAACCGAGCGCTTAGTGCGAGTTTTCTTAAAATCGCCGTCACGAGTCGACGTAAACGCAGATTTGTATGGGTTCACAATAGTGTCATGTTTAGGCCGACAAAGGCGCTGTTCCGAGTGCCTAGTGCGAGTTTTTCACTGCCGCCGACACAAGTTAACGCAGATTTGTATGGGATCGATACAGCGCCTCTGTCGGCCTAAAGATGACACTATAGTGAGCCCATACAAATCTGCGCTAACGCCGACGCGGTGACTTGTGACGGCGGCAGTGAAATGAAATACTCGCACTAGGCGCCCCTCGGCGTAATGTCAGTAAGAGGTGTCATGGCCATGAGCTTATATGTCATTCGTTTCACTGACATTTTTCTAAACTTCAAATTGTCTAATCTACATTACTTTGACACTCAATGAGCCAACCATCACACAGACAGAGACAGAAAAAAAAACAAAAAAATCTAATATATCTTTATTCGATTAGACAGACTCGTAAAATTACGAGAGAACCTATAATGGAAGATCTTCCCTTTGCTGGGGTTGAGCATGATCACTCGCTCTCCCCCACACTTTGTCTAGAGACACTGTACTTTTCAAGGTAACCTCTTTGAGTTAAAATGCCTTACAGCAAAAACGACCCTTATTGCTAGCGCGGCGGTTTCTCAAGGAGTTGTAAAGTGTCTTTAGTGGATGGATATACATAATACCTGAGGCCCAACCATGAGCTCTTATTGCAATGTTAATTCAGTTGTGCGACAGTAACAGATGTATGCACGTCACATACATTTGTCTCATAAATGAGTGAAACTATCATGGCAATAAGAGCTCATGGTTGGGCCCCTGGTTGAGCTGTGCTCGGTTTCGTTTTCTCACAAAAAACTATACTTTTTCCCACCAAAGAAAAAAGGAACCAAAAGAAAAAAAAATCGAATCTGTGAACGTCAGTCTCGAACCGGGGTAACTCTAGTTTCGTTATCACCTCGTAAGCTGACAGCCTCACCTCTGAGCTATCATAACTTGACAGTTGTCGGCGAAATTTACTGTCGTATTGTATTGATATTTTATGAGTTTTTCAGTGCATGAAAACATGGTCAAAACGATGTTTTCTGAAAGTGAAACCTAGCGAGATCAATTTGTTTACCCCAAAACCCCCAACATACAAAATTTTATGAAAATCGTTGCAGCTGTTCCCGAGATCCAAATTATATATATATAAGAATTGCTCGTTTAAAGGTATAAGATATACGCCTTATATAGCCGTAGTGGCCGTGGTCTTTGAGTAGTCGCACGCTACGTAACCGACGTAACTTCTTACCCTAGCGGTTACCAATGAGTTTTTTTTTAGACTTACGTGCAGTTATGTCACACCACGTGCTTTACGGTGAAGGAAAACATCATGAGGAAAACAGCATATGTCTGAGAAGTAATTCAAACACGTATGTATATACGTATGTATAGTGGCTGAGACGGCGATGGACTCACTGTTGTTGGCACTTAATCATCTTGAATGAAAAGTGGGTAATAACACCCACTTTTCACACCTCTGCCTACCCCTTCGGGGAATACAGGCGCATATAATAGACTTCTCAAGGTCAAGATACATCCAGAGCAAGCAACAACAGCGTATCTTGAATTATTTGTGCCGTTTCTGGTGTTGTGGCCACAAAACAGGCGACGTTGTGTTCTTTTTAAAATTTAAATTTTACGTGCAGAATCGAGGAGCTCGTGGCGCAGTTGCTTTTGCGCATATCATTCGATCAGCGAAGTTTGGATACCCTAACACAAGCCAGTAGTTGGATGGGGGCATCACATGAGACGTGACCAAAGTGCCTAGTGCGAGTTTTCTTAAAATCGCCGTCACAAGTCATCGCGTCGACGTAAACGCAGATTTGTATGGGCTCACAATAGTTTCATGTTTAGGCCGACAGAGGCTCTGTTCCAATCCTACACAAATCTGCGTTTACGGACTTGTGACGGTGGCAGTGAAAAACTCGCACTAGGCCCTTAGGGATCTGTAGACAACACACTCACGCTTCGCTAGTTGAAACGATACAAAATGTATGGGAATGACGCACGTCACGTGACATATGTCATTCCTCATAGTCACGCCTACTGTAGTAAGTAAGCTTATTGTAAATCGCTATGTTCGTGGCCTCGGATTCCAACTAGAATGCGTCCATTTATTTTTGTACAAGTATTTTGTATTGAATGTTTTTGCTTTTTGCCAGTAGTCAAGGCCGCTACACTGAGTGCATGCTGAGATCTATACATACAGATAAATATAATTGAAGTGTCTGTTGGTAATTCCATAACAGCTTTTCATTAAATGTATATGAAAGTAAGTAAGGATGTACCGAAATAAAGAAACCTATTTTTTTTAAGTTTGTCCCGGTTAGTCTCCGAAACGGTTGGACTGATTTGAACGGCACTCTTTATGATATTAGTATATATTAAAAACAAATGTTTCAGCCCTTTCAATAAGCCAAGTATTGTAAGTGGTATTTTAAAACCATGCATATTTTTATTACTTACTAGCTGTGCCCTGCAGTTTCACCCGCGTAGATTTAGTTTCATCCTTCTTGTCGTGGAACCCTAATATTTTTGATAAATAAAAGTTACTCCTTGAAACATCAGCTACCTACCAGTGAAAGTCCTGTTAAAATCCGTCCAGCCGTTTCAGAGATTACCCGGAGCAAACAAACAGACAGAGAAAAATTTTAAAACTTTGTTTTTTAATTGTCAGTAGCGTGTATACTTTCATATGCATTTAGTTAAAAGCTGTAATTTTTGAATTACAAACAGACACTTCAATTTTACTTATCTGTATACTTTCAATTATATTAAGTAAGTAAAACAAATGAACTATTAATCGTTTGTAACAAAGTGTGCCAAAAACGCTTAATACATTTAAAAGGAATTAAAAAAGAATACAACTTTTTACAAGTAGACTAGACACAGGTCGAATGGCATTCTGCCAAAAACAGCGGAAAATTATGAACTTCACAATTAAATTAGGGTTTTATTTATTATGTCGCTCTGATATTCACTGAACGCTTCTGTTACATTAATAAATCATAACTAATGGTTATTTCATTTGTTGCAGACTCTGATTCCTGCCTCGTGGCCATCCATTACTTCTACAAGAATTTAAAAGACTTTGTTTCTTTGCTATAAAAAAGAAAAACGCCTGACAAATGCAAATTTTTGGCGCGCAAATAATGCTGTCATAGACAGCGAATATTAGTGAGGTGACGCTGTGATTTCCTAGCAGTGATGTGTGAACAGTGATCAGTTGATTTGATCTATTGATTGGTCAAGATGGCGACGCCGCCCGAATCTCCGGTCGAAGAACATGCTTATGAGTTGGAGCCGAGCCGAACGCCGAAACCGATTCCCGTTGCTTTAGAAGAACTCTGTCGGCAAACGAAATTCTCCAAACAAGAAATTAGGGTCATGTACAGAGGATTCAAAACAGTGAGTTTCTATTTGTTTCTTTGTTGTTTGTGTGTGTGATAAAATATTCATACGATCGAGTTCACGGTATCCGATTACATAGCGCTTTAAGTGGTAGTAGGTATTTTACCTATTGACGCGAATGAAAGAAGCGATTCGAATTAAGAGGATTCCAGTGCCCCAAGGTTTTCATAGAGGTTTTGACACGTTCGGACGTCTTTTGACTTTGCGATTTGCGCTTTTGTGTATGGAGACGTAAAACTTCCTATACTCGCCGCTTGGGGCGCTTTTTAACGTTCCCATACAAAATGATAGTTAAATGTAAATTTAAAAGCAAAATCTTTATGTATGGCACTGGACTCAAAGAAAAAAAATCATATGTAGAACACAAGCACTAATAATTGCTATAGGTAATATTTAAATTGGAATCTGAAAATAATATCTCAATCTTTCAGCGAAAAACTGGCAAATGTCTCGTTAAATTGTTGTCTTGAGCAATATAAACATAATGTCCAATTCACATTAACGTATGTGGCACATCACTACGATAAAATCTACTTTAGATATACCTTATTCCCACAGACCTATTTATAAAACCACTTGTCACTGTTGTGATAGCACAGAATACTAAATATTCCTACGCAATAGGGAACACGTACTACGTGAGCTGGCAACATTCGTTCATATTATGTATGTTCTAGACTATCGTTTGTATGACGCGGCAATAAAATTACATTTAAATAACATTGAACTACTTTTGTACTACTTAGTAATTACGCAATTTATTTTGTATAAGCTTTGTCCAGGTTTCACCCGCGCAGACATAATTTCATGGAAGCGATTTTGTTTATGGCAACCCTAATTTAAAAAAAATATGTCTGTGATTTCTTGCTTTACGCATAATATGAAAGTATATACGGTGCAGAAATTAATAAAACATTTTTTTCTCTCTATCTGTTTGTTTCGGCTATGTTCCGAAACGGTTGGACCGATTTTACGGGACTTTCACTGACAGGTAGGTTATTATATTACGAAGAGAAACATAGGCCTTGTTTTTTATTTGATTTCCTAGAAAAAAAAACCCACAGAATTATGGAATTCAGTCTACGAGGATAAAAACGCGGGGCAAAGCTATTCTTACAATAAAAGTTGAGGCGAGCTCCGATTGACATAATTTGCTTACGATTTGTTTACGCACTCGGACAATTTGTATCGTAACAACAAGATACGAAAACAACATAACAAGTCAAACAGGACAATAGAACTCTCGAAGTTTGATACATAACCTATATCGTCTGCGAACAATAAATACACAAGTCAGATACACGGGGGTGTATTCCGAACACGTATTCACTGTGGGGTGCAAGTATAAAAATGACTGTTCTATTAGAATGTTGCATGTAATATTACAATGGCAGATAAATTCAAAATATCTTTATTTGATTAGACTTCTTACAAAGTACTTTTAAATCGTCAGAAATGTTTTCTATACTAACTAGATGTTTCACCCGCGTAGATTTAGTATCATCCTTATTGTCGCGGAACCCTAATATTATTAATAAATAAAAGTAGCCTAAGTTACTTCTTGAAACATCAGCTGCCAGTGAAAGTCCTGTTAAAATCGGTCCAGACAGACAGATAATTTTTTTAAATTTGGTTTTTTAGTGTCAGTAGCGTGTATACTTTCATTTAGTGCATTTAGTGAAAAGCTGTTATTTTGGAATTACAAACAGACACTTCAATTTTATTTATCTAGTAGTTTATGTACTATCTGTATAGATGAAGAGGAAAATCCGCTAATCTGTATACAGATAAATAAAATTGAAGTGTCTGTTTGTAATTCCAAAATTTCAGTTTTTTACCAAATGCATATGAAAGTATACACGCTACTGACACTAAAACACGAAGTTTTAAAATTTTTCGCTGTCTGTCTGTCTGTCTGTTTGTTCCCGGTAATCTCTGAAACGGCTGGACGGATTTTAACGGGACTTTCACTGGTAGGTAGCTGATGTTACAAGGAGTAACTTGGGCTACTTTTATTTATAAAAAATATTAGGGTTCCGTGACAATAAGGTAGAAACTAATGTAGAAAGTAAATTAATAAGTCGATCGTAAAATTTGCGATGGGTGAAAAATGAGACGCAAAAAATTGCGTGTAAATTATGGATTCGCGAATAATATCTAACAACAGATTTGTAGGTACATGAGTGTGGCCATAAGGACAGGGGCCTTATCAAGAGCTCTTATTGCCATGATAGTTTCACTCATTTATGAAACGGATGTATATGACGTGTATACATCTGAACTTCACGTTACTGTCGTACAACTGAATTATCATTGCAATGAAAATGAAAATGATTTGAAAATGAAAATGATTTATTCAGTTTAGGCCCTGGTAAGGCACTTATGAACGTCGAGGAATCTACCACCGGTTCGGAAACTAGCCTTCTGAGAAGAACCGGCAAGAAACTCAAAATAAGAGCTCATGGTTGGGCCCCTGTTCGGTTAGTGCCGGGTTAATGGCAATAGGCTATCCCTCTATTACACCGGACTTAAACATACCTGTCGAAAAGTGGTTGGACACAGGGGCGTGCATTGTATTTTCATCAGGGTAGGCATAAACAATAAGTAGGCAGGTAAGCAGGTTAAGTACATACCTATGTGACGCGGCGTAGGTACGTACGTCTTGGTAAAGATACACATACGAACATAAACACACACGACACAAGTGTCTTCAGTGATCACAAATTGTATCTTCTGCGTACCTGCTTATATGTAATGCACGCCACTGGGTGGACATACACCTATTCCTATCTATCGGGGAATAAAAGCGTCAGAATAATGTCTATGTTTATGTGGGTGGGAAATAGATTTGTCATACCTGGCGATTATAAATCAAAGTATTTTAGTAGGGCAGCGCAACTGCGCAAGGACGGCTGGCGTCTCTGCAGTTAAATATTTATGTAATTTGTATTATTGTTTACACAAAATGATACATAGTGGCAATTTATTTATCAACTAGCTGTGCCTTGCGGTTTTACTCATATAGGACTGCAATAAAAATGTTACTTAGTTAACCCTCAAAAGCGCCTATAGCAAAAATTTTGGAAGTTTTATTTTTCCATACAAAATGAGAAAAATACGCTATCAATATAGTCTAAGTAAAAATATGTTAAACCGATTTAGCAGCGTTTCTCCACTCGCTACATAGATGGCGCTATTCGCTAATAAATGCGAAGTTTGAGTACAAATACACGAGAACCTAAATCGCGCTATGAGAGATTTCAAGCGCATTGCAGTATATATACAAGTGTCCAACTAGAACAGTTGGAGCCGGTGTTCCCCAGACATGACACCCGCCTCAATGGAACATCTTGTCTTTGCTGGGGATGACACTGATCACTCGCTCTCCACACAGTATATATACAAGTGTCCAACTAGAACAGTTGGAACACCAAACCGACCATTGTTCCGTCCTCGCCGGCGAGGCTCGTCGCGAACTCTACGTCATCGTCCCCCCCGTCCCCTGCTAGGGCCGGCGCGCGCCGAGCCACTAGCCTTAAACATGTCCCTAAATAATACAACTCAGATCCAGCTCCCTAGCTCATCCCACAGCAACGCCCTAAGCCGAGGTCCGAGCCCCGCACCGGGGCGCCCTTAGCTGTGTTGCTTAGTATTTAAGTTTAAGCTCGGCTGGAGGCCCTTGGGTCTCGCCCTATAGTCCGGTTAAGCAGTGGAGGTAACTCCCCCCTACCAACTGCGAGAGACCATATCCAAAAAAAAAAAAAAAAAAAATAGAACAGTTGGAGCCGGTGTTCCCCAGACATGACACCCGCCTCAATGGAACATCTTGTCTTTGCTGGGGATGACACTGATCATGAGCTCTCCATACACATATGTACTCAAGCGATGTATAGAATTGTCCACAAAAAAAATATATATGTAAAGATTTCGAAACAGCAAAAACAACAACCCTTCTGACAAAACCTTAAATTCTAGATGACAACACAATGACAGCGATGAGTAATCGCTTCTGCTCACGGATTCCGCCAACATCCACCCTTTCAACCGTTTCAGCGGAACTTCTTTCAGCTTGTCACTGCCAGTGTTTTATTGTTTTGATTCCGAATGAAAAGCGAGAAAATAGGCCACGAACGAAAGACTCAAAAATGTCATCCATTGTAATGACAGCTCTCGGATGCCATTTGACACTTTGTGCTTTTAGGGTTGTGTGTGTTTAAAAAGTGGCAGCACATTAGTTTAGTTGTAGCATAGATATAGAAAGAAATTCGCTTACTCAATAGATACTGAGAGAGAACTTTTCAAGTGGAAGATTTGTAAGTATACAGGGTGTCGGAGAAAAAGGAACAGTTGTCTTCTAGAAGTTGTAGGGTTTTATAGATATATACGCGGTAGTTTTATTAAATTAAGGGGAAGGATAATGGTTTCGAAAAATGGTTTATGGGATTATTTCAACATTCATTAGTGGGAGAAAAAAAATGTAGTTAGATTTCACGTGAATAACTCTACGTAACAGCAGATTTTTTTGCGAAAAGAAGGTCTTGATATGGTCAACTTTGAACGTCAATTACTCGAAAACGGTTGAAGATATTTTTGTATAATCATAATATTATTTGCTTCCTTATATTATACCCTCTCACCAATTTTAACAGCTGTCCTGGTTTCCCCGACACCTTGTATTTATCCTTTTCCTACCAATCTCCACCCTACATGTGATAAAAAGAGATAGGAAGACGTCAATCGAGACCGAGACCTTTACTGTGTAGATTAATACTGTGACTATGTTCACAATGATAAATGCTAATCACAGGAGTGGAATATTTCGTGTGCTAATGCCCTTTCGAAGTAGGACGTTCGGGCAAATGGCAAATAGCGAACAATGTTATTATACCTTGTTTGTTTAACGAATATGATTCACATGTGCTACTTTATGCACATTAGGGTAATGAAAACACAAATATACATCTATACAGATAAATAAATTGAAGTGTCTGTTTGTAATTCCAAATTAACAGATTTTCACTAAATGCATATCACAAAAAAAACATGTTTTCTCTGTCTGTCCGTCCATATGCCTGTCTGTCTGTTCCGGCTAGTCGTCGAAGGGGCTGAACCGATTTTAACGAGATTAGAGAGAGATAATAGATAGCAGCTACTTTTATCATAAAAAAACATTCATAGACAGACAGACGGACAGAAAAAAATTAAGAATTGATTATTAAGACTGAATTTTAGTGAAATCATAATTTTTGGAATCACAAACAGACACTTGAATTTTATTTAACTGTACAGAATAGATGCTTAGGGCCATCGTATACATTTTTTAGCAGTTTTTTTTTCATTACCGCAAATCTACCAAGATTGCAAACAATTGCAAAGTGTCTAGTCTAAGGGCTTGTGATAAGATAAGCAACGCTTGCAGTCGGTTACCCCAAAAATATTTAGTTTTAAAACACCTTGAACCATATCTACAGCTAAATGCATCTTTCTGAAATGTTTTACCAGAATAGCCACCCCTTGCATAACCTCTCACAGCGTAGTTACAGCTGTCATCTTGACAGATAAAAGCGCGCCTATTTTCGCGCGGTCGTTGCCTTAGTGACCTTTTAAAAGGCAACAACAGAAATACATTCATCTCTCTTTCGCATACACGTACCGTATATGCCCGTCTCGTTCCCATTCATTAGTCGTAGGTGCTGTAGTGCCACTCCGAAATTCTAAAGGTATTCTATTTTTGTAGACATGGTAACATTATTTTTGAAACATGGTTGCAATATTGACAATTTTACTCTTACAAATACGTTTGGTAAATTAAAATTAGCAGCGCTAGCCAGCAGGATCAATAGCTAGGTACCGATATTTAGTATTTGGATTAGATTAAAATAAACTAATTAATTTTTATTTTTTAATCTTAAAAGAATACCAAAGACAAAGTTTTGGTATTCTTCTACGATAAAAAAAAAATAATATATAAAATTAATTATAATGAAAATTATTTATTCACGTCAAGGCAGATTGTAAGACTGGGGTCTTAAAGTGCCTAGGAGTTTAGAAGAAGTATTTATTAAAAGTAAAAAATCATAGACTAGTAACACTAACTAATTTTGTTTCTATATCTATGCTTAGTGCATAGCAGCTAGTATATCAATCTATGGCATAGGCGCAATAACGAGTCGTTTTATGAGTGAAAATACTTATTCTTGCCATTTTAGGACATGTTAATTAGGGCTAGAAATCTATACATCTTTACATCTATACATCTATACAGATAAATAAAATTGAAGTGTCTGTTTGTAATTCCAAAATAACAGCTTTTCACTAAATGCATATGAAAGTATACACGCTACTGACACTGAAAAACCAAGTTTTAAATTTTTTCTCTTTATGTCCGTCTGTCTGTCTGTCTGTTTGGTTCGGGTAATCTCTGAAACGGCTGGACCGATTTTAACGGGACTTTCACTGTCAGGCAGCTGATGTTTCAGGGTGTAACTTAGGCTACTTTTATTTATTAAAAATAGTAGGGTTCCGCGATAAGAAGGATGAAACTAAATCTACGCGGGTGAAACCGGGGGCACAGCTAGTACATTATAAGTCCCATGTAATTGACGAGAACGAGCTTATTGCCCTAAACCGGGCATTAATCCAGACTCCGGGCTGCTACTGATATATTACAGACGGAAAATCCAAATAGCACTTTGCCCGCCGAGCAGTCAAACCTAAGCTTATATTAATTATTAGCGGACGTCACGCAGATTCACCCGCGTGGTTCCCGTTCCCGTGGAAGTACGGGGATTAAATATAGCCTATGTTAATCAGTGATAATGTAGCAATCAATTGGTGAAAGAATTTTTAAAATCGGTCCAGTACTTTTTTAGGCAATTCGTTACAAACATACAGATCTATCCTCTTTATAATATTACTTTAGACTAGCTGTGCCCGGCAGTTTCATCCGCGTAAATTTTGTTTCTTCCTTATTGTCGCGGAACCCTAACATTTTTAATAAATAAAAGTAGCCTAAGTGACTCCTTGAAACATCAGCTACCTACCAGTGAAAGTCCCGTTAAAATCCGTCCAGCTGTTTCAGAGATTACCCGGAACAAACAGACAGACAGAGAAAAATTTTAAAACTTGGTTTTTTAGTGTTTGTATCGTGTATACTTTCATATGCATTTAGTGAAAAGCTGTTATTTTTGAATTACAAACAGACACTTCAATTTTATTTATCTGTATAGATTGCTTGGTAGAAAATGCCGACTTGAAATGACCATGAATTGTAACAAAATAATGCTAATATCAGCCCCTTAACCTTTATATAAACCTTGTTCTACGGAAATGCGGTAGAAATGAATCAACCCCTAATGCCCAAAAATAAATAATTTTAGGTCAATCTATTCTTAAATTTTTCCAAATATCGACTTTATCCGTCCAAACCATAGTGCAGTATTTTTAATCCATCTTTTTTTATATATAGTCTCTAGCAGCTAGTAGGGGGGAGCTACCTCCACTTGCCAGCTGAGTTTCTTGCCAGTTCTTCTCAGAAGGCTAGTTTCCAAACAGAGTGCCTAGTGCGAGTTTTTCACTGCCGCCGTCACAAGTCACCGCTTCAAAGTTAACGCCGATTTGTTTGGGATCGGAGCAGCGCCTCTGTCTGCCTAAGGATGACACTATTGTGAGCCCATACAAATCTGCGTTTACGTCGACGCGATGACTTGTGACGGCGATTTTAAGAAAACGCGCACTAGGCACTCCGGTGGTCATAAGGGCGAGACTCAAGGCCCTCCAGCCGAGCTTAAATTATCCAACTATGTGTGAACCCAAGTAGGTAAATAGTCATCTGTATATCTTTAACAACGTGACAGATTGCGAGTCCATCGCCATCTCAGGCAGTATACATTTGAATACTTCTCAGACACGTGCAGGTTTCCTAACGATGTTTTCCTTCACTGTAAAGCACGTGGTTTGAAATCACAGCACGTAAGTTTTTAGAAAGACTCATTGGCAAAGGCCCCGCTGGGAACACGGCTCCTTAAGTATGCGTCACTGATCGTGTCCTTAGTAAATAATTTAGAATATATTTATTCCATTTGTCAATAAACAACAGTTATTAAATAGCGTGCCGCTGAATGTAAAGCGACACGCGAAATTGCGTGAGGCGTTTTGATACTTACCTACTCTGCGCTCCAAATAAATAGTCCTAAGTAGGGGTGCTACTATGTAAACTCGACTGAACATTGTTTTTTCATAGTTCAAAGATCTCATATCTTTATTTGATTAGACTTCTTACAAGGTACACAAACATACATTTATACATGACTAGCTGTGCCCCGCGGTTTCACCCGCGTAAATTTTGTTTCATACAAACTTTCATCCCCAATTTTATCCCCTTGGGGGTAGAATTAATCAAAATCCTTTCTTAGCGGATGCCTACGTCATAACATGTACCTGCATGCCAAATGTCAGCCCGATCCGTCCAGTGGTTTGGGCTGTGCGTTGATAGATCACTATGTCAACCTTTGAGTTATATATATTCAGATTATAAATGTTACCACCGGGTTCAGAAGGTTGCTTTTGTTGAGAAGAACCCGGCAAGAAGATCTGTGTTAAGCCCCGCGGTTCATCCCCGTGTGGGATTAGCAATAAAAACAGTTTTACTTTGTGATATTTTTCCAGCATTTCCCTTTGCCTTTTGCAATAGAAACGATAAAAAATGTATGGCAATGACATAAATCAATCACGTGACATATGTCATAGCCTTACATTTTGTATCGTTTCTACTAGCGATGTGTGGAGAAAATGTAGGGCTGTGATGCCAATTATTTGTGTCGAACAGCCTTCAGTGTACAGAGCCAGTAAAACCTACGTAATCCTATTAAGTTTGTAAGCTTGGTTACATCAATAATGCGTTTTAAGTCAATTAGATACTGGCATAGATTTAAATGGCATCCGGAGACTAGCTTCCTGTTTATGGTTATACTAGCTATGCCTGCGGTTTCACCCGCGTAGATTTAATTTGTCAGATTTTGACAGCTCTTTTTTCAATTCGACTGTCTATCGAGTTCCAATAGTACTATGAAACACAAACAAATTGTAATGCTTTAACAGTAAAATCAAGACTGCGGTAATTAAGTTCCATTTTGAAAATAGCAGCGATAGCCTTTTCAAACGAAATTTAATAAAATCTATGGGACCTAATTATAATTTAATGGCAATGGAATATTATAAAAACTACCTTTGCCCCACTGTTTCACCCGCTTAGACTTTCATCGGTGGCCCGCGTAACTCTGGTGTTTTGAGGATAAGTTACTCCTTGTAACCATAGCTCTGCCAATAAAAGTACCGTTAAAATCAATTCAACTGTTTCGGAGATTAGCCGGAACAATCAGACAGACAGAGATTTTATTTAATTGTTTGTTTTTATGTGAATACCTCAATATACTCTCATATGCATTAAGTGAAAAGCTTCGAATTAACATTCGAAATTACAAACAGACACTTAAATTGTATTTATCTGTCTGTATGTATAGATATCAGACTCGAGGCTAAGTTATAAAGTGAGAAAAATAAGATAACAGACAGACAGCATTTAAGACGAAGTTCGCATAAGATTCATTAATTAATATTATTTTCTGAATGCAACACAAAAAAATTACTATCTTATTAATTTAAAAACAATGAATAAAAAAGCTTTTTTTTTCAGGAATGTCCGGAAGGAGTAGTTCAGGAGGAGTCCTTCAAAGATATTTACGCCAAGTTTTTCCCGCACGGAAGTAAGTCATAGACAATGTTTTGACACTTCGAACTTTTCAATAAGCACTAGGGAAGGGATACTCTTACCCAGGGGCTTGCGTTGGATTTTCAGAGGGGTAGGCATAAACAATAAGTAGGTAGGTAGGCAGGTTAAGTACATACCTATGTGACGCGGCGTAGGTACGTACGTCTTGGTAAAGATACACATACGAACATAAACACACACACACACACGACACGAGTGTATTCAGTGATCACAAATTGTAACTTCTGCTTACCTGCTTATATGCAACCAAATAATCGATATTAATTTACCGGTGTATTGGGGCAAATCAGTTTATTTGTTCAATTTACAAATCCGGGGCAGAATGATTTGAGTAATTGCCTACAATGCAACAGTCTTTAACAGTCATATGCTCACGCCATCCCAGAAAGGGGTAGGCAGAGGTGTTGTAATAACAACACCCACATTTCACCGAAGACGATTAAGTGCCAATATGTTAGAGGATAAGTCTATCGCCGTCAGCCACTATACATACGTGTTTGAATTACTTCTCAGACATATGCAGGTTTCTTCACGATGTTTTCCTTCACCGTAAAGCACGTGGTGTGAAATTTGTGCATTTAAGCTTTTAGAAAAACTGTTAAGAGATATTTTTTATATATTTTTAATTCAAAATCAAAATCAATATCAAAAAGTTTTATTCAGCATAAGGGTCACTTGGAACACTTATTGAACGTCATTTCTCTTACGGTAACTTAGGTTAATTTACTACCGTTTCCAAATGTAAGCCTGTCAGGAGTAGACACTTGATATTATTTATTAAGAAATTTGATATCTTATAAGTTGTCTTGTTGTGGCAATATTGGGTCCGGTTGCCCGGAAGCACGTCGACCCTTGGGATCTTTTGTGCCGCCCTTGCCCTTATGCTCTACGTACCTGACTCCTCAAATACTCCCTGAACAAGCCGGCAGATCCTGGCCATGGGGAAGAGCTTGTAGTCCTCTGGTTTCGGTTTTCTACTACTAAGACTACTCTTAAACTTAAGTCGTACTGTATATTAGTATAGATATGAATTTTATATTTTTTCAGATTCTGCTCTCTACGCCCACTATGTGTTCAAAGCGTTTGACGTAAATTGCAGCGGTGCTATCAGTTTTAGAGTAAGTACTTTCTATTTAATATGTACATGATGCCTGGTTGAGTTTCTTGCCGGTTCTTGAGAAAAATACGTTACTGACACTAAATAACCAAGTTTCAAAATGTTTCTCTGTCTGTCTGTTTGTTCCGGGTAATCTCTGAAACGGCTGTACCGATTTTAACGGGACTTTCACTGGCAGGTAGCTGATGCTTCAAGGAGTAACTTAGGCTACTTTTATTTATTAAAAATATTAGGGTTCCACGGCAATAAGGATGAAACTAAATCTTCGCGTGTGAAACCACGGGGCACAGTCTTACATTTAAACTGTGGTAGGTACTGTAAGGCCTCAGCCTTACAAGCTGGTTTAAAACCTTTTTCGGTTGATAATTAATCTTTATGAAATATATTTAAAAATAAAATAAATGAATTTGAAATAAGAGAGAAGATGAACAACTAGAATGGAAGCAAAAAGAATAAAAAAGTGAAAAAACATTTCATTAATTTTATTTTGATATAAAAATAGTATCGATCCCGGAGGCGAGGGACCCCAAGTCGGGGGTCGCTCGCCACAGTACTTACTCATTGTGTCATGTCATTTGTCACCCCGTGTCATTTATCTCCCCGTGGTAATACGTGTATTTATGTAAACCAGTGACTGCCTGTATAAATCAATGATTTAGCTAAATTAAGCAGAGGAAACCGTATGAGATGACTATATTAATACATTACCCGTAGTTGCTGGGCTCGCTCCGGATTAGTTGGGTGTAGTGATGTGGGAGTGGTAGAGTTTATCGATATCGATAAAAAGTTAAAGTAACTTTGTTAACCATTTGCCGATAGGCATTGCACGTGTTTATACACTGCGGTAACCAGTTATCATTACGTCGGTCATATATATGTTTGCCACTTTAATGGTATAAAAAAAGTAGAACCAATACCTTCCGGTGAAGAAACTCGTCGTTTCGAAACCAGACGTAGAATATCTGAGACTAGCTGTGCCCCGCGGTTTCACCCGCGTAGATTTTAATTTCATGGTTGCCCGCGGTTCGCTGATGTTTTTTACAAATCTAAGTAGCCTAAGTTACTCCTTGTAACATTAGCTATCCGTCAGTGAAAGTCCCGTTAAAATCCGTCCACCCGTTTCGGAGATTACCCGGAACAAAAAGACAGACAGACAGAGAAATAAAATAAAAATTGGTTTTTCTGTTTCAGTACCGTATATACTGTCATATGTATTTAGTGTAAAACTGTTCTTTTGGAATTACAAACAGACACTTCAATTTTATTTATCTTACACAGTTATAAAGATTTCTCTGTCTGTCTGTTTGTTCCGGGTAATCTCTGAAATGGCTGGACGGGTTTTAAAGGGACTTTCACTGGCAGGTAGCTGATGTTTCAAGGAGTAACGCGGTTTCACCCGCGTAGATTTAGTTTCATCCTTATGGTCGCGGAAACGTAATATTTTTTAGTAAATAAAAAGTAGCCTATGTCCTTTCTCAGGGTCTAAAGATTGTCTGTGCCAAATTTCATTAAAATCGATTGAGAGGTTTAAGGGGGAAAGCGTAACAGACAGACAGAGTTACTTTCGCATTTATAATATTAAAGTAGGGATTAGAAAAACTATCGACAAAAATATCGATACGATCCATCTTCACATCACTAGCAAGTAATATCCGCCCCGTTTCCGTTTTTATCTTTCGGAAGCAATGAACAGATATACACTCAGTTGTGTATTGGATGGACTCTGTGATAGTTTATTCTAAGGTCTTGCCGCAGTGCAATATATTTGGATGGACCTTTTAGTATGCTACTGAAAGATAGACTGTGCCTATAAAATAATGTTAAAATTTCTTATTATTAACTAGCTGTGTCTTAGTTTTAGTTTCATCCTTATTGTCGCAGAACCCAAATATTTTTGATAAATAAAAGTAACCTAAGTTACTCCTTGAAACATCAGCTACCTGCCAGTGAAAGTCCCGTTAAAATCGGTCCAGCCGTTTCAGAGATTATCTGCAACAAACAGGCAGACAGACGGACAGACAGAGAAAAATTTAAAATCTTCGTTTTTTTTGTCAGTAGCGTGTATACTTTCATATGCATTTAGTGAAAATCAGTTATTTTGGAATTACAAACAGACACTTCAATGTTATTGATCTGTATAGATGTATAAGTCCCGTCACGAATTTTGAGCGCTGGCCTTAAAAGCGCAATTACTTTTTTTCACAATTCGTAACTCCTGCAAAAGCAGAAATAATTCGTCAACCTCTTTCTTAAATCTCATCAAATACCTTTGTTACCAATCCCTGGCCCGAAGCCAAAGAAATAAAAAAGTTTATGATGCTGGAAAAAAAACAACGTATATTTTCCGAAGTAGAACTTCCAACATCAATTAAAATGTCGAGCGCAGGTTTACAATGGATAGTAGTTAAATTTTCTAGAAAGTTTTGCAATTCAAAAGTTGTAGACAATGTAGTCCGTTTGAATGCCGCGGTTACAACATGGTTCCAACTCTGTGCCGTGTTGACGTCGAAATTGGCGGGAATAATGACAGCTTAACTTTTTTTTCTGAAAGTTTACGACGGCTTTGATTAATTAAATATTAGCAATTAGCAACAGCAGTGCGATAGTGCAGATGTGTTTAGTATCTAACAATATTTTAAATAATCATTACCAAAATGTTGTAAATAAATAATCTTTTTGTAGTTTAAATGAAACCGTATCATAAAATATATCGAAAAACATAAATGTATTAGGTAGGTGCTTTAGTTATGCCAAACAAATTAGTAAGATACAGATATCTTTAGAATTATCATCACGTTTTGTTAATAAATTTATGCTGTTCCGTTTATGCGTTTCGGCCCATTCGCAATATAGTCAAAATACGTTTACTCTAAACTTAATTGATGTGTCTGCCGACGTTGGCTACCATCCAGACGAATAGTCAAGCTCACAGCAAAATCTGACGGAATAGCTTTCCGGAAAATCCCGGATACACACTCAACAGCTTGGATTTCCGTATTTTTTACTTTAATGCCCTATAAAATATTTGATTTACGATCAGCGTTTGGTTGTTTGGTGAAGAAGAACGCCTTTTGTTGCCAGCAGTGCAAAAATTATTGCCATATTGCAATAAAAGAGGCGTTGCGGTGGTTATTTTAGTTTTACTGACGTTGTAGTTAAATTGTGGTTGAAGAGGCGTCGTAATCACCGTTCAAATTGAAATTCGGTGGATGTTTACAAATCATGTTATTGCCTTCTAATTTGAGCAGATAATTTCGGGAGATAATTTCGGATATTTATTTATCTGAGTACTTTAACCAACTTCTTCTTGAGACAGCTTATACTTACAAAGATACCTACATCTTACGGTAACACATCATTATTTGTGATCTTATCTAAGCTTTCAGAGATCGGGAAGCTACGAATATTGAACGAGAGATCTCGTAATGCCCTAGACTCTTTTGATAACTTTTACAAGCACAACGAAAATGTATGCCCTTCCAATATCAAATTAGATTTTTTTGGACGATGCCTACTTGTATCCAATTTGATGTACCTATTTGTACCAATACCTATATAAAATATTTTTATTGTATTGATGAAATGTGCAAGATTGCTGGTTTTGTTTCTTGCCGGTTCTTTTCAGAAGGCTAGTGTCCGAACAGGTGCTAATTTTTCTACAGCCTTACCAGGGGCCTTACCATGAGCTCTTATTACCATGATAGTTTCACTCATTTATGAGACAGATGTATGTGACGTGTATACATCTGTCGCTGTGGCACAACTGAATTAACATTGCAATAAGAGCTCATGGTTGGGCCCCAGGGCCCGAATTGAATAAATGATTTTCTTCTCAGTAAAAACATCCCTGCGAACCCGGCGTTAGCATGTATAATCCTGTGTAATCGTGTCGTTCTGACGATTTGAAAGTACTTTTTTAATAGTCTAATAAAAAAAAGATATTTTGAATTTCATGTAAAACATGATTAAACTGAAATATTCGTTTCAGGAGCTCCTAGTGACGCTGTCGACCCTGCTCCGCGGGTCGGTATACGAGCGACTACGCTGGGCGTTCCGGTTGTACGACGTGGATGGCGACGGAGCTATCACTAGACAGGAACTAGCCGAAGTTGTTGTAGCTGTGCATGAGGTGATAACCAACATTATATTTTAAACTAGCGGACGTCATACGGTTTTACCCGCGTAGTTCCCGTTTCCGTAGGAGTAAGGGGATGAAATATAGCCTATATTAATAAGTGATAAAGAAGCATTAAAATGGTGAAAGATTTTTTAAATCGGTCCACTACCTTTCGAGCCAATTCGTCACAAACATACTTACATACAAATCTTTACTTTTTAGAATAGTATAGATTTGCAAGAGTTACACATTCTGCCGGATTGAAATTGGATTCAAAAACTGTTCAATTACACGTAATTGAACAATGAATGATGTCCTCTTAGTACACTGGACCCTCATGTAGGATACAGAAAACCTAAAAGATATAGAAACTCTTATCGAAACACGTTTTTTTTTCTTTTTTTCTATTTTGTCATTAACAGTGTTCTTTTGGTACATATATATATATTTTCCCCAGCTGCTGGGCCGGAGGGCTCCTCCAGGGTCACCGGCAGCAAGACTTGATGACGCTAAAGCCAATGAACAGGTATGACTAAACATTACATAAAATCTCCAAGTAAAGAATAAGAGGTTAATTATCTTCATACTAACTGAGCCTCGTGGTTTCATTCGCGTACAAAAAACTACCAGGCAAAATCTTTAAATTTTTCAGGTTAATATTTATCTTTATAGTAGTCACAATCACTTTCTATTGGTAAAATATTTTTTAGGATCAGTAGAACCAGGTACTCCCTACAACTCAGACTCACAATAATTACCTCTACATAATATTACTATTTAAAGTATTAGAAATTAAGGTTTGAGCTTAAATAAAACAACGATAGGCTATTAAACTAAATTCAAATTATATTATTAGCCAATTTATCACAAGGAAGGTTTATACGTCCGCCTCCTAACACAGTACACAAAAGACAGAGTAAACAAGATGGCGCCTTCTGCTTATTTTAAATCAACCATAGTTAAAACATATGAAGATTAATTTTTGAACCTAACAGTAAATAAATCAACACGCCCCCTCAAAAAATAATCTATAATCAGATTTATACTGACAAAATTATTGTAAATAATTGCTAACCGGAACATAAAACCCTTCCAAGTGTTTGCTGGGAAAAATACATAATTAATGGTTCAACATTTATTGCATAGGATTAGGGAACCCAGTGAAACCTAATCAAACCATTTATTTAATGTAATATGTAAATCATTATACATACTCAAGTACTCATACCAATAAGATAAATCAATAAGGAACTTATTCTAGACCCATTTTGCTTCTCATTTCTAGAAATGTGACTGCAGGCAATGGTTTGGTCATAACATCAGCCAATTGTTGACCTGTAGGAATGTAATTTAATTTTATTACATTTTTCTCAACCTGTTCCCTTGAAAAATGGTATTTTATATCAATGTGTTTTGAACGTTTATGACTGGTTGGATTGTTCGCTATACTTATACATCCATTGTTATCCTCATAAATTATGATTGGGTTAACAATAGGTATATGAATGCTTAAAGCCAGTGATTTAAGCCACAATGCTTCCCTAACAGCCTCATACAATGCCATGTACTCAGCTTCAGTAGATGAGGCTGCTACTGACATTTGTTTCTTTGTATTCCAGCTTATTGAACACTGTTCAAAAAGCTTAAATAAATATCCAGTTGTGCTTTTTCTATCGGTTGTATCATTTCCACCCCAATCTGAATCTACATATCCACATAAAATATTATTGAAATCACATCTTTTGTAACATAGCTTTAAATCAATTGTGCCTTTTAAATACCTAAGTACTCGTTTTAAACATTGCCAGAGCTCTTTATTGTTTTTATTTGTGTATCTACTAAGTATATTCACACTAGTACTTAAATCAGGGCGAGTACATAGCATAATGTACATGAGACAACCTATAACGTTTCGGCATGGAGCATTATATTTATCTTCCGAATTCAATGCCTCATAATTCGGTTTATTTTCCATGGGGGTACTCACAGGTTTGCAATCATGCATATTAAATTTGTTTAAAACTGTTTTAATGTAACCACTCTGATCTAAAGTTATTTTATCATTAAGTCTTGTTATTTTAATCCCAAGAAACAATTTAATGTCATGTAAGTCTGTCATGTCAAATTTACTCATTAAATACCTTTTAAAATTATTCATTGTTTCAATTTCTGCACATGCTATGACCAAATCGTCGACATACAGTACCACATATATATTATTATTTACATTTCCTTTATTCAGTATATAAATACACCTATCTACTGATGAATTTTGAAAACCTTTTTCTATCAGTGATTTTTCAAATATTTCAAACCAACACCTTGCTGCCTGCTTCAGTCCATATAGTGCTTTATTTAATTTACAAACATAATTGTTCTTGCATAATATTCCTTCAGGAACTTTCATATAAATTTCTTCTTTAAGTTCACCGTTTAAAAAGGCGGTTTTTACGTCCATATGATGAACTAGTAAATTATACTGATTTGCAAATCCAATTATTAACCTGAAACTAGCTATTCTGGCAACAGGTGCAAACGTTTCATTATAGTCAGTAAGATATTCTTGACTAAAGCCTCTAGCAACAAGACGCGCTTTATGTCTCAAAGGTTTTCCAAATTCATCATTTTTGATAGAAAATATCCACTTACAGTCAACTATGTTTTTATTTTCTGGTCTTGGTACTAAGGTCCAGGTATTGTTTATAGCTAGAGAATCTAACTCATCCCTAACTGCCTTTTCCCACTGAGATCTATTTTCAGATGTTTTAATTTCTCCGTAGGAACCAGGTATTTTATTTATTACAGACTGAGCACACAATAAATAATCATCATCATCGTTTTCGTTGTATGAAATCGGGGGTCGACCTTTGAGTCTATCACTCCTCCTAAGTTCTAAATTTTTGTTTGTGTTTTCCGTATCATTTACTGAAGAAGTATTATTATTATCAGATTGTGTATTCTCTGTTTGCTCCGATTCAATAATTATATCATGGTTTAATTTGCGAATTTTATTAGGGGATTCAAAATCATCAGATTTAGATGTATCTGATTTAGAACTGTCAGAGTTACGAGATTGTATTACTGATTTAGACATTTCGTCATTATCAGTTTTATTATGAGAATTTCCAGTATTCTCTTCAGGTCTTAATTCAGGCCTGGACTCAAGAAAATGTATCTCGTCTACAATGACATCTCTGACTACAACAAACTTTTCGCATTCTTGGTTCCAAACTTTATAACCGTTTGGTTCATAGCCCACAAGTATACCCTTCCATGATTTATCTTCAAATTTAGTTTTGGTAGTTTTATTATGCACATAAACTGTAGCGCCAAAAACTTTTAGATACTTGAGTTGAGGTTTTCTACTATGCCACATCTCAAATGGTGTTTGTTTAGAATTTAAAGCATTAGTTGGTGTCAAATTAATTAATTGTACAGCTGTTAAAACTGCTTCTCCCCAAAATACTTTTTGTAATTTAGCTCCACTTAACATAGAACGAGCCTTCTCAGTGATGGTTCTCACCATGCGCTCAGAAACACCATTTAACTGTGGAGTTCTCGGAACTGTCAAATGATATGTGATACCTTTCTCTACACAATAACTTTTCATGTCGGTGGATAAATATTCTCCGCCGTTATCGCAATATAAGTTGACTAATTTAAAATTAAACTTAGCCTCACTTTTTGCAACAAAGTCTTTGAAAACAGAAAATACGTCTGATTTATACGTAATTAAATATGTAACACAATAATGAGTATATTGATCAACAAAAAGTACAAAATAATTCTTGTTGTCAATAGTTGGAGGAGTAATAGGACCACAAACATCTGAATGTACGACAAATAAAGGTCGCTTTATATGATTCTTGTTTTTAGCCTGATTGAACGGCAGTCGACCCTGTTTCCCATTTATGCAAGCCTCGCATAAATCATCGTTTGGTATCACCGAATCAATTTGGCACAGGTCGTCAACCATTTTATTATTTTTAATTTCTAAAAATTTATTTTTACTTATATGGCCTAAGCGTTGATGCCATAATTTATAATTATTTTTATTATTATTGTAGCTATTGCAAACTTGCGAAACGGGGTGACTTACATTCACAGACGCCACAAAATCTACAGCGATTAAATTATTTATTTGCTTACCTTTCATGATAGCTTTATTATCCTTAAATATATGTGTTCCTTGCTGGTCGAAAATTACTGTAAGTCCAGCCCTTTGCATCTTTGAAACAGACAACAAATTGTATGGTACCTCGCGGCAGAACAGTACGTCCTCCAAGACTCCATGAACACCCATGTTGCTGGTAACCTGCAATGTTCCTTTTTTTGATGCTGAAATAAATTCACCATGTTTAGCAATTGATATTTTCAATGGTATATGTAAGTCGGTGTAGGAACTAAACAAGTCTTCCCTATTTATGATGTGTTCTGATGCTCCGGAATCCAACAGAAATGTAATCTTGTCTCCATGTTCATCACTTTGGTGGTCTCCAGTCATAAAAGCAAAGCCAGAAAAGTTTCCTGATGTAGATGGTGGATTAATTTCAACGGCCTGAACTGTTCTCGTCCTATCCGCATTTCCTTGGTGATTCATCCGTTTGAAATAATAGCAATCATTTTTCATGTGACCCTTACGCCCACAATGGTGGCACTTTGTAAACTTCAATTTCTTAGTTTTATTATTGTCCTTATAGTAGGAATTATTTGTTGGTTGTGCACTATCGAATTTCCTTTTTGTAGGAGGTGCACTTTTCTTTACAGCATGTAAAACTTTTACGCTTGTATCGGTCGATTCATTTTTCAATTTAACTTCGTGGTCTAAAAGCCTTGTTTTCACAAAAGCAAGCGTCAAATTATCTTCCGACAAGGTTTCAATTGCAGTTATAATACCATCAAAATTTGCGGGTAGTGTGAGCAATAAATGAGCCACCTTATCGGTTTCTTCTAATTTTGCACCGGCAGCTAGCAATTCCGTTATTAGGTCATCAAATATTGCAAAATGTTTTATTAATGGTACGTCACCTTGTAGTTTTAACGCCAACAATTTTTTTCGTACCGCCAATTGAGTAGCAATACTTTTTCTTTCGTAAAGTGCATCCAAACTTTTGAAAATGTCCTTCGCCGTACTTTCTTCTTTAGCAAAACCGAGGTAGGAATCGGACAAATACTCGATTATAATACTTTTAGCGATCCGGTTATTTTTCACCCATACACTGCATTCTTTTTTCTGATCATCGTCAATAACTTCTATCACGTCCGTTTCAGTTAGTAAGGCCCGAATTCGAAACTTCCACACACTATACTTCTCTCCATTAAAAGGTTTGATATTTCTTTTAGATTTGAAATTTTCCATTTTTTTTTTATTTTTAACAATTCGTAACGGCGGTACTTGGTTCAAACAAGTTTTAGTAATTTACTTAAACTGGGCCCATAACCTATTAGAAATTAAGGTTTGAGCTTAAATAAAACAACGATAGGCTATTAAACTAAATTCAAATTATATTATTAGCCAATTTATCACAAGGAAGGTTTATACGTCCGCCTCCTAACACAGTACACAAAAGACAGAGTAAACAAGATGGCGCCTTCTGCTTATTTTAAATCAACCATAGTTAAAACATATGAAGATTAATTTTTGAACCTAACAGTAAATAAATCAACATAAAGGACAAAAGATTATCAGAAATAGGAGGCAGTACTGAGGCTATACCAGTACCCCTATCACGAGTTTGCCACCGTTTTTCTAATCTACTTTCGCTAGCGTCTCCGACAATATTTGTATGACATATTTTAGTTCTTCACGTCACCGCTTGGAGGCGCTGTACAATATCTCATACAAATATTCGGCAGAGACGCTAGCAATTGTAGATTACGAAAAAGGTGGGAAACTCGGCTCTCTTTACATAGCCTACAGGTAAAGATGGTGATATTGCGAAAGCAATCCTATGTCCTAAACATAGATATAATTATTGTACAATAACTTCTGCAGGTGGACCGAGTATTCAGGAAGCTAGACTTGAACCAGGACGGAGTGATCACAATCGAGGAGTTCCTGGAGTCGTGCCTCAAGGATGACGTCATCACACGCTCGCTCCAGATGTTCGACACGGCGCTATGACGTCAGACCGACGCAGCGCACGCGCGCACCGCTCCCAGGTAAAGGCTCACTATAACAAAATAGTACTACCCAAACTAACTCGACACAATTTTTTTTGCCGTATCTAGATCGAAACAAATTATTGGTTGGACACAATTTTTTTGTAACACCTAATATACTGATAACGACATTTGCACTGACATTAGATATAGAGAGTACATTACATAGTCATGTAATAAATCATTTGAATAAGAAAGAAAGTAAGAAAGAAAATTTTGTTTTCATACATAGAAAAATGCGACACAGCATTAATTATAATTATAATATAAAGTACTAAATATGTGAGTAATTTTATTACATTATGACGTCACAGACATACATTAACTGTTGAGCAGACAATGCTCTCCCTCTGCTCCTTACTAATTGTATATCTGTTGGTCTCACCCTAGTTGGTAAATTTGCAGTAAAAAATATTAGTCCCACGTTGGGCGCCAATAGTTATAATATTCCTTACTTTGAGAGTATGTATCTTACAGCATAGATGACCAATCATCCAACGAACGCTGGTCTATCAACTAACTCCTAATCTGATATTTCCAGGACTGCAGCTAAACGCACCAGTCAGTCGTTTCGCATCATCCACTACTGCCACTGCGCGCGCGCTGCTGACGCGGGCTTCTTACACAACATGGCGGCGGCGTGGCGCTCCCGAGCGCACGAGTACACGCGGTACCTTAACACTTTCGATAACTTCTACAACGGTGTCGTTCGACCCAATATTATGAGCGTTTTATTTTTCCATTTTTAAATTTGAATTCTGCTGATCCCGAACGATAAACACTACTCTATTACCGGTATTATGACGTCTGTATTTTAAATTCTTTTAATTGGTCAGCAAAAATACACCGACCACCAAAGCGGCCCCTAAGCCGCAAAACAAGGGAAGGTAAAATTCGACGCGTGAGGATGAGTAGCTCAGTTGGAAGAGCAACTGCATGGTATGCAGAGGTCGTGGGTTCGAGTCCCGCCTCGTGTTCGTATGATTCCTGAGCATTTTTAAGAATTTAGAATGTGAACCAATCTTATATTCTGCATTTTAATCAATACTCGACTACGTCACCGTACATTATTTGTATAAGAAGTTTATTACGTTTCTTAACGGTCTCCTAACTAAAGAACTTACATTTTTCATACTGTGGAAAACTCATGATAGGGGATCACGAGTTTTCCACCGTTTTCCTAATATACACTCGCTAGCGTCACCGACAATATTTGTTTGTGATATTTTAGTTCTTCACGTAACCGCTTGGAAGCGCTGTACAATGTCTCATACAAATAATCGACGGTGACGCTAGCGACTATAGATTACGAACACGGTGGCACTTGTGATAGGGGTACAGATGTATGGTGACGCGTCGAGTGCAGATTACAAAAGTGGTGACTAATTTATAATACATATCGCGTGTGCCGAATCGTATCTTATTCTTCAGTATTATAATTTGTTTTAAAAAACTATTGTTTCATAAGCTATCTGCTAGATGGTGCTGTTTGTAACCCCGTACACACATATTTTATAGTAAGGGGTCTGATATGCAAAAAATAACCTATAACCTTGCAAATTTGCCTTTTTGAGTTCTGAAAGCGAGATCCAACTTATTGTTTCGGGATCAAAATGCGTCTTTATAAGGGCAGAAATTATTTTCTCAAAAGATGTATGGTGTACGCGACTTATAACATTTTAAATTCTGTCTGTTAAATATTAATGGAAGGTAGCATCGCGAAGTTTTGTATGTTATTTAAAATTTAAGATGCTTACCAATTTTAAAGGAATCGCATTGACTTTTCATAAAATCCGTTGTGTATTTTATGCAACCATACAAGTATGCATTTTTTTTAAATTAATTAATAAAAAAGTCTTAGGTACTCTTTCGGTGGATTATAGAAATGAGGTCTGATACTTTATTAACGTTATCTACTATATAAACGACAGTCTACTGAAAACTGTACTTTAATTAGTTACGTAGTTAATATAAAATAAGTATTTAGATTACCCGTTCCGATTACAATATCATAGTACATACATTTTAAAGAAATTATTGAAATCTGGTAAACAAATACCTTACTAAGGGTTTTAAATGTTTAAAATGTTTAAATTACTTATTAATTTGCAGTAAATTAAAAAAAATATAGCGACAACCATAGACAACATTTGGTCAAAGTTGCAACAGCAACAAGTCGATAGTCAATACTTAATACCTACTCTACCGAAAATACCGAATTAAAAAGGTTACGTACTATGAAAAAAAGTAATCTTTTTCTTTTTCTATTCTGCCTCTTTTGTTTTATTTTTTTAAATTGTGCTATCGAACCTCATTGATTTATTAAAGAGGATTTTTACGAAAAATAAAACAGGGTAAAGAGCCGCTCCTATGAAAACAACCGGAAACTTATTTTAAACGAGTTTTTATACAACAAACAACTTTTGGATATGCTTACCAAGATGATATTTTTCGAAAATGGAAAAAATGTTTTTCATTTTTATAAAGTTTCTTTACTTACTTATCAGCTTCTCGTCCAATTTTATCATTTTTGATGAAATATTTGAATTAATTACATAAATATGTCATCCCTTGAGCTTAAAATTAATGTTTTTACATTTATGTATTTTAAACGGGTGCGTAATTTAATACCTATTAAATGCATATTGTCTCTGTCCTATGAGGAAGTTACGGCAGTTTTTTTAAATGAATGTAATAGTGCTGCAAAGAGCGCTAAAATGTTATCTATCGATAAGTTTAATACAAACGATAAGTTTAATACAAAAATCTTTCCCGAATTTTACTATTGCAACTGTGGTGGACGATAAAAACTGCAGATGAATTGTGTTTCCCTACAAATATAAATCTGATTATTTTGTTTTTTTTTATCTCTGACTACAAAATGTACTGTTGACTGTTTTTTCTTGTTTTTTATTGATAACTACTTATGATATAGTTAAATTAAATAAACATTAGCTTTTAGTCTAGTTCTATGCACTATGTTATAAAATATTCTTTCGCAATACCCGCGTTCGATTTTGACAACTGCCAATAATTCAAAATGGCGCGTAATAACTAAAAGCAATTTATTACCATATCAAGGTTTTCTATGTGAAATTGTGCAAGATATCGATTATGAGTCAAATATAAGAATCTCTTGACTTAATTTGAAATAATGTTATTGTATTAGCTGCCAACGAGCGTAAATATTAAGTTTTAACTTCATAGTGCAAACTATTAGGCAATGGGTGCTTTCACATCGGACGATAACGGTAACGACACGATATCGTGGGACTAGTAGTTTGATACAATTACTACTGACCGCTTGAACATCACATCAAGTATCGGCGGACGATATCGTGGCAGTGGGAAAGCGCCCGATCTGGATTATGTAAGCATAGATTTTAAGATTAGTTTACCGGTAAAATTGTCCTGAAAAACTACACTTTATACATGCACCCAAAAAAACCTTAGTCGCAGTGGACAACACTACTATAATAGATAGTTACTCATATCTGGTACTTCCCGAAGGTGTAGGCAGACGTGTACTTATACTTATATAGAGGTACACTTAAATTTCGCCAGTTATGTTTATAATCCCATTTAAGCGCGAGCATATTGCCCGGGCAGTAATCCAGACTATAGGTGTAATGTATGTAAGTAATAAGAATGATTCTGTCGTCTCGTGCATACACGCCACACATTATGACGTGACGTCATGGGGGTGCGGAACGTATCACCCACTCGTTCACTTACTCACGGGAGGCATAAGATGGCGGATGTGGTGGCGGGGCAGGGAGCCGATATATCTTGAGGAGGTAAAACATGGAAACAGTACAATAGGCTACTGGGATATTGCAGTTGGAAAAACATAATACCACTTTACCGGGGATCGAACCTCGTATTCCGCAGTAATAATTGCGATCACTAGACCAACGTCACCAAGGCAGTCAACTTGATATTATTGTAAATCAAATAAATTTAAATGCATTTACGAGTATGTAAACATCATTAAATTGGACACTGATAGATTAAAAGAAAATCAAGATTTTCTAGTCGATTTGATTGTACGTAGAAATAGAAATGTACGTATTAATATCTAAATAATTATACGACTGACTGTAAGGTGGTGTTATTAATCGAATTCCTGATTCACATAAACAAACAATCGATATAATGTAGAACGATTAGTCATTCGATCGAAATCTGCTCCCAATGTGGTATTCACGTGATCCGAAATCGCAGTTCGATAGGACTTTGTGGCGATGACTGTTGCTAAGACATCGATATGATTTTTATTACGTGAATTGGGTTACAGGATGACACCTCTTCTTCGATTTATTCCATAAGTACCCACAAAAGTTAACTTGACACTCAAATAATCTCAATATATCGATAATGTCGGCAATATAACAATTACATCACTAAAAATGTTTTTTCATTGCTGTTTTTTTTCAATTATCAAGTGAACTTTTGTTCGTGATATAGGTTAGTCTCTATTTAAGCGTTCGTTAATCTTTCAATGCGATGACTATAATTTTTAGCTATCCTAGTAGTGTGCAATAATTTTAACGTGTGAAAAAATTTGTGATTTGACATTGTGAATTGATGAAATAGTGTTGGAAGTGCGAAAATTAGAGTATTTAAAAAGTGGTATTTAATAAGTTTTAGAAACTTGCAACTCTAGTCAGATTTTAGGAATTGAGTTGAGGAATTAAAAAATAGGAAGTGCTTTTTTTTATTTTAGTTAGCGTTACGTTACGTTACATAGTTTTAGTTCGTAAAACAGTGGAAATAGATAGTTTTTAAAAGCATTTTCAAATGTTAGACGTTATAATTAAAAAGAGTACTAGAACTCGTTTGAAATATAGAATATTTAGAAAATTAAATAATTATTATAAATATATAATAATCTTATGAAATATCGTTAATCTTTGAATGTGTGTCATGAGTGTGAATCTATACTTGTTTTTTTGTATGTAAAAAAACGCGGATTTATCGAAATTTCAAAGAACTTATCTGTAAAAAAATGGTATATTGAATAAAATTGGTAATCTTATTGAATGCGAGGGATGTGAGCCGAAGAGAAGAAATAAAGTAAAAGTGAATCTGCATGTCATTTGTCTATAAAGTTTGTCTATGATATGACTTGTTGTATAAAGACTGCTCTAGACAAATATCAATCTAATACTTTATTTAATTTGTTCTTGTACGTCTTTTTACAAATTCATCGCTTTGGTGTCAAATTTTTAGTTACGTAAAAGTTTGGTGTGACCGTTCTAGTTAATATTTTTTATTTCGTGTCCGTTTGGAACCGACCAGTCGGTCACATTATTGCTAATCCAAATACGTTTTGTTAAAAATGTGTTTCAATTCGTTTTTATTTATATATACAGCTAAATAGTTTATTTTCCTCAGATTGATCGTTTGTTACAAAAAACTTGTAAAAAAATTTATAATATCGATAGTGTCAGCAATAACTTAATTTGAATATGAAAATTTAATCATATCTTAATTAGTGTATTGTCAAATTTTTATTGAATTAAAGAAAGATGCGAGTGTGTATGTTTAAAAGGGATAATCATAATTGCGATATTAACTTGAAGTTACTTTTCATTTCATTAATTAAACCAATAGGTAAGTAAACCAGTTGAGACGTCTAACAATCGTTTCAACAGGAGCCGTCACGAGTTATGAGCGCTGACCTTGTATGCATCGTTATCATTTTGTCGTAGACATAATAAAAAATATTAATATATTTACTAGATATATGCATTTTATAAGTCTGTCTGACTGACTGTTTGGCGCGAAGCGAATAAAATACACACGCTTTTACCCACCCATAGACTGTCCAGTATAGTAGAGGTCAGTACTTATGTAAGTACGTGGGTACGTAAAGCCAAAAGTAACTTCAAGTTATCAAAGGTGATCAATTTTAAGCCTTACGGCTAGTAGATTGTACTATTGGATCTTTAATATTATTGTAATGTAAATAGTTATTGTGTCGCTGTGTCAATACGTCCACGTTACATCTGATAGTAAAAAGTTCTTCATGTTTCTCTGTGTTTTATTGTACTACATACATACATATGCTCACGCCTGTATTCCACGAAGGGGTAGGCAGAGGTGTTGTAATTTTCAACACCCACATTTCACCGAATATGATTAAGTGCTAACGTGACAGAGGGTGAGTCCATCGCCGTCACAGGCACTATACATACGTCTTTTGAATTATTTCTCAGACATATGCAGGTTTCCTCACGATGTTTTCCTTCACCGTAAAGCACGTGGTGTGCAATCACTGTACATAAGTTTTCAGAAAAACTCATAGGTACAGGCCCCGCTGGGATTCGAACTTGCGTTGCTTGCGTAGCAGGCGACTGCTCTTACCCCGAGGCCACGGCTCTTTTATTTTTTTTATTGTACTACAGTGTAAATATAGTTAGCATGTTTTATCCAGTAACATTATAATAAAAAACATTACAATGTAAACATAAACGGGAAAGGGATTGAAACCCTTACATAAATAGCCCAACAGACATAATTTCTGAGTTGATTTGAAAACCAAGCATAAACAGCGAATTATATGATTTGAGATGTTTTTAACGACGTATTCATAGGCAAAGCTCCCTTTGCCAATCATCATCATCATTCTCCTGTCATTTGGGGTCGGCGCAATGTGTTCTTCTCTTCCATTTCTCTCTATCAGCCCTTCTTCCCTTTGCCAATATCTTATTTTAAAAGCAAGGGTTTGTTTATGGTTTGACATATGTCAGTGTCAATTGGATGAAGTACCTCTGTCAGTCAATATGTCATTGTCATTGAAAAATTGTTTATCAATGGACTTGTTTTTCTTCGTATGAAGAATCAGCTGTTTGTTTTGTGATTATTGCAACAATGTACTATACATTCTAAATTCTTCTTAAACTTCAAAATTCTTCATTTTAATTCATTCTACGAAAATACATTAGCATCACATTGATATCAATAGTTTTCTGAGTTTAATTACGTTAAATTAGTGATCCTAAACAGATTTTATTGTTAGCAGTGGGTAGAATTTACAGCTATAAACTTTTTAAGAAATGTCTAAAACTACTCAAAGTGCTCACGTAGTGGATGGAGAAGCTTCAGAATCTGATTCCGAGATTGAAATCGGAAGATCACCCGTAAGTGCTTTTAAAAAAACAGTAAAACTATAATTAGTCACCTAACTACCAAATAATTTTACAAACCTTTTTCAGGAGTTAGATTCACCTGGAGGCAGAGCATTTGTGATTGCAGGAGAGGCTCCGGAGTCTGATGATGGTAAGACACGTTTCATTGTTATGCATTAACTCTTTTATGATCTTAAAATTCTATATCATGAAACAAGTACAAAACAACAGGCTATCAAAAAGGTTGTCAAAATTCTTGAGGATATAGGTGCCGTCACGAGTTACGAGCGCACAGCTAAAATAGTGGGGATAGTACATACATATATACATAGACAGACTGATAAATCTATGTGGGTGAAACCGCAGGGCACAGCTAGTTTATAAATAAGAGTAGCCTAAGTTACATTGAGTGAAAAGCTGTTATTTTGGAAGTACAAACTGACACTTCAATTTTATTTATCTGCATAGATAGTACACATAGATTCATCATCTCCCTGGCCTTATCCCATGTATTTGGGGTCAGCACTTGATACAACCCGATGTGGCTGATCACCTGATTTTTATACGAAGCGACTGCCATCTGACCTTCGTAACCCCTTTTTCGAGGAAAATCGGCAATCTGGGTTAAACCAGTTATCAGACTTTCTTAGGACTCTGACTGACCTGTAACGATTGCCAAAGATGTTAATTTGGCAACCGGGACCGACGGCTTAACGTGCTCTCCGAGGCACGGACGGAACTTGGGTGGTCACCCATCCTACTACTGACTAGGCGTATGGTTGCAATAGCAACAGTGCCACGAGCCCCCATCAAGTACACATCTTCTTCTTCATTTAAGAGTTAGACTCTTGTCGGTGCAGCTGATGAAGCTCCCTCCACTTGTTCCTGTCCAGTGCTGCTTCTTTGACCTCCTTATACGACGTGACGGTTATTTTATCCTTTAATTGTTTGGTGTAGCTTATCCTTGGTCGGCCCCTGCCACGCCTTCCCTCTATTTTACCTTCCAAAATGGTTTGTATAAAGCCGTCATGCCGTATAAGGTGACCAATCATTTTTCCTCTTCTGTTTTCTATATTTGGTACTAATGTTCTTATTTCGTTTACTCTTCTTAGCACCTCCTCATTTGATACCTTTTCCGTCCAACTTATCCTTTCCATCCTCCTCCAGCACCACATCTCAAAAGCCTCCAATACCTCTCTATCCCTTTGCGTTAGTGTCCATGTCTCACACCCATACAATGCAATGCTCCATATGAATGATTTTATGAATTTCTTTTTTGTACACATAGATTAAGATAAATTATTATTTATATTTTAGAGTCCAGACTGGATCCAACAAGTCTAGAGCCGGACCTCCCGTTGCACTCCGTGGCAGCTCCCTCCATGCCCTCCAACATCTATAACTCACTACTGCATCAGAAATTGTGTAAGCATATCTCACTTTAACAGAAGTACCTGGTTGACCGAGCTGTGTGCGGTTTCTTTTTCTCACAAAATACCAAACTTTTTCCCACAAAAGAAAAAATCTTGATGATTTTCTCAAAAAAGCTAGTAGAAAAAAAGGAACCAAAACAAAAAATCGAACCGGTGAACGTCAGTCTCGAACCGGGGTACTCTAGTTTCGTTATCACCTCGTAAGCTGACAGCCTCACCTCTGAGCTATCATAACTTGACAGTTGTCGGCGAAATTTACTGTCGTATTGTATTGATATTTTATGAGTTTTTCAGTGCATGAAAACATGGTCAAAACGATGTTTTCTGAAAGTGAAACCTAGCTAATCTGTTTGTTTGATTGGTAGGTATCTGATGTTTCAAGGAGTAACTTAGGCTACTTTTATTTATTAAAAATATAAGGGTTCCGCGACATGAAGCATGAAACTAAATCTACACGGATGAAACAGCTAGTATGGAATTTGACTTGTTTCAGGGGAGTGCAACATATCACTCCGAGCGACATTGGAGGGTCTGGTCAAGCACACCACGGATATATCTGTTGAGAAGCTGACCCGAGCTGACAAAACCTTGCTTTATGTCCAGGTATCTTTAATCTCCCAGTCTGAAGTCTGGCTTAGTGGTTACTAAGCGTAGATTTATAGCGGATCCAAACAACGCCACCTGTCGAGATATGAACCGTGGTCCCACTGCTATTGACCCACGGGTGAGACAGTGAGTCCACGGGTAATATTTTCTACGCGTAGACACTGCTCTAGCTTTAATTTACCCTTTTTGAAAAGTTTGATACCTTATGCTAGGGGATACCCGACACCCAATAGCCAGTGTCTAAGAATTAGGCTACGGTATCCCCTGCCTGTCGTAAGAGGCGACTAGGGGACGGAGGGTTTACTGGCGGTGGTCGGGTGGGAGTCTTGACCAGCGAGGGCTCCAGGGGCGGCGATACAGCTGCCCCGGGGATGAGCCCCGGCAAAGTGTAGGGGGACTCCGGTGCGATCTATCAGAGAACCCGGAGTCCCCCCTGAAAATGAAATCAATGTTTAGCTACAATTGTGGTCCGTGGGCTCACAGACACTGACATATTGAAAAGGATTAATTAAAACTAAAGCAGTGGGTCTATGGGTAAACAATATTACCCGTGGACCCACTGTGGGTCAATAGCAGAGGTACCACGGTTAATATCTCCATATATCCGCTCGCACGGTACTATTTTGATCCCAGACACACAGATAGAGATAGAATAATGGTGGAAATCTCATAACAGAAGTACTGTAAGGAAATAATGCGTTTATTTTATGTTAACAGGAAAGTATGCGTTCTACAAATGCTAACCTGACGTTAGCACGAGCTCGTCTCAAGCAAATGCACGGAGAATTAGAGAAGGCGAACTGCAGTGCTGCTCTGCCTACCGTTAAAATCAAATAAATATATTTTACAGATGTTTCCATAGTGTTCCGTTATTCAATATACCCTTATTTGATTTAACTTCTTACAAAGTACATACTTTCCGAAAATAAAGTGACATTATTTTTTGAGGTTAGCGGGTCAACTCGAGTAACTCGAGTTGACCCGCTAACCAACTCGGGCTGCAACTCGAGTTGACGTCGACTCGGCCCATCGCTATTTGCGTGTATTCAATTACAAAAATAGTATTTAATTTGTTCCCGATCGTCCCAATCCTAATTCAAGAGAGGACGAATGGGAATATGTTCTTCGATTAGTGCCATTCGTCCCACTAAAAAGATTTGTGCAGAAAATATGTTTATTCGATGTTTCGTAGTTTACTTTTAAATTAGTTTCTTCGTTAGATTTAATCATTATTTTACAAAATTCTTCTCTATTTTTTTATGAATTATAAAACGTATCCTAAGTTTATCATTGTTTCATTATGTTTACCTACACTAAATATAGCAACTCTGACGGGAAGCGCCGGCGATTCTGGTAGTTAACAAAAGAGTGCCGATAACATTGTGTTATTTGCGTAAATCCTATTGGTTTACCTGACATTCTCTCCCTTTCCTATCCTTAAATTAGACCGGTCGGGTTAGTGTTGACAAAACAATTAAAGTGCACGGGTGTTAATGTAATAATATATATTCGACATGAGTTCTGCGGAAAACTACTGATGTAAGTACCTACATTTTTGTAAGTTACAAATATTATTAGATTGTTTATAGTCAATACTATATTGTCTCATGTCTTATTAATTTATGCTAATAATGTACGGTATCAATATTTGTATTCAATTTTAGTATTTAATTTTATTCTATTAAATACCATTCTAAATTATATTAATAAGTGTGTAATTGTAGTCTCCTGTTTTTTAGAGCTTAACAATGTCACAAGAAGCGCATCCTGGTCCCTCTGGTAGTACAGGAAGCTGTTTTGCAGTATATACAAAGGAAAGGTGGAATCGTGCTTCTGCGTGCTGGATACCAATTTTTAAGGAAAAGGCAAAACAAAAGTGGAGCTGTTGTATGGGAATGTCATCTTAGAAGAAAGAATAAGTGCAGTGGGACCTTAACCATAAAAGTAAGTACCTACTTTTTTGACTTCTTTTTTCATGCAAAACCAGACAATGGGTAAATAAATTATGCACGTTTATTGCAGAATTATCAAATTTTGAAAGAAACCACACACACATCCTGTACACCGGACTTCAATAAAAACATAATAGACATTCATATTGATGAATGCAAGAAAAATATAACTTCTGATGATGTACCTTGCGTACCAGCCACCTTTAATTCAACAATTTCGAAAATTTTGGACGAAGGACTTGATAAAGTAACTTTACCCAAAGATATTCCTAAGTTTGCAAACATCAAAAGCACTTTGTATCGCCATCGAAATAGCACTTATAATATGAGTAAAATCACTTTCAATGACGTTAAGACGGTTGAGGTTCCTCAAAAATTTCAATCATTTTTGTTAGCAGATTACTGTTACGGTAACACACGCTTACTCATTTTTTGTTCCCAAGAAGCTAAAGAAAAATTGATAGTTTTAAAAAATATATTTGGTGACGGTACATTTAAGAGTTGTCCACCTCCATTCCAACAGCTCTACACCGTTCATGGTGATTTAGGAAGTAATAATCAAAGCACAGCTATGACGCCATTATTTTACGCTTTAATGTCAAACCGTAAAAAAGAAACATACGAGATACTTTTCAGACTTGTTAAATCTCAAATCAACGATTGGAATCCTACATCATTTACCAGTGATTTTGAAGAAGCAGCTATGTCTGCTATGCGTACATTTTTTCCAGAGATAAGTATCCACGGCTGTTATTACCATTTTAATAATGCTATTTGGAGGAAAGGCCGTGAATTAAATCTAACAAAAAATAAAACTTTAAGACGTCAAGTAGCCCTAAGTGCGGTGCTTCCATTATTACCAGAGGAACGTATTTTTGAAGGCTGGTTTTATATCGCTAGCGAAAGCCCCGGTGATAGCCAAAGTGAAAAATTTCGGCAATACATGCTATCGCAGTGGCTTCAATCGAATTTCGTAAAAGTGTGGTGCAGTTTTGGAAAACGACACCGTACTAATAACTTTGCCGAAGGGTGGCATTTTAAATTAAATAGTGCCATAGGCAAAAAAAAACCTAATATTTTTTTACTGTGATTTTTATTCCTTAATAAATGACTGATTTTTATTTCAATTTTGTTTTTTTACCAATTAAAACCACCAGTCTTATATTATTTAGTGGGAGCAATAGACCCAAAAAATAATTAATAAATTATTCCCATTCGTCCCCCCAAAAAATTTTGAGGGACCATCGGGAAAATAAATAACGAATTCCCGTTCGTCCCCCTCGGGGGACGAAGTCTAGGGGACGAACGGGAATACACGGGCCTCTCATGAAAGTCTACGTGGGAGTGACATATGTCATTCCCACTCGTTTTGTATCGCTTCTTTACTCCAAGCGGAGGATAATATTTATACAGATAAATAAAATTTAAGTATCTGTTTGTAATTCCAAAATAACAACTTTTCACTAAATGCATATGAAAGTATACACGCTACTAACACAGAAAACCCAAGTTTAAATTTTTTCTCTGTCTGTCTGTCTGTTTGTTCCGGGTAATCTCTGAAACGACTGGACCGATTTTAACGAGACTTTCACTGGCAGACAGCTGATGTTTCAAGGAGTAACTTAGGATACTTTTTATTAAAAATATTAGGGTTCCGCGACACTAAGGATGAAACTAAATTTACGCGGGTGAAACCGCAGGGCACAGCTAGTCTTATATATAAAAATGAAACCCCATTTCCCTTTGTCACGGCATCACGCGTGAACGGCTGGATGGATTCTACCGGGACTTTTACTGGCAGATAGCTGAAATTTCAAAACCTGATACTAAATCTACGCGGGTGTAACCGCGGGGCACAGCTAGTCTTAACATATTTCTTCATCAGCCTTAATCGTAAACCTCAGTATTAAGTACTAGATCTAAGTCATCGTCAAGGTCTTCTTCCTTCTTGATAGTGATGGGGGCGGGGGCTGATTTCTTCAAATTATTTGTGCTCTTCACAACTGGATACCTAACTTGTTCTTCTTCTTCACTCTTATCACTATACCAGCTGCAATTGCTAGAGTCGTCTGTGAACACATAATAGTGATGTAACAAATGTAATATATTAATCATTCGCAAATGCAAAAGTCTAGTGAAGTCAAGTCAAAAATATCTTTATTCGATTAGACTTTTACAAAGCACTTTCAAATCGTCAGAATGACATGGTTATACAGTATTATACATGCTACCGCCAGGTTCGGAAGGTTGCTTTTACTGAGAACAACCTGGCAAGGAACTCAGTCATTACTCTTTTCAAAAATATTATACAATTATTTATTTGATTAATAAAAACAAAATAAATCACTTGAGAAATGTAAGCCCATGGAGTCTGCTACTGACATTTGCGGATGCGAATGCAAATATAAGTTTTAATGAAAATGTAATGATTAATATGAGCCGTGGTGGCCGTTGGGTTTGGACAGTTGCCTGCTATGCAAGGGAAAGTTCGAATACCAATGGAAACCTGCAATTTGTCTGAGAAGTAATTAAAAAATGTATGAATAGTGCCTGAGACAGCGATGGACTCACTCAGTCATGTTGGCACTAAATCATATTAAGTGAAATGTGGATGTTATTACAACACGTCTGCTTACCCCTTCAGGGACCCTTCTGGGATGGCGTGAACATATTTATATATCATAAAAGCGGACGTGACGCGTTTTCACCCGTGTAGTTCCCGTTCCCGTGGGAGTACGGGGATAAAATATAGCCTATGTTACTCGCTGATGATGTAGCTATCAATTACTGAATTTTCAAGATTGGTCAAGTAGTTTCGGAGCCTATTCAATGCAAACAATTTTTATTATTTTATTTAACAAACAAACAAAAAAATCCTTCCTCTTTATAATATTAGTAACTAGCTGTGCCCCGCGGTTTCACCCGCGTAGACTTAGTTTCTTCCTTATTGTCGTGGAACCCTAATATTTTTGATAAATAATAGTAGCCTTAGTTACTCTTTGAAACATCAGCTACCTACCAGTGAAAGTCCCGTTAAAATCCGTCCAGCCGTTTCAGAGATTACCCGGAACAAACAGACAGAGAAAATTTGTATAACTTGGTTTTTTAGTGTCAGTAGCGTGTATATTTTCATATGCATTTAGAGAAACGCTGTAATTTTGAAATAACAAACAGACACTTCAATTTTATTTATCTGTATGTATAGATACATACCCAAGGACCTCCACACCCAATAGTGTTTATTCTGACCTTTCTTAGGACGGGGCTTAGTTTTATTTTTCTTTGTCTTCATTTGCGACAGAGTCATATTGCCACCGTCACTGTCACTGTCGCTTATACCGTCATCATTTTTGTCGCGCACGTGACTAAAGGTAACCAGTCTGTCTTTGAAGACCATCAGCTTATCCAAAAACTTGGAGCATTTCTCACAAATCTTACTCTTTTGGAGTAAATCTTGTTTCAACTGAAAACAAATTAAGATTTCTATTTAAGTAATGCATGATAAGAAACCTTCATCATCATCAGCCTATTAGTCCACAGCTGGCCATAGGCCTCCCCTAATGAGTGCCATAGCGGCCTGTGTTCAGCTTGCCGCATCCAGCATCTGCCTGCAGTCTTGTGTGCCCGCAATACATTTAGTTTCATCCTTATTGTCGCGAAACCCTTATATTTTTAATAACTAAAAGTAGCCTAAGTTACTCCTTGATACATCAGCTACCTGCCAGTCAAAGCCCGCTAAAATCCGTCCAGCCGTTTCGGAGATTATCCGGAACAAACAGACAGACAGAGACAAATTTTAGAACTTGGTTTTTTAGTTTCAGTAGCGTGTAAACTTTCATATGCATTTAGTGAAAAGCTGTTATTTTGAATTTACAAACACACACTTCAATTTTATTTATCTGTATAGATATAGATATAGATGTATGTCTCTTACTTTGATGTTCATTCCAAGATAATTCTGCAATACCCATTTGTAGTCAGTACCATTATCATATTCACACAGGGGCCGGCTGCCTGGTCCCTTCTGGCAGGAGACACACTTCTCAATATCCAACTTATGTGATCTGTGGGCACATGCACAATATATACTCATGTATTCTCCGAAGGGGTAAGCAGATGAGGCAGATGTGTACTTACAATTTATTTATTTATTTATATTTACAAGCTGTGCCCTGCAGTTTCACCTGCGTAGATTTAATTTCATTCCTGCGGAACCCTAAATGTTTTTTTAAATACAAGTAGCCAATTACTCCTTGTAACATTAGCTACCTGCCAGTGAAAGTCCCGCTAAAATCGGTCGTTTCAGATTTGCCTGAACAAACAGACAGACAGACAGACAGAATTTTTTTTAAACTTGATTTGTTAGTGTCATTAGCGTGTATACTTTCATATGCATTTAGTGAAAAGCTGTTATTTTGGAATTACAAACAGACACTTCAATTTTATTTGTCTATATAGATAGATGTATAGATTTCATAGCACCTCTAAGGATACAACTGATGCTTTCTAAAGCTATTAATCTTTAAAGTTTACGAGACAGATTAAATTAATCTTAATATTGGATACTATGTACTTACCGACTTTGAAGAACGGCTTTCTTCTTGATTTGGTTTTCTATCAAATCCGTCTTCCTCCTTCTTAATTTACGCTTTAGCTTCCCCATTTTAACTAAAACAATTTATAAATATTTCTAAGCCAATACGTTCTTGATGTTTTTAAATGTAGAACTAAAAGAAACAAGAAATGTAAACGGTAGCAAGATATTAACTAGCCGGTGGTCAGCTAACTAAACTTCAACAGTTGAAGTTCAGATCAACAGACTGCTAGCAAAATGTTCTCTTTATCTATGAGCTGCCCATAAACAAAGATTTTTTTCGCTTATTGAGTAATTGCTGCAAGCATAGATAAATTTTTTTTATTGTTTTTACTATATCTAAGAAGCCTGCAGCTGGCTGACGCTAAACTGTCAAATCAAATAAGACAGAACATAAATTGCTTATTCATTCTTTATCTATGTGGCAAAGCTGTTGGCGCGATGATTACTCCATGAATGTGTAAAATTTGGACCAAAGACATGAATGTTGAGTAAACAAGCGAAAAATTCTTGAGTCTTAAGAGTACTTTTGGTGAGATAATTCTTGAAGTATTATTATATAAATCAAACGGAGTAAAATTGCGATCAGGGGCTTACTACAATGGCTCTAACCGACATTAGAGAGCTGAAAAATATTCGCTTACATAAAAAGTTTATAGTTTTGGTATTTGGAACTCGTTTACCATCGTAAATGCTGATTGGTTGAAGTAATATAAACACATATATTTATTAACTTATTGTTTAACACTATAAATAAAAACATCATGTGGGATGATAAAAAAATGCAATCAATTGATTATAACTATTGTTTTTTTTTATATTAGAGTAGGTACATTAAGAAAATAAAACATTAGGGTACGATGTACTTTTATTAAACTAAACTTTTAAAAATTAAACTATAGATCTTTATGCCACAGAGGCTGTAAGATCATAACCCCAGGCGGTTATTTTGCTCTCCAACCATTGTCGAAACATGGGGACGTTTGCGTAGACCCCCGGGACATCTTTCTGTCCACACCCGATGCCCCAAGAGACTAGGCCTGTCAGCTTGTAGCGGTCTTCACCCATCGGGCACGCGAGCGGCGCGCCTCCGTCACCCTGCAAGAAAAGAAAAAAAATATAGGGACTATTTAGGCCTTTTTTATTGAGTAACTAGTGGTGGTCACGCGGTTTCACCCGTATAGTTTCCTTCCCGTGGGAGTACGGGGATGAAATATAGCCTATGATACTCGCTGATGATGTAGCTATACATTGCTGAAAGAATTTTCAAAATTAATAAAATCTCTCCTCTTTATAATGTAAGTGTAGAGGAGTCATAGTGGTTCAGTCGTTAGAGTCGTATGCATGCGACGGTGTCATATAGGTTTTATATCTCATTGACATCTCATGAGCTTCGCGAAGAAGAATTTCATATGCATATAACTGAGAGATTCAAAGATATGATGTGGTAACACGAAACGGCGATGAACTCACTTTCTGACACTTTAACGTCTAGTTCGCGCCTTCTACTTAAATATAATTTTATTTGAGTCAGAAAAAAAAATACTTTTCATACCTGGCAAGTATCTTTTCCCTCCTTCCCGCCAGCACAGATAAAGCTGTCATGCAGCCGGAAGTTGTTACCGAGGCGTGTGCGCTTCATGAGCTCGTCGCAGCGCGCGAACGGCACTATGTCCAACTCTACTTTCTTTATGATCACTGCGTACCGACCTTGAAGACCTGTCGCATATAAATTAAAAATAAAACTTTACCGATACCATGAAATGGGAACGTGGGAAGCACCAGCTTTCAAATGAAAAATAATCATCCATATCGGTTCAGCCAGACAAAAGTTATGAGGTTCTCAATTCAGCTGTTTTTAATGTTGTAGAATATACAAGTACTTTGAACATGTAAGTTAGAGTTGGAGAAAGGTATTGCACGCACAGTCGTAACGGTCACGGCCCTTGACACGTTCCAAAATACCTCGTAATGATTCCAAAGACAATATTTTTAAAAAGTAGAGTGTTTCCACAGACACTACTACTCTAAATGGATAAATAGACATTGACCCATAGAGTTACAAGGGCATAACAAACACAACTCATTATCTCCCTGGCCTTATCCCATACATTGTTGTAGCCGGCACTTGTTTCAACCCGATGTGGCTGATCACCTGATTTATATACGAAGCAACTGCCACCTGACCTTCGCAATCCCTTTTACGAGGAAATTATGTGATCTGGGTTAAACAAGTTGTCAGAATATTTTAGGCCTCCAATTGACCTGTAACGATTGCCATAGATGTTAAATTGGCAACCGGGACCGACGGCTTAACGTGCTATCCGAGGCACGGAGGGAACTCGGGCGGTCACCCATCCAATTACTTGATTGGGTTACAATTATTATACAGCATTTTACCAAATATATCCTTCCCCCAGCCATTGGCGACGCAGTTGGTAGCCTGCTCGAACTGTTCATTCTGTTCCGGGAGGCAGATCACGTTGATGTGCTCGGCCAGTTGGAACGGCTCAGCCAGCCGGAGCAACGCCATGTTATTCTTTAAACTCTTCTTTTTGAAGTCTACAAAGTAATATAAACTGTATACGAAAGAGCCGTCGTGGCCTTGAGGTTTGAGCAGTCGCCTGCTACGCAATCGACGTAAGTTCGAATCCCAGAGGGGATTACAACCCTGTACCAATAAGTTTAGTACAGTGATTTCACACCACGTGCTTTACGGTGAAGGAAAACATCGTGAGGAAACCTGCATATGTCTGAGAAGTAATTCAAACACGTATGTATAGTGGCTGAGACGGCGATGGACTCACCATCTGTCACGTTGGCACTTAATCATATTCGGTGAAATGTGGGTGTTGTTGTTACAACCTCTGCTTATCCCTTCGGGGACCCTTGTGGGATGGCGTGAGTATATTAAAAACTTATACGTATGCTCACGCCTGTATCCCATGGGGGTAGGCAGAGACCACCGTTCGCCACATGCTACGATCCTTACATACTTCTACCGCTTCATACACAACCATGCATCTCTTCATACCCCTCCTTCTGTTCACTAGTGCTCCGAATTCGACCTTTCTGTCTAAATATTATATACTAGCTGTGCCCCGCGGTTTCACCCGCGTAGATTTAGTTTCATCCTTATTGTCGCGGAACCCTAATATTTTTAATAAATAAAAGTAGCCTAAGTTATCCCTTGAAACATCAGCTACCTACCAGTGAAAGTCCCATGAAATCCGACCAGCCGTTTCAGATATTACCCGGAACAAACAGACAGAGAAAAAAATTTAAACTTGGTTTTTTAGTGTCAGTAGCGTGTATACTTTCATATGCATTTAGTGAAAAGCAGTTATTTTGGAATTACAAACAGACACTTCAATTTTATTTATCTGTATAGTAGATGTATAGATTAAAAACTTATATTGTTACCTTTATGTATATACATCTCGACGACGTCTTGTTCCTGGAAGGGCAGGATCTCCTTGACTGTCTGTGTGTCCCACTCTCCAGCGCGCGCCCTCAGGGCCCCTTGTGGGTACCTGGATTATGATTATGACATAAAACACTCGCTTGGCAATTTTTTTTAAATGTTTAGAAGAATACGACCACAAGGAGGGATCCAAAGACCGAACGAAATGAGATCCCGCAAAATAAAGTCAAACGAGTCTTCACGAGTGAAACTGCGGGGCAAAGAATATAATCTATACAGATAAATAAAATTGAAGTGTTTGTTTGTTACACCAAATTAACAGCTTTTCATTAAATGCATGTCCCGTTAAAATTCGTCCAGCCGTTTCAAATATTACCTACCCGGAACAAACAGACAGACGTATATTTTTTTAAACAAATTGTATTATTCATGTCAGTACCATGTATACTTTCATGTGCATTTAGTGAAAAGCTGTTATTTTGGAATTGCAAACAGACACTTCAATTTTATTTATCTGTATAGATATAAATTTAAAGGATGTTTGCCTAAAAAGTCTATAAACTGTATAAAACATACTTAGAAGCGATATGTGCACCAGTGAGCACCACTTGTGGGTGTACGAGCACCCCGACGCCGGCGTACGAGCCGTTACGGACATCCAGCAACGCTATCACCCACGGGAACTCGCCGAATTGGGCCTCTGTTTGCTGGAACAAGCATATTTTAAAATTATTAGTTCTTGTGGGTGTCGGGGAAACCCGGACACCTCTTAAAATATGTGATAGGGAGATTTTAGGAAGCAATTAAAATTATTATGACAAAAAAATTTTCATCCGTTTTCCAGTAATTGATGTTCAAAGTTGACCATATCAATACCTTATTTTCGCATAAAAATCAGCTGTAACGTAGAGTTATTCACGTGAAATCTAGCTACGTTTTTATTTTTTTTCTCCCACTAATAAATCCTGAAATAATCCCATAAAACCATTTTTCGAAACCATTAACCTTCGCCTTAATTTAAAAAGTTTAATGACCGCGTACGGAATGTAGGTAAACGCAGCCGCAGGTTCATTCAACCGCTTAAGGCCGCGAGTTCTTCGGCTATAGCTTATAACTACGTTATCGTTGGAGCTAAATATTGTACGACTTCAACATAGTGATATATTCATAAAACCCTACAACTTCTAGAAGACAACTGTTCCTTTTTCTCCGACACCCTGTATAGATAGGGTTTAGACTTTAAAAGCTAAGAATTTTGGAAGAGATCGTTGGTTGGTGTTCGTAATCTATATCTATACAGATAAATAAAATTGAATGGTCAGTTTGTAATTCCAGTAAATACAGTGGCACTATTATTTTTTAAATATGGCACTAATTAGGCGCTATTTTTTGAGGCGACTCCCGACCCTGGATTCCACCATGTGTACGGACACAAAATAACAGCATTTAACTAAATGCATATGAAATTATATACGTTACAGAAATGAAGAAGACAATTTTTAAGAATTTTCTCTGTCTGTCTGTCTGTCTAAAACCGCACAGCTATATCTTATATCTTACCCCGCGGTTTCACCCGCGTAGAGTTAATTTCACGGGTGGCCCGCGGAACCCTAATGTTTTTTAAATCAATGTAGCTTAAGTTACTCCTTGTAACATTAGCTATCTGTCAGTGAAAGTCCCGTTAAAACCGGTCCAGCCGTTTCAGAGATTACCCGGAACAAACAGACAGAGAAAAACTTTACAAATTGTATTTTTATGTCAGTACTGTATATACTTTCATGTGCATTTAGTGAAAGGCTGTTATTTTGGAATTACAAACAGACACTTCAATTTTATTGATTTGTATAGATGTATAGAAGATATATATATAGATTAAACTATACAACTCACAGCCCCAGTGAAGGTAACACTGATCCCCTTAGGGTTCCGGTACCCGCAGCCCCTCGCCGCGGGCTGGGGCCTCGGAGTCAGCTCGGTCTTGGGAGCCGTGCAGCAGATCTCCACACTCTCCTGGCAATAGGTGTCGTCTTCACCGAATCTGGCATACAAATTAAAATTATTTATTTAATACTAGCTGTGCCCCGCAGTTTCACCCGCGTAGATTTAGTTTCATCCTTATTGTCGCGGAACCCTAATATTTTAAATAAATAAAAGTAGCCTAAGTTACTCCTTGAAACATCAGCTACCTGCCAGGGAACAAACAGACAGACAGACAGAGAAAAATTTTAAAACTTGGTTTTTTAGTGTCAGTAGCGTGGTATACTTTCATATGCATTTAGTGAAAAGCTGTTATTTTGGAATTACAAACAGGCACTTCAATTTTATTTATCTGTATAGATAATGTATGATTGCCGACCTGATATCTAGCTCTCCATAGCCAGTGATGGTGGCATTGTCGGCGTTGACGCTCACGTTGTTATTATCACATAGGTAGTAGGGCACACACTGACAGCTCTGGCCCGTCTTGTCCACGAACGTACTTGTTCCCTCCGTTGGTTTCACTGTAATCTGCAACAGTCAAAGTCAAAAATATCTTTATTCGATTAGACTTTATACAAAGCACTTTCAAATCGTCAGAATGACACAATTTACAGGATTATACATGCTACCGCCAGGTTCGGAAGGTTGCTTTTACTGAGAAGAACCTGGCAAGAAACTCAGTAATTACTCTTTTAAAAAATATTATACAATTTAAAAAAACAACAAAATAAATCATTTGAGAAATGTAAGCCCATGGACACAGTTCCAATGTACAATGTACAGTCACAGGGGTTATCCAAAAATCCCTAACAATGCGAATAGCTGTGAGCTCCTTAAAAGACACCAGGGGCCTAGCCATGAGCTCTTATTTCAATGATGTTGCAGGTGTGTGACATGGACAGATGTATACACGTCAAATACATCTGTCTCTTAGTTAGAGTAAAACTATCATGGCAATAAGAGCTCATAGTAAGGACCCAGTACCTAGTGCGAGTTCTGTTAAAATCGCCGTCACAAGTGATCGCGTCGACGTAAACGCAGATTAGTATGGGCTCACAATAGTGTCATGTTTAGGCCGACAGAGGCGCTGTTCCGATCCTATACAAATGTGCGTTTACGTCAACGCGATGACTTGTGACGGCGGCAGTGAAAAACTCGCACTATTAACATTGTCATAGCCATATCACGAGCAGAGGCGTGCATTGGATTTTCAAAGGGGTAGGCATAAACAATAAGTTGGTAGGTAGGCAGGTTAAGTACAGACCTATGTGACGCGGCGTAGGTACGTACGTCTTGGTAAAGATACACATACGAACATAAACACACACGACACGAGTGTATTCAGTGATCACAAATTGTAACTTCTGCTTACCTGCTTATATGCAATGCACGCCACTGATCACGAGTATGACAGCATCTTATAATCTTATTAGTGTCTCCGCCAAATATTTGCATTAGAAATTGGTGGCGGTAGGGTTTGAGCAGACGGCTGCTACGCAAGCGACGCAAGTTCGATTCCCAGCGGGACTTGGGCCAATGAGTTTTTCTCAAAACTTAAGTGCAGTAATTTTACACCACGTACTTTTCGGTGAAGGAAAACATCGTGAGGAAACCTGTATATGCTGAGAAGTATTTAAGACGTATGTACAGTGCCTGAGACGGCGATGGACTCACCGTCTGTCACGTTGGCACTTCATAATCTTCGGTGAAATGTGGGTGTTGTTAAAACCTACCTACCCTTTCCGGGATAGCGAGTCTTCGACAAACCGTTACTTTGTTTAAAAAGGTATATAATAGCAGATTTAACAGACATAAGGCGGGAAAAAAAGAAGAATAAAATAAACTAACTTGTTCTAATCTGTTGTCCCCTTCGACAGGCGCAGGAGTGCCAAATATCTCTATAATGGCGGGGTCTATGGTCGTCTGGGCACCAGCTGACGTCAGCAGGAGCGCTGGGATCAGCAGGTAGAGCGAACTGAAACATTATTAGTATTTTTATAATGAGCCCGATGTGTCCCACTGCTGGGCGAAGACCCTGTTCCCTCTTTTCCATCCCTTGCGATCCAAGGCTTGCTCAGGCCGTGCTAGATTTTTTTCTAAATAAAATAGCCTATCTTAAATTTGCTTGTGAATCTATACAGATAAATAAAATTGAAGTGTCTGTTTGTAATACCAAAATAACAGCTTTTCACTAAATGCATATGAAAGTATACACGCTACTGACACTAAAGAACCAAGTTTTAAAAATTTTCTCTGTCTGTCTGTCTGCCTGTCTGTTTGTTCCGGGTAATCTCTGAAACGGCTGGACGGATTTTAACGGAACTTTCACTGGCAGGTAGCTAATATATCAAGGAGTAACTTAGGCTACTTTTATTTATCAAAAATGTTAGGGTTCCGCGACAATAAGGATGACACTAAATCTACGCGGGTGAAACCGCAGGGCACAGCTAGTACTAGATATAATTTGTAACAACAGTAAATATACATTGGTACATAACTATTAGGAAACGAGTGGCAAACCCTGAAGCAGATTATTGTTTACTTCTACATCAGGTGACGATGAGTCTGCAGACCAACCAACGCATTGCCCATCCTTCAAGTACTTCTTTGAACATCAGCTATCTGCCAGTGAAAGACCCGTTTCGTCCTGTCGGCCCAGCCGTGCCAGGAACGAATAGACAGACAGACAGAGAACGAAAATTAGCTTAAGTTACTCCTTGTAACATTAACATTTTCATCTGTTAATGAAAGTGCCGTAAGATCGGTCCAGCCGTTTCAGAGATTACCCGGAACAAACAGACAGATAAACAGACTGAAAAAAACTTTACAAATTGTATTTTTATGTCAATACCCTAGATATACTTTCATATGCATTTAGTGAAAAGCTATTAATTTGGAATTACAAACAGACACTTCCATTTTATTTATCTGTATAGATATATAGACGAGTAGGTTAGGTTACACATAGTAGGAACACACCCCAAGGTCGCCTAATGCAACTAATTACATTAACCACAATTCGTACTTGAGTAATACCTTGATAATTTTCCTTATTTATAAATTACTCGACTCCACTCAATGTGAGAACAAGATTCACTAACATACACATCGCATTACATACATATGTACATGACATTTTGTTCAAGACCAAATTCATATATATTGCATTATATTAGTTCACTGAAGTTCACTAGATGGCGCTTGTCATAATTAGATCGCGCTATGAAGTTTCTCTACGCAATATGTAAATAGGACAAAGAGTTCACAATAAATGAGATCGAATAGAGATCAAAACCGAGTTCAAACGAGATCGAACAGAGAGTTCGTATTCAGTTCAATTCGCATTGGTGTTTTATTCAGTACCTAACCCGACGCGAACCAGTTCAGCTCAGTTCAACAGTACTGAGCATCAATTGATCTCCTTGGTGCTCAAACACATTTCAAGATATTAAAGTTTTTCTATCATTGAAAAATGAAAATGATTTATTCAGTTTAGGCCCTGGTAAGGCACTTATGAATGTCGAAGAATTGACCACCGGTTCGGAAACTAACCTTCTGAGAAGAACCGGCAAGAAACTCAGCTGGCATCATGTACATTTCATTACTTAGTAAACAATAATAATTACAAAAAACACATCAATAATTATTCACTCTATACAATCACCCTCTGTCACGTTGTCACTTAATCATTTTGTGTGAAAAGTGTGTCTTGTTATTACAAGCCCTCTGCCTTCCCCCGAGGGTAATACAGACGTTAGATATGTATGTACTAGCTGTGCCCCGCGGTTTCACCCGCGTTGATTTAGTTTCATGCTTAATTTAATACTTTTTATAAATAAATTATGCATGCAAATTCTCAGGCCGATCGGTTCAAAATTGACAAATTTTCATCCCCTATTTTATCCCCTTGGGGGTAGAATTAATCAAAATCCTTTCTCAGCGGATGCCTACGTCATAACATGTACCTGCATGCCAAATGTCAGCCCGATCCGTCCAGTGGTTTGGGCTGTGCGTTGATAGATCACTTGTCAGTCAGTCACCTTTGAGTTATATATATTTAGATTGTGTGTGGTGTCGGTGTGGGTAGTTTCACAATATCTATTTGACCTTCGAGACCTCTCACTGTCCAGATAAGGTGTCAGTGACCCAATTAAAGCAAAAATTACGATCACATCTTCTAACCTACGAGTAGGTTCTTACATAATATAAAATACTATCTGTGCCCTTCGGTTTCACCCGCGTAGATTTAGTTTCATCCTTATTGTCGCGGAACCCTAATATCTTTAATAAATAAAAGTAGCCTAAGTTACTCCTTGAAACATTAGCTACCTACCAGTGAAAGTCCCGTTAAAATCCGTCCAGCCGTTTCGGAGATTACCCGGAACAAACAGACAGACAGACAGAGAAAAATTTTAAGACTTGGTTTTTTAGTGTCAGCAGCTTGTATACTTTCATATGCTTTTAGTGAAAAGCTGTTATTTTGGAATTACAAACAGACACTTCAATTTTATTTATCTGTATAGATGAATAGATGAATAGATGAATAGATTACGATGTGATGGTGAGTCTATCGCCGTCTCATCGTCGTACGAACGTCGTTGTCGCTATTAATTTACCGATAAACCACCTTAGTAATGTTTTTGAAGTGTAGTTAGTGTGTTGATGGAAACTATTTTCTATTTTGCTACGTAAGTGATCAAGATCTGGGCCCAAACCATGAGCTCTTATTGCAATGTTAATTCAGTTGTGCGACAGTGACAGATGTATGCACGTCACATACATCTGTCTCATAAATGAGTGAAACTATCATGGCAATAAGAGCTCATGGTTAAGCCCCTGCTGTCATAATCATTATTAAAACAGGTTTAAAGTTAATTACGTAAGGCCGACTGGTTTCGTTAATTATTCCGCGAATGAAATCGTGATGAGAATAGGAATGGGTAGTGTTCAATGCCCCAAGTACAACTTATAATGTTTTGACAGATTTGAACGTCGTCGCTTGACCTTGCGTTTTGCGCTTTTGTATGGACACGTAAAACTTCTTACACTCGCCGCTTGGGGCGCTTTTTAACGTTCCCATACAAAATGAGGAAAATACGCAGGCTATATCGTCAACGTCACATGTTAAAACCAATATATTCCACTCCACGTGCTTTACGGTGAAGGAAAACATCGTGAGGTAACCTGCATATGTCTGAGAAGTAATTCAAACACGTATGTATAGTGGCTGAGACGGCGATAGACTCACCATCTGTCACGTTGGCACTTAATCATGTTGTGTGAAAAGTGTGTGTTGTTATTACAACACCTCTGCCTACACCCGAGGGGAATACAGGCGTTAGCATATGTAAATGCAACCTTCGGAACCTGGCGGTAGCATACTTGATCTGTATAATTATGTAATGACTAGCTGTGCCCAGCGGTTTCACCCGCGTAGATTTCAATTTCATGGTTGCCCGCGGAGCCCTAATGATTCTTTAAAATCTATGTAACCTAAGTTACTCCTTGTAACATTAGCTCTCCGTCAGTGAAAGTCCGGTTAAAATCGGTCCAACCATTTCGGAGATTACCCGGAACAAACAGACGGACAGAAAAAATTCGAAAAATTTGGTGTTTTATTCATTTAGTGAAAAACTTTGGAATAACAAACAGACACTTCAATTTTATTATCTGTATAGATGTATAGATGTATAGATGTATAGATATAGACTAGCTGTGCCCCGCGGTTTCACCCACGTAGATTAGTTTCATCCTTATTGTCGCGGAGCCCTAATATTTTCAATAAATAAAAGTAGCCTAAGTTACTCCTTGAAACATCAGATTACCCGGAACAAACAGACAGACAGATAAAAAATTTAAAACTTGGTTTTTAAGTGTCAGTAGCGTGTATACTTTCATGTGCATTTAGTGAAAAGCTGTTATTTTTTAATTACAAACAGACAATTCAATTTTATTTATCTGTATAGATATAGATGTATAGATGTATATATACCTGTAATAATATTTCTCCATTTGTCTAAATTAAATGCACTAATCCCAAAACACAACACAGAAACAAAACAAAACTGAATTTAATCACAAAACAATATCAAGGTAGCATTTTTACGTATTGAAAAATTTTAATAATGGTAATTACGACATGACGTGCACACGCGCTGACATTTCTGTCAGAACTGGATCCGTTTGTGAGTCAAGTTGTTGGCACAATGCTTGTGAGGATAATTATATATCAATTTGTAAATACATAGGTTTCTACGTCTCATCATACAATTAAGGAAGATAATTATGATCAGCACGGCCGGAGAACACAAAATAAACTGGAATTTGCTGATATACCTACATATGCTCACGCCTGTATTCCCCTCGGGTGTAGGCAGAGGTATTATAATAACAACACACTTTTCACACAAGATGATTAAGTGCCAACGTGATGGTAAGTCTATCGCCGTGTCAGCCACTATACATACGTGTTTGAAATAAGGTTCTTATCTATACATCTATATCTATACATCTATACAGATAAATAAAATTGAAGTGCCTGTTTGAATTTCAAAATTACAGCTTTTCACTAAATGCATATGAAAGTATACACACTACTGACAATGAAAAACCAAGTGTTAAAATTTTTCTCTGTCTGTCTGTCTGTTTGTTCCGGGTAATCTCCGAAACGACTGGGCCGATTTAAACGGAACTTTCTCTGGCAGATAGCTACTGCTTCAATAAGTAACTTAGGCTACTTTTATTTTTAAAAAACTTTTTATTAAACTCTATGCGGGTTAGTTAGTTCCTTCTAAAATTACGTCCGAACGTGGACCACTAGGAATTTTTGACTTTGATCATAATATATATATACTAAACGTACCTCAGAGGCCCTAGTGCGAGTTTTTCACTGCCGCCGTCACAAGTCACCGCGTCGACGTAAACGCAGATTAGTATAGGATCGGAACAGCGCCTCTGTCGGCCTAAACATGACACAATTGTGAGCCCATACAAATCTGCGTTTACGTCGACGCGGTGACTTGTGACGGCAATTTTAAGAAAACTCGCACTAGGGACTCAGTAGGTACTTGATTCAATTATTTAACGAATGTATATTTGTGATCCATAAAACAAAATGCTTTTGATACATCGTTTGATTTTGGTTCGTTTGCATAGATAGGACATTGAATTGTGGTAGCCGCTTACCATCACGCGGCCAGAGTGCCTAGCGCGAGTTTTCTTAAAATCGCCGTCACAAGTGATCGCGTCGACGTAAACGCAGATTAGTATGGGCTCACAATAGTGTCATGTTTAGGCCGACAGAGGCGCTGTTCCGATCCTATACAAATCTGCGTTTACGTCGACGCGGTGACTTGTGACGGCGGCAGTCAAAAACTCGCACTAGGCCCTCAGGCGGCTAGTAAGCTTGGCAGACCTTTGAGCGCTGGCCTTAGGTGAAGCAACAGTAATATTCTGGGTTTTGTAAGGCGTGACGCATACGCACCTATCCCCACTTTTTTCTTTGAGCGCTCAAAACTGTTGACAGCACCTGAAGTGGACATTAATAAACAAATTGGAACCCGTGTCCGTTATTCTGTGACCTTTTGACTTTGCTGTTGTCGGTCAATAAACTAAGTATTCGAGTAGAATGTCTACCTAAAACCAGAAATGTTACCTACTAAGGTGTTTCGCAAATCTCAGTCCCACAAATTTGACATCAAAATTACAAACCGGTTTTACGATGTAACAGTGTGGTTACATTGCGATTTTGAGCGATATTTGATAATGATAGTTATTTAAATTTAAGTTTATTTAAAACTAGCTGTGCCCCGCTGTTTCACCTGTGTAGATTTAGTTTCATCCTTATTGTCGCGGAAACCTAATATTTTTAATAAATTAAAGTAGCCTAAGTGACTCCTTAAAACATCAGCTACTTGCGAGTGAAAGTCCCGTTAAAACCGGTCCAGTCGTTTCAGAGATTTCAGAGAGAGAGAGAACAAACAGACAGACAGACAGAGAAAAAATTCAAAACTTGTTTTTCAGTGTCAGTAGCGTGTATACTTTCATATGCATAATTATATGCATATGAAAGTATATAAAAATATTTATAAATTGACACATTAGTGTTAATTTATAAATATCTTGGATATTATGATGAGTAAAACAATAACAAAAATTGAGTTGCTCTGAAAAGAGAAAATTTAATTTTATTACATACGCTAGTTTTTACACCTTTTACAAAACATTATATTACATTTATTTATCATAAGTTTTACCTGAAAAGAGAAACAACATTTAAAGCTATTGCTTCACCAGTTCTTACTTACTATTATATAAATCTTCAAATTATAATATAATTCTTACTTGTGACATAACCTCTCTAATTGCCATGCAATGTCAGTCATCCAATTTTCATATCGAATGCCTGCTCTATAGAACGAACAAAGGAGTTAACAGTTAAACCGTACAAACAAATTAAATAAAGTGTCATGCAAAGTGCATTTAGTGAAAAGCTGTTATTTTGAAATTACAAACAGACACTTCAATTTTATTTATCTGTATAGATGTATAGATATAGATTAGATCAATAGGATCAATCACAGTGCTAGTAGAACATCTATCTATCACTGGGTCGTCACTTAATCTAAGTTGTGTTATATTCACTAATTAGAGGGTAATTAATCTATACAGATAAATAAAATTGAAGTGTCTGTTTGTAACTCCAAAATAACAGCTTTACACTAAATGCATATGAAAGTGTACACGATACTGACACCGAAAAACCAAGTTTTAAAATTTTTCTCTGTCTGTCTGTCTGTCTGTTTGTTCCGGGTAATCTCTGAAACGGCTGGAAGGATTTTAACGGGACTTTCACTGGTAGGTAGCTGATGTTCCAAGGAGTAACTAAGGCTACTTTTATTTATTAAAAATATTAGGGTTCCGCGACAATAAGGATGAAACTAAATCTACGCGGGTGAAACCGCAGGGCACAGCTAGTATTAAGTATAAGCTTGTTTAACTAAATCTCATTGTAAGAGAACTTATGTAAGTTTTTATGAGAATAAAATTTCTATAAACCTATAAGCTAACAATGTAGCGAGCTTCTGTCTAAGTTTCTGGGGAATAAAAAGTGATCCCCGCGTTGCCTTTACACTATTGATAAAATTGTTTAAATCGAAGAGCACAAACCTGTTATTATCGGAAGTCATGTTATGTAATAGGCTATTTATGTACCTATATAATACTTAATATATTTTATTGTTGAGATGAAATGTACAAGACAGGTATCTCTGCTTAGTTTGGGACTAAAGTCAAAGTCAAAAATATCTTTATTCGATTAGACTTTTTACAAAGTACTTTCAAATCGTCAGAACGACATGGATTATACATGCTACTGCCAGGTTCGGAAGGTTGCTTTTACTGAGAAGAACCTGGCAAGAAACTCAGTAATTACTCTTTTAAAAATATTATACAATTTTTAAAAACAAAGTAAATCACTTGAGAAATGTAAGCCCATGGACACAGTTCACTAGACAGAGCTAGAACATTTTTGTAATTGTATTTATGAATATGAATGAATTCGAAAAACGAGGAATTAAGTGAATAAATAGTTTTAGCAGTCTAGAAGTCCAGACCCTACTGCAATGCATTCTTAAAGACACTTACTTAACTGCGCGATTTAGGTTCTCGTGTATTTATACTCAATCTACACATTTCTTAGCGAGTAGCGCCATCTATGTAGCAAGCGGCGAAACTCTGCTACAAAATATTTCGTTTCCCGAGCCTGTAGACAAAGTAACATTATCCTCACGCTTCACTGGTAGAAACGATACCAAAATGTACGGGAATGACATATGTCACGTGACTGATTTATGTCATTTACATATGTGGGGAGAGCGAGTGATCATGCTCATCCCCAGCAAAGGGAAGATCTTCCAGCCAGGCGGGTGTCATGCCTGGGGAACCGCGGCTCCGACTGTTCTAGTTGGAAACTTGTATACTGCAATGCGCTTGAAAACTCTTCTGGCGCGATTTAGGTTCTAGTGTATTTGTATCTAAACTTCGCATTTGTTAGCGAGTAGCGCCATCTATGAGCGAGTGGAGAAACGCTGCTACACATACATTTTGTATCGCGTCTATTAGCGCAAGCGCGAGAGGATGTTACTTTGCCCGCTCCGCTTATGCGCCCGCTGCTCGCTCGTATTGTGACCAAACCCGATGACGCCACCTCGGCTGACCGGACGACCCGTGTGATCTAAGATATCAGATTATTATAATTATACCCAGTTATACTGACTTTGATTATATATGATACATTCGTGAGATTCCTTGAATGTTCTTTGTTATCTTACTAATATTACAAAGAAAAGTTTGTATGTATTCGTAAGTTGTTTATTATTGTATTATTTAAGTTTATTATTATTATTATATTGTTTCAAAGTCTAGTTCGATCTTGTGTTAAGTTGTTGTTTCTTTTTGTTAGTTCTCTTGGTTTTATTTTCTTAAGTTAATTAAGATTATAATTAGTTGTGATTTTTATACTTAGGATAATATAACTAACTCTCATTTATGTATACAAAGTGCATGTTCATGTTTCGTAACCTACTATATTTTGTTAACCCGTGGAAATCCTATTATTAGCCTTACTATCAATCTGTTTTACGACTAGTTCATATTTTGTTATAACGCCGTTGGTTTTCCTTAATAAAATAAATAAATAAAAATAAAATAAATAAATGTATGTTTGTAACGAATTGGCTCAAAAAGTACGGGAGCGATTTTAAAAATTCTTTCATCATTTGAATGCTACATTATCACTGATTAATAACGCCTATATTTTATTCCCGTACTCCCACGGGAACGGGAACTACGCGGGTGAAACTGCGTGATGTCCGCTAGTAGTATATACAAATAAATAAAATTTAAGTGTCTGTTTGTAATTTCAAATGCATATGAAAGTGTATACGGTCCCTACTGCCACAAAAAACAATCTCATCTCAAATCTCTTATTTGTTATAGATTTTACTAGGTACACAGAGTAATTCCATTGTTTTATTTTGATTCAAAGCGCAAGTGTTATAATGTTGTTGGTCACCGTAGCTTACCATCAGGCTAACAGTGTGCCTAGTGCGAGTTTTTCACTGCCGCCGTCACAAGTCACCGCGTCGACGTAAACGCAGATTTGTATAGGATCGGAACAGCGCCTCTGTCGGCCTAAACATGACACTATTGTGAGCCCATACTAATCTGCGTTTACGTCGACGCGATCACTTGTGACAGCGATTTTAAGAAAACTCGCACTAGACACGCAGTGCCCCAAGTAAGTGTTAAGTGGAGATAGTGAAACATACGTGTACAATTGACCAATTCTTTATTGCGACTGATTATGTATAGGCTCCTGAATATTTAACTTAACAATAGGTTTTATGTTGACGATATCGCCTGCATCCTCATTTTGTATGGGAACATTCAAAAGCGCCCCAAGCGGCGAGTGTAGGAAGTTTTACGTGTCCATACAAAAGCGCAAAACGTAAGGTCAAGCGACGATGTTCGAACATGTCAATACATACTTGGGACACTATAAAAATAGGGAATTTGACACTTTTGTAAGACAAAAGAATAAGAAAACATTCACGATTTTCAATTTGTATATTTTTTTACAACTTCCTATGTAAAAAAGCAAATTACAATACACCAATGTTTATGTACAATTTAACTCCATCACACATTATTATGTAAGCCTGGAGGGGAGCCTGTGGCACAGTTGCTATTGCGCATATGATTCCATCAGCGAAGTTAAGCAACCATACGCCTAGCCAGTAGATGGATGGGTGACCGCGGGAGTTCCCTCCGTGCCTCGGAGAGCACGTTAAGCCGTCGGTCCCGGTTGACAATTTAACATCTTTGGCAATCGTTACAGGTCAGTCAGAGGCCTAAGAAAGTCTGACAAATGGTTTAACCCAGATCACAGATTTTCCTCCTAAATGGGGTTGCGAAGGTCAGATGGCAGTCGCTTCGTATAAAAATCAGGTGATCAGCCACATCGGGTTGGATAAATTAAAACCAGAGCAGTGGGTCTACGGGGAAAAAAATACCCGTGCACCCACTATCAATAGCAGTGGGACCACGGTAAATACTTCATTAAAAGTACCTCCATTTCTTTCTGTGATATGGATTTCGAAAGGGATGGACGTAGCTTTAGTCCGAGTTTTGTTGTTGTTGTTTTGTGTCTAGTCTCCGTTTAAAACATGTTTTGTAGTAAGGGGGATACACAGTAAAGTTATTACGCAAACAAAATTTCGTCACCGTACAATATACCGGCGGTAGCTTGTTATTCACTAAGGTTTCTCAACTTCGCACTCGTCATCGAGAGTGCGTTACCCTAGCAGAATTAGTTTTTTCGTTTTTTTCCGAAACTACAAGACGCACAAATTTTATATTTGGCGCACATTTACAGCAGACGACGCACTAATTATTGGTACCACTCCCATCTCCCTAGGAGACACTTTCTTGCTAAGGTAACGTACTCCGTCATCGAGTGTCGGTTTCAAAGATACTAAATTGAATCTTATCCTTTGTGTATTATGTATCAATTTCCTTTGATTGAAACCAACGCCCGTCGTCGACTTCGACGCTAAGAAAGTTTAGTGAATAACTCGGCTGTATTTTCGTTGCTGAGTTTCTTGCCGGTTGTTCTCAGAAGGCTAGTTTCCGAACCGGTGGTAAATTCTCGACGTTCATAAGTGCCTTACCATGGCCTAAACTGAATAAACCATTTTCATTTTCATAAAAGTCTAATCTAATATAGATTTTTTTTATTTGATAAAGAGTTTAAAGTGCCTCCTAGCCGTCATGTAAGGAACATACATTTGTCATACAAATAATTGTGCGGTGACGCGTGAAACGTGACTACTTAATTGTTTTCTCATACAGGCAGTGATACGGTCTTGATAGTGGATATTATTGAGCCAGGTGCCCAATATTAGGCTCACTGAAAGGGAACAATATGAGTTTCTTGGTGAACATTATTCAGACAGCCTAATAGTGCATAATATTGAGCCAAATAGTGCATAATATTGAGCCCAATAGTGGACAATATTAGGCTCACTAAAATAGAATAATATTGAATCTCTTGGTGAACATTATTCAGCCTAATTGCAAACAATATTGAACAAAATAGTAGCATATATTGAGCCAAATAGTGCCCAATATTAGATTCACTAAAATCGAACAATATTTAGTCTCTTGGTGATTATTCAGCCTTAACGTAATAGTGAATAATATTGAGCCTAAGTGCCCAATATTAGGCTTAATAAAATCGAACAATATTTAGTCTCTTTGTGATTATTCAGCCTCGGCCTAATAGTGATCTATATTGATCCTAATATTGGGCAGTATTGAGCCAAATAGTGCATAATATTGAGCCCAATAGTGAATATGGAGCCTACTAGCGCGTTCACTGCTAACGACGCACCTGCGTGTCCGACTGTTAGAGGATTTACGAAGATGAAATTTCAGCAGTGAATGTGCTAGTGCCCATTATTAGGCTCATTAAAAGCGACCAATCGCAAACAATATTGAGAGCCAAATAGTGCCAAATATTGTGGCTATTATTGCAATTATTCAGCCTAATAGTGAGTAATATTAAGCCTAAAAGTGAACAATATTCTCATAAAAATGGCCGGATATAAAATGCATCTTTATTTTAAACAGGCTTTTTATTCTATAAAATATGAACAAAATAAACTTCGTTACAATAAGCTAATAACATATTTTATTTACAAAATAATTATATATTCTTTAACTAGGTATAATTGTATTAATCTAAAATGGCTAGCAGTTTTCATCCGAGTGTACGTTGAAAAGATGAAACTATATACATATCGGGCCTTACTATGCCGAGCCGAGACCGGGCCGAGTCCGAGTTGAGCGTCGGCCTTAGCACGATTAACTCTATACTGAGTTTCTTGCCAGGTTCTTCTCAGTAAAAGCAACCTTCCGAACCTGGCAGTAGCATGTATAATCCATGTTGTTCTGACGATTTGAAAGTACTTTGTAAAAACTCTAATCGAATAAAGATATTTTTGACTTTGACTTTGACTTTGATTAAATTGGAGTGTCTGTTTGTAATTTAAAATTAACTGCTTTTCACTACATGCAATTTTTTTTATTTATTTATTTCGCAAAGAACGCGACAAATGCTTATACCTAGCATGCTTAAAACCACTGAGGTTTGTCCGACATGCCGTACAGTCTGCTTTAATGCTAACATACTACATATCATCAGTAGCGTGCATTGCATATAAGCAGGTAAACTGAAGTTACAATTTGTGATCACTGAATACACTCGTGTCGTGTGTGTTTATGTTCGTATGTGTATCTTTACCAAGACGTACGTACCTACGCCGCGTCACATAGGTCTGTACTAACCTGCCTACCTGCCTACTTATTGTTTATGCCTACTGCTCTGAAAATACAATGCACGCCCCTGTATACTATAGGTAAGTATTACAATAATTTATACATTAGAAAAGTATGAACGTATGTATGGTACTTAGATAAAAAAAATTAAGGCTGGACCGATTTTAATGGGACGTTGGTGTTTGATACCGAATTTGATGTATTTGGCACCAGCTTCGAAACCAAGTAATTTATTTCACACTAGCTGTGCCCCGCGGTTTCACCCGCGTAGATTTAGTTTCTTCCTTATTGTCGCGGAACCCTTATATTTTTAATAAATTAAAGTAGCCTTAGTTACTCCTTGTTACATAACCTATCTGCCAGTGAAAGTCCCGTTAAAATCGGTCCAAATGTTTCGGAGATTACCCGGAACAAATAGACAGACAGACAGACAGACAGAGAAAAATTTTAAAACTTGGTTTTTTAGTGTCAGTAGCGTGTATACTTTCACATGCATTTAGTGAAAACCTGGTATTTTGGAATTACAAACAGACACTTCAATTTTATTTATCTGTATAGATAATTTTTTATAGTTTATTTTTGTTGTTGAAGGCGGTTTTATTATTAAAAAAGAACTACATCCCATTGAAAACCTCCTCTTTTGCGGAAGTGGGTAAAAAGTAGCCTAAGTTACTTCTCGACATCACCTATCTGCAAGTGAGTCACGTTAAAATCAGTCTAGCGGTTTCAGAGATTAGAACGAACCAATAAACAGAAATATCAGTACCGTATTTACTTTCATATGCATTGAGTGAAAAGCTGCTAATAAGAAACTAGCGGACGTCACTTGGTTTCACCCGTGTAGTTCCCATCCCCTTGGGAGTACGGGGATGAAATATAGCCTATATTAATCTACACTAATATATAAGGAGGAAACATTTGTTTGTTTGTTTGCATTGGCTCCGAAACTACGTGACTTATCTTGAAAATTCTTTCAGCAATGGATAGCTACATCATCGGAGAGTAACATAGGTTTTATTTTATCCCCTTATTCCCACGGGAACGGGAACTACGCGGGTGAAACCGCGTGGCATCCGCTAGTCAGTGATAATGTAGCATTCAAATGGTGAAAGAATTTTCAAGATCGGTCAAGTAGTTTCGGAGCCTTTTCAATGCAAACAAACAAACAAAAAAACAATCAAATCTTTCCTCATATATAATATAAGTGTAGATTACAAACAGACACTTTAATCTATTTATCTGTATAGATAAGGCAATACGCGAGTGCTATTCTCTTGTTGGTCACGTTCATAGGCTGCAGTAGCTTACCCAGTGGCGTGCATTGCATATAAGCAGGTAAGCATACAATTTGTGATCACTGAATACACTCGTGTCGTGTGTGTTTATGTTCTTATGTGTATCTTTACTAAAACATACGTACCAACACCGCGTCACATAGGTATGTACTTAAACTGCCGACCTGCCTACTTATTGTTTTTGTCTACCCCTCTGAAAATCCAATGCACGCCTCTGAGCTTACCATACCTTAATAAACGAGACATTTCAGTCAAATCGGACCTGAATTTCAGTAAATATTACAGGTTTTCATGAAGGAAATGTAATAAAGTAGCCTCGTAATGTTTGGCCGCGTGCATCGCTCGTAGCGAGTGACGTTCACCCGGGTATACCTGGGGAAAAAAGATAGTTTTATTATTCAAAAGATTTTTTATAATCATCAAATATATATGGTTGATCAAAATCGTGGCATTTTTAAATCAATCTCTCGTAATTATGGCACTAATTCAAAACAACACCCTCTATTGTAATTATGGCACTAAATTAAAACAACACCCTGTGTTGTAAATATGGCACCTATGCAAAACTACACCCTGTAATGTAAATATGGCACCAATGCAAAACTACACCTGTATCGTAAATTTGGCACCAATGCAAAACAACAACCTGTATTTTGACATTTAAGAGGCACTTTTATATATATATTGTTATCCTAACGTGTGGTAACAATGCAAAACTAAATCTGAGGGCCCAACGCGAGTTTTCTTAAAAAAACATTGCCTGCCATCAGTGGGCTGACAGATGGCGCTGTTTCGATCCCATACAAATCTGCGCTTACGTCAACGCGCTGACTTGTGACGGCGGTAGTGAAAAACTCGCACTAGGCAGATAGGCACTCTGTTTTGTTAATATGGCACTAATGCAAAACAACACATGCTTACGCCTGTATTCCCCGAAGGGGTAGGCAGAGGTTTTGTATAATTTTCAACACCCACATTTCACCGAATATTAAATGCCAACGTGACTGAGGGTGAGTCCATCGCCGTCTCAGGCAATATACATACGTCTTTGAATTATTTCTCAGACATATGCAGGTTTCCTCACGATGTTTTCCTTCACCGTAAAGCACGTGGTGTGAAATCACTGTACATAAGTTTTTAGAAAAACTTATGGGTACAGGCCCCGTTGGGATTCGAACTTCCGTCGCTTGCGTAGCAGGCGACTGCTCTAACCCCGAGGCCACCACGGCTCTTCACGGCAACACAACATCCTGTAATCTTAACTAGCCACTTTGTTCGAACAATAAATGTTGTAGTCCTCACCTGTACCCTGTGTGGCTTCCCCAGCCTCACCAACTCTGACAGAAGGACAGCGGTGTGACAGAAGTGGACATTCTCATCAGCGAGGCCGTGGATGATCAGCAGTCTACCTTCCCTGGACATTGCAATCACATTTACTTTACATTGACTTTCTTGTCACTAAAAGCAACCTTCCGAACCTGGCTGTAGCATGTATAATCTATACATGCAGATAAATAAAATTAAAGTGTCTGTTTGTAATTCCAAAATTACAGCTTTTCATTAAATGCACATGAAAGTATACACGCTCCTAGCACTAACAAACCAAGTTTTAAAATTTTTCTCTGTCTGTCTGTTTGTTCCGGGTAATCTCTGAAACGGCTGGACGGATTTTAACGGGACTTTCACTGGCAGGTAGCTGATGTATCAAGGAGTAACTGAGGCAACTTTTATTTATTAAAAATATTAGGGTTCCGCGACAATAAGGATGAAACTAAATCTACGCAGGTGAAACCGCGGGGCACAGCTTTTGACTTTGACTTTGGTCTAGTAGATATTGGACAAGGTAAGGAATGAGTTTATAAGGGGAAGTCTGAAAGTAGCACTAGTGACTGACAAGTTGAAGAATAAACATTTGTCGTGGTATGGACATGTTACGCGGAGGGATGAGGATAATGTTGACAAAAGGTTTTGTTTATGAATGTGGATGGTTACAAGGGGCGAGGAAGACCTAAGAAACGATGGATGGATTGTGTGAAACATGAGATGGCTAAAATGAGAGTGAATACCGATATTATGGCTGATAGAGAGAAATTTTATATGGACATGGGATATGGGCAGGAGGATGATAATTATATGAGTACACTAGCGGCCATCACGCGGTATCATCCTCGTAGTTCCCGTTCCCGTGGGAGTACAGAGACAAAATATAGCCTATATTAATCAGTGATAATGTATCATTCAAATAGTGAAAGAATTTAAAAAATCGGTCTAGTACTTTTTGAGCCAATTCGTTACAAACATACATAGAATCTTTATAATATATAAAATAAGTATGGAACACTGACTGGTCAGGGAAGAAGGGTGTATGGGCGAGCACGCTGGCCCTGGTGTAGGCATGCGGCGCGGCGGTAGGCAGCCCCATGTAGCGCTCGGTGTAGGCAGTGTCGTACAGCCGCCAGCTCGTCACCGGCGCGCCCGCCACGCAAACCTTGAAGATGTTCGGCCGCGTCGCTAGACCCAGGAGGGACAGGTACCCACCTAAATAAAATATATATTAAATGAATAAAATCTATATCTATCTAAAAGATAAATAAAATTAGAGTGTCTGTTTGTAATTCCAAAATAAAAGCTTTTCACTAAATGCATATGAAAGTATACACGCTACTGACACAAAAAAACCATGTTATAATTTTTTTCTCTGTCTGTCTGTTTGTTCCGGGTAATCTTTGAAGCGTCTGGACCGATTTTAACGGGACTTTAACTGGCAGATATCTAATGTTTCAAGGAGTAAATTAGGCTACTTTTATTTATTAAAAATATTTGGATTCCGCGACAATAAGGAAGAAACTAAATCTACGCGGGCGAAACCGCGGGGCACAGCTAGTATATATATATATAGATATATCACCATAGCTCCAGCCGTGTATGGCGACCCTCTCCATGTCGATGCATCCAGTCTCCTTCGCGAGCCACTGCAGTACCTCCACCTATCGACAAACATACAAAGTTCATTCATACATACATAAATGTGGGAAGAGGTTTTATGAGAGCCGTGGTGGCCTCGGGGTTAGAGCAAGTTCGAATCCCAGCGGGAACTGTACCTATTTATTTATTTATTTCTTTTGAGGAATGCTTACAGACAAATAGCTAAAAGTAGATAACAGAATAATAACTTAAGTTGTTATTACAAGCATCCACATGTAGTTAAACAAGTTGCACTTATAATAATTAATCTGTTAATCTGAAACAGGAGAAGCCAGTACAGTAAAAGTTAAATATTATAGATAGGTAAAGTTAAAATCTAATTAATCGCAGTTAGGTTATATGAGTCGTCACTGAGGCAAGTTGTCAAAAAAATCACGTGTTGGTATATTTTTAACTGTTTTATTTATTTATTAAAACTACATATACACAAAGTATGTAGGCGGAATTAATGCCATGGGCATTGTCTCCCAGTCTACCTTAGAGTGGTGCAGAGAGACAATAAGTAGGTGCATTGTATAATGGAACAAGAGATGAAACAAAATAATATAACAATACATCAATATTTTATATTAATCACATATTATACATAGAATATATATAAATTATATTATATTTATATTTTATCAATAACATATATCTATATATACATTGGTATATTGGGGTATATATATATATATATATACCAATACATATAGGTTCTATGTTTATGTATCAAAATATGGTTATGGTTTTAGTACTATTATTAAAGAGATCAAATCTAAACTACTGCTAATTTTATTAAAACTTTTGACACTTCGTAGTAAAAAGCTATTTTGTCTATAATTGGTTGTTACTAGGGACTCATGCAATAACGGTCGCTTTCTAACATTAGTCAGATATATTCGAAAACCTATTTTAGATAAAAGGTTGGAACTATCGAAATTGCCATTAACATGAGTTTTTCTAAAAACTTATGTACAGTGATTTCACACCACGTGCTTTACGGTGAAGGAAACATCGTGAGGAAACCTGCATATGTCTGAGAAGTAATTCACAGACGTATGTATAGTGCCTGAGACGGCGATGGACTCACCCTCTGTCACGCTGGCACTGATGCATCGCGTTGGCCAACGATCAGTTCCATACGCTGCGTTTCGGACGAATCGCTTGTATCAAAAAAAAACCTGTCGATCGTTTCATCCCCAGTCCTATTCGATATTTTAAACGTCTTAATCGTATGTATAGGCTTATAGTAATCAGTGTCGTAATTAAATACGCTTTATTTAGTAATTGCCTAATTACTATTTAATTTACAACTCAATTGAAAACACCCAATCTTTCCTCTCAGACGTATTGTGTCAAATGTAAAAAAAAAACCGGGGAGTTTGTTTCGCCGTGTCTTCTCCTGACAGGCTTACTTTTGTAAACGGTAGTAAATTAACTTAAGTTAGCGTAAGAGAAATGACGTTCAATAAGTGTTCCAAGTGTCCCTTATGTTGAATAAAACTTTTTGATTTGATTTGATTTGATTTGTCAAGTCGACATTCGTAAATTAAAATCCATAAAAAACCATTTGAATATAAAGAGGTTCTACCGCTAGAGGCTGTATACCTGATCGTCGAGTTCGACTTGTCCCATTTTGCCGCGGATGGCGGCCTCCCAGGCTCGGCCGCGGTGCTTGGAGCCCCGCGAGTCCACGGCCACCACGCTGAACCCGCGTGCCGCCAACATATGCATGCGCAGTTGGCGAATACCCTGCGAAAATAACAACAAAAATACTCGAATTCAACGTTATATTTTTGATAAACCCGTGTATATGCAACCTCTGTTAATATGGCACCAATGAAAAACCACACTCTGTACACTTTTAAGACACCAATGCAAAAACTACAGCCTGTATAATTTTATAGCACCAACGAAAAACTACAGCCTGTATACTTCTATATCACCAATGAAAAACCACAGCCTGTATACTTTCATAGCACTAATGAAAAACTACAGCCTGTATACTTTTATATCACCAATGAAATAGTTTTATGACACCAATGCAAAACCACAGCCTGTATAGTTTTATGGCACCAATGCAAAACTACAGATTTGTATACTTTTATATGCATTTAGTAAAAAACTGTTAAAATAGAATTATAAAGAGACTATTTAATTGATATGTACCTTATAACTATTAGTAACAGTCTGCACTTCGGGTCCTCCATACACGTGCAGCACGGTAGGGCTCCGCCCCGGCCGGCCGCAGCGCCAGAGGATGCAGTAAGCGGTCACCCCGCACGATAGCCGCGTCTCGAATATTTGCGGCGGAGGCACGTCCATTGCACTCAGAGAGTTTTCTATAACGAATGTATAAATTTTTATAATAAACTAGCTGTGCCCCGCGATTTCTCCCGCGTAGATTTAGTTTCATGCTTCATGTCGCGGAACCCTAATATTTTTAATAAATAAAAGTTACTCCTTGATATATCAGCTACCTGCCAGTGAAAGTCCCGTCAAAATCGGTCTAGCCGTTTCGGAGATTACCCGGAACAAACAGACAGACAGACAGACAGACAGAGAAAAATTTTAAAACTTGGTTTTCAGTGTCAGTATCGTGTATACTTTCATATGCATTTAGTGAAAAGCTGTTATTTTGGAATTAAAAACAGACACTTCAATTTTATTTATCTGTATAGATGCGCCGTGACGAGTTATAAGCGCTCGTTCGCGATCGCAACATAAAGCCACAAAATAAAACAAAATATACTAAAACTAGACTAGACGAGAGCCGTGGTGACCGTGAGGTTTCAGCAGTCGCCTGCTACGCAAGCAACGCAAGATCCCAAGACGCTGTACCGATGAGTATTCTAAAACATATCTGCAGGAACTACACACCACGTGCTTTACGGTGAAGGAAAACATCGTGAGGAAACCTGCATATGTCTGAGAAGTAATTCAAACACGTACGTATGTATAGTGGCTGAGACGACGATGGACTCACCATCTGTCACGTTGGCAATTAATCATATTCGGTGAAATGTGGGTGTTATTACAACACCTCTGCTTACCCCTTCGGGGAACCTTCTGGGATGGCGTGAGCGACACAGCTAGTATTAGTATAAAGGTCAGTTACCTCTAACAAGGTGTGATATATCCCCGCACTCAGACTCGAAGCTGTCCGACCGGCTGTCGCCAGATCCGTTGAAGCTGCGAGTCTCTGACGACCCTAAGGACACATTTATACAGGCTGTGGTTTTACAATAGTGCCATATTCACGGAGGTCGAAATATTCATTGAATAGATCATAAAACAATTACTTCAAATTAAAAAAAATCCTTTTAAAATCAACTATTTGCCAGGGAAAGTCCCGTTAAAATCAGTACAGCCGATTCGGAGATTAGCCGGATCAAATAGACGGACAGAGACGTTTTTTTATGTTAGTCAGTACCGCATGCATTTAGTGAAAAGCTGTTAAATTGCAATTACAAACAGACACTTCTATTCAATTATCCGTATAGATAACATGAATTTATAAACAACTGTAAATATGGCACCGATGCAAAACAACACCCTGTGCATATAGATTGTAATTAGACATTTATTAAAATGTATAAGTGTCAGTACACATTTCTATCTAATCTATACAGATAAATAAAATTGAAGTGTCTGTTTGTAATTCCAAAATAACAGCGTTTCACTCAATGCATATGAAAGTATACACGCTACTGACACAATAAAACCAAGTTTTAAAATTTTTCTCTGTCTGTCTGTCTGTTTGTTCCGGCTAATCTCCGAAACGGCTGGACCGATTTTAACGGGACTTTCACTGGATGGTAGCTGATATTACAAGGAGTAACTTAGGCTACTTTTGATTATTAAAAAACATAAGGGCTCCGTGGGACACCCATTAAATTAACTACGCGGGGCACAGCTCTTAAATTCAAGATACTTACTTTGCGTGGGTTCCATTAGGGTTCCTTGCGGTAATAAATGGTGGGGGTTCTTCTGCAGCCGGAACACGTGGGTACTGGGCACGCTACTGATGTTAGACTGGGTGATCACCGCCGTCGTACACTCCTGGGTAAACGGTTATCACATTAGGATGTACAGGTTTGTAGCAGCGTTTCTCCACTCTCACAAATGCGAAGTTTGAGTACAAATACACGAGAACCTAAATCGCGCCAGAAGAGTTTTCAAGCGCATTGCAGTATATATACAAGTGTCCAACTAGAACAGTTGGAGCCGGTGTTCCCCAGACATGACACCCGCCTCAATGGAACATCTTGTCTTTGCTGGGGATGACACTGATCATGAGCTCTCCACACAGTATATATACAAGTGTCCAACTAGAACAGTTGGAGCCGGTGTTCCCCAGACATGACACCCGCCTCAATGAGAGCATAGGGCAACACTGGCCGGAACTGTCAAGTCTTTACGTCTCCGTAAATTTTATTGTAATTAAACTTAAAATTAGTAATAGATTAAGATAAAACTTATTAATAATTATTAATTAGTGTATAAATATTAACCAAAAGTGTTCGTGAAGTAAATCTCGCAATACTTTCGTCACAATAACAACTTTAAAATTACGACTTGTGTGAACTGTCAAACAACGGACGTTATTCAAAGTTTCAAACCTATAGTGATTCATCGGAACTAAAACCCGGGGAGTATAGTGTTTTATAATTGTTTACTCATAATAATACCACACATTACATCCCTCACTTCCACATAACACTGCTCATAACCTATGAGCAACGTCCAATACACACCTGGCCCAGTGACAATCTCACTTTACTTGACTTGTTAGTGGAAGTAAAGTTGAAGACAAATACTATCGCCACAGACAGATATACACTACCTTCTACCCGTTAAATGCTATTACTGTGCTAAAATATACATATACACTACCAATTTTATTGTGGTTACACATTACTTACTGTACCTAACAACTAAACAACTTAGTTTAAACTGCTTCAGATCTCTCACGTCTCTTAATTTGCATTCCAGTCCTCTACAACAATGAATACCATGATGACCCGTAAAGCAACAGCCCGGGATGTAGAGGACAAACTCAGGAAAACATTGCAAGAACTAAAATTGTCTAAAAATCTATGCGACAAACTCCTACAAGAGAGGGATGAGAGTGAAGAGGAAGTATCTAATATCAATAGGAAAAACAGTCAGTTGAAGAGGGAAATGGCCGAACTACATCTACAATATACTGTAGTTGAGGAGGAGCGGAACCAGTTGCAGAACATTGTTTCATCGTTCAATGAGTGCAGCGACACCCACGAGAGGGCCCTGACTCGCATCTCTGAACTGGAGAATAGCTTGAGTCTTGCTCACACACAGGTGACCAAACTGGAAACAGAGAGGGACATCAACCAGACCACCTCCGCGCTCAGCCTCTACGATGAACTGGTAAACACCGACTCCGGGGCCATGCCAACCGACCATCTGGTTACTATTGACCTTACTGATGATGTTTCTTCGAATGTACATATGTCTAGCCATAATAAATTAAAAAAGTATGTTAGGTATAATAGGTTAATTAAAAAAACTAAGAAATTAATTAAAAATCATAGAAAGTTTTTCAAAAATGTAAAATTAACAAAAGACTGTTTATCCTTAAGAAAAACAATTGATTCTTATGAGTGCAGTTTATCTAGCTTAAATTTAAGATATGACACTGACATCCAACGATTGCAATCTGACTTGCAGAGCAAAGAACAGTATTTAGTTGATTTAACTAACAGATACATTAGTGCTCAGAAACAGATAGATGAGCACATTTTGGCTACCACCGAACTAGTCGATCTTTGTAATTACAATGAGGAGCGCTTTCAGTCATTGACTAATAAACACACTTGTGACTGTGTGCCCCCATCATCACCATCACCACCATCCTGCAATAGTGAGCCGCTGCCACTGCCCTGCAAGTTGCAGGTTGCTGAGTTGAATGAAAGTGTGGAACAAATAAACTCAAGTCCACCAGAATACAAAACGGTCATGTATTCAGATAAAATCGGTAGGGATTTTAGTTGCTATTTAAGAAATAAATTATCTCATGCTGTAATAAATTACTGTATGCCAGGAGCTTCATATAGACAAATTGTAAATAAAATAATTAAAAACAATCATGACAGTCACACAACAATCATAATCTTAGTTGGACAAAACCCTAGTATTACCAAACGGGAATTAATTAATAGTTTTGAGGACTTGACAAACCTGCATGTAGGCAGGGTTGTATTGTGCACTATTCCATATAGTATTAGCTATACTGAGACACAGAACAAGCATTTATCATACATAAATAGCTTATTGCATAACATGACGTGTCATAATGAACGATACATACTGTTTGACACTAATAAATTTATTAGTGGTGTAAAGGTAACTCGGGAATCTCTTTACATTCCCAAGATATATAGACAAAAGCTTGCTACATTGTTAGCTTATAATATTAACACTGTTATAGCCAATATAACAAAGCATAGGTTAAGTGACGAGCCAGTGGTAGATAGATGTTCTACTAGCACTGTGACCAATCTTATTGATTCTTTAAACCATTAAGTCAGACAACAGAGAAGTCAGGTGCATGTATTATGCGTCTGCTACACCAGAATATTAACCGCTTCTCTGGCAAAATTCTTGATCTAGAGTTATTACTAGACAAAATACCTATTGATTTTCTCTGTTTTACTGAAACTTGGTTGAAACCAGATACCATGATGTTTAATATTACTAATTATACCATTGCCAGTTCTTATAACAGACTCTCAGCGGAGGGAGGTGGTACCATCATCTTACTGAATAGTAACTTTAAGTCCAAAGAGAGAAAGGATATTACTAGTCTTTCTGTAGAGCGAGTCTGTGAAGCGGCTTGTGCAGAGTTGGATAATTATATAATTGTATGCGTATACAGATCTCCATCCTCTGATATTCACTCATTTTGTTCAACAATGGAGGTCATTCTTAAGAAAATATTTCGAACGAATAAACAAATATTGATATGTGGTGATTTTAATGTAGACATTTTAAGAAGGTCTTCTGAGGCGCGTTTATTTATATCTCTTTTTAAATCATTTAACCTGGACTTTGTATTTAATGAGCCCACGAGAATAACGGCCACTTCCTCTACTTGTATCGATAATGTAATAACTAATGGTAGTATAATAAAACAGTCTCAGATAAGTGGAATTCGATCTGACCACATGGCTCAACTAGTTGAGTTGCAATGTAGTAGGCAACCTTCTAAATCTTTTAGGGAATCTAGACCTCTCTCTGTCCATAGACTGCTGAAGTTTAAAAATAATGTTGAGTTAAAAATTAAAAAAGCAGAGTCTCGCGAACCAAACAAATATTTCAATAAATTACATGATGTCATATGTACAGAATTCAACAAGGCATGTCCTAAACAACAATATAAATTAAATAACAGATTACAGTTCAACAACTGGGCAACCAAGGGCATAAGGAAAAGTAGAGACACTTTATATGAGTTATACCACAAGAAAGCCCAAACAACTAATGTCGCTTTTCATAGTCACGTTAGAATGTACTCAAAATTATTTAAAAGAGTTTGCCAGATTGCCAAATCAAAACATATAAGTAGTGAAATTAGCCGCTCTGATGATAAAATAAAAACTGTTTGGAAAGTTATAAACAGGGAGACTGGTAGAAATAAAACTAAAGAGCAAGTAAGTAAGCTTAAAATCAATGATAGTATTATATCGGATAAGTTAGAGGTCGCAACTGCTTTTGAGAATTTTTTCGCTAACATTCCCACAGAGACTACCAAACATCTTAACTCTAGTCCGAATACAGCTGAAAGCTTATTGAAACAATCGTTACGAAAAAGCTTCCCAGATTTTAGTTTTAAACATGTACGTCCTATTGACATCATGAAGGCATTTAAATCGCTTAATATTAAAAATACGGAGGACTTATGGGGACTCTCAATTAAAAGTATCCAATCTATTATAATAACGATTGCTCCCGCATTAGCTTCTATTTTCAATTTATGTATAGATCAAGGTATATTTCCTGATATTATGAAATATAGCAAAGTAATACCGATATTTAAAGCAGGCTCTAAAGAAGATCCTTCTGATTATAGACCTATATCGATTCTTCCCGCGCTTAGCAAAATATTTGAAAAAATTCTGCTTAATCAGATGTTAGCTCACTTTAACGTACATAACATCTTGCACGATCACCAATTTGGCTTCACTAAAGGTAGATCAACAACGGACGCGGCAGCAAAATTAATAAAACACATTTTTGAGGCTTGGGAGGGCGCCTATGACGCAGTAGGAGTCTTCTGTGACCTTTCTAAAGCTTTTGACTGTGTGGATCATCGTACGCTACTTCTTAAGCTAAACTATTATGGAATTCGCGGAAATGCTCTCGACCTTTTATCCTCGTACCTATCAAATCGTCATCAGAAAGTTGGCGTCGGTGGTGTAACATCCAAGGGGTCAATAATCAAAACAGGCGTGCCGCAAGGCTCCATACTAGGCCCATTCCTGTTTCTAGCGTATATCAATGACCTACCACTTGTTGTAGAAAATATCTGTGATATTGTTCTATTTGCAGATGATACATCTTTAGTTTTCAAAGTGAGTAGAAAAGACAAAGATCTTAAGGCACTAAATGAAACTCTAACATCTGTTTCAAAATGGTTTGATGCCAATAATCTCGTTTTAAATTCTAAAAAAACAAAATGTATCCGATTTTCACCACCTAATACATCGCAAATAGATACAAATATATCATTAGTTGGGAGTCAATTGGAGTTGGTCGAAAGCACAGTATTCTTAGGTCTTACCTTAGATTCTAAATTACAATGGGGCGCCCATATTGAAGCATTGTCAAAAAAGCTTAGTTCAGCTGCGTTTGCGGTTAGAAAAATTAAACAAATGACGGATATTGATACTGCTAGATTAGTCTACTACGCTTACTTTCATAGTGTCATGTCATATGGCGTATTGTTATGGGGTTCCGCAACAGACTTAGATTCAATTTTTATACTTCAAAAGAGAGCCATCAAGGCAATATACTCGCTGGACCCCCGAGATTCTCTTAGAGATAAATTTAAAGAAATAAATATTCTCACCCTACCGTCACTGTACATTTATGAGAATTTGCTATACATGAAAAAAAATATTCATCTATTCAATTTAAACTCGGACATTCATTCAATTTCAACACGAAATAAACACAAAATTGTAGCTCCTAGATTCAGGTTAGCAAAGGTAAATAAATCATTCATGGGGAATTGTGTTCGTTTCTACAATAAAATCCCACAGTCAATAAACGCGTTAAATTATGATAAATTTAAGACACACATTAAAACTGTACTGATGAAGAAAGCTTATTATACAATTTCGGATTACATAAATGATAAAGACATATGGAATTAAAACTCTGCACAAGTAGCTCCTGCCAATGACATGGTATGCAAACATGATATGTAAATCATTTGGTATTGTTTTTACGTTTTTAATTATTATTTTTTACACATGCATGCTGATACAATTTTCACTATTGTGAATAATTTATGATGTTTTTTTTTTTGTAATTATTATTATTTTACTGTGTAATGAAATGTACATGATGCCAGCTGAGTTTCTTGCCGGTTCTTCTCAGAAGGCTAGTTTCCGAACCGGTGGTAGATTCCTCGACGTTCATAAGTGCCTTACCAGGGCCTAAACTGAATAAATCATTTTCATTTTCATCATTTTCATTTTCATTTTCAATGGAACATCTTGTCTTTGCTGGGGATGACACTGATCATGAGCTCTCCACACAGTATATATACAAGTGTCCAACTAGAACAGTTGGAGCCGGTGTTCTCCAGACATGACACCCGCCTCAATGGAACATCTTGTCTTTGCTGGGGATGACACTGATCATGAGCTCTCCACACAGTATATATACAAGTGTCCAACTAGAACAGTTGGAGCCGGTGTTCCCCAGACATGACACCCGCCTCAATGGAACATCTTGTCTTTGCTGGGGATGACACTGATCACTCGCTCCCCCCACAGGTTTCTATGTAACTAGCGGACGTCACGCGATTTCATCCGCGTAGTTCCCGTTCCCATAGGAGTACGGGGATAAAATATAAAATATATAGTCTATGTTACTCGCTGATGATGTAGCTATCCATTGCTGAAAGAATTTTCAAGATCGATCAAGTAGTTTCAGAGCCTATTCTATGCAAACAAACAAACAAAAAAGCAAGTTAGTTGTGCCCCGCAGTTTCACGTTTTTCCTAAATTGATTCACAATATATGAATCACAGCTAGTCAGAAATATGAATTGCACCTAAGTGTGAATTTTGTCATTACAGTACTGGGGTCCAACCATGAGCTCTTATTGCAATATTAATTCAGTTGTGCGACAGTGACAGATGTATGCACGTCACATACATCTGTCTCGTAAATGAGTGAAACTATCATGGCTAACAGGGTTCTCTCACGTGTCCCGCATACGTATAACACAAATTTCGCTGACATAGACCTATTTAGGTATTCAAAGGGAACTTTTAGGGCTCATGTACGTAAGATTATTCAGAAAGCTCGGACCTAAGTTTGTAATTAGGCCCATTATCCTTATTAAAATATCATCATACTTTTTTTATTTTTTTATTGTGCAGGGGTGTTCTGCCCATTGAGATATTGTTTATTATTGTATTATTTAACTGTATTATTATTATTATATTGTTCCAAAGTCTAGTTCGATCTTGCTGTGTTAAGTTGTTATTTCTTTTGGTTTTTCTTTCTTAAGTTAACTAAGATTATAATTAGTTGTGATTTTTATACTTAGGATAATATAACTAACTCTCATTTATGTATACAAAGTGCATGTTCGTGTTTCGTAACCTACTATATATTTGTTAACTCGTGGAAATCCCATTATTAGCCTTACTATAAATCTCTTTTACGTTCATATTTTGTTATAACGCCGTTGGTTTTCCTTAATAAAAAAAAAAAAAATAAAAAAAAAATAAAAAAAATAAAAAAAAAATAAAAAAAAAAATTTAAATAAAATAAATAAATGGCAATAAGAGGTCATGGTAAGGCCCCTGACCTCGTCTATGTCAACAGTGCAGGAGTGTCCCACGGCAGTGAGCAGGGTAGTCGCGTGCGCCCGCGGAGGGTCCAAGGGCGACACGTACAAGTGACGCTCCAGGGGTGTCTCTCGCAATCCCACGAAATATACCAGCTTGTTGGTTTCGTCCACCTGTTCAAAAATATAATATTATTATGTTAGAATTTTTTACAAGAACAACCGCCTTCAAAGAGAGAAAATAAAATAATTATTACAATGCTGATTGTCTGAGCGAAAAAAGCCCCATTTACTATTTATTTTTCTAGTAAAGTGTAGTTGTTAGAGATTACTAAAGGTTCTATGTCTATGTCTATGGCGTGCATTGCATATAAGCAGGTAAGCAGAAGTTACAATTTGTGATCACTGAATACACTCGTGTCGTGTGTGTTTATGTTCGTATGTGTATCTTTACCAAGACGTACGTACCTACGCCGCGTCACATAGGTATGTACTTAACCTGCCTACCTATCTACTTATTGTTTATACCTACCCTGATGAAAATACAATGCGCGCCCCTGTCTATGTTTATTGGATGACTAGCTGTGCCCCGTGGTTTCACCCGCGTAGATTTAGTTTCATCCATATTGTCGCGGAACCCTAATATTTTTAATAAATAAAAGTAGCCTAAGTTACTCCTTGAAACATCAGATACCTACCAGTAAAAGTCCCGTTAAAATCGGTCCAGTCGTTGCAGAGATTACCCGGAACAAACAGACAGACAGACAGAGAAAAAATTTAAAACTTGGTTTTTTATTGTCAGTAGCGTGTATACTCTCATATGCATTTAGTGAAAAGCTGTTATTTTGGAATTACAAACAGACACTTCAATTTTATTTATCTGTATAGATACAAAGTTAAGTCTTATAATACTGTTTGTTTCTCTAAAAAATAAATAAATGAATTATCTGCTTATATGGAACAAGCTGTGCCGCGCGATTTCTCCCGCGTAAATTTAGTTTCATACAAACTTTCATCCCCTATTTTATCCCCTTGGGGGTAGAATTAATCAAAATCCTTTGTTAGCGGATGCCTACGTCATAACATGTACCTGCATGCCAAATGTCAGCCCGATCCGTCCAGTGGTTTGGGCTGTGCGTTGATAGATCACTATGTCAGTCAGTCAGTCACCTTTGAGTTATATGTATATATTTAGATGCACGCCGCTGTCTAGACCCCCATATATATATGTCTCACCCATATCTTCCTGCCCATGACCTCCCACTCGCCAGCCGTGATGGCCTCCTTGGCCACTATGGTGGGGCCCACGGCGTTGGACTCGTCGTCCGTCAGCATTTCTATCACCGCTGCCAAATAAACACATCTGATACTATATTAAGTAACAACAATATCTATACATCTATACAGATAAATAAAATGGAAGTGTCCGTTTGTAATTCCAAAATAACAGCTTTTCACTAAATGCATATGAAAGTATACACGATACTGACACAAAAAAACCAAGTTTTAAAATTTTTCTCTGTCTGTCTGTTTGTTCCGGGTAATCTATGAAACGGATGGACGGATTTTAACTGGACTTTCACTGGTAGGTAGCTGATGATTCAAGGAGTAACTTAGGCTACATTTATTTATTAAAATTATTAGGGTTCCGCGACAATTAGGAAGAAACTAAATCTACGCAGGTGAAACCGCGGGGCACAGCTAGTCTATAAAAATAAATAACTAGCGGACGTCACGCGGTTTCACCCGTGTAATTCCCCTTCCCGTGGGAATGAAATATAGCCTATGTTACTCGCTGATGATGTAGCTATCCATTGCTGAAAGATTTTACAAGATCAGTCAAGTAGTTTCCGAGCCTATTCAATGCAAACAAACAAACAAACAGAAAAACAATCGAATCTTTCCTCTTTATAATATTAGTGTATATGATTAATATGCTCACGCCAGCCCAGAAGGGTCCCCGAAGGGGTAAGCAGAGGTGTTGTAATAACAACACTCAGATTTCACCGAATATAATTAAGTGACAGATGGTGAGTCTATCGCCGTCTCAGCCACTATACATACGTGTTTGAATTACTTCTCAGACATATGCAGGTTTCCTCACGATGTTTTCCTTCACCGTAAAGCATGTGACATCACTGCACATATTAAAAAAACACTTATTGGTAGCAAGCGACTGCTTGAGGAGCTCGTGGCACAGTTGCTATTGCACATATGATTCGATCAGCGAAGTTAAGCAACCATACGCCTAGCCAGTAGTTGGATGGGTGACCGCGGGAGTTCCCTCCGTGCCTCGGAGAGCACGTTAAGCCGTCGGTCCCGGTTGACTATTTAAGATCTTTGGCAATCGTTACAGGTCAGTCAGAGGCCTAAGAAAGTCTGACAATTGGTTTAACCCAGATTGCCGATTTTCCTCCTAAATGGGGTTACGAAGGTCAGATGGCAGTCGCTTCGTATAAAAATCAGGTGATCAGTCACATCGGGTTGAATCAAGTGCCGACCCCAAATACATGGGATAAGGCCAGGGAGATAATGGTAGACTGCTCAAATCCCAAGGCCACGGCTTTTTCAAGCAGTGTCCTTCAAGTTTCTCAAAGGTGATCAAAGTACTTACACCTAACTCGATCCCGTCGTTCAGCGACAAGGTGACAGGTGATGAGGTAGAGGTGAAGATGGCCGGTGTGCTCGGAGGCCCACACGAAGGTCACGTGGTCGGGGGGACTCGACATGAAGTGTAGTATATCGTGCACGTTGATCCACGCCTCGGGAGCCGTCTCCGATACTAGGAGTTGGATATCTTGGGGCTGAAACATTACATTTACATCTATATCTATACAGATAAATAAAATTGAAGTATCTGTTTGTAAATCCAAAATAACAGCTTTAGTATACTCGGTACTGACACTAACAAACCAAGTTTTAAAAATTTTCTCTGTCTGTTTGTTCCGGGTAATCTCTGTAACGACTTTTACCGAGTTTCTTGGCAGGTTGTTCTCAGTAAAAGCAACCTTCCGAACCTGGCGGTAGCATGTATAATCCTGTAAATTGTGTCATTCTGACGATTTGAAAGTACTTTGTATATAGTCTAATCGAATAAAGATATATTTAAGTTTGAGTTTGAGTTACAATGATATCGTACTAACATTATATACCTGTCCACTTTGCCCAGCAGTGGGCTGGTCGGGCGTGGGCGGCGCGTTGTCGTACGACGCTCGCACGCAGAACTGCGACACTGGGATCAACGCTAACTCCAAACGTTGCTGTTTTCGGTCCAGCACTTGGACCCAAACGCTGTGGAATAATAATAAATATTAATTTATAAATCTACTAGCTGTGCCCCGCAGTTTCACCCGCGTAGATTTAGTTTCTTCCTTATAGTCGCGGAACCCTAATATGTTTAATAAATAAAAGTAGCCTAAGTTACTCCTTGAAACATCAGCTACCTGCCAGTGAAAGTCGCGTTTAAATCCGTCCAGCCGTTTCAGAGATTACCCGGAACAAACAGACAGACAGACAGAGAAAAATTTTAAAACTTGGTTTTTCAGCGTCAGTAGTGTATACTTTCATATGCATATATAGAGTATAGATATCTATACAGATAAATAAAATTGAAGTGTCTGTTTATAATTCCAAAATAACAGCTTTCCACTAAATGTATATGAAAGTATACACGCTATACTGACACAAAAAACCAAGTTTTAATATTATTAGCGTTCCGCGACAATAAGGATGAAACTAAATATACGCGGGTGAAACCGCCGTTAAAATCGGTCCAGCCGTTTCAGAGATTACCCGGAGCAAACATACATACATACAGACAGACAGACGGACGGACAGAGAAAAATTACTTTTTTCCTGTCAGTATCGCATATACTTTCATATGCATTTAGTGAAAAGCTTTTATTTTGGAATTACAAACAGACACTTCAATTTTATTTATCTGTATAGATAACTTACAATTGTCCACAAGGCGTCCACCCGACCCTGGCCAGGTATTCGAACCAGGGGAAGGTGTCTTTGAGCGGCTGCCTCATCTCGTACCATCGTATGTCTGTCACTTGCATTCCGTCTGTACTCGACTCACTCGCTGCAACGATAAAAAAAAATTGGGGATCGAAGGACCAACATTACCGAATTTTTTACCAAAAATTTTTGATGATTTTTTTGTTATTATCATTATTTTACTGTGTAATGAAATGTACATGATGCCAGCCGAGTTTCTTGCCGGTTATTCTCAGAAGGCTAGTTTCCGAACCGGTGGTAAATTCCTCGACATTCATAAGTGCCTTACCAGGGCCTAAACTGAATAAATCATTTTAATGTTCAACATTTTGTATTAAACAGGGTGTAAACATTTAAGGCGATCGTCTCCCTGGCCCATGTATTTGGGGTCGGCACTTGATTCAACCCGATGTGGCTGATCACCTGATTTTTATACGAAGCGACTGCCATCTGACCTTGGTAACGTAGACGTAGGGGGTTTCGGGGGCAAAAAATTGATCTAGCTAGGTTTCACTTTCAGAAAACATCGTTTTGACCATATTTTCATGCACTGAAAAACTCATAAAATATCAATACAATACGACAGTAAATTTCGCCGACAACTGTCAAGTTATGATAGCTCAGAGGTGAGGCTGTCAGCTTACGAGGTGATAACGAAACTAGAGTACCCCGGTTCGAGACTGACGTTCACCGGTTCGATTTTTCTTTCAGTTCCTTTTTTTTCTACCAGCTTGTAGCAGCGTTTCTCCACTCGTTCATAGATGGCGCTACTCGCTAACAAATGCGAAGTTTGAGTACAAATACACGAGAACCTAAATCGCGCCATAAGAGTTTTCAAGCGCATTGCAGTATATATACAAGTTTCCAACTAGAACAGTTGGAGCCGCGGTTCCCCAGACATGACACCCGCCTGGCTGGAAGATCTTCCCTTTGCTGGGGATGAGCATGATTTTTGAGAAAACGTCAAGATTTTTTCATTCGTGGGAAAAAGTTTAGTTTTTGTGAGAAAAAGAAACCGAGCACAGCTCGGTCAACCAGGTACTATATAGATAAGTACTCACATGTATCCGTCTTGTGATAATAATCCAGGACTGTGGTCGGGGACGATCTCTGCAGTCGGAACGTTACCAACTTCAGAACCGACTTCGCATTAGGTGTGCCGGCGCGGGGGAACCTATAATATATAATTAGCACTGTGATTATATTGTCAAACTAGCTGTGCACCGCGGTTTCACCGCGTAGATTTAGTTTCATGCTTCGTGTCGCAGAACCCTAATATTTTTAATAAATAAAAATAGCCTAAGTTAGTCCTTGAAACATCAGCTACCTGCCAGTGAAAGTCCCGTTAAAATCCATCCAACCATTTCAGAGATTACCCGGAACAAACAGACAGACAGACAGAGAAAAAATTTAAAACTTGGTTTTTCCATGTCAGTAGCGTGTACACTTTCATATGCATTTGGTGAAAAGCTGTTATTTTGGAATTACAAACAGACACTTAAATTTTATTTATCTGTATAGATGTATAGATAAAAATATACTCACGCCATCCCAGAAGGTTCCCCGAAGGGGTAAGCAGAGGTGTTGTAACAACACCCACATTTCACCGAATATGATTAAGTGAGACCATCTCAGGTACTATACATACGTGTTTGAATTACTTCTCAGACATATGCAGGTTTCCTCACGATGTTTTCCTTCATCGTAAAGCACGTGGTGTGAAATCACTGTACATAAGTTTTTTAGAAAAACTCATTGGCACAGGCCCCGCTGGAATTGGAACTTGCGTCACTTGCGTAGCAGGCGACTGCTCAAACCGCAAGGCCACCATAGTTCTTGAAAGTACTTATTGTATAGTGGTGTCACCTGAACTCCTCGACCTCCCCCTGGCTGGTCTGCGAGGAGGGGAAGCTGAACACCTTCACCTCTCCCTCGTCGACCTCTTCGTACACGATGCGGTACACGTCGTCTGGAACACAACTACACCGTTAACACACACTCTACAGAGTGTCGGGGAAACCGGGCGAGCTCTTAAAATATGTGATAGGGTATAATTTTAGGAAGCAACTAGCTGTGCCCTGCGGTTTCACCCACGCGGATTTAGTTTCATTCTTATTGTCGCGAAACCCTGATATTTTAATAAATAAAAGTAGCCCAAGTTACTCCTTGAAACATCAGCTACCTACCAGTGAAAGTCCCGTTAAAATTGGTCCAGCCGTTTCAGAGATTACCCGGAACAAACAGACAGACAGAGAAAAATTTTAAAACTAGCTTTTTTAGTGTCGGTAGCGTGTATACTTTCATATGCATTTAGTGAAAAGCTATTATTTTGGAATTACAAACAGACACTTCAATTTTATTTATCTGTATAGATTAAAATTATTAAGACAAAAATATTTTCTTCCGTTTTCGAGTCATTGATGTTCAGAGTTGACCATATCAACACCTTATTTTCGCATAAAAATCAGCTGTAACATAGAGTTATTCACGTGAAATCTAACTACATTTTTATTTTTTTTCTCCCACTAATAAATCCTGAAATAATCCCATAAAACCATTATTCGAAATCATTAACCTTCCCCTTAATTTAAAAAGTTGAATGACCGCTTACGTAATGTAGGTAAACGCGGGCGCGCGTTCATTCAATCGCTTAAGGCCGCGAGCTCTTCGGCCCTTAGCAACCATAGCCTATAACTACGTTATCGTTGGAGCTAGATATTTTACGACTTCAACATAGTGATATATTCATAAAACCCTACAACTTCTAGAAGACAACTGTTCCTTTTTCTAAGACATCCTGTATATTATCTACCAAAATCCGTTGTCTACGCTAATATTATAAAGAGGAAAGATTTGATTGTTTTTTGTTTGTTTGTTTGCATTGAATAGGCTCCGAAACTACTTGACCGATCTTGAAAATTCTTTCAGCATTGGATAGCTAAATAGTCAGACTTCACTGCCGTTCCCATACAAAATGAGGAAAATACGCAGGCGATATCGTCCACGTAAACACATATTAAGACCGTATACTTGGGGCAGTGTAGTAAAAACATGTTATAGACATTACTTACCATCAGTTTTCGGTTGCCACCAAAATCCCGTGTACCGGGAGAACTCCTCCTGAGTGATGTAACATGGGACACCAGCCTGGCGCGGGTCGTCTGCTAACCTGAAAATGAAAAAATTAAAATGATTTATTCAGTTTAGGCCCTGGTAAGGCACTTATGAAAGTCGAGAATTGACCACCGGTTCGGAAACTAGCCTTCTGAGAAGAACCGGTAAGAAACTCAGCTGGCATCATGTACATATCATCGAAAGAATATAAATCATATGAAATGATCATGCATGGAATATACATTACACATTAACTTCTTGTCTGTCGGCCTAGACAAAGAAACATTATCCTCGCGCTTCGCTAATAGAAACGATACGTATATTACGTCACGCGGTGTCACTGGCGTAGTTCCCGTTCCCGTGGGAGTACGGGGATAAAATATAGCCTATGTTACTCGCTGAAAATGTATCTGAAAATGGTGAAAGTATTTTTGAAATTGGTCATTTCACCATTTGAATGCTACAAAATCATCACTGATTAATATAGGCTTCCGCATAGACTTAATTTCTTGGGCGGCCCGCGGAACCCTAATTATTTTTTTAAATTAAAAGTTGCCAAAGCTTACAACATTAGCTATCTGCCAGAGAAAGTCACGTTGAAATCGGCCCAGCCGTTTCGGAGATTAGCCGGAACAAACAGACAGACATACAGACAGATAGAGAAAGAATTAAAAAAATGGTTTAACTATGTCAGTAGGTAGGTACCGTGTGTATTTTCGCATTTAGTGAAAAGCTGTAATTTTGGAATTACAAACAGACACTTCAACTTTATTTATAAAATAAACATGTCACTAATACAAAACACCCTTTAAGCCCTTACCTGTCAGGTTCATGTCCCTTACAGGCGTAGGTGAGTCTCGTAGGCCTCCACAGTCCTCCGCCGGCCAGCCACAGGTCGCCGCGGGCCGCGTGCGCCACGAGGCCGGGCGCGCCGGGACACATGGCCGGCGTCAGCGGCGCTCCGCCCCCCGTAGTTAGCGACCGGGGGACCAGCGGCGGGTGCTATACGATACGACAATTAACTTTACATATAAAAGTTTTGTTTGTAATAGCGTTTCTCCACTCGCTCATAGATGGCGCTACTCGCTAACAAATGCGAAGCTTAAGTACAAATACACGAGAACCTAAATCGCGCCAGAAGTGTTTTCAAGCGCATTGCAGTATATACAGGCAGGGGCGTGCATTGAATTTTCATCAGGGTAGGCATAAACAATAAGTAGGTAGGTAGGCAGGTTAGTACATACCTATGTGACGCGGCGTAGGTACGTACGTGTTGGTAAAGATACACATACGAACATAAACACACACAGACACGACACGAGTGTATTCAGTGATCACAAATTGCAACTTCTGCTTACCTGCTTATATGCAATGCACGCCACTGTATACAGGGTGTCGGAGAAAAAGGAACAGGAACAGTTGAACTTGTATTTCCCCCAAGAGGTAGTCAGAGGTGTTGTAATAACAACACCGCATTTCACAGATGGTGAGTGTATCGCAGTCTCAGGTACTATGCGTCTTTGAATTACTTCTCAGACATATGCAGGTTTCCTCCCGATGTTTTCCTTCACAGTAAAGCACGTGGTGTGTCCATAAGTATTTAGATAAACTCATTGGTACAGGCCCCGCTGGGATTAGAACTTGCGTTGCAGGAGACTCTTCAACCCCAACGGCCACCACGGCTCTCATAACTTTATTAATTAGTAGGTCCATATAAATTGTTTAGCTTGAGATGACCAGCCCCCAAAAGCAGCACCTGTTTCCAAATATTAAGAGAATGCCAGGCACCCAACATACCTGAGCAGCAGTTTCCTCAGCAACAAACAGGGATGAAGCACAAGGGAACAATACCCTGCCGGTGCGGGGATGCAGCTCATAAGAAGCGATACCCCAAGCTGCCACCCTCTGTCGTTCCCACAGCAACTGTTCCTCACGGGACCACTTGCCTGATACGTCCAACGCTACATTGGACTCTATCAGTGGTTTCCATTCCAACCTGAAATTATAAATAAATAAAACAAAAATATGCTCACACCGTCCCAGAAGGGTCCACAAAGGGGTAGGGGTGTTGTAACAGCAACACCCATATTTCACCAAATATGATTAAGTGCCAATGTGTCAGATGGTGAGTCTATCGCCTTCTCAGCCACTATACAGTAACTCTTCGTATTTCTTCTCAGATATTCCTTCACCATAAAACACAGTACAAATCCTGCTGGGATTCGAACAATAACATGCGATAAGGGCAGGAAGATGATGATAGCCTGTATTCCACGTAGGCAGAGGTATTTATACGGAATCGAAGCGTATAATGTGCACATTAAAAGTAGTTGTGGATAGATTGAGTAAAAGGAGAATACCAGAAGGAATAATGACAAAAAATATTTTTCTTTAATTTACTTCTATACAGATAAATAAAATTTAAGTGTCTGTTTGTAATTCCATAATAACAGCTTTTCACTAAATGCATATGAAAGTATACACAATACACAAAAAAAACAAGTTTTATAAATTTTTTTCTGTCTGTCTGTTTGTTCCGGGTAATCTCCGAAACGATTAGACCGATTTAAACAGGACTTTCACTGGCAGATAGCTAATGTTACAAGGAGTAACATAGGCTACTATTATTTGAAAAAACATTAGGGTTCCGCGGGACACACATGAAACTAACTCTACGCGGGTGAAACCGCAGGGCACAGCTAGTTAAAGAAATATTAATTGTCTATTCAGCATTCTTTCTTCTATTTTTTTAACTAACATTTATCATCATCATCTCCCTGGCCTTATCCCATACATTGTTGGGGTCGGCACTTGATTCAACCCGATGTGGCTTCATGTTAGTCGCAATCAACTTATTAACTCCTTGTCCGTTATGTGCGCCTGGTACTTCGTGTACCATATCATCATCTCCCTGGCCTTATCCCATACATTGTTGGGGTCGGCACTTGATTCAACCCGATGTGGCTGATCACCTGATTTTTATACGGAGCGACTGCCACCTTCGCAACCCCTTTAACGAGGAAAATCAGTGATCTGGGTTAAACCAGTTGTCAGACTATTTGAGGTCTCTGACTGACCTATAACGATTGCCAAAGATGATAAATAGGCAACCGGGACCGACGGCTTAACGTGCTCTCCGAGGCACGGAGGGAACTCGGAGGTCACCCATCCAATTACTGGCTAGGGCTAGGGTTGCTTAACTTCGCTGATCGAATGATATGCGCAATAGCAACTGTGCCACGAGCTCCTCTAACTAACATTTATCATAAATTTAAATTAAAAAAATATAATTTGTGTTTTTCAAGGATTTGTCAAATTTTGGTACTCACAGATCTCTTCTCAAATGTCAATGAGTTATCGAAACAAACAGAAAGTAGTCTTAAATTTATGGTCCCTTTAATATTCAACCTCAAACCTTAGCAACATAATTATAAAAATATCTCAGCTAGGCCTCACTGTTTTATCTGCATAGGATTAACAATAACACTAAGTAACTCTTAATAACATCAGATATCTGTCAGTGAAAGTCCCATTAAAATTAGTTCAGTTGTTTCAAAGATTAAACAAAACACATAGAGTAAGAAAAAAAAATTTCACTTTTGAATATATATGCATTTGAAAAGCTGTTAATTAGGTATTACAAACAGACACTTCAATTTTATTTATGTGTATATTTACCTAGCATTATTAGCATATTGTGTTGAAGTAACATCTGTGTATAGCAGTGTTATCTCCCATCCATTTTGTGGTGTTCTCAGGAAATATATCCGAGTCTTCCCGTTACTCAGTTTCCTGAAGGATATAGCCATTGGAATCATAGTGGAAAGTGATGATAGTTCCTTTCTCAAGTCATGCACTGCTTGACGAACTTCGGCCCATGAGTACTTTTTCGATGGAGCCCTAATGTATTCCCCAGCCGCAGCACCGTCTCCCGCCTCCCTCACCTCCATATTCACTATATCCATTCTTCCACACTTAAAAATACTACAAAAATCACTCAGAAAATGTATCGTAACTAGATAGTTAAAACAAAGAAAAAGTGTAAAGGATTTTTGACACGTAATTAGCGATTATTCTATTATTTCAAGGGGTCAATCAACGCCGATCTCATTGTAATGTACAATAGCGCTGATATTTGTTGAATTTTAATAAAATTAGGGCAAATTATATCGGTTTTTTGACTTTTGGTTGACTTGCCAAAAATTGCCAAATGGTCGACCGAAAGTGAACTTACTATGGTTACTCGACCGTAACTCGATTCGATTCAAAATCTTCGAAAGTTATCGAATCAATTTGTAACTATTTAAACTTATTTAAATTTAAACTTATTTTCTACTGTAGGATAAATATAATATAAATTAAGTACAATAAGTTAATACTCATTTATCAAAAGGACATTGTAGGTAAATAAAAGAAAATTTTACTGTCTTTGTTTAAGTCATCGGATCGCATCGAGAGATCACAACTATCACAAGTTTTAATCACACGAATGAAACTCTCAATCGAGCAACGGATACACGTACAAAATAAATCCAATAACTGACAACTGTCAAATTATCAGCCTGCTGAGCTAGATATCCAAACAAAATTAAAAAATTATACCAGCAAACTTGCCAACCATATAAAATAGTAACAGAATGGAATTTCGCCATAAATAAAAATAAACGGTCTATTGCATTCCCATTAAAAATAATATTTTTAGTAATATACAAATAAAAGATAAAGTAAAGTTTTTGCAAACATAAAGATTCAGAAGGAAGTTTATTTCATTTTCAGCAAGCAAAAATGACAAAAGTTGATGAGCCAGCGGATATGACATAATTTTTTTTCCTGCAGAATGTTACCGCAGTTCCGTCCGTCCCGGCAGCAACAAAATGCCGCCGAACTGTCAATAGGGCAAACATGTCGCTCTAACTTCATTCGGGTCGCTGTTTTCTTTTTGCTTTTACGCATTTATAAAAATGGCATCAATAATTAGCTCGCTACGGACTTGTAGATTATTGCTTTTATTATTTTTCTGTGACTATGTGAATGCCAATAACGCGTCGGTTCCATGGATACTATCGATAAAAGTGGGTAGCAGAATATGTGATGAATACAGTTGTAAATATTTACTAAATGTGCAAGGTGGTGACTTTCTCGGGCATTTATCTTGGAGACTGACCCCTGAGGCCGGTGCTAGGGGTGGTAGCTGTGACGTTATCTACCCTAATTACGAACTAAAAGAGATTGAAACGCTCCAATTACATACGACATTGGAAATCATGGTGCCTGTATCAGATAAGAAAATTTATTTTTGTCTGCGTCAAAACATGAATAACACCCCTTTCGGGAGTAAATGGGCCCACCAAGGTAGCCAGCATTATTTAGAACCTACGAACGATGGTGTTTCTCCTACGTTTGGCCAAAATATGTAAGTATTTTTCACAGTTTTATATTTTTTTATAACATTTTTTCTATCTTCATATTAATTCTTTTTACTAATTCAATATTATAATTTTTATGTTTATTAAAGTATTTTCCATTTATTTAACAATTTTTCTATAATTTTTTTACCTATCTGTAACAATGGGGCCTTTTTTAATTAATATAACTTTTAGATATAATAGTTTCAAATTTCAGGTATTTAAGCACAATAAAAGTACCGAAGAAAATATGATGTGAAAAATAAATAAATATTAATAAATTGATAATGACCATGTGACCTTTTACAGCCAAAATAATCTTCATCTGAATATAATTATCCTTCTATTTATTAAAAAACTGCTGAAATGTAATGTGTTTTTTATAAATCAAAGTAGCCAATGTTTCTCCATGTATCATCAGCTATCTCTCAGTGAAAGTCCTATTAAAATCGGTACAGCAGTTTCAGAGATTATCCAGACCAAATGTGTTCCAAAATGTAATTCCAAATTAGCAGCTTTTCACTAAATGCACACGCTACTGACACTAAAAAGAGAAAATTTTAAAATTTTTCTGTCTGTCTGTCTGTTTATTCCGCGCTATCTCTGAAAGGGGTGAACGGATTTTAGCGGGACTTTCACTGGTAGGTAGATGTTGTTCCAAGGAGTAACTTAGGCTTCTTTTATTTGTTAAAAATATTAAGGTTATTAACAAAATCTACACGGATGAAACAGCGGGGCACAGCTAGTACTAAGACTAGCTTTGCTCAGCGGTTTCACCGGTGTAGACCAAATTTCATGGGTGGCTTAGTTCCACTGTGATTTTTAATAGAATTTAGCCTAAGTTACTTCACTAAAGCAGTGGCGTGCATTGCATATAAGCAGGTAAGCAGAAGTTACAATTTGTGATCACTGAATACACTCGTGTCGTGTGTGTGTGTGTGTCTTTAACAAGACGTACATACCTACGCCGCGTCACAAAGGTATGTACTTAACCTGCCTACCTGCTTAGTTATTGTTTATGCCTACCCCTCTGAAAATCCAATGCACGCCCCTGCACTATAGTCCGGTGAAAGTCCCTTTAAAATAGGTTCAGCAGCCTTAGAGGTTAGCTGGAAGTGACAGACATACAGACATAAGGACAAACAGACGGGAATATTTTTTTGTTTTTTTTTTTATGTAGTTTTCGTTAACCATTCATAGGAATTTGGTGAACTATTAAGTATACTTCACTGCTAACATCGCATCTTTTTGTAAATTCTCTCAAAGTAGAACACGCAGATGCGTCGTCAGCGTTGTAACGTCACATGTTTTTACATCTATACAGATAAATAAAATTGAAGTGTCTGTTTGTAATTCCAAAATAACAGCTTTTCACCAAATGCATATGAAAGTATACACGCTACTGACACTAAAAAACCAAGTTTAAAATTTTTTCTCTGTCTGTCTGTCTGTCTATTCCGGGTAATCTCCGAAACGGCTGGACGGATTTTAACGGGAGTTTCACTGGTAGGTACCTGATGTTTCAAGGAGTAACTTAGGCTACTTTTATTTATCAAAAACATTAGGGATCCGCAACAATAAGGATGAAACTGAATCTACGCGGGTGAAACCGCGGGGCACAGCTAGTTGACAATATCGCCTGCGTATTTTCCTCATGTTGTATGGGAACGTTAAAAAGCGCCCCAAGCGGCGAGTGTAAGAAGTTTTACGTGTCCATACAAAAGCGCAAAACGCAAGGTCAAGCGACGATGTTCGTTTCAAAACATTACTTGGGGCACTGTGTAAAGCGGCAGGGCGCGGTCGGCTTTCACTATGATTATCACGTGATCAAGTGAAACAAAATGTATTTTTAGAACATAGCTTTAATTGCACACTAAAATTATACGTAACTAGCAAACCCGGCGAACTCCGTCTCGCCATTTTCACTACTTCACAGTGAACACAATACCGGTTTCTAGCGTCGGACTCGAAGACCAGCGTTGGTTTCAATTATAGGATATTGATACATAAAACTTAGAGAATAAGGTTCAATTTCGTATCTTTCAAACCGACACTCGACGACAAGTGCGGCGTTGAGAAACCTTAGTGAATAACGCGTCTGTTTCTCAGCGACGAACTCGACGTCGAGCGTCGGTTTCAATCATTACAAATTTATACTTAACACATAAGCGATAAAGTTCAATTTCGTATATTTGAAACTGACTATTATCGTGCAACCAAACCTTAATTTGCAAATGAAATAATTAATAAAATAGAAAACAGCGCAATATGAGAAAAAGATTTGGAGGTTACAGATTTGGAGGTTACAGATTCCGAGGGAACGTATTTGGAGGTTACAGATTCCGAGGGCACAAATTTGGAGGTTACAGGTGTAGAGCTTGCAGATTTGAAGGATACATAGTTGCATGTCACTGGTTCAGAATATCCGATCGATTCTATTATGTGCCGCTTGAATTCGTCAATTGGGAATGTTAGGTCCTTAGGGTCCGGTGCTTCGATTAAAATACAATCGCGTACATCAGTAATACTAACATCATGAATGTTGACAACAATTACATTAATCGAATTGGCGATGCTCAAATTTGTAGAGTTGACAACCATGATATTCCTTGATCTACTTACAGTTATATTATTCGTCTTTGATCCAAATGTAAAACTATTTTCAATTGATGTAACAATCTCAGTAAAAAGCATAAACTTATTCCCACCGTATACATAGTTTACATTATACCGTTTCTTGTAGGGAGCAGTTGCTTCTATTCTGATAACCACGGTTACGTTCTCCGCGTTTGTGACGCGCACTTTGCTTACATTCTTCAGTTCCAAATGCGTTACATTAGACATAATAAAATCTTTTGATGAAGTTACGCTTACATTATTTGCGTTGATTATATTGGCTTTGTTTGAATACTTCAGTTCCAAATGCGTTACATTAGACATAATAACATCTTTTGATGAAGTTACGCTTACATTATTTGCGTTGATTATATTGGCTTTGTTTGAATACTTCAGTTCCAAATGCGTTACATTAGACATAATAAAATCTTTTGATGAAGTTACGCTTACATTATTTGCGTTGATTATATTGGCTTTGTTTGAATACTTCAGTTCCAAATGCGTTACATTAGACATAATAACATCTTTTGATGAAGTTACGCTTACATTATTTGCGTTGATTATATTGGCTTTGTTTGAATACTTCAGTTCCAAATGCGTTACATTAGACATAATAAAATCTTTTGATGAAGTTACGCTTACATTATTTGCGTTGATTATATTGGCTTTGTTTGAATACTTCAGTTCCAAATGCGTTACATTAGACATAATAAAATCTTTTGATGAAGTTACGCTTACATTATTTGCGTTGATTATATTGGCTTTGTTTGAATACTTCAGTTCCAAATGCGTTACATTAGACATAATAACATCTTTTGATGAAGTTACGCTTACATTATTTGCGTTGATTATATTGGCTTTGTTTGAATACTTCAGTTCCAAATGCGTTACATTAGACATAGTTACATCGTTACACCACGTTACTATCACATTATTTGAGTTGGTTATGTTTTCTCTGTTTGCATACTCCAGTTCCAAATGCGTTACATTAGACATAATTACATCTTTTGATGAAGTAACACTTAAATTTTTCGCGTTGATTACATTGACTTCGTCAGAATACTTCAGTTCCAAATGCGTTACATTAGACATAATAACATCGTTTGATGAAGTTACGCTTACATTATTCACGTTGGTTATATTGATTTTATTTGAATACTCCAGCTCCAAAAGTGTTACATTATACATAGTTACACCGTCACACGACGTTACTATCACATTATTTGCGTTGGTTATGTTTTCTCCGTTTGCATAGTTCAGTTCCAAATGCGTTACATCAGCCATAACTACATCTTTAGATGACGTTACTCTTACATTTTTTCCATTGATTATATTAGCTTCGTCTGAATACTTGAGTTCCAAATGCGTTACATTAGCCATAGCCACAGCATTCGATGACGTTACACTCACATTATTCACGTTGGTTATATTGATTTTATTTGAATACTTCAGCTCCAAAAGTGTTACATTATTAATGTTGCAATTACCGTCTTTGCTTTCATTGTTATATAAATTAATAGTTTCTTCTCGGCTTATACCCCGTTTGCAAGGACTTGAATTGTCGACTAGCTTCCTTCCTTCCACTTCTGCCGTAATTATGACTTGTAGAAAAAAACATAATGAGAGTGTACTAAACATTATGGTAGCGGTTCTTTACTAGCACGTTATCGACTAACGAATACATAGGATGTTGGATTACTTATATATGTGTTGGGAATTGAGGAAAAATTTGGTCATTAGTACCTATTTCCCTAAGTCAACGTCAAAGTCAAAAATATTTTAATTCGATTAGACTTTTTACAAAGTACTTTCAAATCGTCAGAACGACATGGTTTACATGGTTATACAGGATTATACATGCTACCGCCAGGTTCGGAAGGTTGCTTTTACTGAGAACAACCTGGCACGAAACTCGGTAATTACTCTTTTCAAAAATATTGTACAATTTTAAAAAACAAAGTACTTAAATCACTTGAGAAATGTAAGCCCATGGACACGGTTCCAATGCACAAATGTCGATAAAAATTGACATAAAGAAAAGTCTAGTAGTTTTACTTATATCTAAATGCGTAGCCGTTGAGATGACCTAACAGTAACAGGAATGTAGGAAATTCCTTTGGGTTTTTTAATCTCTGCGATATCAACGCTAGGACTTTCCCACTATCGTGTTAGTACCAAATAAGCAGGGGAAGTCCTTCCATGAAAGTTAAAAATATAATAACTAATTATGTTTTTCTCCTAACTAAAGTACCATGACGCAATCGTATAATCTTGTTACAATACATTGTATAATCTTCTTATTTATAAAAACTAGCTGTGCCCCGCGGTTTCACCCGCATAGATTTAGCTTCATCCTTATTGTCGCGGAACCCTAAAAATTTTAATAAATAAAAGTAGCCTAAGTTACTCCTTGAAACATCAGCTACCTGCCAGCGAAAGTCCCGTTAAAATCGGTCCAGCCGTTTCAGAGATTACCCGGAACAAACAGACAGACAGAGATAAATTTTAAATCTTGGTTTTTCAGTGTCAGTAACGTGTATACTTTCATATGCGTTTAGTGAAAAGCTTTTATTTTGGAATAACAAACAGACACTTCAATTTTATTTATCTGTATAGATAAAAACTAGCTGTGCCCCGCGGTTTCACCCGCGTAGAATAAAAGTAGCCTAATTTCGAGAAAATCATTTTCTGCGTCTCCTCAAGTGAGTAAAAACACATTGCTACATTTGAACGCTCAACGACGATATGCAGGTTTCCTCACGATGTTTTCCTTCACCGTAAAGCACGTGGTGTGAAATCAATGCACATAAGTTTTAGAAAAACTCATTGGTAAATACCTCGCTGGGATTGCCCCTCGGCCACCACGGCTCCATACAAACAAGAATTACAAACAGACACCAAAATTTTATTTATCTGTATAGTTTTAAAAGCTGACAACCAACTCTTACATAAATTGCACTATACAATATCTACGCGGACGAAGACGCGGGCAGAAGCTATCAATACAGATAAATAAAATTGAAGTGTCTGTTTGTAACTGCAAAATAACAACTTTTCACTAAATGCATATGAAAGTATACACGGTACCGACATAGAAAAACCAATTTATACATTTTTTCTCCGTCTGTCTGTCTGTCTGTTTGTTCCGGATAATCTCCGAAACGGCTGGACGGATTTTAACGGGACTTTCACTGACGGATAGCTAATGTTACAAGGAGTAACTTAGGCTACTTAGATTTTAAAAAAACATTAGGGATCCGCGGGCAACCATGAATTAATATCTACGCGGGTGAAACGCGGGGCACAGCTAGTTTCTCAAACTCAAACTAAAATATATCTTTATTCGATTAGACTTTATACAAAGTACTTTCAAATCGTCAGAATGACACAATTACACAGGATTATACATGCTACCGCCAGGTTCGGAAGGTTGCTTTTACTGAGAAGAATAAAGTTTTAATATAAAGACCAAAAGAAGTATAAATATAGGTTAGTACCTATAAAATACTACTGCCATACGTAGTTGTGACGTACAAGCAGACCTTCTAACGGTGTCGAATGACGCATCGCCATAGCACAAAACAGAAAGGGAACAGAGTGCCTAGTGCGAGTTTTTTTAAAATCGCCGTCACAAGTCACCGCGTCGACGTAAACGCAGATTAGTATGGGCTCACAATAGTGTCATGTTTAGGCCGACAGAGGCGCTGTTCGGATCCTATACAAATCTGCGTTTACGTCGACTCGGTGACTTGTGTCAATGGCAGTGAAAAACTCGCACTAGGCATTCAGGAGCCTTACCACGAGCTCTTATTGCCATGATAGTTTCACTCATTTATGAGACAGATGTGACGTGTATACATTTGTCACTGTCGCACAACTGAATTATCATTGCAATAAGAGCTCATGGTTGGGCCCCAGACTGTCGGATTCTGGCATTCATATAGCTCCCGTCACGAGGTTTGAGCGTTCTTGATGGCGCTTGCGCCATGTAAGATAGATGCACTTAATCATCTTGTGTGTAAAGTGTGTGTTGTTATTACAACAGGGTTGTTCCAATAATCCGCATTAAAAATCCCCATCAGTGGGGAATAGTGGGGAAAAAGTCCAAAAATCCCCATTGCGATCGAAAGCAGCTCGGAATGGGGATTTTTGAACAAATTTTCCACATAAAAATAAATTAATAAATATTTAATACTAGCTGTGCCCCGCGGTTTCTCCCGCATAGATTTATTTTCATACTTCACATCGCGGAACTTTTATATTTTTAATAAATAAAAGTAGCCTTAGTTACTCCTTGAAACATTATCAACCTGCCAGTGAAAGTCCCGTTAAAATCGGTCCAGCCGTTTCAGAGATTACCCGGAACAAACAGACAGACAGAGAAAAATTATAAAACTTAGTTTTTTAGTGTCAGTAGCGTGTATACTTTCATATGCATTTAGTGTAAAGCTGTTATTTTGGATTTACAAACAGACACTTCAATTTTATTTATCTGTATAGATGGACAACATACTGTATTTTCATAGCGTTGCGTATCAAACGACCTTGCCATTATACTCGGCCAACGTAAACATATGCCTACCGCCTACCGAAAGAAGCGGTTTGTTTACTTATTATTGCGGGGTGTGGCTCATATTATCCGAAAATGGCTTTAATCTGATTTACATTAGCCCAATCTACGTAATAATCTCTAATGAAAGCTTTCGACGTCGTAGCGACTTAGTCGTTGACAGTGTTTTTTTGTAAATCCAAAATAATAGCCTTTCACTAAATGCATATGAAAGTGTACACGCAACAGACACTGAAATACCAAGATTTAATTTTTTTCTCTATCTGTCTGTCTGTCTGTTGGTTCCGGGTAAACTCTGAAACGGCGGGACCAATTTTAACGGGACTTTCAGTGGCAGGTTGATGATGTTTCAAGGAGTAACTTACGCTATATCTATACAGATAAATAAAATTGAAGTGCCTGTTAGTAATTCCAAAATTACAGCTTTTCACTAAATGCATATGAAAGTATACACGCTACTGACACTGAAAAACCAATTTTTATAATTTTTCTCTGTCTGTCTGTCTGTCTGTCTGTCTGTTTGTTCCGGGTAATCTCTAAAACGGCTGGACCGATTTTAACGGAACTTTCACAGGCGGGTAGCTGATGTTTCAAGGAGTAACTTAGGCAACTTTTATTTATAAAAAATATTAGGGTTCCGCGACAGTAAGGAAGAAACTAAATCTACGCGGGTGAAACCGCGGGGCACAGCTACTCATCAATATAATCAGTTTTTGTTTGATGCCTTTAAATTTAATGCGTGTCAATTATAAACGCTTCTCTAAAAAGCTTTTAATTTGGAATTACAAACAGACACTTTATTTTTATTTATCTAAATATAACTATCCTCTTTGTCCCCAGGAACAACGAAACCAATAAACAGACAAGCAACCTTCAGGAAATAAACGCAGAATGGTCAGATCTAACTCACGACATCGACGTAAACTACCAACCTAACGCTCCTAGGCTTACAAGAGACGAACAAAATGACGTCGAAGTTCTTATTAATGATAAATATGTACCTCTTAGTGAAGTACAGGATAATCTAGACAAACCAATGCGTGAAATAACATCTAATTCCATCAGTAAAAGAGAAGTTAGAAGTATCGGCGAAGTAAATACTGTTACAAACAAGGCTATTGATACACTAGAAGTAGAGAATTCAGCTAACGATCCACAAGCAATCAATCATTTAGATTCAGATATAGTTGGTGTCAGTAAAAATGCGCTAGAGAAGAAAGCTAGGGAAGTAAGAAGTACGGATTTGAAATTCAGCGAAACGCCATTACTGCAAATACCAAGTTTAGTATCGGATAGTCCTAAAATTCTCGAAGCAGGCACGCCGATGAAAACTGAGACTTCAGCTCCGCACGTTAGAGTTGAAAGTCCAGTGAGTGTTACTCCTAGTCTTGAAATTCGCGATGCAAACGCAATGGAAACTGACATCTCAGAACCACATGATAAAGTAGAAAATCCAACGCTTTCAACACAGTCGTTAGATGTAAATCCAAGAGTTAGACGCCAAGTGACCAGTTCTGTAATGGATGACTTCACAAGTGTCAAAGCTGATCCTATAATGATAAATATAGAAGGTCTAAGGATAGAAGATTCGTCGAAGGAACCTAAGATTATCGATGATGGAATACCTAGTGTGCTGGCTGACTCTCCTGTTACTTTGAGGTAAGGGATTGTGAACTTTATATAAATGTGTTGTAACGATAACACCCACATTTCACCGAATATGATTAAGTGCCAACGTGACAGAGGGTGAGTCCATCGCCGTCTCAGGCACTTTACATAAGTCTTTGTGGTAAATTCTCGACGTTCAAAAGTGCCTTACCAGGGCCTAAACTGAATAAATATTTTTTCATTTTCATTTAAATTACTTCTCAGACATATTCAGGTTTCCTCACGATATTTTCCTTCACCGTAAAGCACGTGGTGTGAAATCACTACACATAAGTTTTTTAGAAAAACTCACAGGCCCCGCTGGGATTCGAACTCGCGTTGCTTGCGTAACAGGCGACTGTTCTGACCCTGAGGTCACCACGGCTCAATGTGTGTGTGTGTGTATATTTATGTATTCTTGAATTTAACAAAACCGTGGCATTACAGGGTGTTCGGCGAAGGTCTGACCAGCAGGACAGTGATCGCCTTCACTCATGATGAGCAGGAATATGGACAACCCTGCAAGTTCCTGCTCAAAGGAGAGTATATGGTATGCATTTTATCTTATCTTATACCTTTAACGAGCAATTCTTGTATATATAGAATCTGGATCTCGGGAACGGCTGCAACGATTTTCATGAAATTTTGTATGTAGGGGGTTTCGGGGGCAAAAAATGGATCTAGCTAGGTTTCACTTTCAGAAAACATCGTTTTGACCATGTTTTTATGCACTGAAAAACTCATAAATATCAATACAATACGACAGTAAATTTCGCCGACAACTGTCAAGTTATGATTATAGGCTTACAAGGTGATCACGAAACTAGACTACCCCGGTTCGGAACTGACGTTCACCGGGTCGATTTTTTCCTTTTGGTTCCTTTTTTTTCTACTAGCTTTTTTGAGAAAACGTCAAGTTTTTTTCTTATGTGGGAAAAAGTTTTTTTGTGAGAAAAAGAAACCGAGCACAGCTCGGTCAACCAGGTACTATAGTCTTTATTAGCGGACGTCACGCGGTTTCACCCGCTTAGTTCCCGTTCCCGTGGGAGTCCGGGGATAAAATATAGCCTATATTAATCAGTGATAATGTAGCATTCAAATGGTGAAAGATTTTTTTAAATCTGTCTATGACTTTTTAAGCTAATTCGTTACAAACATACATACAAATCTATCCTCTTTATAATATAAGTATAGATAGATTTTGGCCAATTCTTAGTCCTGAAAATGAAAATGATTTAATCAGGTTAGGCCCTGGTAAGGCACTTATGAATGTCGAGGAATTTACCACCGGTTCGGAAACTAGCCTTCTGAGAAGAACCGGCAAGAAACTACATTTTCATAGCAATACTAGCTGTGCCCTGCGGTTTCACCCGCGTAGATTAGAATTTTTTCTAAAAAATAAAAACAATTAGGGGTGGACTACCCCTAACATTTAGGGGGATGAAAAATAGATGTTGGCCGATTCTCATAGATACCGGATAAGCACAAAAAATTTCATTAAAATCGGTCAAGCCGTTTCGGAGGAGTATGGCAACGAAAACTGTGACACGAGAATTTTATATATTAGATGTCGTGTCGTTCACAAGAAATATTCTCGCTACTTAAGTAATGAAAAGAATTTGGAGAAAGTAATTGAATTGCGTGCCTCGCTGCCATATTACCGCAAACACTGTTACTATGAAAACTCGAAAGTGACACACATCCTTCCCAAATTTTATTCATTTTGAGAGTTACCTCAAATCGTCGTTGAGCGTTCAAAAGTAGCTATGTGTTACACACTTTAGGAGACGCAGAAAATTATTTTCTCGAAATATGGCCCGAATATTAAAAAAAAATATTCTTACTATTGATACATATAACAAATTTACAGAGTTTTTTTTAAGATTAATGTTTGATAGGTATTATTATTAACTAGCTGTGCCCCGCGGTTTCACTCGCGTAGATTTAGTTTCATCCGTATTGTCGCGGAACCCTAATATTTTTGATAAATAAAAGTAGCCTAAGTTACAACCTGAAACATCAGCTACCTGCCAGTGAAAGTCCCGTTAAAATCGGTCCAGCCGTTTCAGAGATTACCCGGAACAAACAGACAGACAGACAGACAGACGGACAGACAGAAAAATTGGGTTTTCGGTCTCAGTAGCGTGTATACTTTCATATGCATTGAGTGAAAAGCTGTTATTTTGAAATTACAGACACTTCAATTTTATTTATCTGTATAGATTTATATTGGATAGGTATACTTACTTGATTAATAATGACAAAATTAAAAATTACTGGAAATTTTGACACAGAGTTCACGAAATACACATAGCGACTTTTGCACGCGCAACGACGATATGATAAAAATAGGAACTATTATAAGATCATTCATCACTCTCCGTCCGTGCGACACCTTCGATTTTCCAGATATTGAGGTCTATAATCGATATAGTCGTATAACAATCAATCAAGGTCCACGCGTCGACACGATAAAAATAGTTTACAAATTTCTATTTTCAAGAAAACTTGTCTTTTTCTTCCAACTTTTTTATGTTTTGGGATAAGGACAAAATTATATGTTGCATAAGATTTCTAAGAAACGATGGATGCATTGTGTGGAAGATATGGCTAAGGGAGTGAATACAGATATGACGGCTGATAGAGAGGAATGGAAGAGAAGAACACATTCCAAAAACATGGATTATGATATATTTTTGTCGACAGGTCAAAGAAGGTTCTCTTCAAGGCAAGACGGCATTATACGACATCATAGCCCCAGCCCCTATAACCGGCTCAAAGCTATACATATGCGCTAAAAACCTCAAATACGGCACCAACCCATCCAAAGACGAAGAGAAATATCTCCATCAAGGCACAGAATCTTACAAAATGCTCGCTTCACACGAAAAACTCCTACCACTATGGGTCACCTTAACCCTTATCCTGGTTTGCCTGATGTTCTCAGCCCTTTTCTCAGGACTGAATCTAGGCTTAATGTCCTTAGATAGAACAGAATTGAAGATCATATCGAACACGGGAACGGAGCAGGAGAGGAAGTACGCCAGGGCGATAATGCCAGTGCGCGATCATGGGAACTATTTACTGTGCAGTATTTTGCTGGGAAATGTTGCTGTCAATTCGACGTTTACAATTTTGCTGGATGAACTCACGTCGGGGCTGTTTGCTGTGATATTCTCGACGTTGGCTATCGTGCTGTTGGGTGAGATTACTCCGCAAGCGATATGTTCGAGACACGGACTTATGGTTGGAGCTAAGAGTATTATGGTTACGAAGGTGAGTTTTTCTTCCATATATGTTTATTTTTTAGGTACATACATATATACTCCTCCATCACTCCTGTATTCCCCTCGCGGGTAGGCAGCGGGGTTGTAATAACAACACACACTTTTCACACAAGATGATTAAGTGCCAATGTGATGGTGAGTCTATCGCAGCCGCACTATACCCACATACGTGTTTGAATGACGTCTCAGACTCAGGTTTCCTCGCGATGTTTTCCTTCACCGTGAAGTACGTGGTGTGGAATCACTGCACATTGTTGCTTTGCAGGCGACTGCTCAATCAAAAGGCCACCACGGCTATTTTGTAGGTATACTTGATATGCCGGAGCCGTGGTGGCCGTGGGGTTGATCAGCCACATCGGGTTGAATCTAGTGCCGACCCCAACAATGTATGGGATAAGGCCAGGGAGATGATGATATGGTACACGAAGTACCAGGCGCACATAACGGACAAGGAGTTAATAAGTTGATTGCGACTAACATGGAGCCACATCGGGTTGAATCAAGTGCCGACCCCAACAATGTATGGGATAAGGCCAGGGAGATGATGATATGGTACACGAAGTACCAGGCGCACATAACGGACAAGGAGTTAATAAGTTGATTGCGACTAACATGGAGCCACATCGGGTTGAATCAAGTGCCGACCCCAACAATGTATGGGATAAGGCCAGGGAGATGATGATATGGTACACGAAGTACCAGGCGCACGTAACGGACAAGGAGTTAATAAGTTGATTGCGACTAACATGGAGCCACATCGGGTTGAATCAAGTGCCGACCCCAACAATGTATGGGATAAGGCCAGAGACGATGATATGACGTCACACGGTCAATGTATTAAGACTAGGTTGCAAAGCCACTGGTAAATTCGATTAGGGGTAAATTTTTGAATGCTCTCAATGGTCTACAGTGGTTTTGTTGCCCTAGGTATAAAGTTTTTGCGTCTATTTATGCACACAATTCATGAAACTATCAATGATTTTGTAAGATTTGCTCTGATTTTTTATCATGACTAGAAAATTATATTTTATACTAGCAGTGTCCCGCGGAACCCTAATATTTTTTAAATAATAGTAGCCTATGTAACTCCTTGTAACATTAGCTATCTGCCAGTGAAAGTCCCGTTAAAATCTAATCTAACAGATTACCCGGAACAAACAGACAGAGAAAAATTTTAAAACTTGGTTTTTTCATTGTCAGTAACGTGTATACTTTCATATGCATTTAGTGAAAAGCTGTTATTTTGGAATTACAAACAGACACTTAAATTTTATTTATCTGTATAGATTTAACAAACCGATACTTGCAATTTTGCAAAATATAATATATGCAAAAATCATGATAATACGAGCATATTGATAACTTTCATGAATATATTCGTAAAATGAAAATGAAAATGATTTATTCAGTTTAGGCCCTGGTAAGGCACTTATGAATGTCGAGGAATTTACCACCGGTTCGGAAACTAGCCTTCTGAGAAGAACCGGCAAGAAACTCAGCTGGCATCATGTACATTTCTACACAGTAAAATAATAATAATTACAAAAAAAACATCATAAATTATTATATCGTAATCTGGGCACTTCGAAACGTAAAAATTTGCGAACCTTAGTCGAGCAGCTCTGAATATCGAACGAGGGATGCCTATCTGTATTTTTGTATATTTCAGGCTGTGATGGCGCTGACTGCTCCCCTGGCTTATCCAGTGAGCAAATTGCTCGACTATTTCCTCGGCGAGGAGATAGGCAGTGTCTACAACCGGGAACGGCTGAAGGAACTCGTTAAGGTAAACACTATTATACCCGTACATTCATGAGACTGGGAGTGGGCTATCATCATCTCAAACTCAAATATATCTTTATTCGATTAGATTTTATTCAAAGTACTTTCAAATCGTCAGAATGACATAATTACACAGTATTATACATGCTACCGCCAGGTTCGGAAGGTTGCTTTTACTGAGAACAACCTGGCAAGAAACTCAGTAATTACTCTCTTAAAGAATCCTGCCCTCATCCCATTTAACTAGCTTTTTACAATCTTGCAATCAGCATTGCCAGACGATTTTAGCGGGACGTCCCGATTTTTAAATTTTAAATGAAAATGAAAATGAAAATGGCCCTGGTAAGGCACTTATGAAAGTCGAGAATTTACCTCCGGTTCGGAAACTAGCCTTCTGAGAACAACCGGCAAGAAACTCAGCTGGCATCATGTACATATCATCGAAATATATAAATCATATGAAATCATCAATATAATACAAAATCAAATTTGATAATAGGTATAATTCTGTGTATAAGTATAATGTCAAGCGGGACAGGCTCAGTCCTGCTTTTCGGAGATAACTCGAGACGAATAAGACTATTTAACAATAGGATCTAATTTAAAATATTATATTCTTATTGAAATACATTCTCTATAGAAATGTTTGCTATCTATTGTCACGTAAATGTAATTTTAATTAAAACTAGCTGTGCCCCGCGGTTTCACCCGCGTTGATTTAGTTTCTTCCTTATTGTCGCGGAACCCTAATATTTTTAAAAAATAAAATTAGCCTTAGTTACTCCTTGAAACATCAGCTACCTACCAGTGAAAGTCCCGTTAAAATCCGTCCAGCCGTTTCAGAGATTACACAGACAAACAAACAGACAGACAGACAGAGAAAAAATTTAAAACTTGGTTTTTTAGTGTCAGTATCGTGTATACTTTCATATGCATTTAGTGAAAAGCTGTTATTTTGGAATAACAAACAGACACTTCAATTTTATTTGTCTGTATAGATAAAATGATAAATATTTGAAAACTTCTGATTATATACGTTTTTATTAACTATGTCCCGCTTTCGACTAAAAAATCCCGTTGTTTCACTCAAAAAGTTCCAGGCACACTGGTATTGCATGCCACCACAGACTGCGGTGACCACTTACAATCAGAGTGCCAAGTGCGAGTTTTTCACTGCCACCGTCACAAGTCACCGTGTTAAAGTTAACGCAGATTTGTATAGGATCGGAACAGCGCCTCTGTTGGCCTAAACATGTTATGAGCCCATACTAATCTGCGTTTACGTCGACGCGGTGACTTGTGATGGCGATTTTTAGAAAACTCGCACTAGGCACTGGTATTGCATGCCACCATAGACTGCGGTGACCACTTACCATCAGGTTGCATTCTCAGTAGAGTGAGGAAGTTGTGTTGTTATGTTATGTTGGTGTTTAATCTGTTAAACAAATAAAAATAAACAAATAAAAATCTCATTTCATTTCGTTTTCCTTCCGATGCTATAAGGTACATTTTTATTCTTATTTTTAACGTTTAAAGTGGCTTTTAATTGTTTTATAACGCGTTGTTTGTATATATTTGTATAATATACAGTTATATTTGTATAATACAAGATATATATATTGACTAGCTGTGCCCAGCGGTTTCAACCGCGTAGATTTAGTTTCATCCTTTTTATCGCGTAACCCTAATATTTTTTATAAATAAAAGTAGCCTAAGTTACTCCTTGAAACATCAGCTACCTGCCAGTGAATCCCGTTAAAATCGGTCCAGCCGTTTCAGAGATTATCCGGAACAAACAGACAGACAGACAGAAAAAATTTAAATCGTAAAATTTAAAAAATTTAAAAAAATTAATTTTTAGCTTCTGTAGCGTGTATATGCATTTAGTGAAAAGCTGTTATTTTGGAATTACAAACAGACACTTCAATTTTATTTATCTGTATAGATATAGATGTATTTATAAAAAAGGAATAAGTACTAATGCGTTGTACATACATAGAGCAAGCTTTGCTTAGTTGGGGATCGATTTATTTTACACTAGTGCCTCGCGGTTTCATCCGCGTAGACTTAATTCTTGGATGAATTTTTTTTTATTGAAAAAGCCTAAGTCACTTCTTGAAACATCAGCTGTCTGCCAGTGAAAGTCCCGTTAAAATCCATCCAGCCGTTTACGCGTGATGCCGTGACCAAGGGAAAAGGGGATTAATTTTGGGTGTCCCGCAGCCTTAATTTTTTTTAGAATAAAATTAGTCTTAAACAGTCCTTGAAACATCAGCTATCTGCCAGTGAAAGTCCCGTTTAAATCCATCCAACCATTTACGCGTGACAAGGGAAAAGGGAAATGGGGATTCATTTTTATATATATAGATAACATATATGAATTTAAAAAAACCTTGACACGTGACAACCCTGGAACATACCTGATCATTTAAATAATCAGGCCTAGTTTCCATACTGCTTACTAAGCTTTTAAAATATACTGTGACATTACGTCACTAACTTACGTTCGTGCGCATGTAATTAACACACATTGGTATGTACAGCTGACGACTGACGTCAACGACTTAGATAAGGACGAGGTGAACATAATCTCCGGAGCCTTGGAACTCAGGAAGAAGAAGGTGTCTGAGGTGATGACCAAGATGGAGGATGTGTTCATGCTACCCATCACCTCTGTACTGGACTTTGAGACCATGTCGGAGATTGTTAAGTCTGGTAAGTGCTTCACATTTAATGTCTAGTGAGTGCTCTACGTTGTTAAGTACGGTAAGTGCTCTACCTTTTTAAGTCTGATGAGTGCTTTATATTGTTAAGTCTAGTACGTGCTCTACATTGGTAAGTCTGGTAAGTGCTTTGTATTTTAAGTCGCGTGAGTGCTTTATATTGTTAAGTCTGGTACGTGCTCTACAATATTAAGTCTGGTTAGTGCTTTGCATTTTAAGTCTCGTGAGTGCTTTATATTGTTATGTCTGGTAAGTACTCTACATGGATAAGTCTGGTGAGCGCTTTACATTGTTATTGCAGAAGGTGTCTGAGGTAAAGACCTAGTTTAACTTACTTACTCGTATATAGGTACCGTAGGTAAGGAAACCGAGTTCTACAAGAAATAATAAAATAATGATAAATAAATTACTTGCTTACATTTGAAGTTGGTATCAAATGTAATTTATTTAACACTAGCTGACCCGACAGACGTTGCCCTGCCTTAATTATGAGAATGCAGCGCGTATTCTGTCAATTCTATGTCAAACGTCATAAGGTTACATCAACAAGTTTTTATTGTCCAAAGCGGTAAGGTTAGATTTAAGAAAGAAATAATTTTAAATGGTGGTTAGGTATTCTTAAATTTTCAAATTTTCCACGCAATTTTCTCAGATTTTTCTCTCATAAGAACCATCTCCTGTCAATAACGAACACAACAAAAAAAATACTATCGAAATCGGTCCAGCCGTTCACGCGTGATGTCGTGACCAATGGAAATGGGGATTCATTTATATATATATATATATAATAATAATAATTACCGCGGAAAGAAGGAGGAAGGGGACTTATAGACATCAGTAACTTACATAACAAACAAATAACAAATCTAAGGCAGTACTTTATTAATAAAAAACATACATCTATATTACACAAAGCAGTAGTAGAAAACGATCACAAATCGACGCCCCTCAATTTATCGAACAACTCAACTCAAACGAATGAAATTCTAATAGACGATAAAACCAAAATCACGGAATGGGCCCAGAAGTCTCTTCATGGAAGACATCGTCAAGATCTTTGCCAACCAAATGTCGATAAAGAAGCGTCGAACGCATGGCTTAGTCGAGGCGAACTCTTTCCAGAGACCGAAGGGTTCATGATAGCTATTCAGGATCAGGTGATAGAGACCAGGAACTACCAAAAATATATTATCAAGAACCTGGCATCTGACAACTGCAGAAAATGTAGTAGTGCCCCAGAAACAATCCAACATATTACAGGTGCATGTAAAACAATAGCCCAGTCCGACTATAAACACAGACACGACCAAGTCGCCAATATCATTCATCAGAAACTAGCTCACCAACATAGCCTCATAGACACCATAGTGCCATACTACAAGTACACACCAAATACAGTTTTAGAAAACGCTACAACTAAACTCTACTTTGATCGCGCTATCCTCACGGACCGAACCATACATTACAATAGGCCAGATATTACATTAATAAACAAAACCAGTAAGATAGGATACCTAATTGATATTGCAGTACCAAACACACACAATCTGCAGAGCACAATAGCTGAAAAATTGACCAAATACATTGAATTAAAAGAAGAAATCGCCCGCCTCTGGCACCTCCAAAAAGTGATAATCGTTCCAATAGTCATCTCTACAACGGGGGTCGTTCCCAAACAACTACAACAATCTCTCACCACGCTGAACCTACACCACAACACCTACCACTTACTACAAAAAGCAGCTATTCTAAATACCTGTCGAATAGTAAGGAAATTTTTACAAACTGATTACGTACAACACACACATCCAAACACAGAATTAACGTCACTACCGCACACACAACCAATACATACACAATATACCTCCTGATGAACACTTGGCCTAGGCCCGTGCCATCAGAATCCCGGATAAAATCCGAGAACAAAAAATAAAAAGGAAATAATAATAATAATAATAATAAAAACATTTATTGATAATAAAAAAACGGCCACAATTCAAATAACACTGACAAAAAAAATAGAATATACAAAAAAGAATACACAAAAACTAAATAGTTAAAAACTAGTGTCATTATGGTGCAAAGTGGTTAGCACCAGTACATCGGGTGTTGCCGCACATTTTCATCAAAGGGCCACAACTCAATTATACCCGCAGACCTAACTGGGGTCCAGTTCAATCTAGCGGAGCTGATTTTCAGTGTGACCAGTGATTTTCAGTGTGACCAGAAGATATATAAGATTATTTTATTTTTTCTTGTTGGATGCGGTTTCCTTTTTTTATGAAAATGTTTTACGAAAATGAAGGCCAAAAAATTCTCGACTATGGATACAATACAAATTAAAACTCGAGATGACGAGCCGCAAGCAGCTGTTCACAAGTATGACGTGAATGCCAGTCATCGTGTTACGAAACAATATCGTTATATGATTTGGTTGCATGGCGTACAAATATTTATGGTCAGGACAAGATTAGACATTATTTGGGTTACTGCCAAGTTCGCTCTACGCTTTAAACGGTTATTTCGGTCTCGGAGTAAATACTAGTCTTTATTTATTTAAAAACTTTATGCACAAAGTACATAGGTGGACTTAATGCTAAAGCATTTTCTGCCAGTCAACCTTACTATACAGGACTAAACATAGAACCGCGTGTGCTATACAATAAGGAAAAAGAAAAAAAAAAAACAAAAAATCAAAAACTAATTATAATCTAAACTAGTCTAACAGACACATTTGCCAGTGAATATGAATAAATATAATAAAAAGCAGATACAAAGATACATATATAAACAGATTATACATACATGCAATAAATAAATATAAATATGAAAACAATACAATATATAAGTATTATATAGATAAATACAATATAAATAAATATATAGCTAACAGTGACAACAAATAAATATATAAATAAAGAGGAAAATTTAGTTGGTGATTCGTTGGTAGTGCTCTCTCACAAGGTTCTTAAAAATAGATTTTGATGGACTTTTGTATATATCTTCACATATCGTCGTTACGCGTGCAAAAGTCGCTATGTGTTCACTTTAGGAGACGCAGAAAATGATTTTCTCGAAATATGGCCCGAGTATTAAAAAAATACATTCTTACTATTGATACATATAACAAATTTACAGAGTTTTTTTAGATTAATGTTGGATAGGTATTATTATTAATAATGACAAAATTAAACATTACTGGAAATTTGGACACAGAGTTCACGAAATACACATAGCGACTTTTGCACGCGCAACGACGATATATTGGACGCTAGCTTTGCTCCGCCCGCCTTAGTTCACAATAAATATAAATTTAACAATTTGCACAGTTGCTATTGCGCATATGATGCGATCAGCGAAGTTAAGCAACCATACGCCTAGCCAGTAGTTGGATGGGTGACCACCCGAGTAACCTCCGTGCCTCGGAGAGCACGTCAAGCCGTCGGTCCTGGTTGACAATTTAACATCTTTGGCAATCGTTACAGGTCAGTTAGAAGCCTAAGAAAGTCTGACAGCTGGTTTAACCCAGATTGCCGATTTTCCTCGAAAAAGGGGTTACGAAGATCAGATGGCAGTCGCTTCGTATAAAAATCAGGTGATCAGCCACATCGGGTTGAATCAAGTGCTGACCCCAAATACATGGGATAAGGCCAGGGAGATGATGATGAGGGACATTATTCCGACGATTCTGCCAACAAACGTACAGTAAAGTTTCTTGACTCTGGCCTTACACTGTTTAATTATCAGTAGGTGTCTAAGGAATACTTCTTCATCATCCACCAGGTTACTCCCGCATACCAGTATACGAAGGTCACCGCGGCAATATAGTGACGGTGCTGTTCATCAAAGACCTGGCGTTCGTGGACCCTGACGACAATACGCCTCTGCACACCCTATGCCAGTACTACCAAAACCCTTGCAACTTCGTCTTCGAAGACGTCACCTTGGATGTCATGTTTAAGCAGTTTAAAGAAGGTAAGATTATTTTTGTATTATCTGTTTTTTTTTATTTAGAAAATGCAGGCGAATTTTTAAGGGACAATTTTATTTTATTTTCAACTAGCTGTGCCCTGCGGTTTCATTCGCGTAGAGTTAATGTCATGGGTTTCCCGCGGAACCCTAATGTTTTTTTTAAATAAAAGCTACAAAAAACGCCTAAGTTACTCCTTGTAACATTAGCTATCAGACTGTGAAAGTTCCGTTAAAATCGGTAAAACCGTTTCGAAGATTACCCGCAACAAATATGACAGACAGACAGATAAAAAATTTAATACTTGGTTTTTCAGTGTCAGTAGCGTGTATACTTTATATGCATTTAGTGAAAAGCTGTTATTTTGAAATTACAAACAGACACTTCAATTCTATTTATCTAAAGATGTTGATAATGTAAGTATATAATTAATTTTTGGTTTTATATAATAAAAAAATCATTTCTATGCTTCAATGTATTTCTGGGTATGTGATAAATTATCACATACCCAGTCTTTTTTGTTAAATATGTATAATGTTTTTGAAAAGAGTAATTGCTGAGTTTCTTGCCAGGTGTTCTCAGTAAAAGCAACCTTCCAAACCTGGCGGTAGCATGTATAATACTGTATAACCATGTCATTCTGACGATTTGAAAGTGCTTTGTAAAAAGTCTAATCGAATAAAGATATTTTTGACTTTGACTTGACTTGAAATCTTTTCTTTCTTGCCTTCTAAATCAAGGTCATTGTTAACAGGTAACAAAGGTCACATGGCGTTCGTTCACCGCATCAACAACGAAGGGGAAGGTGACCCCTTCTACGAAACCATCGGATTGGTCACCTTAGAAGATGTCATTGAAGAGATGATTCAAGCAGAGATCGTGGATGAGACTGATGTGTTTAGTGAGTATTGAAAAAATATATACAGTGTCGGGGAAATCGGGACAGCTCTTAAAATATGTGATAGGGTATAATTTAAGGAAGCAATTAAAATTGTTATGAAAAAAATATCTTCTTCCGTTTTCGAGTAATTGACGTTCAAAGTTGACCATATGAAGACCTTATTTTCGCATAAAAATCATCGGAGGAGCTCGTGGCACAGTTGCTATTGCGCATATGATTCGATCAGCGAAGTTAAGCAACCATACGCCTAGCCAGTAGTTGGATGGGTGACCGCGGGAGTTCCCTCCGTGCCTCGGAGAGCACGTTAAGCCGTCGGTCCCGGTTGCCAATTTAACATCTTTGGCAATCGTTACAGGTCAGTCGGAGGCCTAAAAATAATCTGACAACTGGTTTAACCCAGATCACAGATTTTCCTCCTAAAATGGGGTTGCGAAGGTCAGATGGCAGTCGCTTCGTATAAAAATCAGGTGATCAGCCACATCGGGTTGAATCAAGTGCCGACCACAACAATGTATGGGATAAGGCCAGGGAGATGATTTTCGCATAAAAATCAGCTGTAACGTAGAGTTATTCACGTGAAATCTAATTACGTTTTTATTTTTTTTCTCCCATTAATAGTTCCTGAAATAATCCCTTAAAACCATTTTTCGAAACCATTAACCTTCCCCTTAATTTAAAAATTTTAATGACCGCGTACGTAATGTAGGTAAACGCGGGCGCGCGTTCATTCAATCGCTTAAGGCCGCGAGCTCTTCGGCCCTTAGCAACCATAGCCTATAACTACGTTATCGTTGGAGCTAGATATTTTACGACTTCAACATAGTGATATATTCATAAAACCCTACAACTTCTAGAAGACAACTGTTCCTTTTTCTCCGACACCCTGTATTGTCGAGGCTCTGAAAAATATTGGTGGGGGCTGGTCATCTCAAGCTATAAAATTGTACGCACTTTAGTACCTACTTTTTGTTTTTATATTTTTTTTTATCGACTTTTGTGCGCTGGAACTATGTCCATGGGCTTATATATATACTAGCCTCGCGGTTTCACCCGCGCAAAATTTAGTTTCATACAAACTTTCACCTCCTATTTTATCCCCTTGGAGGTAGAATTAATCAAAACCCTTTCTTAGCGGATGCCTACGTCATAACATGTACCTGCATGCCAAATGTCAGCCCGATCCGTCCAGTGGTTTGGGGTGTGCGTTGATAGATCACTATGTCAGTCAGTCAGTCAGCTTATGAGTTATATATATTTAGATATTTTATGACTTAAGTATATTGTATTACTTAAAATTTTATTTTTTTTGAAAAGCGTAATTACTGAATTTCTTGCCAGGTTGTTCTCAGTAAAAGCAACCTTCCGAACCTGGCGGTAGCATGTATAATACTGTGTAATTATGTCATTCTGACCCTTTGAAAGTACTTTGTAAAAAGTCTAAGCGAATAAAGATATTTTTTACTTTGACCTTGACTTTAAGGTCAGCGCTCATAAGTTGTGACAGGTGTATTTGTCGGTGTTTCCAGTGGATAATAGGTCGAAGCGGCGCCGCAACCGTCCGTTGAACAAGTTGCAAGATTTCGCGGCCTTCGCCGAGAGACACGAGAACCAACGGATTCATATCTCACCGCAGCTCACTCTAGCTACCTTCCAGTTTCTAAGCACAAGTCAGTATTAATATAAAGAATAAAAAATGCTCACGCCATCCCAGAAGGGTCCCCGGTATCCACATTTCACCGAATATGATTCAACACGATTATGATTGACAAGTGCCAACGTGACAGAGGGTGAGTCCATCGCCGTCTCAGCCACTAAACATACGTCTTTGAATTACTTCTGGAACAAACAGACAGACAGACCGAGACTTTATATTGTGTGTAATATGAAACTAGCAATAAATATGTGTATAGGTGTGGACGCATTCCGTCCCGACGTAGTGTCAGAGACGGTACTGCGTCGTCTGCTGCGTCAGGATGTGATCCACCACATCAAGCTGAAGGGGAAGGTCAAGAAGGATCCTGCCACCTACGTCTATCAACAGGGGAAGCCGGTATGTATCTATACATGCGGTAGGCAGAGGTGTTGTAATAACAACACACAAGATGATTAAGTGCCAACGTGACAGATGGTCTATCGCCGTCGGCACTGTACATACGTCTTTTGAATTAATTCTCAGACACATGCAGGTTTCCTCACGATGTTTCCTTCACCGTAAAGCATGTGGTGCTATCTCTGCACATACGTTTTTAGAAAAACGCATGCAAAACAACATCCTGTATGGCTGCAATTTTTTTTATCGGACTATATGACATCTGTTACTTCAGCGTTTGACAGCTGTCACCTTTATGCGGTTATCTGTAACGGCCGGTTTTCAGCGAATCCTTGCATCTGTGTGAACTCCTAGAATAAGTTTCCATCGAGCTCCAGGACGCTTACCGAATATAGTGGGCAGAGCTGCCCACGTATTTGTTCGTGCTCGCGCTTAAACTCACTACTGCGCATTCAAGGCTAGCGCTCAAAACTCGTGGCGGTAGGTTTACGAAGTTTAATGTGTTTCCAGGTGGACTACTTCGTGTTGATCCTGGAGGGTCGAGTGGAGGTGACGGTGGGCCGCGAGAACCTCGTGTTCGAGGCCGGCCCCTTCACCTACTTCGGCTCGCAGGCCCTCACGCAGAACGTGGGCCTCGGTGAGACTATTGTCATGTGTTGCTATACCACCTACCCTCACAATATAGTACCTCGTGTTCGAGGCCGGCCCCTTCACCTACTTCGGCTCGCAGGCCCTCACGCAGAACGTGGGCCTCGGTGAGACTATTGTCATGTGTTGCTATACCACCTACCCTCACAATATAGTACCTCGTGTTCGAGGCCGGCCCCTTCACCTACTTCGGCTCGCAGGCCCTCACGCAGAACGTGGGCCTCGGTGAGACTATTGTCATGTGTTGCTATACCACCTACCCTCACAATATAGTACCTCGTGTTCGAGGCCGGCCCCTTCACCTACTTCGGCTCGCAGGCCCTCACGCAGAACGTGGGCCTCGGTGAGACTATTGTCATGTGTTGCTATACCACCTACCCTCACAATATAGTACCTCGTGTTCGAGGCCGGCCCCTTCACCTACTTCGGCTCGCAGGCCCTCACGCAGAACGTGGGCCTCGGTGAGACTATTGTCATGTGTTGCTATACCACCTACCCTCACAATATAGTACCTCGTGTTCGAGGCCGGCCCCTTCACCTACTTCGGCTCGCAGGCCCTCACGCAGAACGTGGGCCTCGGTGAGACTATTGTCATGTGTTGCTATACCACCTACCCTCACAATATAGTACCTCGTGTTCGAGGCCGGCCCCTTCACCTACTTCGGCTCGCAGGCCCTCACGCAGAACGTGGGCCTCGGTGAGACTATTGTCATGTGTTGCTATACCACCTACCCTCACAATATAGTACCTCGTGTTCGAGGCCGGCCCCTTCACCTACTTCGGCTCGCAGGCCCTCACGCAGAACGTGGGCCTCGGTGAGACTATTGTCATGTGTTGCTATACCACCTACCCTCACAATATAGTACCTCGTGTTCGAGGCCGGCCCCTTCACCTACTTCGGCTCGCAGGCCCTCACGCAGAACGTGGGCCTCGGTGAGACTATTGTCATGTGTTGCTATACCACCTACCCTCACAATATAGTACCTCGTGTTCGAGGCCGGCCCCTTCACCTACTTCGGCTCGCAGGCCCTCACGCAGAACGTGGGCCTCGGTGAGACTATTGTCATGTGTTGCTATACCACCTACCCTCACAATATAGTACCTCGTGTTCGAGGCCGGCCCCTTCACCTACTTCGGCTCGCAGGCCCTCACGCAGAACGTGGGCCTCGGTGAGACTATTGTCATGTGTTGCTATACCACCTACCCTCACAATATAGTACCTCGTGTTCGAGGCCGGCCCCTTCACCTACTTCGGCTCGCAGGCCCTCACGCAGAACGTGGGCCTCGGTGAGACTATTGTCATGTGTTGCTATACCACCTACCCTCACAATATAGTACCTCGTGTTCGAGGCCGGCCCCTTCACCTACTTCGGCTCGCAGGCCCTCACGCAGAACGTGGGCCTCGGTGAGACTATTGTCATGTGTTGCTATACCACCTACCCTCACAATATAGTACCTCGTGTTCGAGGCCGGCCCCTTCACCTACTTCGGCTCGCAGGCCCTCACGCAGAACGTGGGCCTCGGTGAGACTATTGTCATGTGTTGCTATACCACCTACCCTCACAATATAGTACCTCGTGTTCGAGGCCGGCCCCTTCACCTACTTCGGCTCGCAGGCCCTCACGCAGAACGTGGGCCTCGGTGAGACTATTGTCATGTGTTGCTATACCACCTACCCTCACAATATAGTACCTCGTGTTCGAGGCCGGCCCCTTCACCTACTTCGGCTCGCAGGCCCTCACGCAGAACGTGGGCCTCGGTGAGACTATTGTCATGTGTTGCTATACCACCTACCCTCACAATATAGTACCTCGTGTTCGAGGCCGGCCCCTTCACCTACTTCGGCTCGCAGGCCCTCACGCAGAACGTGGGCCTCGGTGAGACTATTGTCATGTGTTGCTATACCACCTACCCTCACAATATAGTACCTCGTGTTCGAGGCCGGCCCCTTCACCTACTTCGGCTCGCAGGCCCTCACGCAGAACGTGGGCCTCGGTGAGACTATTGTCATGTGTTGCTATACCACCTACCCTCACAATATAGTACCTCGTGTTCGAGGCCGGCCCCTTCACCTACTTCGGCTCGCAGGCCCTCACGCAGAACGTGGGCCTCGGTGAGACTATTGTCATGTGTTGCTATACCACCTACCCTCACAATATAGTACCTCGTGTTCGAGGCCGGCCCCTTCACCTACTTCGGCTCGCAGGCCCTCACGCAGAACGTGGGCCTCGGTGAGACTATTGTCATGTGTTGCTATACCACCTACCCTCACAATATAGTACCTCGTGTTCGAGGCCGGCCCCTTCACCTACTTCGGCTCGCAGGCCCTCACGCAGAACGTGGGCCTCGGTGAGACTATTGTCATGTGTTGCTATACCACCTACCCTCACAATATAGTACCTCGTGTTCGAGGCCGGCCCCTTCACCTACTTCGGCTCGCAGGCCCTCACGCAGAACGTGGGCCTCGGTGAGACTATTGTCATGTGTTGCTATACCACCTACCCTCACAATATAGTACCTCGTGTTCGAGGCCGGCCCCTTCACCTACTTCGGCTCGCAGGCCCTCACGCAGAACGTGGGCCTCGGTGAGACTATTGTCATGTGTTGCTATACCACCTACCCTCACAATATAGTACCTCGTGTTCGAGGCCGGCCCCTTCACCTACTTCGGCTCGCAGGCCCTCACGCAGAACGTGGGCCTCGGTGAGACTATTGTCATGTGTTGCTATACCACCTACCCTCACAATATAGTACCTCGTGTTCGAGGCCGGCCCCTTCACCTACTTCGGCTCGCAGGCCCTCACGCAGAACGTGGGCCTCGGTGAGACTATTGTCATGTGTTGCTATACCACCTACCCTCACAATATAGTACCTCGTGTTCGAGGCCGGCCCCTTCACCTACTTCGGCTCGCAGGCCCTCACGCAGAACGTGGGCCTCGGTGAGACTATTGTCATGTGTTGCTATACCACCTACCCTCACAATATAGTACCTCGTGTTCGAGGCCGGCCCCTTCACCTACTTCGGCTCGCAGGCCCTCACGCAGAACGTGGGCCTCGGTGAGACTATTGTCATGTGTTGCTATACCACCTACCCTCACAATATAGTACCTCGTGTTCGAGGCCGGCCCCTTCACCTACTTCGGCTCGCAGGCCCTCACGCAGAACGTGGGCCTCGGTGAGACTATTGTCATGTGTTGCTATACCACCTACCCTCACAATATAGTACCTCGTGTTCGAGGCCGGCCCCTTCACCTACTTCGGCTCGCAGGCCCTCACGCAGAACGTGGGCCTCGGTGAGACTATTGTCATGTGTTGCTATACCACCTACCCTCACAATATAGTACCTCGTGTTCGAGGCCGGCCCCTTCACCTACTTCGGCTCGCAGGCCCTCACGCAGAACGTGGGCCTCGGTGAGACTATTGTCATGTGTTGCTATACCACCTACCCTCACAATATAGTACCTCGTGTTCGAGGCCGGCCCCTTCACCTACTTCGGCTCGCAGGCCCTCACGCAGAACGTGGGCCTCGGTGAGACTATTGTCATGTGTTGCTATACCACCTACCCTCACAATATAGTACCTCGTGTTCGAGGCCGGCCCCTTCACCTACTTCGGCTCGCAGGCCCTCACGCAGAACGTGGGCCTCGGTGAGACTATTGTCATGTGTTGCTATACCACCTACCCTCACAATATAGTACCTCGTGTTCGAGGCCGGCCCCTTCACCTACTTCGGCTCGCAGGCCCTCACGCAGAACGTGGGCCTCGGTGAGACTATTGTCATGTGTTGCTATACCACCTACCCTCACAATATAGTACCTCGTGTTCGAGGCCGGCCCCTTCACCTACTTCGGCTCGCAGGCCCTCACGCAGAACGTGGGCCTCGGTGAGACTATTGTCATGTGTTGCTATACCACCTACCCTCACAATATAGTACCTCGTGTTCGAGGCCGGCCCCTTCACCTACTTCGGCTCGCAGGCCCTCACGCAGAACGTGGGCCTCGGTGAGACTATTGTCATGTGTTGCTATACCACCTACCCTCACAATATAGTACCTCGTGTTCGAGGCCGGCCCCTTCACCTACTTCGGCTCGCAGGCCCTCACGCAGAACGTGGGCCTCGGTGAGACTATTGTCATGTGTTGCTATACCACCTACCCTCACAATATAGTACCTCGTGTTCGAGGCCGGCCCCTTCACCTACTTCGGCTCGCAGGCCCTCACGCAGAACGTGGGCCTCGGTGAGACTATTGTCATGTGTTGCTATACCACCTACCCTCACAATATAGTACCTCGTGTTCGAGGCCGGCCCCTTCACCTACTTCGGCTCGCAGGCCCTCACGCAGAACGTGGGCCTCGGTGAGACTATTGTCATGTGTTGCTATACCACCTACCCTCACAATATAGTACCTCGTGTTCGAGGCCGGCCCCTTCACCTACTTCGGCTCGCAGGCCCTCACGCAGAACGTGGGCCTCGGTGAGACTATTGTCATGTGTTGCTATACCACCTACCCTCACAATATAGTACCTCGTGTTCGAGGCCGGCCCCTTCACCTACTTCGGCTCGCAGGCCCTCACGCAGAACGTGGGCCTCGGTGAGACTATTGTCATGTGTTGCTATACCACCTACCCTCACAAAATAGTACCTCGTGTTCGAGGCCGGCCCCTTCACCTACTTCGGCTGGCAGGCCCTCACAATATATAACTAACAGTCCCCCATTTACCCCCTAGCGGAGTCCCCCACGCCGTCAGCGATGGGTTCAGTACAGAACCTGACGATGGATTGTATGCTGCGACACACCTTCGTACCGGACTACTGCGTGCGCGCTACTACCGAACTATTCTACCTTACTGTGCGCAGGTTAGTACCTATTATTAAAATGGTCAGGATTTTTTAACAGGCAATAAAAATTAAATGTACATGAGGCCAGCTGAGTTTTTTGCCGGTTCTTCTCAGAAGGCTAGTGTCCGAACCGGTGGTCAATTCTTCGACATTCGTTAGTTACTGAATAAATCATTTTCAAAATAAGAGTCATATGCTCACGCCTGTGTTCCCCTCGGGTGTAGGCAGAGGTGTTGTAATAACAACACCCACTTTTCACACAAGATGATTAAGTGCCAACGTGACAGATGGTGAGTCTATCGCCGTCTCAGCAACTATACATACGTGTTTGAATTATTTCTCAGACATATGCAGGTTTCCTCACGATGTTTTCCTTCACAGTAAAGCACGTGGTGTAATATCAATGCACATAAGTTTTTAGAAAAACTCATTGGTTGACAGGCTTTGCTGGGATTGCAGGCGATTGCTCAAACCCCAAGACCCCGCGGTTTCACCCGCGTAGATTTAGTTTCATCCTTATTGTCGCGGAACTTAAATATTTTTGATAAATAAAAGTAGCCTAAGTTACTCCTTGAAACATCACTTCATCAACTTGGTTTTTTAGTGTCAGTAGCGTGTATACTTTCAGATGCATTTAGTGAAAAAAAAATATTTTGGATTTCCAAACAGACACTTCAATTTTATTTATCTGTATAGATGTATAGATATAGATAAATTAATACTTTTTCCAGATCCCTGTATTTGGCAGCTAAACGTGCCACGCTGATGGAAAAGGGCGCTTTGTGTAAAGGAGCGACCAACGAGCAGTTCGATACAGAAGTTGATAGGGTGAGTTGATTGTTTTAAATAATCTTTAGCAATATAAAGGATGTGGTTTTGCAGTAAGTGCCATATTTACGGCGGTTGACATATCTATTCAATAGAACATAAATCAATCAACAAATGCTATAATAATATCTATACAGATAAATAAAATTGAAGTGTCTGTTTGTAATCCCAAAATAACAGTTTTTCACTAAATGCATGTGAAAGTATACACGGTACTGAATAGAAAAACCCAAATTAAAAAAAAACTCTGTCTGTTTGTTCCGGGTAATCTCTGAAACGGCTGGACCAATTTTAACGGGACTTTCACTGGCAGGTAGCTGATGTTTCAAGGAGTAACTTAGGCTACTTTTGTTTATTTAAAATATTAGGGCCCCGCGGTTTCACCCGCGTAGGTTAAGTATCAGGCTGTATTTCGTGGAACCCTAATATGTTTTCTAAATAAAATTAGCCTAAGTCACTCCTTGAAACATCAGCTATCTGCCAGTGAAAGTCCCGGTAAAATCAGTCCAGCCATTCACGCGTGATGGCGTGACCAAGGGAAATAGGGATTCATTATAAATAAGCCGCCGGCGGCGAATACTGTACCCCAGCGCCTACTGTAAGTTTTTTACCTATTGTGTGCAAATGGTGATGTTCACACTCATGATGATTGATTTATAATCAGCCTCTGTAAATTTGGCACCGATGCAAAAACAACATCCTGTATATTATACAGTTTGTCATGTATCTTTTTTAGTTTTTTTTAATTTAAAGCGTTTTTTTTCCCGGATAATATAATCATTTTCGAACCTCCCTCCTAACCCTTCCTTCCAGCATCTGTGCCACTCGTCAAGTGCTAACCTTCCCGCTTGTACGCTTCCCAAGAAACTAACAGGCAAATCAACTAACAATGTGTCCGCTAAAGATGCCGAGTATTATGGATCTACTGCCGATGTTGATAAGGTTGTTAATTAGAGTTGTACATGAATAAAAATTTTGGTTATTTGTATATAGGTTGTGGTTTTACATTGGTGCCATATTTACGTAAGTTTTTATTTACATTGGATTGAACATTAAGTCAACCATCAAATGATAGACTTCATTTTTTTAAGTTTTGGTCACTGAACTTACAACAACAGGTTTTTTAAATGGGAACGACACGACCTATGTTTTTTGTAACAAACTTGAAAAAAATTACGTCTATGATTTTATTATTCATTTATTTTGTATTCAATTAATATATCAACCTTCGTAAATATGACATCAATGCAAAACCACACCCTTTATTTCCGCCGCTCGTATTCAATTAATTTCAAATGAAGTCCAATTAAAGTTATCAAAGAAAAATATACCCTATATCAAAGCAATAAGGTTTTTTCCAGCGTTCACAAAGAGTGAACATAATAGAACTGATGCAGGTATCACATAGTTACGCCTCTTCCGAACGCTTGGAAGCGTATTCTGACAAACATTTGTTCAAATCCTCCACCAACTCGGATAAGTCTTGCAAATGTTGGCCAAACATGTCTAAGGCCTTCGAAAGGAAGTATGCCAAGTCGTTGGCCAACGATAGCAAATGCTTGGCTAATGATATAGACGCCAATGCGTGCGATGAGTGCTTGAAGAACAATTTTTGGATAAATAAATCTGTTTTGGACACGAGCGTTGATGACGCGAAGATTAATGGTTAGCTTTTTATTAATATCTATACATACAGGGTGTTGTTTTTTATTGGTGCCACATTTACGGAGATTGATAATAATAACTTTAATAGAATTAAAAAAATTTGCTCACGCCATCCCAGAAGGGTCCCCGAAGGGGTAAGCAGAGCTGTTGTAACAACAACACCCACATTTCACCGAATATGATTAAGTGCCAACGTGACAGAGGGTGAGTCCATCGCCGTCTCAGGCACTATACTGTATATTGAATTACTTCTCGGACATGCAGGTTTCCTCACGATGTTTTCCCACGATCTTGAATGCGCAGTACTCATTTTATGAGTCTGCCTTTGTCTGTCTGTATGGCGCGATGTGAAAAAAATACATGCGCAGTTACCCCCCACAATTTTTGCTAAGCGCTCATAGCTCGTGACGGCACTTGTCTACTTGACATTAAAAATATATATTCCTTAGATTCAGAACACATGAAGAAGAAAAAAACAACGTTCCACGCGGATTCCTCCCTCCTTACATTCCATAACATATCCCCGACCAGCCAGGAATTAATTGATTCCTCGATACACCAAGATATCGATTACAAATCGATTCAACCTGAAACAAATCAAGAAATCGAATACTCGAATGATTTGAATCGAAATTGTAATTCGAATTCCCGCGAATATTCGAATGATAAATACGAATTCATTTGCAATAATAATTCGAAACAGGAATCGAGTCGTAATGTTAATCGAGATATCGACAGGGAGTTCGACAGGGTAATCGATAGTGAAAGAGATAGAGAAGACAGAGCTATAGCTGATAGGAGAAGAATGGAGACGGAAGAATTGATGCTGTCACAATTATCAAAGATTATTAAAATATTGGAGAGCAACCAAACTTGAACGTTAGACACTAAAATACCTATTTATTTATACATTCATATGCTCACGCCTGTATCCTTGGTAGGGATGTACTTAAAGTACACTTCTGCTTACCCCTTCCAGGAATACAAACGCGAACAATGTATGTATATGTCATAAATGCAAAAATGTATCTGTCTGTCTGCTACTTCCAATGCCAAACTGCTGAACCGATTTTGCTGTGGCTTCAGAGAAAGACAAATCATTACGCGAATGAAGTCACGGGTAAAAGCTAGTACCAATGAATATTCTAAAAACTTAAGTGCAGTGATTTCACACCACGTGCTTTACGGTGAAGGAAAACATCGTGAGGAAACCTGCATATGTCTGAGAAGTAATTCAAACACGTATGTATAGTGGCTGAGACGGCGATAGACTAATCCGTCACGTTGGCACTTAATCATTTTATATATTGTATGTATTTTTATTATTGTCATTAATACCTTTGTAATAGAGTTTGAAATTGATTAAATTAATGTATAGCTTGTTGAACAGCTCCTGGGATCCGTGGATGAGGATATCAGCATCAGCGGGGAGCACAAGACTCCATCGAGACAGGTGAGATATGTTTAAATAGGTTTATACAGGATGTGTTTTTTTCATTGGTGCCTAATGTGTGCAAACGATGCATACACGTTTTTATTTTAAAAAGAGCATTAATAGGAACCAATTTTTTTTAATTCAAATAAATAAATAAATGGCTAGACAATAGCCCATCAATTCCCTAAGTAGGCGATAACACCCCCTTGTGTCGGCAGTGCATATTTGCAGGTAAGCAGAAGTTACAATTTGTGATCACTGAATACACTCGTGTCGTGTGTGTTTATGTTCGTATGTGTATCTTTACCAAGACGTACGTACCTACGCCGCGTCACATAGGTATGTATTTAACCTGCCTACCTACCTACTTATTGTTTATGCCTACCCTGATGAAATACAATGCACGCCTCAAGGCCACCACGGTTCAAATAAATAAATGTTATTATTAAGAGCCGTGGCCTTGGGGTTAGATCAGTTGCCTGCTACGCAAGCGACGCAAGTTCGAATCCTAGCGGGGCCTTCACCAATTAGTTTTTCTAAAAAAAAACTTATGTGCAGTGATTTCACACGCGCTTTACGGTGAAGGAGAACATCGTGAGAAAACCTGTATATGTCTAAGAATTAATTCAAACACGTATGTATAGTGCCTTAGACGGTGATAGACTCACCGTCTGTCACGTTGGCACTTAATCATCTTGTGTGAAAAGTGTGTGTTGTTATTACAACACCTCTGCCTACATCCGAGGGGAATACAGACGTTAGCATATGTATGTTATTATTCGCCAGGTGTCACCCAACCCCCAGTTGGCTTCGACGTCGACCCACACGCGGGCGACGTTCGCTCCCCTCGCGTGCCGCTCGCCTCCCGAGAGGAATGGAGACTATCCTGGACGTAAGGAGGAGCACGAGAAACTGTTAAAGTAACCCTCATAAAAAAAAAACGGAAACGAAAAATTTGTCGACAAAAATTTTTTTTAGTCCAATATTACTTGCCTAGGAATGTTGCTGGGTTAGAGAAAAAAAAAGTGTAGCAGCGTTTCTCCACTCGCTCATAGATGGCGCTACTCGCTAACAAATGCGAAGTTTGAGTACAAATACACGAGAACCTAAATCGCGCTATAAGAGTTTTCAAGCGCATTGCAGTATATATACAAGTTTCCAACTAGAACAGTTGGAGCCGGTGTTCCCCAGACATGACACCCGCCTCAATGGAACATCTTGTCTTTGCTGGGGATGACACTGATCATGAGCTCTCCCCACAAAAGCATCAAAAAAAAATTCTTTTCGTCTTATCAAACATGCCTAGCAATATAATTGTGTGAGTGAGCGACATGTCGTCGTAAAACGTATGTTATATAGCTTACTTTTAAAGAAGTTGGCTTTAAAATACACTCGAAACATAAAAAACAGACGAATTGATAACCTACTTTTTAACTGACTTCAAAAAAAGGGCGTTTATCAATTTGACTGTTTTTTTTAAGTCAGTTTAAAAAAAAATATAAAAATATTACTATAACGGATAGAAAACTTAATTATATAAACAAGGAACAGTACTTAATGTTAATGAAAAAAAAGATAATTAAACATGGTCTAAGCTGCTTAAAGCAGTCATTATACAGTGCTTCAAGCATGACTGCAAAAACTACAATATTGCCGAGTGGATTGAAAATGAAAATGATTTATTCACTTTAGGCCCTGGTAAGGCACTTATGAATGTCGAGGAATTTACCACCGGCTCGGAAACTAGCCTTCTGAGAAGAACCGGCAAGAAACTCAGCTGGCATCATGTACATTTCATTACACAGTAAACAATGATAATTACAAAAAAAAACAATATTATTTGTGGCCAGTTAATGGCTATAGGCTCACCTATTACATGGGACTTAAATATACAGCTATCCCCAATACTTTTGATGACCGCTCATACCCTGTGACGGCACATAAATTAAGAATCTCAGTTAAAATTAAACCCAGTTCATTGTATGCTAGTCACTAATTTGTAATTATTTTTAATTATTCTACACTATTGTGAACACAACACTACTCTAAGGTAAAATTATTTGTGTGGTATATTCTGTAACGTGGAGGTACAGGCGCCAGTCGGATAGAAACTAATATCGAACGAGTCATGTGGTCGAGTTTGTACCACAAGAATAGGTTTGTAATGATTCAAACGACGTCGACTTGACCTAGCGAGACTTAAAATGTGTTTATCCATTTTGGCATTCAACAATAACTTGTCTCCGATTAAGTATCAACACATTTTGAGCTATGGTAAAACGCGAGGTCTACACTTGGGGCATAGATCTGACTCGAGAGGGCCGAAAGCGCGATTCTATCTTAAAGCAAGTGGGCCTAAAAAATATCTACTAAAATAGTAATATTTGGATTTATACTATTCTGCTGGACAATTAGTAAATTTGATATGTAATTGGATAATTTTTTTAAAGTTTTTTTTTTAATTTTAACTAGTTTACCTGGTATATTTATTATTTTTATTATTTATATCCTCCCTGAACTTTCGGAAATTTATCAAAATAATAATTACCTAAAACGGCCCAGCCATTCTCTATCGAGACTAACTAACGAACAGCAATTCATTTTTATATATGTAGATTTGCGAGTCATTAATACCCGATTTAAAATATCTAACAGAAATGAATAGTTAAACTTGGCCTAGATACTTAATCAAAACGAAATTATATACTTAAAATGGTACTTAGAAGTAAGATATATAAATATGAATAGTTGCTTAATAATGTAACTATACGCTGCTGGACAGATTATGATCTAAAAGTTGATAAAAGTCTTGATACCGACCTAAATATACTTTATATACAAATTACTGTACTTAATGAAAAACATAATTTATTATTGTAAAATAATTTAAATATAATATGTGTCTGAGACGGCTATGATCTCACCACTTCGTCTGGTGGGAAAAGTGGGTGTCATAACACCCCTGCCTACCCCTTCGAGGACCCGAGAAAGGGTGAAGATTTAACATAGAAAAGAATCGCCCCAAATTACTTAATACTAGCTGTGCACCGCGGTTTTACCCGCGTAGACCCGCAGAAACCTAATGTTTTAATACTTTAAAAAAAAGTACGCTTCGCTATTAGACACGATACAAAATGTACGGGAGTGACATATGTCACGTGACTGATTTATTATATTTATATCATTGCCATACATTTTGTATCGTTTCTATTAGCGCAAGCGCGAGAGAATGTTATTTTGGATACGCCTCCGTAAATATGGCACGAATGCAAAACAACATCCTGTTTACTTTACTTTTTTATTAAGGTGGATTCATTTGATAATCTTAGCATAGTTTTTTTATTATTGCGGACAGTATTATTTAATTAATCGTTAATTTATTATTATTGTATTAAAACATGATTTAATCTACAACAAAACTTTCCTACAAAGACGAAAAGTTAATACCACATTCGTCAACTAGCGGACGTCACGCGGTTTCACCCGCATAGTTCCCGTTCCCGTGGGAGTACGGGGATAAAATATAGCCTATGTTACTCGCTGATGATGTAGCTATCCATTGCTGAAAGAATTTTCAAGATCGGTCTACAAGCTATCGGTCTAACCCTATCGAAACGTCGAGGTACGTGATTTTCAAAATAGCATCGTGAGAAGTCCCAAATAACTTAAATATGAATTTAAAATGATTATTTATGTCGTATTTGTTTAAAGAGGCCTTTGTAGGAAGGGTTTAATGTCACGGTGTATTATAGGTTAGATATATTTTATGTGTGTATTCAATTAATTAAAATCCAAAAATGTTACAGAATAATAAATAATTATAGCATTACTACGTCAGTTGACAGTACGAGACGGTGACCCACCATCTGTCACAGGGTTACATCTACTAAAATTATCAATTAACGACATGTTATACATGACAGAAAAATGTTGCACCATTTGAAAATTTTTACATGTCAAATTTTTACTGTCAGTCGTGTCCGCGTATGCTTCGCTGGTTAGAAGTTATATAGCTTTTCATTGACAAGCAACATTGAACATGTAAGCTATGTCAATGAGTACGATAGTTTCCGCTTACTGTTATCGTCAAATTTATCATATACCTATATCTACTATGATGCATCCAAGCGATAATGATCATATTTCTTTGCGCCAAAAGGCCTATGTTCCACCACACTAAATTAAAAAAATACATGAGTTTAGACTGTCACCTTTTATGTCAATTTGAAACGCCAGTAGCGAGCGTTTCTGCAACTAAATTTGAAGAATAACATCTGTAACTCCGATTTTCTCTAGATAAGCGACAAAAATCTCGAATCATATAGGCATATAAATCGAAGGCTATAGGCAGTCCAGCGTACTCTGCCTACTTGTATGGTAGGGGGCTGTATGAAAAGTACTTATTGTAGCATTTATTTTATAATCTGTTGTATTTAGCATAGAATATAGATGTTCGTTGGTGTTTTGTAATGTAACTTATTGTAAATCGATATATCTATAAGTATAACGAAGTGTTTTCTGTACGTAATTATTATAACGGAGATTATGAAAAATAAATATTAAAAATATATTATTGTTTTTAATTTCTTAGAACGATATATTGAAAAAATACTAACTGATATTTCAATATGACAACATTTAGTCGACCATGCATGTTTTATTAAAAAAGAAACCAACGGTGACGTCTCAGCAGATAAAGTTTATTTGGGCGCGAAAAGGTTTAAAATGAAACAAAATACATTCGAATAACATTATTTATTTGTACTTCCTTTTTTCTTCGATTACATTCTTATGCCTAAATCATTGACTAGATATCAATTGGAGTTATATTTTGCCCCGTTTAACCTTACCTAATGAATAGTGGCGCTTAAAATGGCGCGCTGTCAAAATGGTACAGAACTTTTTTTTCTACTAACAAATGACGTTGTCCACAGGCTATAAATAAGGTTGCATAATAATAACTAATGCAATTTACGAAACCAAATACCTGTCAAAACAGTTTACATTCTTTGGGAAAAGTCAACATAAAAAATGTGTTATGTTGTTTCAATAGAAATTGATTAGCAGACTTAAATGCTTTTACGTAATTTAAAACTACTTAATGAACATTATAATAGGTAAGTAGGTATTATTAGTTGTATTAATTCACAATTTCAAACAACATTCTATATAAAGCGTGATCAGTGCCTCAGTTTGCATTTAATTTACTTCGTAAAATGCAAGACAAAAGTTAATTTTAAATCTACAGTGTATTATATTTTATTTATAATGTAGAGAGATATAGTTAAGTGATTTTTGAATACGTGTGCAATGTGCGTTTCCTATGTACATTTACGTGATTGCATTCGATAATTTAATAACTCAAATGTCAATTTCTACAGACAACTGTAGCCATATTAAATAATTAGCAAATATATATTGTTTGCACGCTATTGAGTGCTTTCCCACTGCCACGGTATCGTCCGCCGATACTTGACTACAACGACACAGTGTGAAAGCGTTCAGTAGTAATTGTATCAAACTACTAGTCCCACGATATCGTCCGCCGATACTTGACTACAACGACACAGTGTGAAAGCGTTCAGTAGTAATTGTATCAAAGAATTTCACTTGATTCAAATAATATTATTGAGTCAGTGTTCCATAAACTACAGCCAGAGATTTAAAAAACCTAATTAGTCTATGTTCATTTCACATTCCATACTGTTTAGAAAACTGTTTACCAAAACGTTTAGAAACAGTTATCTGACATCTTAGCCCCCCACCATATTGGACTTGGAACGATATCTAACCATTGTGTATGGTCTAAGTTTTTTAATATTATTTTTTATTAGGTATCTTGCCTGCTGTTATGAGTTATATGGCAATACTGAAGATGTTTTTATTCGCCTTGCGCAATACTTACTCATAGAATGAGTACTGCGTGTACAGTAGCCCTAGACAAAGTAACATTCTCTCGCGCTTGCGCTAAAATAGAAACGATACAAAATGTATGGCAATGACATAAATCAGTCTCGTGACATATGTCATTCCCGTACATTTTGTATCGTTTCTACTAGCGAAGCGTGAGGATAACGTTACTCTGTCTACAGGCCGTGTTATATTTAAACTAAGAAATAATAAAAAGTGCGGGTTGTTCAAAAAGTGTATGTGTGGTGTATGTGTTGTGTGTGTGTGTGAGGTGGGGAGGGGGAGGGGGCTCGCTATGGAGGCGTCATACTGCCGCCATACTCAGGGGACGCCCCACGGCCTGAAAACAAAATATTCAATCATTATCTCGATTTTTGGACAGCTTTAATAACATAACGCTTTCATTAAAAACATCATGTGAAAATGAAATTATTTATTCAGTTTAGACACTGGTAAGGCACTTATGAATGTCTAGGAATTTACCACCGGTTCGGAAACCAACCTTCTGAGAAGAACCGGCAAGAAACTCAGCTGGCATAGAAGGGAAGATAGAAGGGAAGCGAAGAAGAAGACCAAGGATTAGTTACATACAACAGCTGAAGGAACAAGTCAGCGTCATGTCGTACAAGGAAGTCAAAGTGTTAGCGGACAATAGAGAGTGTTGGCATTTGCTTCACCGACAAGAGCCTAGCTCTTATTATATAAATAAATTATGATAAACAAACCAAAAAGTTTTATCCAACATAAGGGACACATGGAACACTTATTGAACGTCATTTCTCTTACGGTAACTTAGGTAAATTTACTACCGCTTCCAAATATAAGCCTGTCAGGAGAAGACACGGCGAAACAAACTCCACGGTTATTTTACATGTGTCCCTTCTATATACATAGGGTTATTTTAGTACAATTTAATGGAAGAGTGAGCAACTCATTGCCATGTTTGATGATTGCTACCTTGTCAAAAATCAAATCAAATCAAATCAAAAAGTTTTATTCAACATCAGGGACACTTGGAACACTTATTGAACGTCATTTCTCTTACGCTAACTTAGGTTAATTTACTACCGTTTCCAAAATATAAGCCTGTCAGGAGAAGCTTGTGCGACATGACAGCTTCTTTAAAATCATAACTAGCTGTGCCCCGCGGTTACACCCGCGTAGAGTTAAGTTCATTTCCCCTATTTTTTTTAAATAAAAGTAGTCTTCACCTGTATATATGAATAAGACTAGTCGTGCCCCGCTGTCTTTCCCGTGTAGAAATAACACAACAGACAGAGGAAAAGCTGTTGATTTGTAATTACAGACAGATACTTCAATTTTATTAATCAGTCTATCACGAGGTTTCGTAGCCTACACTCGCTAGCGTCACCGACAATATTTGTATGACATATTTTAGTTCTTCACGTCACCGCTTGGAGGCGCTGTACAATTTCTTATAAAAATATTCGGCGTAGACGCTAGCGAGTGTACATTAGGAAAACGGGGGCAAACTCGTGATAGGGGTACTGTAAAGACTATAGATTTGATGATTTGAGTGATATAAAGCGAAGACCTCGGCCTCTGCCGCGGCCCCGGCCCCTGCCCCTCCCGCGGCCGCGTCACCTGCGCCCGTCGCCCAAACCCACCATATCTGACGAACATACACACACTATTAAAAAAGAGTTGATAGTGCGAGTTTTCTTAAAATCGCCGTCACAAGTGATCGCGTCGACGTAAACGCAGATTTGTATAGGATCGGAACAGCGCCTCTGTCGGCCTAAACATGACTGTGAGCCCATACAAATCTGCGTGATTTGTGACGGCGGCTGTGAAAAACTCGCACTAGGCACTCTGGCTACACATTATATTTAAAGTTAACACCGTTGGTATGTGTAATGTATCAATTTCCTATGATTAAGACCAACAGAGGGCCTAGTGCGAGTTTTTCACTGCCGCCGTCACAAGTCACCGCGTCAAAGTTAACGCAGATTTGTATAGGATCGGAACAGCGCCTCTGTCGGCCTAAACATGACTGTGAGCCCATACAAATCTGCGTGATTTGTGACGGCGGCTGTGAAAAACTCGCACTAGGCACTCTGGCTACACATTATATTTAAAGTTAACACCGTTGGTATGTGTAATGTATCAATTTCCTATGATTAAGACCAACAGAGGGCCTAGTGCGAGTTTTTCACTGCCGCCGTCACAAGTCACCGCGTCAAAGTTAACGCAGATTTGTATAGGATCGGAACAGCGCCTCTGTCGGCCTAAACATGACTGTGAGCCCATACAAATCTGCGTGATTTGTGACGGCGGCTGTGAAAAACTCGCACTAGGCACTCTGGCTACACATTATATTTAAAGTTAACACCGTTGGTATGTGTAATGTATCAATTTCCTATGATTAAGACCAACAGAGGGCCTAGTGCGAGTTTTTCACTGCCGCCGTCACAAGTCACCGCGTCAAAGTTAACGCAGATTTGTATAGGATCGAAACAGCGCCTCTGTCGGCCTAAACATGACACTATTGTGAGCCCATACTAATCTGCGTTTACGTCGACGCGGTGACTTGTGACGGCGATTTTAAGAAAACTCGCTAGGCCTTTGAATCATTTGCATGATACCACAAAAATTAAATTTCCAATCGTAAGACCATAAACATAAGAATTAAAAAAAGGGATAATTTTCCTTTTATTTATTTACTAGTTGTGCCCCGCGGTTTCACCCGCGCAGACTTTAGTGTGTTATATGACGATTTTTTTCAGGTTTCAAGAGAACGGTATAAAGTATCCTATGTCCTCCTGGTTCTAAGCTACCTACCCACCAAATCGGTTCAGCCGTTCTTGAGTTATAAGTAGTGTAACTAACACGATTTTCTTTTATATATATATATAGAAGATTTATTGATAATAATTAGAACGGCAACGAATAGCCAATTACACTAATTATGTTAACTATATGTATCTATTTTCTAATATTGACTTACCAATATTGGTAGCGCTCTTCTCCAAGTAAGCGAGCGGCCCTTGCAGCCCGGGGCTAGTGTACGCCCCGCGCCCGCCCGCCATGAACATGCCCTGGGCGAGGCTGTTCTGCATCTGCTAATATGTACTTACAGTCAACTAGCTGTGCCCGGTACAATAATAAAATACATTTTAATAATTGTCCTGACATGTACGCATTCACTCGACATGAAGTAGCCGGCAATTGTTTTTGGCTCGACTTAATGAGACTCGACGTAGCGGTAATCAGCATAGGGGGGATCGACGACCAGGGAATGATTCTATTTTTTGGGGGTATACCCTCATAATTTGGGGTAAGTATGAAAATGAAAATGATTTATTCAGTTTAGGCCCTGATAAGGCACTTATGAATGTAGAGGAATATACCACCGGTTCGGAAACTAGCCTTCTGAGAAGAACCTAATAATTATACTTTCCTGTCTCAGACCTACCGTTTTTGAGACACTAGATATTTATTTGTATATTTATAAAATAGTAGAATGTTTATTTTACTACAATTTTAGTATAAAAATAAAAAACTCACCTTTATGTTGCCATCGAAAATAAAATAACAAAGCGGTGCTGGACTCCGGGCAAATAAATAAAACAAAATAATAAGACAAACAAAAGTATATTTTGAACTTAAACAACAATAATCTATATCTATACAGATAAATAAAATTGAAGTGTCTGTTTGTTATTCCAAAATTACAACTTTTAACTAAATGCACATGAAAATGTACACGCTACTGATACTGAAAACCCAAGTTTTAAAAATTTTCTCTGTCTTTCTGTCTGTCTATCTGTCTGTCTGTTTGTTCCGGGTAATCTCTGAAACGGTTGGACCGATTTTCACGGGATTTTCACTCGCAGGTAGCGGACTTATCAAGGAGTAACTTAGGCTACTTTTATTTATTAAAAATATTAGGGTTCCGTGAAAATAAGGATGAAACTAAATCTACGCGGGTGAAACCGCGGGGCACAGCTATAAATAAAAATTAAACTTAAGATAATTCTAACACTAGTCTACATATTTTAACAGCTTAGATATTATTAGTAAGTTGAATTACCAATAAGAATAGAATAATTTCAGTAGCCTATTGGCACCAAATGTGTAAATCCAATATCGACAACTATAATTACCACATGCTAGTGACATGTTATGAGGATAATTTGCCAAATTTTTTTTATGAATGTGGATGGTTACAAGAGGAGAGGAAGACCTAAGAAATTATGGATTGTGTGAGAGATATGGCTAAAGGAGTGAATACAGATATGACGGCTGATAGAGAGACATGGAAGAGAAGAACACATTGCGACCACAAATAACATGGGATAAGGGCAGGAGGATGATGATGATATGGCTAGAATGGGAGTGAATACAGATATGACGGCTGATAGAGAGACATGGAAGAGAAGAACACATTGCGACCACAAATAACATGGGATAAGGGCAGGAGGATGATGATGATATGGCTAGAATGGGAGTGAATACAGATATGACGGCTGATAGAGAGACATGGAAGAGAAGAACACATTGCGACCACAAATAACATGGGATAAGGGCAGGAGGATGATGATGATATGGCTAGAATGGGAGTGAATACAGATATGACGGCTGATAGAGAGACATGGAAGAGAAGAACACATTGCGACCACAAATAACATGGGATAAGGACAGGGGGATTTTGAGTGACATGAGACGTCGGTAGGCAGTTAACATATTATAAATTTATCGGTGCCGTCACCGGCGCTGTACGGAAGCCGGGTAGGCAGGCGGCAGTGGGGGCCGCGGTACCTGTTGCTGTTGCAGCGCGGCCTGTTGCTGCAACGCTGCTTGTTGCGCTGCAGCCGCTGCTGCCATCTGCTGAGCCTGAGGTTATACGTAAGTTACATTCAAGTACATACATATGCTCACGGCTGTATTCCCCAAAGATGTAGGCAGAGGTGTTGTAATAACAACACACACTTTTCACACAAGATGATTAAGTGCCAACGTGACAGATGGTGAGTCTATCGCCGTCTCAGACACTATACATACGTCTTTAGACATATGCAGGTTTCCTCACGATGTTTTCCTTCACCGTAAAGCACGTGGTGTGAAATCACTGCACATAAGTTTTTAGATAAACCCCACAGCCAACACGGCTCTCGTACATAATATGTACATAATGGTACTTAATGTCAAACCCATAAATTTCGTGCTTACTCTCACATTCTCATAAATAATACTTACAAACACAAATACATACAAATTATTATTATTCACTACTAAGTACTTCAATCTGTTTAAGACCACGGAAAACAGGGGACTCTAATACAGGATATTGTAACTTAAAATAATATGTCCCAACCACTGCCATTCTGGGGCCCAACCATGAGCTCTTATTGCAATGTTAATTCAGTTGTGCCACAGTGACAGATGTATACACGTCACATACATCTGTCTCATAAATGAGTGAAACTATCATGGCAATAAGAGCTCATGGTAAGGCCCCTGAACTTGTAATAACTTAAATAAACATTTATTATTATTGACTAGCTGTGCCCCGCGGTTTCACCCACGTAAATTTAGTTTCTTACAAACTTTCATTCCCTATTTTATCCCCTTGGGGGTAGAATTAATCAAAATCCTTTCTTAGCGAATGCCTACGTCATAACATGTACCTGCATGCCAAATGTCAGCCCGATCCGTCCAGTGGTTTGGGCTGTGCGTTGATAGATCACTATGTCAGTCAGTCAGTCACCTCTGAGTTATATATATTTAGAAGATAGATGTTATATACCTGCACAGTTTGCTGAACGCTGCAAGGCTGTTGTCGCGGCGAGGCGGCCTGCTGGGCGGCGGGCGGCGCCTGCGGGCCTTTATTGTACACCGTGTGACCCTAAATATAATACATCATCATCTCCCTGGCCTTATCCCATGTATTTGGGGTCGGCACTTGAGTCAACCCGATGTGGCTGATCACCTGATTTTTATACGAAGCGACTGCCATCTGACCTTCGTAACCCCTTTTTAGAGGAAAATCGGCAATCTGGGTTAAACCAGTTGTCAGACTTTTTCAGGCCTCTGACTGACCTGTAACGATTGCCAAAGATGTTAAATTGGCAACCGGGACCGACGGCTTAACGTGCTCTCCGAGGCACGGAGGAAACTCGGGCGGTCACCCATCCAACTACTGGCTAGGCGTATGGTTGCTTAACTTCGCTGATCGAATGATATGCGCAATAGCAACTGTGCCGCGAGCTCCTCCCCCTAAATATAAATATAATACATTCTAAATAAATTATATTATTTAAAAAAATAGTTTTAAAACTAAACCCTGATAACTGAAAAGTCACGCTCTCAGAAGTATGAAATAAGTGATGCTTAGCGGATAGCCGTGGTCATATGCCACGTACTAATCATGTTTCATAAATGTCCACTTATACAGGGGCGGATCTTGAATTTGTGGGGCCCTGGGCTAATACTGCTTAGGGGACGTAATTACTCAACTAATTGACATTTTGACAAGAAACTGTTTTCTGTAGTGATTTCGGTTGGGGGCCCTCTGTATTCGCGGGGACCTGGACTGCAGCCCAAAAAGCCTTTAAATGGATCCGCCCCTGCACTTATAAGTGAGGAGCTGTACGTAGGGCCTCACGTTGGGAGCCCAGTGTTAACGTGGTGATGATAGAATATCCATAAGTGTATATTAGTTTGAAGGTCCAGAAGGCTCCGATCGTTTGACAGGCACCTTATGTTGCACTTAATGTTAAAAAGGGGTTCAAGCGTCCAGAAGAGCTTGCTACCGTACGCAATACCAATACCTATGCATGTGATGAACTTTTTAAATTAAGGGGAAGGTTAAAGGTTTCGAAAAATGGTTTTATGGGATTATTTCAGGATTTATTAGTGGGAGAAAAAAAAAACGTAGTTAGATTTCACGTGAATAACTCTACGTTACAGCTGATTTTTATGCGAAAATAAGGTATTGATATGGTCAACTTTGAACATCAATTACTCTAAAACGGAAGAAAATATTTTTGTCATAATAATTAAAATTGCTTCCTAAAATTATACCCTATCACACATTTTAAGAGCTGTCCCGAATTCCCCGACACCCTGTATAACAGCGCCATCTCGTGACTAGTAGCAGAAGTTGCGTTACACACTTAGAAAACCGTTATTTTATTGCGCGTGTGGGAATTAATGATCTAGACCTACGGAAGTTCTGAAAGTCTTCAACCGATGATGATAGGCCCTTGTACCTGTAAATCAGCCAGCAGGTTCTGCCACTGGCTAATCTTGTCATAGTGTCTCCTCAGCAGTTCCTCCTTCCTCTGCAGCTCGCACTTCAGCTCGTTATTGTCTTCCTTCACCAGCAGTTCTGGCTTCATCGCTGACAACAGGAACCTGGCGGGATTTACATTTGAAGGGTACATCATGACCGAGAAGGACCGAGGGACAGCTATATCTATATCTATACAGATAAATAAAATTGAAGTGTCTGTTTGTAATTCCAAAATAACAGTTTTCACTAAATGCATGTGAAATTATATACGATAGTGACATGAAAAAACATTTTTTATTTTTTTCTCTGTCTGTCTGTCTGTTTGTTCCAGGTAATCTCTGAAACGGCTGAACTGATTTGAACGGCACTTTCACTGGCAGGTAGCTGATGTTTCAAGGAGTAAGTTAGGCTTTTATTTATTAAAAATATTAGGGTTCCGCGACAATAAGGATGAAACTAAATCTACGCGGGTGAAACCGCGGGGCACAGCTAGTCTTCACTAATATTATAAACCGGAGAGATTTGATTCCTTTTTTGTTTGTTTGCATTGAATAGGCTCTGAAACTACTTGACCGATCTTGATAATTCTTTCAGCAATGGATAGCTACATCATCAGCGAGTAACATAGGCTATATTTTATCCCCGTACTCCCACGGGAACGAGAACTACGCGGGTGAAGTCGCGTAGTAATGAATAGTCTCGAAAAATTCTTTGGAAACAAAAAAATACTATATTTACTCAAAGAACCGTCCGATTGTGAAGAATTTACTAAGGTAGTTTGTTTCCTGCATAGACGTAGCCTTGCATGGAACGAATTATTCCCGTGTCGTCGATTCCCTCCTAAGTTACTCCTTGAAACATCAGCTACCTGCCAGTGAGTCCCGTTAAAATCGGTCCAGCCGTTTCGGAGATTACCCGGAACAAACAGACAGACAGACAGAGAAAAATTACAAAACATGGATTTTTAGTGTCAGTATCGTGTATACTTTCATATGCATTTAGTGAAAAGCTGTTATTTTGGAATTACAAACAGACGCTTCAATTTTATTTATCTGTATGTATAGATTGATACACTACACTCGCATTTTACGAGTACAGCCTATTAATTTAATCAAATTATTAACAGCTGGTGTTGACGATATTAAATGATTCTATTGTAGATTTTCCAGAAAAACTCCATCATTTGTTTACACTGTTTTTATTCACAACTTTTCTCCCGCCATCTTTTTCATAGACAAAAAATAAGATTATTAATAAGAGTAGATATGATGTCAAACCTTTTCTGTAAGAAGAACGCCTCCATCTGCCTGGCGAGGTCAATGAACCGTTCCACTTCCACTTTAACTTCTTCCTTCTCGACGCACGGAGAGGCTTCCTGCTTCGTCAGCACGTTGAGACATGCCTACCGGTAGGCACAGTACAGTCAGTACTCCATATACGATTTAAATTGAGGCCATGAGAACCATAGTGGCCTAACTAATTTTTTTACAATATTGAGTTTATGATTTTTTACAGTTCAAAATGATAATTTTGATAGAACCAGAGTGGCCTAGTGATAAAGTTAATAGGTCAAATCTATACAGATAAATAAAATTGAAGTGTCTGTTTGTAATTCCAAAATAACATCTTTACACTAAATGCATATGAAAGTATACACGCTATAGAAACCAGAAAACCAAGTTTTAAAATTTTTCTCTGTCTGTCTGTTTGTTCCGGGTAATCTCTGAAACGGCTGGACCGATTTTAACGGGACTTTCACTGACAGGTAGCTGATATTTCAAGAAGTAATTTAGGCTACTTTTATTTATTAAAAATATTAGGGTTCCGCTACAATAAGGATGAAACTAAATCTACGCGGGTGAAACCACGGGGCACGGCTAGTAAAACAAAATTAATACATGTAAGTAAGTATGTATACTGAAGAGTGCTAGTCGATTTAAAAAATACTGTATTTATTTTCTATGGTAATTAAAAAGACTGTCCATTGAATTAGGCCTCTATGGTTCTCATGGCCTCAGTTGATAATTCATACAAATGCTCACGCCTGTATTCCCCGAAGGGGTGAGGGGTAGTGATTTCACACCACGTGCTTTACGGTGAAGGAAAACACTGTGAGGAAACCTGCATATGCTGAGAAGTAATTCAAACACGTATGTATTGTGGCTGAGACGGCGATGGACTCACCATCTGTCGACGTGATGACACAAGATGTGTGTAAAGTGTGTGTTGTTATTACAACACCTCTGCCTACCCCTTCGGGGAATACAGGCGTGAGGATATGTTCGTACCTAGACTCCTAGCTACTTGTCAAGTTTAATTATAACTATGCTAACGTTCTGAGACTAATTTATGTATCTCTGCAGAGTATTTCTCTTTCTGTCTAAGTTAAATTGGCATTGCATTTCGTTCTATAATCTATACAGATAAATAAAATCGAAGTGTCTGTTTGTAATTCCAAAATAACAGCTTTTTACTAAATGCATATGAAAGTATACACGAAACTCTCATAGAACCAATTTAGATTTTTTTCTCTGTCTGTTTGTACCGGCTAATCTCAGAAACGGCTTGACCGATTTTAACGGAACTTTCACTGTCAGATAGCTAATTTTGCAAAGATACTTTTAATTTTAAAAATTAATCAGTGTTCCGCGGGCCTCCCACGAAATTAACTCAATGCGATAAAACCGCGGGGCACAGCTAGTTGTAGAATAAATAATTAACCTGCGGTGTCCGCTTACCGTCAGGCGGGCCGTACGCCTTGTTGCCTTTAGGATAAACTACTAAGGATAACAAATAAAATGTCCAAATACAATCATTTCATTTAATTACCCCTAATAACACTATTAGAAGCTTCTATGTAATAATTTTAAACATTTTTACATTATTCAAATAAAAAATTATCCTATAGTGCAAGATGGTTACTCCGCCATAAATTAAGTTTTTTAAAACGTGGAACAGTGTTCTTTGATTAAAAACTAAAAATTAAATTATTATTTTTAAGAGTAGCCACATTGCAACCCGAACACATTTTGCGAACTCGTTACGCTTAGCAATTTAAAGGTGCAGCTTATATACGTGGAAAAAACAATAAAACTTTCCATCTCTTATTTTTATAAGGTCAAGTAAATAAACATAGAGTAAATCTGGGCATACAATTCACTTAGGTTTCTCAGCGTCGAACTCGACGACGAGCGTTGGTTTCAATCATTGGGAATTGATACATAATACTTAAATTTATATACTCACTTTACCGTCACTTTACATTTATGAGAATTTATTGTACATGAAAAAAAACATTCATCTCTTTAATTTAAACTGTGATGTTCATTCGATTTGTACGCGAAATAAACACAAAATTGTGGCTCCTAGATTCAGATTAGTTAAAGTAAATAAATCATTCATGGGGAACTGTGTTCGCTTCTACAATAAAATCCCACAATCAATAATCGCGTTAAATTATGATAAATTTAAAACACAAACTGTTTTGATGAAGAAAGCCTATTATAAAATTTCGGATTATATAAATGACAAGGATATATTAAACTAGGTAAATCACTTTGCACAAGTAGCTCCTGGCAAATACATGGTATGCAAACACTTGTAAATCTATCTGGTATTGTTATTTTTTTCTCTTTGATTATGTTTTATACTGACCTGCATGCTAATACAATTTGTCACTATTGTGAATATTTATACCTATTATCAAATTTCATTTTGTATGATGATTTCATATGATTTATATTGTTTCGATGATATGTACATGATGCCAGCTGAGTTTATTGCCGGTTGTTCTCAGAAGGCTAGTTTCCGAACCGGTGGTAAATTCTCGACGTTCATAAGTGCCTTACCAGGGCCTAAACTGAATAAATATTTTTCATTTTCATTTTCAGAGGACAAGGTTCAATATCGTATGTTTAGAACCGACTCGACGACGAGTGCGACGCTGAGAAACCTTAGTGAATAGCGCGACTGTATCGATTTGTAAACTCGCATAAATGGATTTTTATTTTAACAACCGTTGCTAAGTACACTAAGTAAATGTATTATATTGCTTAAAATACATTAATTTATTTTTTATCGATAAAGCTGGTAGCGGATTTCGTTAAATGACCCCAACTAGTGACTTTCACTGGCAGAGCCAATTTTATAGTTATAAGGTACTCCTTACTTACAAATAATTTGATTTTGAGTTATTACCCGTGGTCCCAGTGCTATCAGTGGCGAGCATTGCATATAAGCAGGTAAGCAGAAGTTACAATTTGTGATCACTGAATACACTCGTGTCGTGTGAGTATCTTTACCAAGACGTACGTACCTACGCCGCGTCACATAGGTATGTACTTAACCAGCCTACCTGCCTACTTATTGTTTATGCCAACACCTCTGAAAATCCAATGCACGCCCCTGAGTGCTATTGACCCACAGTGGGTCCACGGGTAATATGTTTCTACCCATAGACCCCCTACTCTTGTTTTAATTTATCGTTTTTGAAAACATTGATACCTTATGCTAGGGGATACCCGAATCACTCTTGAATGTTTAGCTACAATTGTGGTTCGTGGGCTCACTGACACTGACATATTGTAAAGGATTAATCAAAACTAGAGCAGTGGGTCTATGGGTAGAAACTATTACCATTGGACCCACTGTGGGTCAATAGCAGTGGGACCGTGGTAAATTTTCACTGGCATCATAGCAGCTATTTTCATATAATATTTTTGAAACTTAATATTACGAAATCCGCATATAATATTATACTATAATTTTTATCTATTATTATACAAACTTAAAACACACGTCTAGAAATAAGACTTCAAACGAAAAATCAGTCAGTTATATAGAAATGGCTAGGTAATTAACATTTTCCATATCAACTAGGAATAGGTCTTAGAAAAAACAATGCCTTATTCATTCTCATTTTATAAAAGCTGTGCCTTTTATCTATACAGATAAGTAAAATTGAAGTGTCTGTTTGTAATTCGAAAATAACAGCTTTTCCCTGAATGCATACGACAGTATTTACGGTACTGTCATAAAAAAGCAATTTTTTTTATCTGTGCGTCTGTTTATTCCGGCAAATCTCCGAAAGGGCTGGACTTTTAACGCTAATTTTACAAGGAGTATATTAGGCTATTTTTATTTTTAAATAATACATTAGGGTTCCGCGGCAAGCCCATGATATTAAATCTACGCGGATAAAACCGCGGGACACAGCTAGTTCATAAATAAGGATTTTCAATACAAAGTTATGGTTACGCAATAGTAAACAAGCTTTTAAATCCGACCTATTCTTAGTTAGGAAGTAAAAGATACTAAAATAATGTGATTGTGAAGGAAAAATAAATAATTCCTAAATTTAAGTGCGAAAAACAAACTGTAGCCCTAGACAAAGTAACATTCTCTCGCGCTTGCGCTAATAGAAACGATACAAAATGTATGGGAATGACATATCGTCGTTACGCGTGCAAAAGTCGCTATGTGTTCACTTTAGGAGACGCAGAAAATGATTTTCTCGAAATATGGCCCGACTATTAAAAAAATATATTCTTACTAATGATACATATAACAAATTTACAGTTATTTTTTAGATTAATGTTGGATAGGTATTATTATTACTGGAAACTTTGACACAGAATTCACGAAATACACATAGCGACTTTTGCACGCGCAACGACGATATGTCATTCCCGCAGATTGTGTATCGTTTCTACTAGCGAAGCGTGAGGATAATGTTACTTTGTCTACAGGCCCTGGTGATACACAACGCTATAAATATATGAGAATTGCTTTGTTACAAATGAGTTTTAGACAGAAAGACTTAAACATGAAATATTTAAAATAATTATATATTCCAGGTGCCGTCAGGAGTTATAAGCGCTCAGCGAAAGTGCGGATTACTGTGCATGTATTTCAAAATCAAACTCAAAAATATCTTCTTTTGATTAGACTTTTAACAAAGTACTTTCAAATCGTCAGAACGACTTAATTACACAGTATTATACATGCTACCGCCAGGTTCGGAAGGTTGCTTTTACTGAGAACAACCTGGCAAGAAACTCAGTAATAACTCTTTTCAAAAACTTTATACAATTTTAAAAATATAAAATAAATCACTTGAGAAATGTAAGCCCATGGACACAGTTCCAATGCACAAATGTCGATAAAAATTTTGCGTTTCCATACAACACCCAAAAACTACGCATCAATATCGTATAACTTTTGACAGCACCTATACAATATTAAAAATCATTGCAGTTTGAGACAAAAATATTTCTAAGCTATAATATTGCCATATTTAAAATTCTCACAATATAGGCTATAATTTGTACATTACAGAGAAACTTAATAAATTCTTTAACAAATTACGCTATTTTAAAAGGCTGTAGGTGTGGCTCAATGGTTTGAATAGTTGCCTGCAACTCAAGCATTGCTAGATTCAATTCTCGGGTCTGTGCCAATGAGTTTTTGTAATAACTTAAGTGCATATCATATAACAATATATAATTTACTGTGGCAAAAATCTTAAAGATGCCTGTCTATGTCTGAGAAGAAATTCACAGACGTATGTATTGTATAGTGCCTGAGGCGATGGACTCACCACCTTCACAAAAGCTATGACAATTCTGCCTAAAAACGTTCCCCCTTCAGAGGGCCTAGTGCGAGTTTTTCACTGCCGCCGTCACAAGTCCCCGCATCAAAGTAAATGCAGATTTGTATAGGATCGGAACAGCGCCTCTGTCGGCCTAAACATGACACTATTGTGAGCCCATACAAATCTGGGTTTACGTCGACGCGATGACTTGTGAAGGCGATTTTAAGAAAACTCGCACTAGGCCCTCAGTAGGCCTCGACTAAGTAACATTCTCTCGCGCTTGCGCTAAATGATACAAAATGTATGGGAATGACATAAATCTGTCACGTGACATATCGTCGCTTGAGTTCTAAACCCGCGGGAGTCAAAAGGCGCAACTTTTCAGGAGAGCAAAAAACCGTTATATTTTTATCTAAGTATGTGAAGTTATGTTTATTGCACGTGCTATTGAAAATAATAAGTTAATAGTTCAGGCTTTTAAATTTTATCATCAAACGATGTTGCGATTCCCTATCGAATGACATGCGAAACGTATTTCGATCAAAATACGACTTCCGCGGTGTTAGATACTTAAGTGACGATAATTATGTCATTTTGTATCGTTTCTATTAGCGCAAGCGCGAGAGAATGTTACTTTGTCTAGGACTACAGGGACACATCTTGGGCGTGAAGATAAATAATACCTGTTTTACTTTAGTATGACCATAACAAATATCTGAAAACCCATTTAGCGCGAGAATTAGAGACACAAGACACAGTACATAATTCAAAACAGTACATCAAATACAAAGTTGACACTCACTCTAGAACACATGTTGTGTTACTGAAATTAGTTTGCTATAAAACTGTAAATATTTGTAAAGTAATAGTACATTAGAAATATTGGCTAATAAATATGGAATTAAGTCTTGCATCCCTCATATCCCACCAGTGTCCTAAGTATAGTAGCTTGACCTTGCCTTTTATTTGTATGGAGACGTAAAACTTCCTACACTCGCCGCTTGGGGCGCTTTTCAACGTGTAAGGCAAGTGTAATAAATTTAAATCTAAATATATATAACTCAAAGGTGACTGACTGACATAGTGATCTATCAACGCACAGCCCAAACCACTGGACGGATCGGGCTGACATTTGGCATGCAGGTACATATTATGACGTAGGCATCCGCTAACAAAGGATTTTGATTAATTCTACCCCCAAGGGGATAAAATAGGGGATGAAAGTTTGTATGAAACTAAATTTACGCGGATGAAACCGCGGGGCACAGCTAGTTGATAATATGAGTGTTCTGAACAAGAGTATTTTTCTACTGTATCCCTTCCATTACTGTGTGAGAAAACAAAACATAAGTTATAATAGCATGGTGTTTTGATTACAGTATTAACTACATATTGACGTACTGTTAGTGTTATGTACTGTGGTCTTTAAGGTAATAAATACAAGGAGCACGTTAAAATTATTCACTATTATTAAATTTTAACTACGAATTTATTAAATACTGTTTTATTTTGGATAGCCATACCATGGACTTCTGTAATATTCTGGCATCTGGCCATAGGGGTTAATTTGGGGTTGGGGTTGGGGTTGGTAGTAGTTGAATTCTGGTCTCCACTGCCCGCTGTCTTGGGGCTGCGGTCGTTGGTACGTCCGGTAGTCTAAAGGTGCGTTGAGGAAGATATTATCATTGTACTGTCCGACTGGCAAGGACCAACCTTCCTTTGTCGGTGTGTCCGGAGCATTGCTAACATGCTCCACTTTACTTGACTTCTGCGGAGTCCTAGGAACTCTTGCAGGCGGTGATGGGGCCTTAGTGCTCATGAACTTGTGGAATTCATCCTCAAATGCACTGGGTTTCTTATTCAATGGAGGTATGACTTTCGGTACCCGCAAATTTGAGTCTAAAAGTATGCTAGAATAGGACTTAGTTTCGAATGACGATGGGGTTATTGGTTTTGGTTGTGGCTTCGCTGTAGCTGATGTGATGGTCTGCGGTATAGGATTTTGAACTCTGTTCTGAGGTATAATAGAGCTGCCATACACTTTTTGCTGTGTTTTCATGACTGGTTGAAGAGGTGAATTGTATTCAAAGTTTAATAATTTCGGTGTGCGTGGTTTTCTTGGTTTTTTCTCCTTGGGATCTTTAGGTGTTCTGGGTGCTTTAGGGGCTTTCGGTTCCTTTGGGGGCTTGGGTTCTTTGGGTACTCGTTCTTTCTTAATTTTTGGTTCTTTTATAACTCGTTCCTTTTTGGGTTTATCGCTTGGTTGTTTTGGAGACTTTTGTTTTTTGGGTTCTTTTAAAGGTTCCGGTTCTTTGTTGGTTGATGGAAGTGTACTGGGTAGTTGAGCATCTAGCAGAGGATCGGCCGACTCCCCTGGTGCTGGTATTTGTATCTCTTCTTCAACATGAGGCGGGGAGTCCCAATTCGATAACAAAGCAGCCATGGTCTCCAATTGTTCCTCTGACAATTTCTTCGTCTTAACTTTCTTCCCTCTACCTTTAGTCGGAGTGGGTTTCTTTTTCTCTTCCCCTTCAACTTTCACACCACTCTCTTCACTCTTAACGTCCTCTTCTTTCACTTCACGCTTCTTCGTCTTATCTTCTCTTCTTGTGTACTTTCTCTTTTTCTTACTCTTCTTGGGAACTCCGTAGTCTTCATCATTATCGGAGTCCATGTACCCGACGTCTGGCTGCTGTGCCTCTGAAGGGTCCATCTCATCACCTTTCAGCCAGATGTCTTCGAGGGCATCCAACTGCGTATCATCAGGTTGTAGAATAGGTCGTTTCATTGACGTCATCATATCCAAGTCTCCTTCAGCCATCGTCATTTCATCATCATCCATAATGTCATGGCCTAAGATTGAAACTGCGATGGCACCTTCTGATATACTCTTACTGGCCATAGCTCGTTTCAGATGTAACGGATGGCGTTTCTTCTTTCTCAAGCCTTCTTCTTCTGCTGCTATGAACGACTCGGGCAGTTCTGTATTATTCTTATTGCAAAGGATGTCTTGTCCTGATGGGTGAGGGGCCGGCACCATCCTCTCCGGCTGTTCCGGATGACAGCCTATATCCTGTCCTTTTAGCCACAACTCGTATCTGTCTGGCTGGAACCTCTTTACAAAGGTATCCATTGATATTTTTACCATATCGTTGCTACATGTGCACTGCGTTGCTCGTTTACCATATTCAACCCATCTCGGTGCAGCGAAGTTTGTAGACTCCGCACAGTTAAATCCATGGTTGAACCCAGCGTGGTACCCGTATGGAAACGTAATCATAATTTCTCCAGTTTCTTGCGTTATTTTATTCACCGGGACCGAGTACTGTTTCAAAATCTGCGGTGATATTAATGTCATTTTGTGTCGAAGAAACGCTTGGCATGTTTTAGCTGCGGTGGGGAAGAAGCCCGAAGCGATACGTTCAAATCTCTTTCCATGTTCAGGCGGGATTGCATACCATGTCTTTGGGTCACCGAAATGCAGGTAATTTATCGAATACAAGTCCATATCTTCCGTATGCCATGCAAATGTAGTTTTCCACATGCCGAAATATAAATAAGCTGTGTTGACACCGTCTATTTCAATACCGTAGTCAGAGTTTACGAAATCCAGAATAGTTCCCAGACGGTTGATATTCCAGGCTGTGACGTCTGGATCTGTGATGCTCCCGTTCACATCAGCTCCATATATCGGTGCTACATAGGTGACATTCTTCCAATACTTTCGTTCTAAGTCGTCGAAGCTCGTGTGACGAGGGGTGCAGTACTTTGCGGAGTTCGCGAGCACTGCAAACTGTTTGACAGTCATGGCCTTTTTTTGTATATTAATTTGTTGAAACAGACCTTGTTTGCCGGTGACCACCTGGCAGATCGGCGAGGGGATCGTCACGTCCAGCTGGTCCAGGCTGTAACCGCTCTTACGAGGCACCCACTCCGGTGGTGGGATAACCTTTGCAAGACCTGCCTTGTGAGCGCCTTTAGACTCCATATATTGCACGTATTTGTTGAAATCTTTAAACTCATCCCACGTAGGACGGAACACTTGGATAGCCACACTCCCCGACGAGGCCCCAGCATCGTCCCCGTACACCGACATCGTAGTATTTTTATCAACAAACACCGTCCACAATTTACAAATGTTTCATCACAATTTCACGTAAACTACACCATTTTCCGCACACAAAAATCCTTTATTGATCTTCAGTGATAATTAACATAATATAACTCGCATTTTAGTCCGTTAATCGAGTTATAAAACGTGTGATAATACTGTCGTAATAATGTGAAAACATTATCAGTAAAATGGCCGCCTTGTTGAATGAGATGCGCTCGCTTGCAACAAAAATCTTTTCAGTTCACACGAAGTTGAAGCCGCATAAGCGTTTATGGGTCACGTACACACCAAACTTTACGCGACTAGGGGATTAACATTTACAATTTAGTCTATGAAGCTTCGACTACACACACCAAACAAGCCACGACTGGATTAGATTCGCAATGTTGGTATCAATAATGTTTTGACATTTCTCCGATACAACCTATTTTCGGCGAGGTTGGTTATTAAAAAGTCTGATAATATTGGTGTTTCAGTCTTGATCATAGTACAATAATTATAGTAACATACCTGAAAAGATTCCTCAAATTCTTCTACCAAATTTCCACTACCGCTTGATGGTGCCGCCATCGTTGCCGATAAATTATTTAAGCACACTCCTTTCTATTGTTATTCTATCATGACTTGACAGCAGACAAACGGCGATGAGTGAGTGTGAAGTGAAGTGAACGCAAACGAATGAATATTGTATACGTATACTGTACACACACACATCACTATCACTGTTACTCAGTTTTTTATCACGCTTGAGAGCGTGATACAAATACACCGTAGTCAGAATCTGAGGAATCACTAAGTTGGGGAAAGGCCAGTCTAGAATGCTGTTTAATTAAATTTTCACACTTCCACGTTGAACATTGTCTATTATATGATTTCATTAAAATTAATAAAAGAAAAGTCATAAGGACCTACTTACCCCAAGTCCGTCATTGGGAGCTGGGGGTGAAGCTATCCCCGTATTTGCCAAATTTCAGCCAAATCGGCACAGTATGTTTGCTTGCAGTATATGAAATCATGAAATCTAGGCGAAGCAAAATAAGTATGCAAGCAGTTTCTTCCTTGCCCCATGGAATATGCGTGAGCATAAATATGTATGTTGATCGAAGTATTTTTTACATGCATGTCATGTTAAAGCGAGCAGTACTGTACTTATTGGCCATTTTATTAAATTAAAATTAGTGCTAGTTAATTAAAGCTAGTGATTCCTAGATTTATTAGTTTGAATATATCAAACCGATCTAAGAAAGTGAGCGTAGTGAGTGAATGATTAAGATGTGATTCATGCCGGCGGTATTTCAACATGCGCATGATTATGTTGCGGGACATGGCATGAGTCAATGTTTACATCACGTGACTATCTGTTTACTTATCTCCATGATGTATATTCAAAATGAAGGGATTTACTGAGGATATTTCATTAAAGATATTTTTTTCCTAACGCGACTTTCAATACTGAATTCTCTGTACTTAGTTAAATTATAATTATTCCTAAATATTCCAAGTAATATTTACAATAATATCATAATAAACCGACAATGATATACCTAAGTATACATGAAAAAATAAATTTTCGTATTCAATCCTTCAATTAAAGATTTAAAATTATTTCCCAAAAAATGCATGCGAATTTGTGAGAGTTTTTTTATTGAGTCTTACTGCCAACATTCAAATTTAAATTTCTTCTATAGATTGAAAAAGCCTGCATCCACATAGATATAAAAAACATTAATGAAATTAAATTGTATTCATTCATTCAATTTCAAGATAATTTGTTTTTATCTATGACATTTCATTTAATTCATTAAATGTCGGTCTCGTTCTCGTTCATAAAAATGGCGTCAGCGGCATAACCTCGCTAACGTTGTTATTATTTTTTCTGAAAAACATAAATAGTGCTTAGGAATTACATGATAGTTTAATAAATAAGCTGAAATGGCTGACGCGGCTGCTAGACAGTTGCAGTACGAGTACAAAGCGGTAAGTAAATGTTTTGTTATAATGTGATCATCTTGTTTTGTTTTGTGATACATTTTTATACACCCGAAAGTCTACCTCTCTGAGTATCTGTCTGCAATAGTTCTGCAACTGTAATCTGGGTTAAGCCAGTTGTCAGACACACTAATCCATTGTTTTTCCTGCAAGTTGTCTTGGGTCCCAATTGATCAACGCCAGAATTGTAAGGATATTTTACACTTTCCAGAACTCAAATCTTGTATTACAAGCGGATGTGAGGCTTATAGAGCGTCGTGGGCGCGATGAGGCCACGGGGGAGGTGCTGTCCCTGTCGGGGAAGCTGATCGGGACCAAGATGGGTGACCGGGCGCAGCGCACCAAACCGGATAAGGCTGAGGAGAGGAAAGCTAAGTTAGTATTGTTGAGATTTTTTATTTTGTTAACATGTTTAACTTATTAAATACTGGTAAGTAAATTAATCTTATCTTGTTTGTGGTAATATTGGGTCCAGTTGCCCGGAAGCACGTCGAACCTTGGGATCATTGCCGTGCCTTGCCCTTATGCACTACATACCTGACTTTTCAAATACTCCCTGAACAAGCCGGCAGATCCTGCCCATGGGGAAGAGCTTGTAGTCCTCTGGTTTCAGATACGCCTTACCCAGTAGGTCCATTTGCCATCTGGCCAGTACGTGCAAGTGCATTTTAGGGGACTCATGGTCTCGGCTTATGGTTTAGAGTACCTACCTGCTTTGGCTCTCACACTATTTTTGATTACCAACATTCTTTCAGACGTCAAAAACGTGACGAGGCGTCATACGAGTTGTCCAAGTCTAAGACAGCGAGGGAAGCTTGGGCGGACGACACGCCAGGCGTGTTGTACCGCCCGCGGGCGCAGCACACGAGACACGCGTACGAGTTGCTGCTATCCTTCATGCAGAGCGCTCTGGGGGACCAGCCCAGGGATATATTGTGTGGAGCTTGTGATGAGGTAAGTGGAGTGATGGCAGACTTCTTAAGGTGAAGGAACACATTGTGAGGAAACCTTCTAATAATATAATAATAATAAGTAAGTAACACATCTATACATCTATACAGATAAATAAAATTTAAGTGTCTGTTTGTTATTCCAAAATAACAGCTCTTCACTAAATGCATATGAAAGTATACACGTTACTGACACTAAAACACCAAGTTTTAAAAAATTTCTCTGTCTGTCTGTCTGTTTGTTCCGGGTAATCTCCAAAACGGCTTGACGGATTTTAAAGGGACTTTCACTGATAGATGTTTCAAGGAGTAACTTAGGCTACTATTATTTATAAAAATATTAGGTTGAAACCACGGGGTACAGCTAGTAAGTAATATACACAAATGTTGAGAAAGAATGTATGAAAGTAAAAAAAGGTTCTGAAAATCATTTGTTCAGGTATAATTCTGCCTGAATTAAACCTGAATAAATGGTTTACAAACTACCAGGCAGTTGACTAATGAGATTGTTAATATTTCAGGTACTTGTAGTTCTCAAGAATGATAAACTAAAAGACCCGGAGAAGAAGAGGGAGATTGAACTGCTACTGGGCACCATTCCTGATGAGAGATTCAACTTGCTAGTCAACTTGGGTATGTAATAATAATATTACTTTAATTTTCGCGATTTAAATTCATCTATATCTAATACAGCTAAATAAATTAAAGTGTCTGTTTGTAAAAGTTTTAAAAAAATTCTCAGTGTCTGTCTGTCTGTCTGTCTGTTTGTTCCGGGTAATCTCCGAAACGGCTGGACGGATTTAAACGGGACTTTCACTGGTAGGTAGCTGATGTTTCAAGGAGTAACTTAGGCTACTTTTATTTATCAAAAATATTAGGGTTCCGCGACAATAAGGATGAAACTAAATCTACGCGGGTGAAACCGCGGGGTACAGCTAGTAGTTAGTAAGTATGTTTCGATTGGGTTACAACCATCATGGTCACGAGATTCAAAATATTATCCTGATAAGTCTCGAGTAATTTTAAACATGAACTTAGGTATGCTTTTTTGTCACTATATAGTATAAAACAATTTCTAAGAACAAGTGGTACATGACAGAAATACGACGGACTTATATCTTATCTTATACATATAAATTTAACTGAAGTGTCTGTTTGTAATTTAAAATTAACAGCTTTTCACTAAATGTATAGAAAGTGTATATGGCAATCACATAAAAAAACACCTTTTAAAAAATAACTCTGTCTGTTTGTTCCTGTTAATCCACGAAACAGCTGGACCGATTTAACTTGACCTTAACTGGCAGATCGCTAATGTTAGAAGGAGTAACTTGGGCTACCTTTATTTTAACACAATCACTGCTAACATTGCATCTTCTTCGTAAATTAGCTTACTGTTGGACGCGCAGATGCGTCGTTAGCAGTGAACGCGTAGAAAATTAGGGTTCCGCGGGTCACCAATGAAATTTGGCCAGAAAATTTACAGAAGATATAGACAAGAAGTTTAAGAAGTAGAATAGAACATAATTTGTGTTTTTATTACCATCCCAGAAAAAATCACTTAAATTATTTATTATTCTTGGGCAGGCAAGAAGATTACAGACTTCAACATAACAACGGAAGGCAACACAGAAATTGACGAGACATACGGTATCAATGTACAGTTTGAGGAGTCCTCTGAGGAGGACGATGAGGACGCCTACGGGGAGGTGAGAGAAGAGAAAGACGGCTCCGACGACGACAAGGAGAGGAGTGACAGTGACACCGAAGAGAAGAACGCTATACATACTGCGGTGAGTTGGTGTATACTAGTATGTAGGGTGGGACAAGGTGAGGAGTGATACAATGACGAGGTGAAGAGTGACAGTGACACCGAGGAGAAGTACGCTATACATACTGTGGTGAGTTGTTGTATGCTAGTATGTAGGGTGGGACAAGGTGAGGAGTGACACAATGACGACGTGAGGAGTGACATAATGACAAGGTGAGGAGTGACAGTGACACCGAGGAGAAGAACGCTATACATACTGCGGTGAGTTGGTGTATACTAGTGACTGTAGGGTGGGACAAGGTGAGGAGTGACAGTGACACCGAGGAGAAGAACACTATACATACTGTGGTGAGTTGGTGTATACTAGTATGTGGGGTGGGACATAATGACAAGGTAAGGAGTGACATAATGACAAGGTGAGGTGTGACACAATGATAAGGTGAGGAGTGGCACAATGAAGAGTGACAGTGACACTGAGGAGAAGAACGCTATAAATACTGCGATGAATTATTGCACAGAGTCGAATTTTTTTGTCATATAAATATATTATTATGTAACTTAGTGTTGCTACATTATCGCCTAAGGTGCACCCGTTAAGATGTATGTATGTAAATAAATATATATATAAATAATTGTTTTAGATCGCCGAAGAGCAGTCGACGAAGCGTCGCGATGTAATTCTCCACCCAATGGATATAGACGCCTATTGGTTGCAGCGGCGCTTATCCAGACATTTCCCCGACGCTATGGTGTCGCAGGTAACACTTATTACATAGCCTGGAAGCCTACCATCATCAGCTTAAGCAGAGCGTATGAAGGACTGAAGGAAAAAAGCCGTGGCCTCGGGGTTTGATCAGTCGCCTTCGCAAGCGATCAAGTTCGAAGCCCAACGGAGCTGGTACCAATGAGTTTTTCTGAAAACGTATGTGCTTTACGATGAAGGAAAACATCGTGAGGAAACCTGTATATGTCTGAGAAATAATTCAAACACGTATGTATAGTGCCTGAGATGGATAGATTCACCATCTGTCACGTTGGCACTTAATCATGTTGTGTGAAAAGTGTGTGTTGTTATTACAACCCCTCTGCCTACACCCGAGGGGAATACAGGCGTGAGCATTCTACGCGGGTAAAGCCGCGAGGAGCAGCTTCATAAGGCAGGTGTTGGTCACGTCTTTGTAGTCTACACTAATATTTGATTTGATTGTTTTTTGTTTGTTTGTTTGCATTGAATAGGCTCCGAAACTACTTGACTGATCTTGAAAATTCTTTCAGCAATGGATAGCTACATCATCAGCGAGTAACATAGGCTATATTTTATCCCCGTACTCCCACGGGAACGGGAACTACGCGCGAGAAACCGCGTGACGTCCGCTAGTATAAAATAATAATGTCAACTTTATATTATTCTTTCCAGGCAAAGTCGAGTGAAGTGCTTAAAGCTCTGTCCGAGGCGGCCGACGATCGCGACCTGGAGAATAGACTAGTGCTGCTCCTCGGCTACGATTGCTTCGACTTCGTGAAAATTCTCAACAAATATAGATATACGAGTGAGTTTGGGATATTATTTTACTACTGCGCTTTTATACGAAGCGACTGCCATCTGACCTTCGTAACCCCTTTTTCGAGGTTAAACCAGTTGTCAGACTTTCTTAGGCCTCTGACTGACCTTCAACGATTGCCAAAGATGTTAAATTGGCAACCGGGACCGACGGCTTAACGTGCTCTCCGAGGTACTATACATACGTGTTTGAATAACTTCTCAGACATATGCAGGTTTCCTTCACCGTAAAGCATGTGGTGTGAAATCACTGCACATAAGTTTTTGGCAGAATTCGTTGGTACAGGCCCCGCTGGGATTCAAATCTCAAGGTTCATTTCATCAAATATTTTGTTTCAATCTTCCAGTCTTGTATTGCACGAAGCTGGCTTCATCCCAGTCGGAGAGTGAACGTGCTTCCATCAGGGAAGAGATGTCCCGTCAGCCTCATCTACAGAAGATTCTGGCGCAGTTGGACACAGGGAAAGGGGATGATGAGGTAACGATAAGGAATCTATATACAGGGTGTCGGAGAAAAAGGAACAGGTGTCTTCTAGAACTTGTAGGGTTTTATGAATATATCACTATATTGAAATCGTAAAATATCTAGCTCCAACGATAACGTAGTTATAAGCTATGGGCGAAGAGCTTAAGTGATTGAATGAACGCGCGGCCGCGTTTACCTACATTCCGTACGCGGTCATTCAACTTTTTAAATTAAGGGGAAGGTTAATGGTTTCGAAAAATAGTTTTATGGGATTATTTCAGGATTTATTAGTAAGAGAAAAAAAATAAAAACTTAGTAATCACGTGAATAACTACGTTACAGCTGACTTTTATGCGAAAATATGGTAAACTTTGAACGTGAATTACTCGAAAACGGAAGAAGATATTTTTGTCGTAATAATTTTATTTGCTTCCTAAAATTATACCCTATCACATATTTTAACAGCTGTCCTATTTTTTCCCGACTACCTGTATATATTTGTGTTTGTTTGCAAACAGACAGCAGAACAGGAGGCGCCACGCAAACGTCACAAGTCAGAGGCGGAGTCGTCGCAAGGAGCCAGTCAAGTGTCAGGGTCGAGGAAGGTGATCCAACTGGAGGAACTGGTGTTCGCGGCCGGATCACACTTCATGGCCAACAAACGGTGCCAACTACCACCTGGCTCCTTCAGGAAACAGCGGAAAGGTATGTTACAACACCTATATCTATACATCTATACAGATAAATAAAATTGAAGTGTCTGTTTGTAATTCCAAAATAACAACTTTTCACTAAATGCATATGAAAGTATACATGCTACTGATACTAAAAAAACAAGTTTTAAATTTTTTCTCAGTCTGTTTGTTCCGGGTAATCTCTGAAATGGCTGGACTGATTTTAACGGGACTTTCACTAGAAGGTAGCTGATGTGTCAGACTACTTTTATTTATTAAAAATATTAGTGTTCCGTGGCAATAGGGTGAAACTAAATCTACCCTGGTGAAACCGCGGGGTACAGCTAGTCTAAATATATCTAACTCAAAGGTGACTGACTGACATAGTGATCTATCAACGCACAGCCCAAACCACTGGACGCATCGGGCTGACATTTGGCATGCAATTCAATTCAAAAATATCTTTATTTGATTAGACTTTTTACAAAGCACTTTCAAATCGTCAGAACGACGTAATTACACAGTATTATACATGCTACCGCCAGGTTCGGAAGGTTGCTTTTACTGAGAACAACCTGCCAAGAAACTCAGTAATTATTCTTTGATGAACATTAAAGCGGTTATTGTGACTAAATAGTTAGATATGTGCTCTCGCGGACTTTTTGTAGATCTTAATAACACCTACAAACCCGTAGTACATCGTTTTATTCTATTGTCAATAGTTTTTGCAGCGTACGTATAAATAGGTTTTCGATTTTACACCTTGGGTTACAAAATCGCAATTTTCTTACGGACCCCTAATTTTTTTTAAAATAAAATTTAGCCTATAACCTTCCTCGATAAATGGACTATCCAACACTGAAAGAATTTTATAAATCGGAACAGTAGTTCCTGAGATTAGCGCGTTCAAACAAACAAACAAACTCTGCAGCTTTATAATATTAGTATATATTTATTTTGTTCCCACAAAGGTTATGAAGAGGTGCACGTGCCAGCCCTGAAACCGAAGCCGTTTGACGAAGGCGAGACCCTAGTGCCTATCGAGAAGCTGCCCAAATACGTACAGCCAGCCTTTGAGGGGTTCAAGACATTGAATAGGATTCAGGTAAGGTGTTCACATTTAACCGAATATGATGTGACAGATGGTGAGTCTATCGCCGTCTCAGGTACTATACGTGTTTGAATTACTTCTCAGACATATGCAGGTTTCCTCACGATGTTTTCCTTCACGGTGTGAAATCACTGCACATAAGTTTTATCAGAAATATATCTTTGGTACAGGCTCCGCTGGGAGTCGGACTTGCGTAGCTTGTATAGCAGGCGACTGCTTAAACCTCAAGGCCACTACGGCTTGAATAGACTTAACAAAGTACTTTCAAATCGTCATAATGACACAGTATTATACATGCTACCGCCAGGTTCGGAAGGTTGCTTTTACTGAGAACAACCTGGCAAGAAACTCAGTAATTACTCTTTTAAAAAAACTGTAGCGGCGTTTCTCCACTCGCTCATAGATGGCGCTACTCGCTAACAAATGCGAAGTTTGAGTACAAATACACGAGAACCTAAATCGCGCCATAAGAGTTTTCAAGCGCATTGCAGTATATATACAAGTGTCCAACTAGACCAGTTGGAACACCAAACCGACCATTGTTCCGTCCTCGCCGGCGAGGCTCGTCGCGAACTCTACGTCATCGTCCCCCCCGTCCTCTGCTAGGGCCGGCGCGCGCCGAGCCACTAGCCTTAAACACGTCCCTAAATAATACAACTCAGATCCAGCTCCCTAGCTCATCCCCCAGCAACGCCCTAAGACGAGGTCCGAGCCCCGCACCGGGGCGCCCGCACCTGTGTTGCTTAGTATTTAAGCTTAAGCTCGGCTGGAGGCCCTTGGGTCTCGCCCTTTAGTCCGGTTAAGCAGTGGAGGTAACTCCCCCCTACCAACTGCGAGAGACCATATCCAAAAAAATAAAAAAATAAAAATAGACCAGTTGGAGCCGGTGTTCCCCAGACATGACACCCGCCTCAATGGAACATCTTGTCTTTGCTGGGGATGACACTGATCACTCTCCCCACAAAACATTTTATATTTACAATTTACAATAAACTATACCTTATCTCATCCAAACAGAGTCGCATATCCAAAGCAGCGTTGGAATCGGACGAGAATCTGCTAGTGTGTGCCCCGACAGGAGCTGGCAAGACCAATGTGGCGTTACTGTGTATATTGCGAGAGGTCGGCAAACACGTCAACGACGACGGGTCTGTCAACGTGCAGGACTTCAAGATGATCTACGTGGCGCCTATGAGGTCGCTCGTGCAGGAAATGGTGAGTAGGTGATGGTAGAAATAACTACTAAAATGGTAGGTTTTGGTAGAATTTGCTGGGTCGATGTGGGATGTGGGGTTGGGTTCATGTGTTTGTGTAGCGTAGGATTTGGTGAAATCTGGACGGTTTTTAGGTTTGGTAAGTTTTGGTAGAAATTAGGTAGAGCTTCCTGATCATCGTAGGATGTGGTCGATATTCTAAGGAAAATCACAAAATTAGTAGTTTTTCGTAGATATTACGAAGAGATCCCAAAGCGTCGCCTAGTTTAGGTGAATTGTCAGTTGTTATTATGGTAGGTATAGTCTCAAATGTAAGGTAGAATCTTCTAGTGTCTGTCCTAAAACGGGTGCTGGCAAGACCAATAGAATGTCAGTAGGGTTCATGGTAGGATTTGGTAAAAATTATGAAGAGCTTCTAGATCATTGTAGGATATGGTAGATAGTAGTAGGGGAGCCCAAGCGGGGATTTCGTGTTTTCCTAAAGCGCGGCAGATTAATATACAGGGGGATACCTTGTACCCGGTTAAGTACCTCCACCAAATATGAACCTCATAAGTAAGGTCGCGCGTCCAGGATAAAGGATATTTTAAAAAAACAATTTTTTTTTGTCATATTAGGCGAATCCCTCTAGATAATTGTCAGATTATGAGACAACACGTTTAGGACATAAAGATAAACCATATATCTTAATCTGACACGCTTGAGTATCTCAAAATGGCGAATTTTTTTTCATATTATAATAATGGCCGCGATTTTGCGTCTATTTCGAAATCGTCTGATTATTGCATGAGAGCTTTATTTAAGGTTCACTTAACACCCCATAAGAATTTTTTTTTTCATTTTCAACCCTTTCTTACGACCATCCCCATCATCCAAACGATCAAAATAACATACATTCATTATTAAAAATACGTAGGACATTTATGCCCTCAATATCTGACGCGCTCGAGTATGTCCACATAACATAAGTTTTTTTACAAATTTGCTATAGCTATAGCCGCTTCCCCCACCGATGAAAAGGTATACATTATATGACATTATTTTCTTATTATCATCTAAGCTTGCAACCCAATAGGTCTTTATGACGCTCGAGTAAATCAAGTAAGTCTCCAACTACTTGACCAATCTTGAAAATTCTTTCAGCATAGCATCATCAGCGAGTAACATAGGCTATCCTTATCTATACAGATAAATAAATTTGAAGTGTCTGTTTGTAATTCCAAAATAACAGCTTTTCACTAAATGCATATGAAAATATACACGCTACTGACAATGAAAAACCAAGTTTTAAATTTTTTCTCTGTCTGTCTGTCTGTTTGTTCCGGGTAATCTCTGAAACGGGACTTTCACTGACAGGTAGCTGATGTGTCAAGGAGTAACTTAGACTACTTTTATTTATTAAAAATATTAGGTTCCGCGACACTAAGAAAAAACTAAATCTATTCTTCTCTTATCTATACATCTATACAGATAAATAAAATTGAAGTGTCTGTTTGTAATTTCAAAATTACAGCTTTTCACTAAATGCATATGAAAGTATACACGCTACTGACACTAAAAACCATGTTTAAAAATTTTTCTCTGTCTGTCTGTCTGTTTGTTCCGGGTAATCTCTGAAACGGCTGGACCGATTTTACTTTTATTTATTAAGAATATAAGGTTCCGCGACACTAAGGAAGAAACTAAATCTGCACGGGTGACACCGCAGGGCACAGCTAGTTATTGTATATAATCCGGTATTTTCAATTCAGGTGGGTAACTTCAGCAAGCGTCTGTCAGCGTACAACATGAAAGTGTCGGAGTTGACCGGCGACCACCAGCTGACACGAGAACAGATCGAGGCCACGCAGCTCATTGTCTGTACGCCCGAGAAATGGGATATTATCACTAGGAAAGGTGAGTCTCACATATTTAATACTAGTTTCTACCCGCAGCACTCACACCTCGTCTCCCTCCCTGGCCTTATTCCATGTATTTGGGGTCGGCACTTAATTCAACCCGATGTGGCTGATCACCTGATTTTTATACGAAGCGACTGCCATCTGACCTTCGTAACCCCCTTTTCGAGGAAAATCGGCAATCTGGGTTAAACCAGTTGTCAGACTCTCTTAGGCCTCTGACTGACCTGTAACGATTGACAAAGATGTCAACCGGGACCGACGGCTTAACGTGCTTTACTTAAGTTTACTTAAGTGTCGTATTTAACTTTTAAGAAGTTTCTTATATACATGCATACATATGCTCACGCCTGTATATACAACACACACTTTACACACAAGATGATTAAGTGCCAACGTGACAGATGGTGAGTCTATCGCCGTCTCAGCCACTATACATACGTGTTTGAATTACTTCTCAGACATATGTAGGTTTCCTCACGATGTTTTCCTTCACTGTAAAGCACGTGGTGTGAAATCACTGCGCAATAAGTTTTTAGAAAAACTCATTGGTACAGGCCCCGCTGGGATTCGAACTTGCGTCGCTAGCGTAGCAGACGACTGCTTAAACCCCTGAGTAAATCTATACATCTATACATACAGATAAATAAAATTGAAGTGTCTGTTTGTAATTCCAAAATAACAGCTTTTCACTAAATGCATATGAAAGTATACACGCCTCTGACACTGAAAAACTAAGATTTTTTTTTCTCTGTCCGTCTGTCTGTCGGTCTGTCTGTCTGTCTGTCTGTCTGTCTGTCTGTCTGTTTGTTCCGGGTAATATCCTAAACAGCTGGACCGATTTTAACAGGTAATGTTACAAGGAGTAACGTAGGCTCATTGTATTTAGACAACATATTAGGGTTATAAAGCTTGAAACTGAATCTACACGGGTGAAATCGCGGGCACAGCAAGTCATTAATAAAACCGTTGTTGTGTTAGGTGGGGAACGTTCCTTCACGAATCTGGTGAGGCTGATCATTATAGATGAGGTACATTTACTCCACGACGAGCGAGGACCAGTGCTGGAGGCGCTGGTCGCCAGGACATTACGTACCGTCGAACAGACACAGGAACAGGTATTATGTTTATATGTATACCGGGTGTCGGAGAAAAAGGAACAGTTGTCTTCTAGAAGTTGTAGGGTTTTATGAATATATCACTATGTTGAAGTCGTAAAATATCTAGCTCCAACGATAACGAAGTTATAGGCTATGGTTGCTAAGGGCCGAAGAGCTCGCGGCCTTAAGCGATTGAATGAATGCGCGGCCGCGTTTACCTACATTACGTACGCGGTCATTAAACTTTTCAAATTAAGGGGAAGGTTAATGGTTTCGAAAAATGGTTTTATGGGATTATTTCAGGATTAATTTGTGAGAGAAAAAAAATAAAAACGTAGTTAGATTTCACGTGAATAACTCTACGTTACAGCTGATTTTTATGCAAAATTAAGATCTTGATATGGTCAACTTTGAACATCAATTACTCGAAAACGGAAGAAAATATTTTTGTCATAATAATTTTAATTGCTTCCTAAAATTATACTTTATCACATATTTTAAGAGCTGTCCCGGTTTCCCCAACACCCTGTATATCTATCTGTACAGATAAATAAAATTGTATTGTCTGTTTGTAATTGCAAATTAACTGATTTTCACTAAATGCTAATGAAAGTATATACTCTACTCTGACTGTCTGTTTGTTCCGGCTAATCTCTGAAACGGCTGAACCCATTTCAACGGGACTTTCACTGGCAGATAGTTGATGTTTCAATGACATATGCATACTAACTTAGAGTACTTATATTAAGAAAACAAATTAGTGTCCCGCGAAATAAAGTATGAAACTAAATACACGCGGGTGAAACCTCGGGGCGCAGCTAGTCTATACAGATAAATACAATTGAAGTGTCTGTTTGTAATTCCAAAATAACAGCTTTTCACTAAATGCATATGAAAGTATACACGCTACTGACACTAATAAACCTAGTTTTAAAAAATTTCTCTGTCTGTCTGTCTGTTTGTTCCGGGTAATCTCTAAAACGGCTGGACCGATTTTAACGAGACTTTCGCTGGCAGGTACCTGAAGTTTCAAGGAGTAACTTAGGCTTACTTTTATTTATTAAAAATATTAGGATTCCGCGACTAATTAATTCTACGCGGGTGAAACCGCGGGGCACAGCTAGTTTAGTAATAATATTAGGGATCCACGAAATAATATATAGCTAGTAGTATTAATACATAAATTGTTTGTAGGTCCGTCTTGTAGGGCTGTCCGCCACTCTACCAAACTACACAGACGTGGCGGCCTTCCTTCGAGTGAGGCCTGAAAAAGGCCTGTTCTACTTCGATAATTCATTCAGGTGTGTTTTAATAATATACACGTATCATTAGTTTTGAGCGCTCCACAAAAAAAAGTGTTTGTAATCGCAAAACAAGAGCCTGAGAAGGCGATGGACTCACCATCTGTCACATTGGCACTTAATCATGTTGTGTGAAAAGTGTGTGTTGTTATTACAACACCTCTGCCTACACCCGAGGGGAATACAGACGTGAGTGTATGTATGCATCATCCTCCTGCCCTTATCCCATGTTATTTGTGGTCGCAATGTGTTCTTCTCTTCCATGTCTCTCTATCAGCCGTCATATCTGTATTCACTCCCATTCTAGCCATATCATCATCATCCTCCTGCCCTTATCCCATGTTATTTGTGGTCGCAATGTGTTCTTCTCTTCCATGTCTCTCTATCAGCCGTCATATCTGTATTCACTCCCATTCTAGCCATATCATCATCATCCTCCTGCCCTTATCCCATGTTATTTGTGGTCGCAATGTGTTCTTCTCTTCCATGTCTCTCTATCAGCCGTCATATCTGTATTCACTCCCATTCTAGCCATATCATCATCATCCTCCTGCCCTTATCCCATGTTATTTGTGGTCGCAATGTGTTCTTCTCTTCCATGTCTCTCTATCAGCCGTCATATCTGTATTCACTCCCATTCTAGCCATATCATCATCATCCTCCTGCCCTTATCCCATGTTATTTGTGGTCGCAATGTGTTCTTCTCTTCCATGTCTCTCTATCAGCCGTCATATCTGTATTCACTCCCATTCTAGCCATATCATCATCATCCTCCTGCCCTTATCCCATGTTATTTGTGGTCGCAATGTGTTCTTCTCTTCCATGTCTCTCTATCAGCCGTCATATCTGTATTCACTCCCATTCTAGCCATATCATCATCATCCTCCTGCCCTTATCCCATGTTATTTGTGGTCGCAATGTGTTCTTCTCTTCCATGTCTCTCTATCAGCCGTCATATCTGTATTCACTCCCATTCTAGCCATATCATCATCATTCTCCTGTCCTTATCCCATGTTATTTGTGGTCGCAATGTGTTCTTCTCTTCCATGTCTCTCTATCAGCCGTCATATCTGTATTCACTCCCATTCTAGCCATATCATCATCATCCTCCTGCCCTTATCCCATGTTATTTGTGGTCGCAATGTGTTCTTCTCTTCCATGTCTCTCTATCAGCCGTCATATCTGTATTCACTCCCATTCTAGCCATATCATCATCATTCTCCTGTCCTTATCCCATGTTATTTGTGATCGCAATGTGTTCTTCTCTTCCATGTCTCCCTATCAGCCGTCATATCTGTATTCACTCCCATTCTAGCCATATCATGTTTCACACAATCCATCCATCGTTTCTTAGGTCTTCCTCTCCCCTTGTAACCATCCACATCCTTTTTGTCAACATTATCCTCATCCCTCCGCATAACATGTCCATACCACGACAAATGTTTATTCTTCAACTTCTCAGTCACTGGTGCTACTTTCAGACTTCCCCTTATAAACTCATTCCTCACCTTGTCCAATCTCGTTACGCCACACATCCATCTCAACATCCGCATCTCAGTTGCATGCAGCTTCCTATGTATGCATGCATGTCTATACTAGTAATATCACGCAGAGGAAAGATTTGTATGTATGTTTGTAACGAATTGGCTCAAAAATTACTGGACCGATTTGAAAAATTCTTTCACCATTTGAATGCTACATTATCACTGATTAATATAAGCTATGTTTTATCCCCGTACTCCCACGGGAACGGGAACTACGCGAGAAACCGCCAGTCATCATCATCTCCCTGGCCTTATCCCATGTATTTGGGGTCGGCACTTGATTCAATCCGATGTGGCTGATCACCTCATTTTTATACGAAGCGACTGCCATCTGACCTTCGCAACCCCTTTTTCGAAGAAAATCGGCAATCTGGGTTAAACCATTCTTAGGCCTCTGACTGACCTGTAACGATTGCCAAAGATGTTAAATTGTCAACCGGGACCGACGGCTTAACGTGCTCTCCGAGGCACGGAGGGAACTCCCGCGGTCACCCATCCAACTACTGGCTAGGCATATACAATAGCAACTGAAACCGCTAGTATTTAATCAAAATCATTTTGTTTATCTTTCAGACCCGTCGCTCTTGAGCAGCAGTACATAGGAGTGACCGAGAAGAAAGCATTGAAAAGATTTCAGGTTATGAACGACATCGTGTATGAGAAGACTATGGAACACGCTGGGAGGAATCAGGTAATTTTCTTTACTAGGTCACCTGCCGATCACGAGGTCTCGGGTTCGATTCCCGTGTCGGGTTCGAAATTTATGTTGTACTAGCTGTGCCCCGCGGTTTCACCCGCGTAGATTTAGTTTCATCCTTATTGTCGCGGAACCCTAATATTTTTAATAAATAAAAGTAGCCTAAGTTACTCATTGAAACATCAGCTACCTGCCAGTGAAAGTCCCGTTAAAATCGGTCGAGCCGTTTCGGAGATTACCCGGAACAAACAGACAGACAGAGAACAATTTTATAACTTGGTTTTTTAGTGTCAGTATCGTGTATACTTTCAGATGCATTTAGTGAAAAGCTGTTATTTTGGATTTACAAACAGACACTTCAATTTTATTTATCTGTATAGATTTTTCTGTCAAGAAATCTATATATTACTACCTGACCCGACAGACGTAGCCCTGTCTTAATAATGAGAATGCAGCACGTATTCTGTCAATTCTATGTCAAACGTCATAAGGTTACATCAACTAGTTTTTATTGTCCAAAGCGCTAAGGTTAGATTTAAGAAGAAAGAAATAATTTTAAATGGTAGTTAAGTATTCTTAAATTTTCAAATTTTTCACACAATTTATCTATACAGATAAATAAAATTGAAGTGTCTGTTTTTAATTCCAAAATAACAGCTTTTCACTAAATACATAATATGAAAGTGTACACGGTACTAACCCAAAAAGTCAATTACTATTTTTTTCTCTGTCTGTCTGTTTGTCTGTTTGTTCCGGCTAATCTGCGTAACAACTGGACCGATTTAAACAGGACTTTCACTGGCAGATAGCTTACTTTATTTTTATTTAAAAAAAACATTAGAGTTCTGGGGGGTCTCCCCATGAAATTAACGCGGATGAAACCGCGGGGCACAGCTAGTCGTTAATATCCCTTTTTATAATAAGTAATCTTGTCCCCAGATCCTAGTGTTCGTCCACTCTCGCAAGGAGACAGGGAAGACGGCTCGCGCCATCAGAGACATGTGCTTGGAAAAAGACACGCTGGGACAATTCCTCAGGTAATCTATACATCTATACATTTAAACAAAATTGAAGTGTCTCTTTGTAATTCCAAAATAACAGCTTTTCACTAAATGTATAAATCAAAATCAAAATCAAAATCAAATATATCTTTATTCGATTAGACTTCATACAAAGTACTTTCAAATCGTCAGAATGACACAATTACACAGGATTATACATGCTACCGCCAGGTTCGGAAGGTTGATTTTACTGAGAAGAACCTGGCAAGAAACTCAGTAATTACTCTTTTAAAGAATATTATACAGTTTTAAAAATACAAAATAAATTGTTCAAGCAACTATAAGCCCATGGACACAGTTCTAATGCTCAATTGTCAAAAATAAAAACTAAAAATATAGTACAAATATATGTGAGCATGGCAAATTCCAGCCAGTCAAAGCAAAATTAAGATTAATTAATTGTAGCAAAAGTACAGTGCCAATGGGATTATTTACAAACATTATCAGGTACATCCCAGGCTCCCTTATCACAAATATAATCACTTACAGTATAATATCCTTTTTCAAGCAAAACTGATTTAATTGTTTCTTTAAATTTGTTGAAGGGCAAGTTTACAATTTTTGTTGGTAATTTATTATAGAAGCGTGTGCTCTGTCCTAAAAATGAGCCATGCACTTTTTGTAGGCGATGCGCAGGCACTACAATTTTATGTTTGTGTCTTGTGTTTACATTATGCACATCACATTTCCTTTGAAACGATCCAATGTTTTGATGCACAAATAATAAGTTAGCTAAAATATACTGTGAGGCCACTGTCAAAATTCCAATTGATTTAAATTTTTCCCTTAACGATTCTCGCGGTCCCAAAATATATATAGATCGTATAGCCCTTTTCTGTAGTGTAAATATAGAGTCTATATCAGCAGCTTTGCCCCAAATTAAAATAGCATAGGACATAATGCTATGAAAATAAGAAAAATATACAAGTCGAGCTGTTTCTATGTCGGTGAACTGTCTAATTTTTCTAATTGCATAAGCTGCGGAGCTGAGTTTTCCTGATAACTTGGATATATGTGGGCCCCACTGAAGTTTATTATCAAGGGTTACACCTAGAAATACTACAGAATCTACTATTTCCAAAGTTTCACCATTTACCATGACCTTTGTATCAACAGGTTTGACGTTTGGTAAAGTGAATTTAATACATTTAGTTTTTTTGGCATTTAAAACTAAGTTATTTACATTAAACCATTTCAATACCTGATCAAGTGCACTGTTTACATCTTCATAATTCGTTTTGGCTCTGTCGACTTCAAACAAAAGAGATGTGTCATCAGCGAACAGTACAATATCACACGTATTCTTTACTAAATTTGGTAAATCATTAATATATACTAAGAATAGAAATGGTCCTAGGATTGAACCCTGTGGGACGCCCATTAGTACTGGAGAACCGGAAGATCTGACCCCATTTACTTCGACTTTTTGAATCCGTTGACAAAGATATGATTTGATTAGGTCGAGTGCCCTACCTTTGACACCGTAATAGTTTAATTTAACTAATAAGGTTTCGTGTTGTACACAATCGAATGCCTTGGATAGGTCGCAGAATACACCTATCATGTCGTGAGCGTTTTCCCACGCTCTATAAATATGTCTAAGAAGTGCAACACCAGCATCAGTGGTTGAACGACCTTTGGTGAAGCCATATTGCTCACCATGTAGAATATTATTAAGATTAAAGTAAGCGACTATTTGATTCAGCATAATTTTTTCGAAAATTTTGCTGAGGGCTGGCAAGATAGAGATCGGTCTGAAGTTAGTAGGGTCACTAATATCACCACCTTTAAATAATGGAATAACTTTACTATATTTCATGAGATCCGGGAATACACCGCTCTTAATACAACTGTTAAAAATGTCAGCTAAGTAAGGGGCAATTATGTCAATAATATCGTGAAGTACTTTCACTGATATATCCCATAAATCACCAGTCTTTTTGGAATTCAAACTTTTAAATGTCTTAATTATTTCAAAAGGCGTGATAGAACAAAAACTAAAGCTAGTGCCGCACTTAGAAACATTTAATTTCAGTAATAATTCGGCGTCTGTGGGAGATGAATTTAGGGAACTAGTAGTTACTATAGGAACATTTGCAAAGAACTTGTTGAAAGTTTCAGCTATTTCACCATCGTCTTGGATTACTTTGTTATCTATATTTAAAGTTAAACGACAATCGCGACTTTTTGCCTTTCCCGTCTCGGCATTAATAACGTTCCAGGTAGTTTTTATCTTATTATCAGAATTCTTGATTTTCTGGGCAAGATGCAAGGCTTTAGCTTTTATACAAACTTTCTTAAAACATTTAGAGTATCTAGTTACGAATGCTAAGAATTCAGGACTATGATCATTTCGTTTCATACCATAAAGTTCATACAACTTCCTTCTACTTTTATGGATACCTACAGTTGCCCACTCATTGAATTTAGCTTTACTATGTTTCTGAACTGTTTTTAGTTTAAATGTACTATTGAATTCCGTTTGTATAACGTTAAACAAGCTATTGTAAAGAGCATCAGGATCTTCTTGTGGCCCTTGCAGATAAGGTATCTTGCTTGCTAAGTTAGACCTGAAATTTGCTACAAGTTTCTTAGTAATAGGTCTGTAAGTGGTTTTACTTACTACATTATTAGTTTTATTTAATATTGTGATTTTTTGACCACAATGGTCTGACGTTAGATCACTGATAATAGATTTTTCCAGGGCCTCACAATCGCAGAACACATTATCTAGACATGTCGCAGAAGTGGCAGTTATTCTAGTGGGCTCCAGAAATAAATGCTTTAAATTAAAAGAGTTAAACAAACTAATTAAACGCACCGAAAGAGAATTATTTTCTAACAAGTTAACATTAAAATCGCCACACACTACAATGCCTTTATTAAGGCCCGCAACACGTCTAAGGGCATCTTCAAGGATTGATTCAAATGAACAGAAATTGCCAGATGGGGGACGATATACGCATATTATTACATTTCCTTCTAGTTCTATACACGATAGTTCGGCAGTGCGCTCGATTGACAGGTTTACTATATCACTACGCTCTTTACATTTAACATTATTAGATACTAAGATTAACGAGCCTCCATGAATTGCTGATTTTCTGACGAATGCACTACAAAGTCTATAATTACTATTATTGAGCAATAGCTCATGATTTTTAAGCCAGTGTTCGGTTAAACAAAGCACATGAACGTTATGGCTTTCCAAAAATAAATCAATTTCTAATTGTTTGCCAGCCAAGCCTTGTATATTTTGGTGCACTACGTTAAGGCGACAGAGCCGTTTGACGAGGGACTCGGCCGTTGTCTCAGTTACTAGTTTAAAGAACTAGAACAAGAACTAATTTCTGTGTTACTAGAACAATGTAACACCGTTTGATTACTTAACCTATGTTTTGTTATAGTTGCTATAACACCGTTAATATTATATGCTACCAATGTAGCGATCATATTCATGCATTTTTTGGGGATGTAAAACAAGTCCCCAGTTATAATAAATCCACTAATAAATTTATTAGTGTCAAAAAAAATAATATTGTCGCTATGACAACCTGTCCTATAAATTACATTATTTAACCTACCTATATAATCATTTTGCCTGTCAGTGTAGCTCTTACTATAGGGGAAAGCAGTTAACATAATGTTGTGTACATTTAATTGTGACAGATATTCTAAGCCGCTTATTAATTCACTTTTGTGCACCCTAAGTCCCTCACCTATCAAAACAATCACAACAGATTGAGGATCTATTGTCATACACTTGATTTTATTAATTATTTGTGTGTATGTGGCCCCTGGCATACAATAATTAACTACTGTACCGCTAATGTGTCTATCGAGTAATATACCTATGTTTTTACCTAGGCTATCTGAAAACACTAAGGTGTTGTGTATAGGTGGACATACACTTATTTGTTGAATGGTGTCATTTAACTCAGCAACCCCCAACTTACAGGGCAGTGGCAGGGGCTCACTATCGGATGGTGATGATAGGAGCCCACAGCCACAAGAGTGTTTGTTTGTTAATGAGTCAAACCGCTCCACATTATAGTTACAGAGGTCTACCAACTCGGTGGTAGCCAGGATGTGTTCACTAATCTGTTTCTGAGCACTTGTATATTTATTAGTTAAGTCTATTAAATATTGCTCTTTACTCTGCAAGTCGGACTGCAATCGTTGAATGTCTATATAATGTGTGACCTTTAAAGTATTTAATTTACATTTATATGAATCTAAAGTGTTTCTTAAAGATAAACATTCTTTTGTTAACTTAATACTATTAAGGAACTTTCTTTGCCTTTTTATTAAATTTCTAGTTTTCTTAATAAACCTATTTAGCTTAACATACTTTTTTAATTTATTATGGCTACCCATCTGTACATGAGAGGAAATATCATTGGTTAAGTCAATTGTAACCAGTTGTTCGGTTGGGAAGGCTCCGGAGTCAGTGCGAACCAGTTCATCGTAGAGGCTGAGCGTGGTGGTGGTCTGGTTTATGTCCCTCTCTTCTTCCAGTTTGGTCACCTGTGTGTGGGCATGACTCAAGCTATTCTCTAGCTCAGAGATGCGAGTCAGGGCCCTCTCGTGGGTGTCGCTGCACTCATTGAATGATGAGACAATGTCCTGCAACTGATTCCGCTCTTCTTCGACTACAGTGTATTGTAAATGCAGTTCAGCCATTTCCTTCTTTAATTGACTATTTTTCCTAACAATGTTGGCTACCTCTTCCTCGCTCTCATCCCTCTCTTGCAGCAGTTTGTTGTTGAGGTTTTTTGACAAGTGAAGTTCGTGCAATGTCTTCCTAAGTTTGTCCTCCAAATCCCGAGCTGTTGCTTTTCGGGTCATCATGGTAGTCATTGTTTCGGAGTGACTGGAATGCAAACAAGAGATGTGAGAGATATGTAGAAGTTTTAACTGAGATGTGAAGTTGTTTGTGTACAGTAGTTATTAATAACCACAATAAACAATGTGTAAGTGTAAGTTAACAACTATTTTGAGCAAATAAATGGCTTGAAGACTGGTAAAAAACGGTAGTATATATTTGTATGAGGCGGTAGTAGTCGTCTTCAACTTTACTTCCACAAAAAAAGTCAAGTAAAGTGAGACTGTCACTGGGCCAGGTGTGTGTTGGACGTTGCTCATAGGTTATGAGCAGTGTTATGTAGTAATGAGTAGCACTTTTAATATAAATGTGATAAATAAACACGATACTTCCCTGTATTTTATTGCAATGAGTCACACTTGTGTTTGAAAGTTTGTATAACGTCCATTTGTCTGACAGTTCACAAGGGTCGCACTTTTAAAGTTGTTGTTGCGACGAAAATCTTGAATTGTTTACTCCACAAACACTTTCCGATAATATTAAAGCACTAAATAATGTTTATTTCTAACTTATGAATTAATTTTACTACTTATTTTAATTTAAATAACAATAAAATTTAAGGAGACGTAAAAACTTGACAGGTCTGGCCAATGTTGCCCGTCCAAAAAAAAAATTATAGGAAATTAATTATAGAAAAAATAAAATATAGGAAAGTATACACGCTAATGTGTGTGTATATGTATGCATATGGATGTATACACGGTACTGACATAAAAAAACAACTTTGAATAACTATCAAACTTAAATATATCTTTATTCGATTAGACTTTATACAAAGTACTTTCAAATCGTCAGAATGACACAATAACACAGGATTATACATGCTACCGCCAGGTTCGGATATCTTCGGTGAAATGTGGGTGTTATAACAACACCTCTGCCTACCCCTTCGCAGACCCTTCTGGGATGGCGTGAGCATTATTCTCATGTATTTGTCTACAGAGAAGGCTCGGCTAGCATGGAAGTGTTGCGTACAGAAGCCGAGCAGGTCCGCAATCCGGAATTACGAGAGCTGCTACCTTATGGATTCGCGCTGCATCACGCCGGCATGAGTCGAGTTGACCGAACACTAGTTGAGGATCTGTTCGCTGATAGACATATACAGGTACGTTTATCTATATCTATACATCTACACAGATAAATAAAATTGAATTGTCTGTTTTTCACTAAATGCATATGAAAGTATACACGATACTGACACTGAAAAACCAAGTTATAAATTCTCTGTCTGTCTGTTTGTTTCGGGTAGTCTCCGAAAAGGCTGGACCGATTTAAACGGGACTCGCTGGCAGGTAGCTGATATATCAAGGAGTAACTTAGGCTACTTTTATTTAACTACGCGGGTGATACCGCTTGACGTCCGCTAGTCTTATATATAAAAATTAATCCCCATTTCCCTTGATCACGGCATCACGCGTAAACGGCTGGATGGATTTTAACGGGACTTTCACTGGCAGATAGCTGATGTTTCAAAGCGTGATTTACGCAAATTTTATTAAAAAAAAACTGCATGGAACTAAATCTACGCTGGTGAAACCGCGGGGAACAGCTAGTTTAATATAATTTTGTTTTCCTTCAGGTGCTGGTGTCAACAGCAACACTCGCGTGGGGAGTGAACCTCCCCGCGCACACAGTGATAGTGAAGGGTACCCAAGTGTACTCCCCAGAGAAGGGGCGCTGGAGTGAACTGGGTGCCTTAGATGTATTGCAGATGTTGGGAAGAGCTGGACGGCCCCAGTACGATACTAAGGGGGAAGGTACTACATTGTTAATATCTATACATCTATACAGATAAATAATATTGAAGTGTCTGTTTGTAATTCCAAAATAACAACTTTTCACTAAATGCATATGAAAGTATACACGCTACTGACACTGAAAAACCAAGTTTTAAAATTTTTCTCTGTCTGTCTGTCTGTCTGTTTGTTCCGGGTAATCTCCGAAACGACTTGACGGATTCTAACGGGACTTTCACTGGTAGGTAGCTGATGTTTCAAGGTGTAACTTAGGCTACAGTTTATTAAAAATATTAGGGTTCCTCGACTACGCGGGTGAAACCGCGGGCACAGCTAGTTTAAAAACAAACCTTTTAAATTTTTATTTTTTCATCGTTACACTAACCTTTATTTAAACAATAAATTTCATTAGATATATTTTATATGTATTTTTTAATAACTAATCCGGTGGTGGCCATGTGGTTTGAATAGTCGCCTGTTACGCAAGCGACGCAAGTTAAAATCCCAGCGGGGCCTGTACCAATGAGATTTTCTAAAAAAATCTTAAGTGCAGTGATTTCACACCACGTGCTTTACAGTGAAGGAAAACATCGTGAGGAAACCTGCATATGTCTGAGAAATAATTCTAACACGTATGTATAGTGGCTGAGACAGCGATGGACTCACTATCTGTCACGTTGGCACTTAATCATATTCGGTGAAATGTGACAACACCAGTGCTTACCCCTTTGGGGACCCTTCTGGGATGGCGTGAGTATATATATTTTTAGTTTATTTATATATTCATCGGTTTTTTCACCCCCCAGGCATCCTGATAACGAACCACTCGGAGCTGCAGTACTACCTGTCGCTGCTGAACCAGCAGCTGCCCATCGAGTCCCAGCTGGTGGGGAAGCTGCCCGACATGCTCAATGCTGAAGTGGTCCTCGGCAGCGTGCAGAGCGTGCGCGACGCGGTCACCTGGCTCGGTCAGTTGCTTACCATCACACCTCTATCCTTCCACCAGCTGCCCGACATGCTCAATGCTGAAGTGGTCCTCGGCAGCGTGCAGAGCGTGCGCGACGCGGTCACCTGGCTCGGTCAGTTGCTTACCATCACACCTCTATCCTTCCACCAGCTGCCCGACATGCTCAATGCTGAAGTGGTCCTCGGCAGCGTGCAGAGCGTGCGCGACGCGGTCACCTGGCTCGGTCAGTTGCTTACCATCACACCTCTATCCTTCCACCAGCTGCCCGACATGCTCAATGCTGAAGTGGTCCTCGGCAGCGTGCAGAGCGTGCGCGACGCGGTCACCTGGCTCCGACAGTTGCTTACCATCAGCGCCTCGACAGCCTCAATCGTACCGTCTCCGTACAGACGCGTTATTCGTTCTGTACCTTATCCACTACTAGCTGTGCCCCGCGGTTTCTCCCGCGTAAATTTATCATCATAAATCATCCCCTATTTTATCCCCTTGGGGGTAGAATTAATCAAAATCCTTTGTTAGCGGATGCCTACGTCATAACATGTACCTGCATGCCAAATGTCAGCCCGATCCGTCCAGTGGTTTGGGCTGTGCGTTGATAGATCACTATGTCAGTCAGTCGGTCACCTTTGAGTTATATATATTTAGATGTATTATATATCAATGTCCTATGATTGAAACCAACGCTCGTCCTCGAGTTCAACGCTGAGATACCTTAGTGAATAACGCTATCCCAATACTATGATATCTATACATCTATACAGATAAATAAAATTGAAGTGTCTGTTTGTAATTCCAAAATAATAGCTTTTCACTAAATGCATATTAAAGTATACACGATACTGACACTAAAAAACCAAGTTTAAAAAAATGACAAGGAGGTCCCGTATGGTAGCGGGTGAAACTGCTAGTTATTAATATTGTGTGTGTATATCCCCAGGCTACACGTACCTGTACATACGTATGCTCCGCCAGCCAGCGCTGTACGGCATCACGCCGGAGAAGTTGGAAGAAGACTCCTTGCTCGAGCTTCACAGAGCTGATCTGATTCACACCGCCGCTAGCCTCCTGGACAAGTGAGTTCTAATATTACATAGTACTTTGAAATTATTACAATTAAATTATTATTCACTAGCAGACGTCACGCAGTTTCATCCGTGTAGGTCCCGTTCCCGTGGGAGTATGGGGATAAAATATAGCCTATGTTACTCAGGGTGTTTACAGATTTTATGTAAATACATGCCTTCAATATTTAATTAATTTAATATAATATAATAACTTTGTATGATGGCAAACGTTTGGGAACGAACGACTATGTGACCCCCTCCTGGCGCCAAAGCTGGATCCGCCCCTAGTCGGGTCATCTAGTGATGTATAGATTTTAACAAATGTACATGATGCCAGCTGAGTTTCTTGCCGGTTGTTCTCAGAAGGCTAGTTTCCGAACCGGTGGTAAATTCGACTTTCATAAGTGCCTTACCAGGGCCTAAACTGAATAAATATTATTCATTTTCATTTTCAAACGTTCCCTATAGGGCGGGTCTAATAAAATACGAGCGTAAATCCGGCCATTTCCAACCTACGGAGCTGGGTCGTATAGCATCCCACTTCTACTGCACCTACGAGACGATGCAGGCATACAACCAGCTGCTGAAACCCACGCTGGGAGAGATCGAGCTGTTCAGAGTGTTCTCACTCTCTGCTGAATTTAAGCACATCGCTGTGAGGGAAGAAGAGAAGCTGGAGTTGCATAAGCTGATGGAGAGGGTGAGTTGTATATATCCTCATGCCTGTATTCCCGAAGGTTTAGGCAGAGGTGTTGTAATTTTCACACAAGATGATTAAGTGCCAACGTGACGTGTGTGTGTGACGTAGTGAGTCCATCGCCGTCTCAGCCACTATACATACGTGTTTGAATTACTTCTCAGACATATGCAGGTTTCCTCACGATGTTTTCCTTCACCGTAAAGCACGTGGTGTGAAAATCATCATTGTGAGTTGTGATGAAATTTATTTTTAACTGACTTCAATTAAGGAGGTTATCGGTTAGACTGTATGTATATTTCTAATTTATGTTTTACTAGCTGTGCGGGTTTCACCCGCGTAGATTTAGTTTCTTCCTTATTGTCGCGGAACCCTAATATTTTAAATAAATAAAAGTTGCCTAAGTTACTCCTTGAAACATCAGCTACCTACCAGTGAAAGTCCCATGAAATCCGACCAGCCGTTTCAGACATTACCCGCAATAAACAGACAGACAGACAGAGAAAAAATTTAGTAGCGTGTATACTTTCATATGCATTTAGTGAAAAGCTGTTATTTTGGAATTACAAACAGACACTTAATTTCTATTCATCTATATAGATGTATAGACTAGCTGTGCCCCGCGGTTTCACCCGCGTATAGTTAATTTCTTGGGTGTCCCGCGGAAGCCTAATGTTTTTTTTTAAAATAAAAGTAGTCTAAGTTACTCGTTGTAAAATTAGCTGCCTACCAGTGAAAGTCCCGTTAAAAATCGGTCCAGCCGTTTCAGAGATTACCCGGAACAATCAGACAGACTGTCACATGCACTTAGTGAAAAGTTGTTATTTTGGAATTACAAACAGACTTCAATTTTATTTATCTGTATAGATTACCAAATGATACGTTTGCAACCACCAACCAGTCAAATCATTTTCATTTTGCTCAGGTGCCGATCCCAATAAAGGAGAGTATAGAAGAACCGTCAGCCAAGATCAACGTGCTGCTCCAAGCGTACATATCGCAGCTGAAGCTAGAAGGGTTTGCACTCATGGCTGACATGGTCTACGTGACGCAGTCCGCTTGCAGGCTGCTAAGGGCTATCTTCGAGATTGTTTTGCATAGAGGTATGTGTAATACATTTGAACGAGCAATTCATATTCTTTTAGCCGTTATGTCACCAGTCCAATGAAGGTCCAGTCTGATTATTGGAACGAAGTTAAGTACTTTCAAATCGTCAGAATGACGTATAATGGGTATAGTTGAGTTGTGGCCCTTTGATGACAATGTGCAGCAACACCCGATGTACTGGTGCGAACCACTTTGCACCATAAAAACTACTTATTTCTTTTGTGTATTCTTTTTTGTATCAGTTTTATTTGTTTTGTTGCTGCTTATTGAAATCAATAAACGTTTATTATTATTATTAAACGTTTATTATTATCTGCCTAAAGTGAATAAATATTTTTCATATTCATTCATTTTTGATTTTATTCCGTACTGCTTATAGTAAGCTTATATGTACCTAAGGGGTGTAAGTAGGGGTTGAATTTTGCTGTGATATTTCTCGTGAGGTGGTACCAATGTCGTTTATGTGGTGTACAGGTTGGGCTCAGTTGGTGGACAAAACGCTAGCGTTGTGCAAGATGGTCGACCGACGTATGTGGCAGTCGATGTCGCCGCTTAGACAGTTTAGAAAGATGCCTGAGGAGGTGAGTACATTATATATATATATATATCTGTATATATATATATATATAAGATATATTATTGAGGATTTTCAATATAAACTACAAATTGTTTCTCTGAAAATACAAAGTTTTTGTTTTATTTAACACTTCTTTACAATATTACAATAATTAGTAAGTTATGACAATTACATTATATTATTATTATATCTCACCTGAAAATACAAAGAAACGACATTTAAAGTTCACTATTATCGCTTCCTCAATCGTATCCTTCGGTTTATTTCTCTACAAGTTTTTATAACAATAAAATGCACAAAATAATCTAAGCGTCTCCCGCCATTTTAACCATAGTTCACACGTCACTTCGATGCACCCTCTACCATCTTCCACAGATAACATAAATACGCGAAGCGCGGCAAATTCATTAATGAAATGTCATTCATTTCATTACATCTCCCCCCCCAAAGAGCGAAAATTCTAAGTAATATATCTATACAATGTACCTATAAGTTATCTTCATATTCGGTGTCTTCTCCTTCATCTTTTTCAGCTTCTGTTACGACAGGTTGTAATTTTGTTATGTGAAATAATGTTGATTCAGTTTTTCTGTTGCCTGTATCAATCCTATAAATGGAATTCGATATTTTCTCTATTATCTTGAAAGGGCCTATTTTTAATTCTTCTAATTTCTTTCTATTTAATCTATTTCCATTTTCTACATATACACTTTGTCCTACATTAAACTCTTGCATTTTTCTATTTCTATCAAATATTTTCTTGTTGTACTCATGGGACTTTTTTGTATTTTCTAATGCCAATCTTCTATCAGCAATCCACTTGTCTTCCTTTTCTATTGTTTTAAATTCATTTGGTAGAATATTAACATTTGTACCATCCAGTAAATATTTTGGTGCAAAACCTGTAACACAGTGTTCTGTTTCATTATATTTCTGTATACATTCTCTTGCTAGTGTTGTCCATGTTCTCTTATTATTTTTCTCATTCATTTTACACCTTATTTTGTTTACTATTGTTTGATTTAATCTTTCATTCAAGCCGTTCGAGAATGGTGTATTCACAGCTGTAAAAATTAGTTTAATATTATTCTCTTGCAAATATTGCTTAAATTCTCTTGAATTAATGCCCGGGTATTGATCTGTCAGGATAATTCCAATCTCATCTGTCTCCAGTACTTTCTTTATTAGATTTATAAAGTCACTTGCATTCTGGGTTTTTGAAGTTGCAATAAATGCATATCTTGTGTAGTGGTCTACTAAAAGATGTAGGTATTTCTTTGTAGACCTAGATCCTCCCAAGCCACCAATAGTATCCATTGACATTATCTCAAATGGTTTGGTAGCTGGTCCCAGTTGTGACATTAACCCAATTTTTTGTTGACATCTTGATTTATTTTTTATGCATATTTCACATGTTCTACAAATATTTAGTATGTTTTTTGTTAGGTTTATAGCTGTATATATAGGACTAATTTTCTTTTGCAATTGTCTGATCCCAATATGGTATAAATCTTCATGCACCTTTTTTATAAGTTTTTTACTAAATTCTTCTGAGAGGATAATCTTTTCCTGTTTCTTTATTTTTTTATAATATATTTTATTTTTGTGTATCAAATTTTCTTTTTTTTCTTTTATTGTTTCATTTTTCTCTTGGTCTTCAACTATATCTTTTATTTGTATTAAATTAACTATCCTCAATAGTTCCTCTCTGTTATCTTCTGATTCTAATACAGGATTTCGGCTCAAACAGTCTGCTTCAACATTTTCTTTACCAGGTATATATTTTACTGTAAAGTCATATTGAGATAGGTAATATGTGAGATCACCCAATTCTTCATCTGTCCTGCATTTAATGTTCATGTTCTCTAGAGGTTTGTGGTCTGAGTAAATAGTGAATTGTTTTCCAAGGAGCCAATGCTGCCAATATTTAACGGCTTCTTTCATAGCAAGACATTCTAAGTATATAGCCTTTTTTCGTTTTTGATGTTCATTCAGTTTTTTTGAAAAATATGCCACCGGTTTGTCTTTACCATCTAGTTGTGTCTGTTTTAATATTGCTCCAATGCCCTCTAAAGATGCATCGGTAAAGATTTTGATTGGTAAGTCTTTGTCGAATATTTCCAAGACCGGTTGAGAACATAAATATCTTTTTATCTGATTAAATGATTCTTCACACTTCTCTGACCATACAAACTTTTCGTTTTTTCTTAATAAATTATGTAATGGATCTAAGATAATTGCACTTCTTGGTATGTATTCATGGTAGAAGTTTATTTTTCCCAAAAATTGTCTGATGTTCTTTTGCGTCTTAGGAGTTGGAAAATTCCTTATTGAAATCAAATTGTCTTTTAGTGGTCTTACTGAATTGTTCTGAATTATATGGCCGAGGTATTTTACTGAGTCGGAAGCAAAGGTACATTTCTTAAACTTCAATCTAAAGCCTTCTTTAATTATTGCCTCTAATACATTTCTTATGTGTCTTATGTGTTCTTCAAAGGTAGACGAGTATATCAAAATATCGTCAATATAGTTTACAGAGTATCCTGTAAGATTGTGTTTTCTTAGAATATTGCTTAAAATTCTCTGGAAAATTGCTGGTGATGTTTTCAAGCCAAAAGGGAGGCAGGTCCACTGGAAGTGGCCATCTTGTGTGACAAATCCTGTTTTACTTCTGTCTTCCACCCGTAATGGTATTGCCCAAAATGCTGAGTTTATATCCAGTGTAGTAAAATATTTGCAATTTCTGGTTTTAATAATTAAATCATCTATTAATGGAAAAGGTTGAGCTTGTGGCACAACAATTTTGTTCAGTTCTCTGAAATCTACACATAAACGGGATTTTCTATTTTCACCTTTTTTAAAAGCCAATGTCACTGGAGCAGCGAAAGGACTGTAAGATTCTTCTATTAAATTATTCTTTAGTAACATGGATATTTGCTCTTCAATTTCTAATTTATCTTGTATTGTACATCTATATGGTCTTTTGCTACAATATTTATTTACTAGTAAATCTATGTGAGCTTCATAATCTCTAACTGATCCTATATCATACTTGTCCTTAGCGAAAATTGTTGTATATTCCTTTAAAATTTTCTCTATCTCAATTTTCTTTTCATTATCTAAATGGTCTGTCATACTTATAAATTCTTCTGTTTCTATGTGTTCATTGAAATTTACTGTATATGTTTTTATATTCTTATCTTCATTTCTGTTATCTTTAGACATCCTGTCTACTTTATTTGTTATTTTCTTTTGATCTATCTGCAAATCTTCATTTTGGGTTAATCTGAATTTCTTTATCATATCCAATCCGATTATGAAATCTTCAAAATCATCATTTTCTACTATGTATACATCCACCTCTTCTTCTAAATCAAATATTTTTATTTTTATTGTTATCAAGCCATCCATCTTCTTCACACCATTAACCGTTTTCATGTATGCTATAGTCATATCATCTTTTTTTTCTTTTACTTTTATCAATCTTGAATTTATTAAAGAGATCTGGGAGCCTGAATCATAGATGCCGCTCACTTCTACTTTATTTTCTAATAAAAGCTTAATTTTGATTAATGGTGTACTTACTAGTTTTTTTTATCAGTATTTAAGTCTACTTCAATGATGGAGTTATTATTAACATTTTTGGTTTTAAGAACCTTTTCAGGTTCGTTTTTATTTTTCTTGAACCAACATGACTCCTCCGGATGATATCTAATTCCTTTGTCCAAAGATTCACAAGTCTTACATGGCTTCTTCTCATTCATTTTATTTTTATTATAAAATGTAAAACCACTCTTTATGTTAGTTGAGTTTTTCTTGTACATCATACCTTCATATTTTCTTATCTCGTTGAATAAATCAGTAGTGTCGTTGAGTTCGTCCCTGTTTAACTTATTTAAGATAAATCCAGGTAAACCTGTTGCAATAAGATCTATCATTGTTTTGGAATCTATAGATTTGTTCATATCTAATATAAGCCGTTCTTTTTTTATGGCATAATCAATTAATAGTCCTTCTTTATACTTAAATGTGAGAGCATATGTGACTATGTCCCATCCTCGGTTTTTAAAAGTTTCTAAAAATTTGTCTTTCCATTCACTCCATTCAGAATTTACTGTTAATTTTATGATCATAGAGCTATACCAATCCAAACAAGGTTTATCTAAAAATAACCTCAATATATCTATTTTTGTTTCATCTTTTGTTATATTGAAGCGCACACACTCTTTTTCAAAAATCTCTATCCATTGCATCGCATTAGGATTCTTACTTGTGAATTTTTCAATAATAAATTTTTCTGAAATATGTTTTAAGTTATGTTGACTTTCTTTCTTAGTTGTAGTTTCTATTAATTGTTCTAAGATATGTTGCAAACTGTCATCTTTGTCTCTTGTTTGTTTTATGCTCATTTCCTCTAAATATTGATCTAGAAATTGCATATTACCTTCCTCATCTACATATGTATTTTTTAGATTTGCATCCAATTTTATCCATATTTTTCTACTTTGGTGTCTTTTCTTTATGCTATTTTTTATTTTTGTGAAAGTGTTCATTTTAACAATATCTGTATGATGACTCACCGGCTTCAGCTCCTCGGGTAAAACATAACATTTTCCTTCTTCTGTAGATATTGAGGTTATGGCTAGTACATTAGATTTGCCATCATTTGAGGCTATCATTGTAAACTCAAATTGCAGCCGGTCCATCTTCTATTAGTTAACAAAAATGTCGTTTTATAAGATATATTATTGAGGATTTTCAATATAAACTACAAATTGTTTCTCTGAAAATACAAAGTTTTTGTTTTATTTAACACTTCTTTACAATATTACAATAATTAGTAAGTTATGACAATTACATTATATTATTATTATATCTCACCTGAAAATACAAAGAAACGACATTTAAAGTTCACTATTATCGCTTCCTCAATCGTATCCTTCGGTTTATTTCTCTACAAGTTTTTATAACAATAAAATGCACAAAATAATCTAAGCGTCTCCCGCCATTTTAACCATAGTTCACACGTCACTTCGATGCACCCTCTACCATCTTCCACAGATAACATAAATACGCGAAGCGCGGCAAATTCATTAATGAAATGTCATTCATTTCATTACATATATACAGGGTGTCGGAGAATTCGAAACAGTAGTCTTATAGAAGTTGTAGGGTTATATGAATATAGCACTATGTTGAAGTCGTAAATATCTAGCTCCAACAATAACGTAGTTATAAGCTATAGTCGAAGAGCTCGCGGCCTTAAGCCAGGTTGCATGAACGCGCGGCCGCGTTCACCTACATTACGTACGCGGTAATAATCTACGTAAGTATAGGTAGGTACCTACTTCAAATCATTTAGTTAACTGACCTTATTTATGACAGGATACACCTTAGTCTGGACCATATCACTTCACTCACATACAAAACATTGTTATCACTGAAAGCATTATTACCGCTAGTTCAGTCAACTTCTAAATGGGCAAGTGTTCGAAATTGCGCCCTTGCACATCCAAACAAGCCTGAGCTTGGACTTCCGTTATCCCTCAGCCGTTGCACAACTCTCATAAGCACTCTACCTGAAGAGGGCACGCACTCATCACTTCGATGACCGTAAAAGTCCAAATAAAAACGCAACGCTTCACCAGTATTACCCCTTGCAGCTTGCTATTGCATAGGCCAAAACCATGTCGGTATACTGAAAATCTGAGTACTGAAAGTTCGACATGATAATACTAATTAAGTAGGTACTAAGTACCTAACAAACTAACGACAAAATGAAAGTAACAAGGTCACGACGGAAACAAAAAACTTTGCTTAGAAGCACACGCCCGCGACCATTATCCGAATTAGACTGATTTTGAAACAAATAAATAGGTACTAAATCATAAAAGTGCGAATGAAATAGGGGTGTCACACACTTTTTTCAAGATACAACTTTTAACATACGAATTATTTTGATTTAGTTTTGACTCCGACTGGTAACACAATATGTGGATTAGACATCGCTTATCAAGCGTAGACGTGCCGGTTCTAATCCCGGTATCAAAACTTTACCCATTTCCCCTTGGTTTAATTAAAAGTAGTGCTATCTCTTTTTGTGATACAGATATCAAAAGGGATGGACATAGTTTTAGTCAGAGTTTGGTCTAGTGAAAATGAAAATGGAAATGATTTATTCTGTTTAGGCCCTGGTAAGGCACTTATGAATGTCGAATAATTTACCACCGGTTCGGAAACTAGCTTTCTGAGAAGATCCGTAGAATAGTAGTCTTGGTTTAGACGATGTTTTGTAAAAATAAACATTTTTCAAATTCATTCTTTCTTTTTATTTATTCACGTTAAGAATAAAATTAAAATAAATTAAGAGCGTGAATTAATTTAATACCTACGAACAGGGTTCGTGGAACAAGTAGAGTAAATAGACCATGTTCGACAGCCCTAATACAGTTCTATCATAGCGGCGCGGCGCGAGGGCACGTACGAAATAGGGATGGGATGGGACGCTATTATCGATAGACTTATCGAAACATAAATTAAATTACTGAATACTGATAATAAAAACAAATCACAGAACCGATTTAATAAAGTTACGTTATTATGTAGGTACAATTTACATAGTACGTGATATTAAAAGATATCTCGGGTATTCTTGTTTAAAATTGTGTTGTCTTTAAGTGAGTGCTCTACTACAAGAGTAAATGATTGAATCTGTACTCAGATGATAATTAAGGTAAGTAGTTTATTTAATATCAGAATCCTATAAAATCACAAATTTTATTGAGAATTAGAAATACTCTACCTAACTACATTACATTTACCTACAAAAGTTCTACTATCCAATTACTACAATAACGCAAGTACCTAGGTTTTTCACTTAGTCTATGCGAACAATGAATTGGTATTTACTACTAATGGAAGCATTAGGTACTTTTTCTTTTAATCGAGTGATCGATTAAAATAATCCCACCACTAATAAACACACACACTAATAAACACACACACACTAATAAACACAAAGCGTGCCGCGCGCTGCCGAAAGTCGCCGCGATATCTCTTTATTTGCACGTGCCGCCTGAACTCAAAGACACCGCGCTTTTTTAATGATGCCGCGCGGTGTCTTTGATATCGTACCGAAAAGCCGGCAGTAACTTTGATTCTTGTGGCGGCATTTCTTTGTAAATCATCGGTCTGTCTTTTACCTAATTCAATTGAACCCGTTAGAGGTTATCAGAGTTCACAGGAGTATGAACTGTAACGATGACCTCAAAAATCATAAAAATTTTAAGAAGTAGATAAATAGTTTCGAAAACAGGTTTCATGGGGTTATTTCAGGAACTATTCGTGGGAGAAAAAAAATAAAAACGTAGTTAGATTTCAGGTGAATAACTTTACGTTACAGCTGACTTTTATGCGAAAATAAGGTATTGAAATGGCGAAGTTTGAACGTCAATTACTCGAAAACGGAAGAAGATATTTTTGTAGTAATTATTTTAATTGCTTCCTAAAATTATACCCTATCACACATTTAAAGAGCTGCCCGGAATTAACCGACACCCTGTATATACAGATAAATAAAATTGAAGTGTCTGTTTGTAATTCCAAAATAACAGCTTTTCACTAAATGCATATGAAAGTATACACGCTACTGACACTAAAAAACCAAGTTTTAAAATGTATCTGTCTGTCTGTCTGTCTGTCTGTTTGTTCCGGGTAATCTCTGAAACGACTGGACCGATTTTAACGGGACGTTCACTTGCAGGTAGCTGATGTTCCAAGGAGTAACTTAGGCTACTTTTATTTTAAAAGAACATATAGGGTTCCGCGGGAATTAAACCAAATCTACGCGGGTGAAACCGCAGGGTACACTAGTATATATATATAAATAAAATTGAAGTGTCTGTTTGTTGTTTAAAATTAACAGCTTTTCATTCAATGCATATGAATATACGGTAGGATAAAAAAAAAACTATTTTTTTTATATTTATTTTTCTCTGTCTGTCTGTTTGTTATGGGTTAACTCGTAAACGGTTGGACCGATTTAAACGGGACTTTCACTGGCAGATAGCTGATGTTACAAGGAGTAACATGAGAGCCTATATTTAGAAGGCATGTTAAGCACAGCTGGTTATATATAAGCAGAGGTAACAACACCTACTTTTTACACAAGATGATTAAGTGCCAACGTGACAGATGGTGAGTCCATCGCCGTCTCAGCCACTATACATAGGTGTTTGAATTACTTCTCAGACATATGCAGGTTTCCTCACGATGTTTTCCTTCACCGTAAAGCACGTGGTGTAAAATCACTTTTAGAAAAACTCATTGGTACAGTCCCCGCTGGGATTCGAACTTGCGTTGCTTGCGTAGCTTCTCAAACAAAACTTAATTAACTTACAGGTAGTCAAGAAACTGGAGAAGAAAAACTTCCCATGGGAGAAGTTATATGAACTGGGACCGAACGAGATAGGCGAGTTGGTCCGAGCGCCAAAATTGGGAAAAATGCTCCACAAATACGTCCACCAGTTCCCCAAGTTGGAGCTGGCGACGCACATACAGCCGGTCACCAGGTCCACCTTGAGGGTAGAGCTTACCATCACTCCTGACTTCCACTGGGACGAGAAGGTAACCCTTGTGAACTCTTTAACGTACAGATGTCGCTATTTATTTTATTTCTTATTTTTATTTTTATTTATTTCTTTTGAGGAATGCTTACAGACAAATAGCTAAAAGTAGATAACAAAATAATAACTTAAGTTGCTAATTACAAGCATCCACATGTAGTTAAACAAGTTGCACTTATAATAATTAATCTGTTAATCTGAAACAGGAGAAGCCAGTACAGTAAAAGTTAAATATTATAGATAGGTAAAGTTAAAATCTAATTAATCGCAGTTAGGTTATATGAGTCGTCACTGAGGCAAGCTGTCAAAGAAATCACGTGTTAGTATATTTTTAACTGTTTTAGTACTATTATAAAAGAGATCCAAATCTAAACTACTGCTAATTTTATTAAAACTTTTGACACTTCGTAGTAAAAAGCTATTTTGTCTATAATTGGTTGTTACTAGGGACTCATGCAATAACGGTCGCTTTCTAACATTAGTGATCTATGAGTGATGACAGCCTACATGGTTGGTTGAGTGCCAAGATGATTAAGTGCCAACGTGACAGCTGGTGAGTCCATCGCCGTCTCAGCCACTATACATACGTGTTTGAATTACTTCTCAGACATATACAGGTTTCCTCACGATGTTTTCCTTCACCGTAAAGCACGTGGTGTGAAAACACTGCACTAAAGTTTATAGGAAACCTCATTGGTACAGGTCCCACTGGGATTCGAACTTGCGTCGCTTCAGGGCACTGCTTAAACCCCATGGCCACCACGGCTCTTTCTAGCTAGTAATAGAATAAATTATATAGGACAAGAGTGCATACAGATAAAAAGGCATTTCAATTAGAATTATAGCCCTGGTAAGGCACTTATGAATGTCGAAGAATTTACCACCTAATAAATCACTCCTTTTTTTAATATACCGGGGAAACCGGGACAGCTCTTAAAATATGTGATAGGGTGTAATTTTAGGAAGCAATAAAAAATATTATGACAATAATATTTTCTTCCGTTTTCGAGTAATTGATGTTCAAAGTTGACCATATCAAGACCTTATTTTCGCATAAAAATCAGCTGTAACGTAGAGTTATTCACGTGAAATCTAACTACGTTTTTATTTTTTTTCTCCCACTAATAAATCCTGAAATAATCCCATAAAACCATTTTTAGAAACCCTTAACTTAAAAATGTTTATGACCGCGTACGTAATGTAGGTAAACGCGACCGTGCGTTCATTCAATCGCTTAAGGCCGCGAGCTCTTCGGCTACAGCTTATAACTACGTTGTCGTTGGAGCTAGATATTTTACGACTTCAACATAGTGATATATTCATAAAACTCTACAACTTTTAGAAGACAACTGTTCCTTTTTCTCCGACACCCTGTATAAATGTCAATCCCAATCTAGATCCACGGTCAGTCAGAAGCCTTCTGGATCCTGGTGGAGGACGTGGATTCAGAGGTGATCCTGCATCATGAATACTTCTTGCTCAAAGAGAAGTACTGTCGCGATGAGCACCAGGTGAAGCTGTTCGTGCCCATCTTCGAACCCCTGCCCCCGCACTACCTGCTCCGGCTCGTCTCAGACAGGTTAGTTGCTGTGCCATTGGGGTATTTTGCGTTGTGTCAAACAAGCTTAATCTTATATATAAAAATGAATCCCCATTTCCCTTGGTCACGGCATCACGCGTGAACGGGTGGACCGATTCTACAGGTACTTTTATTGGCAGATAGCTGATGTTTCAAGGAGTGTTTTAGGCTAATTTTATTAAAAAAAAACAGCATGAAACTAAATCTACGCGGGTGAAACCGCGGAGCACAGCTAGTTTAGTATACATATGAGCTTAATGCAAGCAGCTAGGAATCTAAGAGCAAATGGTTCGATATGACACACTCTCACAGACACGCGCATCTACGAGATTATAAGCGACATCAGGGTGTAGCAGCGTTTCTCCACTCACTCATAGATGGCGCTACTCGCTAACAAATGCGAAGTTTGAGTACAAATACACGAGAACCTAAATCGCGCCATAAGAGTTTTCAAGCGCATTGCAGTATATATACAAGTGTCCAACTAGTACAGTTGGAGCCGGTGTTCCCCAGACATGACACCCGCCTCAATGGAACATCTTCCCTTTGCTGGGGATGAGCATGATCACTCGCTCTCCCCACAAGGGTAATTTCAGTAATTTCCTCAGTTACGCCGATTTTAATGGTACATTCTCTGGCAAATGTACCTCATTTAAGCTCCTTTTCACTGATTTTAACGGGACTTTCACTAGCGAATATTTAACTAGGAAATATCATTTACACTGATTATATTATAACGGGACCACCCTTGAAATTAATACGCGGGTGAAATAGAGAGGCGCAGCTAGTATACAATGTTTTCAAACGTAAGTGTAATCATTACAACCTTTCACCCCCAGATGGATAGCATCGGAGACCCAACTGCCAGTGTCGTTCCGCCACCTGATCCTGCCGGAGAAGAACCTGCCTCCCACCGAACTGCTGGATCTCCAACCGCTGCCCATATCAGCTCTCAGGAACCCCAAATACGAAGAGCTTTACAACGATGTGTTCCCACAGTTTAATCCTGTGCAGACTCAGGTTAGATCATACAATTATATGTCCTGACTGACTGACTGACTGATATATCTATACACATAAATAATATTGAAGTGTCTATTTGTAATTCCTAAATAACAGCTTTTCACTAAATGTATATGAAAGTATATGCAGAAATTACAAAAAAAACACTTGTCTGTTCGTTCCGGCTAATCTCCGAAACGGCTGGACCCATTTTAACGGGATTGCCACTGGCTAATAGCTTATGTTACTTGGAGTATTGATTAAAATTAATAAAGTGTAAAAATTATTGTATTTAAAAAAACCGTGTGGTGCCGAAATGAATAATCTTGACATTATATTTTTTTTTTCTTATGTACACTACTAGCTGTGCCCCGCGGTTTCACCCGCGTAGATTTAGTTCCTTCCTTATTGTCGCGGAACCCTAATATTTTTAATAAATAAAAGTAGCCTAAGTTACTCCTTGAAACATCACCTACCTACCAGTTAAAGTCCCGTTAAAATCCGTCCAGCCGTTTCAGAGATTACCCGGAACAAACAGACAGACAGAGAGACAGAGAAAAAATTTAAAACTTGGTTTTATAGTGTCAGTAGCGTATATACTTTTATATGCATTTAGTGAAAAGCTGTAAGTGTGAAATTACAAACAGATACTTTAATTTTATTTATCTGTATAGATATATATTTTTTAAGTTTTTTATCTATACATCTATACAGATAAATAAAATTAAAGTGTCTGTTTGTAATTCCAAAATTACAGCTTTTCACTAAATGCATATGAAAGTATACACGGTAGACACTATAAAACCAAGTTTTAAAATTTTTCTGTCTGTCTGTCTGTCTGTTTGTTCCGGGTAATCTCCGACACGGGACCGATTTTAACGGGACTTTCACTGGCAGGTAGCTGATGTTTCAACGAGTAACTTAGGCTACTTTTATTTTAAAAAAATCATAAACGTTCCGCTACGCGGGTGAAACCGCAGGGCACAGCTAGTCCTATATAAAGCGTGTACGCCACGTGTGATACGTTGGCTCCGTCCCATCTCCCCGGCACTGATGCTGCTGCTACTCAGCAGGAGTGCCTCAAGCATAGGAAATATGCTTGCATTGGTCAAGGATACATATTTTCTGCGTTTGCGGTTGAAACTCTGGGGCCTTGGGGTCCGGATACTTGTAGCAGCGTTTCTCCACTCGCTCATAGATGGCGCTACTCGCTAACAAATGCGAAGTTTGAGTACAAATACACGAGAACCTAAATCGCGCTATAAGAGTTTTCAAGCGCATTGCAGTATATATACAAGTTTCCAACTAGAACAGTTGGAGCCGGTGTTCCCCAGACATGACACCCGCCTCAATGGAACATCTTGTCTTTGCTGGGGATGACACTGATCATGAGCTCTCCACACAGTATATATACAAGTTTGCAACTAGAACAGTTGGAGCCGGTGTTCCCCAGACATGACACCCGCCTGGCTGGAAGATCTTCCCTTTGCTGGGGATGAGCATGATCACTCGCTCTCCCCACATACTCATCAGCTTTTCAAAGAGCTTGCACGTCTTCTGGTAGAAGCCTCTCGTGACAAGAGAGCTGGGGTTACCTCGCTCAGAGAATCAGCATTGCTATTCAACGTGGCAATGCCAGCCTTCTTGGCACGATCCCGAGAGACACCGACTTGGGACAAGTTTTCTACCTTTAATTAGTTTTAAGTACTGTTCCTTGTATATGGTTGTCATCAACGTGGCAGCCAGATTATGCTGAGTTGGGACCAATTCGTAACAACTATAACACACTGTTACTATAATCCTTTTCGCTATTTTGTGTATGTTGTTACGAATACATTTATTTTCTTTCTTTCTTCTTTCTATATATAATTAAGTTTTTATTGAATAAATATCAACTTTTTTTTTTTTTTTTTTTTTTTTTTTTTTTTATATTGTTTGGGACTTTTGTACATTATTACATATCAGTCCCATCGGACTCTTACTTTGTTTTACCAACTAAATTCTAATCTTTCGTCAAACCCTGATTAACAAACAAAAAAAGTAATTTGGCTGCCTCAGTTGTAGACGACGACAATATTGTATGGAACATTCCAACATCAAGGGTATTTATGTTCAGTTTTGCAGCCAACGCCCGCCTCTCCGACTCATATCTGACTATTTGGTATTAAAATAAGCGTGTATATTTTAGTTAATTTAAACAATTTCCCTACACAGGTGTTCAACGCAGTGTATAATTCTGATGACAACGTGTTCGTGGGCGCTCCGTCGGGGTCTGGCAAGTCGGTGATAGCAGAGCTGGCGTTGTTAAGACTGCTCTCGACCAACAGCTCCGCCCGCGCCGTGTACCTACTGCCTAAGGATGCACTCGCTGACATCGTGTTCGCTGACTGGTACCACAAGTTTGGTACCAGGTTCAATGTCAAGGTGAGGCTTTTATTTTTTAGTAGGTTACTAGCTGTCCCCCGCTAAGATGACCCCTTATATTTTTAATAAATAAAAGTAGCCTAAGTTACTGCTTGAAACGTCAGCTACCTGCTACTGGTAAATAAAATTGAAGTGTCTGTTTTAATTCCAAAATAACAGCTTTCCCAACCAAGTTTTAAATATTTTCTCTGTCGGTTTGTTCCGGGTAATCTCTGAAACGGCTGGACCAATTTTAACGGGACTTTCACCGGCACGTAGCTGATGTTTCAAGGAGTAACTAAGTCTACTTTTATTTATTTAAAATATTAGGGTTCCGCGACAATAAGGATGAAACTAAATCTACGCGGGTGAAACCGCGGGGCACAGCTAGTTTAAATTATAATCGTGAAAGTTTGTTTGTATGTTACACTAGTGCCACTAAACCCAGTCCAGTAGTTGGATGGGTGACCGCGAGAGTTCCCTCCGTGCCTCGGAGAGCACGTTAAGCCGTCGGTCCCGGTAGACTATTTAACATCTTTGGAAATCGTTACAGGTCAGTCAGAGGCCTTAGAGTCTGACAACTGGCTTAACCTACATCACCGATTTGCCACATAAAAGGGGTTACGAAGGTCAGATGACAGTCGCTTCGTATAAAAATCAGGTGATCAGCCACATCAGGTTGAAGCAAGTGCCGACCCCAACAATGTATGGGATAAGGCCAGGGAGATGATGATATGGTACACGAAGTACCAGGCGTACATAACGGACAAGGAGTTAATAAGTTGATTGCGACTAACATGGAGCCACATCGGGTTGAATCAAGTGCCGACCCCAACAATGTATGGGATAAGGCCAGGGAGATGATGATATGGTACACGAAGTACCAGGCGCACATAACGGACAAGGAGTTAATAAGTTGATTGCGACTAACATGGAGCCACATCGGGTTGAATCAAGTGCCGACCCCAACAATGTATGGGATAAGGCCAGGGAGATGATGATATGGTACACGAAGTACCAGGCGCACATAACGGACAAGGAGTTAATAAGTTGATTGCGACTAACATGGAGCCACATCGGGTTGAATCAAGTGCCGACCCCAACAATGTATGGGATAAGGCCAGGGAGATGATGATATGGTACACGAAGTACCAGGCGCACATAACGGACAAGGAGTTAATAAGTTGATTGCGACTAACATGGAGCCACATCGGGTTGAATCAAGTGCCGACCCCAACAATGTATGAGATAAGGCCAGGGACATGAAAGTGTTTACATATTCGCGTACAGGTAGTGCAAGAGCCGTGGTGGCCTCGGGGTTAGAGCAGTCGCCTGACACGCAACCGACGCAAGCTCGAATCCCAGCGGGGCCTGTACCAATGAGTTTTTCTAAAAACTTATGTACAGTGATTTCACACCACGTGCTTTACGGTGAAGGAAAACATCGTGAGGAAACCTGCATATGTCTGAGAAGTAATTCAAAGACGTATGTATAGTGGCCGAGACGGCGATAGACTCACCATCTGTCACGTTGGCACTTAATCATATTCGGTGAAATGTGGGTGTTGTTACAACACCTCTGCTTACCCCTTCGGGGACCCTTTTAGGATGGCGTGAGCATATATATATTATTTATTTTAGGTAGTCCAACTGACCGGTGAGACGGCGACTGACCACAAGCTGCTCAACAAAGGACAGATTATTGTCACCACCGCTGAGAAATGGGATGTACTGTCGAGGAGGTGAGTTTAGTTGTGCATTGGAACTGTGTCCATGGGCTTACATTTCTCAAGTGATTTATTTTGTTATTTTTTATATATTGTATAATATTTTTGAAAAGATTAATTACTGAGTTCCTTGGCAGGTTGTTCTCAGTAAAAGCAACCTTCCGAACCTGGCGGTAGCATGTATAATCCTGTGTAATTGTGTCATTCTGACGATTTGAAAGTACTTTGTATAAAGTCTAATTGGATAAAGATATTTTTGACTTTGTCTTAATTATAATAATATCTTAAATTAATGTGTCTGTTTGTAATCCTAAATTAATAGTTTTTCATAGAATTGAATAATATGAAATTTACATGAAAAAAAAACAATTTTTAAAAATGTTAATATTATTCTGTCTGTATGTCTGAAACGGCTGGACCGATTTTAACGAGACTTTCACTGGTAGGTAGCTGATGTAACTGTTTTCTATTGTCAATACCGTACATACTTTAACATGCAACTTTATTTGCCTACTAGCTGTGCCCCGCAGTTTCACCCGCGTAGGTTTAGTTTCATCCTTATTGCCGCGGAACCCTAATATTTTTAATAAATAAAAGTAGCCTAAGTTACTCCTTGAAACATCAGCTACCTGCCAGTGAAAGTCCCGTTAAAATCCGTCCAGCCGTTTCAGAGATTACCCGGAACAAAACAAACAGACAGACAGACAGAGAAAAAATTTTAAACTTGGTATAAAACTTGGGTCATATGCATTTAGTGAAAAGCTGTAATTTTGGAATTACAAACAGGCACTTCAATTTTATTTATCTGTATAGATATAAATTATGTTTTTCAAGAGCTACATTATTATGTATGTTGTCAGATGGAAGGTACGCAAGTCAGTGCAAAGCGTATCATTGTTCGTGGTTGACGCACTGCAACTGCTGGGAGGGGAGGAGGGACCCGTGTTGGAGGTCGTCTGCTCCAGGATGAGGTACATCGCCTCGCAGATCGGTGAGTGACATTATGCCTCTTGTCAGGTAATTTGTGTGTCAGGAGATGTGTGTGTAAGTGTGTGTAAACAATTAATTTGTGTGTCTGGAAAGTTGTAGTGTCAGCAAATGTGTGTGTTAGCGAATAATTTGTCTGTCAGCAAATGTTTTTGTGTGTCAGGATAGTTGTAGTGTCAGCAAATTAGTTTGTGTTTAAACGAATCTTGTCGGCAAATGTGTTTTATGTGTCAGAATATATGTTTGTGTGCAAAAAAATCTGTTATCAGAAAATGTGTTTTTGTGTTAAGAAATCTGTTGTCAGCAAATGTGTTTGTGTGTCAGCAAACCTGTAGTGTCAGTAAATGTGTTCGTGCGTCAGCAAACCTCTTGTCACCATCATGTTTTCTGTGTCGTTAAAGCTATTGTCAGCCAATATTCATGTGTGTCAGCAAACCTGTTGTAAGCAAATCTGTTTGTGTGTTACCGATCCTGTGGTGTCAGCAAATGCGTTTGTGTGTCAGCAAACCTGTTGTATGCAAATGTCTTTGTGTGTCAGGTCGTGCAATCCGCATAGTGGCGTTGTCTCTCCCTCTGGCCGACGCGCGCGACGTGGCTCAGTGGTTGGGATGTAATGCCAACGCCACCTTCAACTTCCATCCCAGCGTTAGTCCTCTGCCACTAGAGCTGCATATACAGGTAAGGATGTACTTAGTTGGCTGGTCATCTCAAGCTACGCATTTAGATATAAATAGAACTACTAGACTTTTCTTTATGTTAATTTTTATCGACATTTGTACATTGGAACTGTGTCCATGGGCTTACATTTCTCAAATGATTTATTTTGTTTTTTTTTTTAAATTGTATAATATTTTTGAAAAGAGTAATTACTGAGTTTCTTGCCAGGTTGTTCTCAGTAAAAGCAACCTTCCGAACCTGGCGGTAGCATGTATAATCCTGTAAATTGTGTCATTCTGACGATTTGAAAGTGCTTTGTATAAAGTCTAATCGAATAAAGATATTTTTGACTTTGACTTATAGTACATTAAAATTTGGCCAGTTATGTTTAAGTCCCATGTAAAAGTAAGTTACCCCATATTCCTCGAAAAAGGGGTTACGAAGGTCAGATGGCAGTCGCTTTGTATGAAAATCAGGTGATCAGTCACATCGGGTTGAATCAAGTGCCGACCCCAAATACATGGGATAAGGCCAGGGAGATAAATAAACGGGGGAGGGGGCGTGGGGCTATTGCCATAAACAGAGCACTAAGCCGGGCCTGTACCTATAAAAACTTATGTACAGTGATTTCACACCACGTGCTTTACGGTGAAGGAAACCTGCATATGTCTGAGAAGTAATTCAAAGACGTATGTATAGTGGCTGAGACGGCGATGGACTCACCCTCTGTCACGTTGGCACTTAATCATATTCGGTGAAATGTGGGTGTTGTTATCACAACCCCCTGCATACTCCTTCTTATGTATGTATAATTTGTATTTAGATAAGATTTTCACAGCCTCTTTTCTCCAGGGCTTCAACATATCCCACGCGGGATCTCGTCTCGCGGCCATGACGAAGCCTATATACAATAGCATCACTCGCTACGCCGGTACTAAGCCTTGTGCAGTGTGGGTGCCTTCGAGACGACATGCTAGGCTTCTGGCAGCTGATCTACTGGCCTTGGCTGCAGCCCAAGGGAAGCCTACCAGGTTCATGCACGCGCGGAGGGATTTGGTGCAGCCGTTCCTGAATAAGATACAGGATAAGGTAAGAAACCGAATGCAGTGTAAGTGCCTTCCTACGACATGAGAGGTTGCAGGCAGCTGATCTACTAGCCTTGGCCGCAGCCCAAGGGAAGCCTACCAGGTTCATGCGTGGAGGGATTTGGTGCAGCCGTTCCTGAATAAGAAACAGGATAAGGTTAGTTCGTGTGCAGTGGTTGCCTTCCTACGACATGCTAGGCTTCTGGCAGCTGATCTACTGGCCTTGGCTGCAGCCCAAGGGAAGCCTACCAGGTTCATGCACGCGCGGAGGGATTTGGTGCAGCCGTTTCTGAATAAGATACAGGATAAGGTAAGTTCGTGTGTAGTGGTTGCATTCCTACTCCCACGGGAACGCGAACTACGCGGGTGAAACTGCGTGACGTTCAATAGTCAATAATTTTTTCGAAGCTTGATACTGAAATAAAAAATACTGTGCTACGATCGTGATACTTCACTATCCATCATAATAGGGTGGATACACGAACTTATTTCTATGTTTGGTACTAAGTGTGGGGAGAGCGAGTGATCATGCTCATCCCCAGCAAAGGGAAGATCTTCCAGCCAGGCGGGTGTCATGTCTGGGGAACCGCGGCTCCAACTGTTCTAGTTGGAAACTTGTATATATACTGCAATGCGCTTGAAAACTCTTATGGCGCGATTTAGGTTCTCGTGTATTTGTACTCAAACTTCGCATTTGTTAGCGAGTAGCGCCATCTATGAGCGAGTGGAGAAACGCCGCTACATAAGCAAAATTATATTGTGTAAACCTCACTTTCAACCGATACAATTTTCACTATTGTGAATAATTTTTGATGATTTTTTGTAATTTTACTGTGTAATGAAATGTACATGATGCCAGCTGAGTTTCTTGCCGGTTCTTCTCGGAAGTCTAGTTTCTGAGCCGGTGGTAAATTCATCGACATTCATAACTGCCTTACCAGGGCCTAAGCTGAATAAATCATTTTCATTTTCAACAGCATGTAGGTATCTTACGAGCTTCCCATGTATCTCACAGATGCTAAAAGAGACGCTATCAGCGGGTGTGGCCCACCTGCACGAGGGCGCGGACGCCGGCGACCGGCGGATAGTGCAGCAGCTGCTGGAGTCGGGCGCCGTGCAGCTGTGCGTGGTGGCCGCTGAACTGGCGTGGGCCTTCCACGCACACGTGCACACCGTCATCGTCGCCGATACACACACGTCAGTATACACATACACACCATACTATACACACACACACACGATAATATATACACACGCACACACGCTCACACGTTACTATATACACACACTCACCTCAGTATATACATACACACCGTAGTATACACACACACGATAATATATACACACGCACACACGTTACTATATACACACACTCACGTCAGTATATACATACACACCGTAGTATACACACACACGATAATATATACACACGCACACACGTTACTATATACACACGCACACACGTTACTATATACACAGACACACCTCAGTATATACATACACACCGTAGTAGACACACACACGATAATATGTACACAAGCACACACGTTACTATATACACACGCTCACACGTTACTATATACACACACACGTCAGTATATACATACACACCATAGTATAACACACACGATAATATAAACACACACGTTAATATATACACACGCAAACACGTTACTATATACACACACACACGTCAGTATACACACATGTTAGTATATACACACACATGACACACACACACTCACTTTGACGCGAGCGTCGCATGTTTGAATCCCAGCGGGGCTAACTAATTAATGAGTATTTTTAAAATCTATGTGCGCTTAAAATGTCTGCAATCTAATACAGTGCGTATGAAAAAATATATAGGGTCGAATAAAAAAACTTCTCAGTTTGTTAAAAGACTGATAAAATTATATGTTTAGATATTTTTTTTTATGATTGTATTGAAAACCTTACTTTTTTTTCAGATATAACGGCAAACTCCACTGCTACGAACAGTATCCTATAACAACGGTGTTGCAAATGTTGGGGCGCGCTTGCCGACCTTTGGAAGATGAACATTCCGTAGCGGTGCTAATGTGCGTCGCTCATCACAAGACATTCTTCACCAAACTGCTCAACGACTGCCTACCGCTTGAGGTAAGCACACTGGGGAATGTGTTATCTATATTTTCATTCTCGTCATAATTGTGAACAGGTGCTGCTTGTGGGGGCTGGTCATCTCAAGCTACGCATTTACATATAAGTACAACTACTAGACTTTTCTTTATGTTAATTTTTATCGACATTTGTGCATTGCAACTGTGTCCATGGGCTTACATTTCTCAAGTGATTTACTTTGTTTTTTTTTTAAATTGTATATTTTTGAAAAGAGTAATTACTGAGTTTCTTGCCAGGTTGTTCTCAGTAAAAGCAACCTTCCGAACCTGGCGGTAGCATGTATAATACTGTGTAATTGTGTCATTCTGACGATTTGAAAGTACTTTGTAAAAGTCTAATTGAATAAAGATATATTTGACTTTGAATTTGACTATACATCTATACAGATAAATAAAATTGAAGTGTCTGTTTGTAATTCCAAAATAACAGCTTTTCACTAAATTCATATGAAAGTATACACGCTACTGACACCAAAAAACCAAGTTTTAAAAAAATTCTCAGACTGTCTGTCTGTCTGTGTGTAATCTCTGAAACGGCTGGACGGATTTTAACGGGACTTTCACTGGCAGGTAGCTAACGTTTCAAGGAGTAACTTAGGCTACTTTTATTTATTAAAAATATTAGGGTTTCGTGACATGAAGCATGAAGCTGAATCTACGCGGGTATCGCCGTCTCAAGTACTATACATTTTCGAATGAATTACTTCTCAGACATATGCAGGTTTCCTCACGATATTTTCCTTCACCGTAAAACACGTGGTGTGAAATCACTGCACAAGTTTTAGAAAAACTCATTGGTACAGGCCCCACTGGGATTTCCACTTGCATCTTTTATAATGGTTACAATACATAATATCTGATTTTCATTATTATTTTCCGTAGAGTCACTTGGACCATCGTCTCCACGACCATATGAATGCGGAGATCGTGACCAAAACAGTGGAGAACAAGCAGGATGCAGTGGACTATCTCACGTGGACCTTCCTCTACCGCCGCCTCACACAGAACCCCAACTATTACAATATACAGGGAGTCACGCACAGGTACCCTCCTGGCTTCCACTGGCATACTTATACATAGTTTCTTGCCGGTTCTTCTCAGAACCTACTTAAACCCGATGTGGCTCCATGTTAGTCGCAATCAACTTATTAACTCCTTGTCCGTTATGTGCGCCTGGTACTTCGTGTACCATATCATCATCTCCCTGGCCTTATCCCATACATTGTTGGGGTCGGCACTTGATTCAACCCGATGTGGCTCCATGTTAGTCGCAATCAACTTATTAACTCCTTGTCCGTTATGTGCGCCTGGTACTTCGTGTACCATATCATCATCTCCCTGGCCTTATCCCATACATTGTTGGGGTCGGCACTTGATTCAACCCGATGTGGCTCCATGTTAGTCGCAATCAACTTATTAACTCCTTGTCCGTTATGTGCGCCTGGTACTTCGTGTACCATATCATCATCTCCCTGGCCTTATCCCATACATTGTTGGGGTCGGCACTTGATTCAACCCGATGTGGCTCCATGTTAGTCGCAATCAACTTATTAACTCCTTGTCCGTTATGTGCGCCTGGTACTTCGTGTACCATATCATCATCTCCCTGGCCTTATCCCATACATTGTTGGGGTCGGCACTTGATTCAACCCGATGTGGCTCCATGTTAGTCGCAATCAACTTATTAACTCCTTGTCCGTTATGTGCGCCTGGTACTTCGTGTACCATATCATCATCTCCCTGGCCTTATCCCATACATTGTTGGGGTCGGCACTTGCTTCAACCTGATGTGGCTGATCACCTGATTTTTATATGAAGCAACTGTCATCACGTCACAGCTAGTGTTATATATATGTTATCATTGGCAGACACCTGTCAGACCACCTATCAGAGCTGGTGGAGACGACCCTGACGGACCTGGAGCAGTCCAAGTGCATCTCCATCGAAGATGAGATGGATGTGCAGCCTCTCAACCTCGGCATGATCGCCTCATACTACTACATCAACTATACTACCATCGGTGAGGATGTATATACTACCATTAGCCTTATCACGAGTTTACCATCGTTTTCCCAATCTATACCCGCTAGCTATACCTATACAGATAAATAAAATTGAAGTGTCTGTTTGTAATTCCAAAATAACAGCTTTTCACTAAATGCATATGAAAGTATACACGCTACTGACACTAAAAAACCAAGTTTTAAAATTTTTCTCTGTCTGTCTGTCTGTCTGTTTGTTTCGGGTAATCTCTGAAACGGCTGGACGGATTTTAACGGGACAAACTTGTAACATAAGCTATCCGTCAGCGAAAGTCCCGTTAAAATCCGTCCAGCCATTCCGGAGATTACCCGGAACAAACACAGACAGAGAAAAAATTTTAAAATTGGTTTTTGTATATCAGTACCGTGTATACTTTCATATGCATTTAGTGAAAATCTGTTATTTTGCAGTTACAGACAGACACTTCAATTTTATTTATCTGTATTGATTAATCTTTGGAAGGCCGGTTTGATCCCCGCAAACAACGATGTCAAACCAACTTTATAATCTTGAAAGTTAGTGCCACCATCAAGAAAATGTATATTTTTTGCTGTTTCAGAGTTGTTCAGCCTGTCCCTGACGAACAAGACCAAGATCCGAGGTCTGTTGGAGATCATATCCTCGGCCGCGGAGTATTCCGAGCTGAGCATCCGACACAGAGAGGAGAATATCATTAAGACACTCGCTGCCAAGTAAGTTTACACCTTGCTAGCTTTGTTTTACTGATTGTTTTGGGTTGAAACCGGGTTTTAGGGAACACTAGCTGTGCCGCGGTTTCACTTGCGTAGATTTACTTTCATGCTTAAATCGCTGAACCGTAATATTTTTTTAATGAAAGTAGCCTAAGTTATTACTTGAAACATCAGCTACCTGCTAGTGAAAGTCTCTTTAAAATCGGTCCAGCCGTTTCAGAGATTAGCCCGAACAAACAGACTGACAGACAAACGTAGAAAAATTAAAAAAAAAATTACACATTATTTTGAGTATAGATATACAGGGTGTCAGAGAAAAAGGAACAGTTGTCTTCTAGAAGTTGTAGGGTTTGATGAATATATCACTATGTTGAAGTCGTAAAATATCTAGCTCCAACGATAACGTAGTTATAAGCAATGGCCGAAGAGGTCGCGGCCTTAAGCGATTGAATGAACGCGCGGCCGCGTTTACCTACATTACATACGCGGTCATTCAAATTTCTAAATTAAGGGGAAGGTTAATGGTTTCGAAAAATGGTTTTATGGGATTATTTCAGGTTTCTTAATGAGAAAAAAAAAATAAAAATATAGTTAGATTTCACGTGAATAACTCTACGTTACAGCTGATTTTTATGCGAAAATAAGGTCTTGATATGGTCAACTTTGAACATCAATTACTCGAAAACGGAAGAAAATATTTTTGTCATAATAATTTTAATTGCTTCCTAAAATTATAACCTATCACATATTTTAAGAGCTGTCCCGGTTTCCCCGACATCCTGTATAATCTGTGGATTTGAATTAGTATTCGTATTTTCTATTATTATCTTATCCATTTTATTATTACAGTGTACTCTTCTATGTTTATTCTTTTTCACCGTTTCGCGTCTGTTTGGAAAATAAAACTATTTTTTCATTACCACCAGCCGATGGTCTGTGATAAAATTACTCCCCTGAAATGTCTGAACCCTATATGTAGAGTGCCACACAAGCCGACGGCGGGGTCCGGAGGCGCGGTGAAGTACAACGACCCTCACGTGAAGGCCCACGTGCTACTCCAAGCTCATCTATCCAGGATGCAGCTGCCCGCTGAACTGCAGGCTGATACCGCCATGGTGCTTACCAAGGTAAACATTTGCGTCATACTTGTGAACAGTAGGTCTTAAAAGGCCACTTTGGGAGAACCATACTCATCATCTCCCTGGCCTTATCCCATGTATTTGGGGGCGGCACTTGATTCAACCCGATGTGACTGATCACCTGATTTTTATACGAAGCCACCTGACCTTCGTAACCCCTTTCGAGGAAAATCGGCAATCTGGGTTAAACCAGTTGTCAGACTCTCTTAGGCCTCTGACTGACCTGTAACGATTGCCAAAGATGTTAAATTGTCAACCGGGACCGACGGCTTAACGTGCTCTCCGAGGCACGGAGACTGGCACTACTGGCTAGGCGTATGGTTGCTTAACTTCGCTGATCGCATATATATAGTATTGCAGTGGTATATATAGTATTGTGTGTGTGGCAGGCGATCCGTCTGATCCAAGCGTGTGTGGACGTGGTGTCGAGCAGCGGCTGGTTGTCTCCGGCCGTGGCGGCCATGGAGCTGGCGCAGATGGTGACGCAGGCCATGTGGGCCAAGGACTCCTATCTGCGACAGTTACCGCACTTCACCCACGACCTCCTCCAACGGTGCGCCGAAAAGGTACCCCTATTATACCCCCTAATTTGTCAGTGTTTTCAGGAAATTTTCAAAACTTCAGAATAATGTGTAGGTATCAAGCTGAAATTTATACAGGGTGTCGGGGAAAATAGGACAGCTTTTATAAATATTTAATAGGGCACAATTTGAGGAAGCAAATAAAATTATTATGACAAAAATATCTTCTTCCGTTTTCGAGTAATTGACGTTCAAAGTTGAATATAAAAATCTGCAATGCGCTTGAAAACTCTGATTGCGCGATTTAGGTTCTCGTGTATTTGTACTCAAACTTCGCATTTGTTAGCGAGTAGCGCCATCTATGAGCGAGTGGAGAAACGCTGCTGCATGTAATTGTGTGTAAAAAAAATATCTAATATCTATGTTTGTATGTATGTATCAGGGTGTGGAGACAGTGTTCGATGTGATGGAGTTGGAAGACGGTGCTCGTGGTAAGCTGCTTCAGCTGGCACCCCCGGAGATGGCTGACGTGGCCAGGTTCTGCAACAGATACCCCAACGTGGAACTTACATACGAGGTACGTTATTTATTACATAATAGCTGACGTCACGCTGTTTTATAGCGTAGTTCCCGTGGGAGTACGGGGATAAAATATAGCCTATGTTAATCAGTGATAATGTAGCCTTCAAATGGTGAAAGAATCTTTCAAATCGGTCCAGGACTTTTTAAGCCAATTCGTTACAAACAGACTTATAAATCTTTCTTCTTTATAACATTTAGCATAGACTATTACGTAGTACTTTGTTTTCGGTTAGGTTTTTTTGTTATCTTAATATTGTCTATATATCTATACATACAGATAAATAAAATTGAAGTGTCTGTTTGTAATTCCAAAATTTAAAAACAGCTTTTCACTAAATGCATACGAATGTATAGGTATACGGTACGGATATTAAAAAAAAACAATTTTAAAGAAAACTCTGTCTGTGTGTCTGTTTGTTCCGGCGAATCTACGAAACGGCTGGACCGATTTTAACGGGACTTTCATTAGCAACGTTCCAACGTGTCAACACCTATATACTTGGAGCACCTGAGTGCCGCCGTCACATGTCACCGCGTCGACGTAAACGCAGATTTGTATAGGATCGGAACAGCGCCTCTGTCGGCCTAAACATGACACTATTGTGAGCCCATACTAATCTGCGTTTACGTCGACGCGATCACTTGTGACGGCGGCAGTGAAAAACTCGCACTAGACACGAGTTTGCCACGGTTCCCGTAATCTACACTCGCTACCGTCATCGTCGAATATTTGTATGAGATATTGTACAGCGCCTCCAAGCGGTGACGTGAAGAACTAAAAATCTCATACATCATCTCCCTGGCCTTAATCCCATGTATTTGGGGTCGGCACTTGATTCAACCCGATGTGGCTGATCACCTGATTTTTATACGAAGCGACTGCCATCTGTCCTTCGTAACCCCTTTTTCGAGGAAAATCGCCAATATAGGTTAAACCAGTTGTCAGACTCTTAGGCCTCTGACTGACCTGTAACGATTGCCAAAGATGTAAATTGTCAACCTGGACCGACGGCTTAACGTGCTCTCCGAGGCACGGAGGGAACTCCCGCGGTCACCCATCCATCTACTGGCTAGGCGTAGGGTTGCTTAACTTCGCTGATCGAATCATATGCGCAATAGCAACTGTGCCACGAGCTCCTACACAGAAAAGTATACCTTAACTAACTGTCTTGCGTTACATTTGTTTATCAGGTTAAGAGCGAGAGACATCTCCGCGCAGGCAAGCCCATAGTGGTGGAGGTGTCGTTGGAGAGAGAGGACGAGATCGTGGGTCCTGTCATCGCACCCTACTTCCCACAGGTTGGTACACGATACAAATAAAAAAAAAACAAAAAAAATTGTTATAACTTCAGGGGCCCAACCATGAGCTCTTATTGCAATGTTAATTCAGTTGTGCGACAGTGACAGATGTATACACGTCACATACATCTGTCTCATAAATGAGTGAAACTATCATGGCAATAAGAGCTCATGGTAAGGCCCCAGGTCCGGCTCGAAGGACCAGAAAAAATTTAAGATTGATTGATATTAATAAAATTTAAGTGTCTGTTTGTGTTTCCATATTAATAGCTTTTTACTAAATGCATGTGAAAGTATATGCTGAATGAATATAAAAACAACTTTTTATCTCTGTCCGTCTGTTTGCTTTGGCTAATCTCCGAGACGGCTGGACCGATTTCAACGGGACTTTTACTGGAAGCATTGTGGTTCCGCGGGCCACCAATGAAATTTAGGCTGTTGCCGTTCCCGTGGGAGTACGGGGATAAAATATAGCCTATATTAATCAGTGATAATGTAGCATTCAAATGGTGAAAGAATTTTCAAAATCCGTCTAGTAGTGTCTAAGCCTATTCAATCTAAACAAACAAACAAATATTTCCTCTTTATAACATTAGTATAGACCAGCTGTGCCCCGCAGTTTTACCCGCGAAGAGTTAATGGTTACTCCTTGCAAAATTAGCTATCTGCCAATTAAAGTCCCGTTAAAATCGGCCCAGCCGTTTCGGAGATTATCCGGAACAAACAGACAAGCAGAGAGTTTTCATATCACTACCTACCGTATATACTTTCATATGCATTTAATAAAAAGCTGTTATTTTAGAATTACAAACAGACGCTTCTCTTTTATTTATCTGTACAGTTAGATATACAGGATGTTGTATAATTTTAGGAAGCAATTAAAATTATTATGACAAAAATATTTTCTTTTGTTTTCGAGTAATTGATGTTCAAAGTTGACCATATCAAGACCTCATTTTTGCATAAAAAATCAGCTGTAACGTAGAGTTATTCACGTGAAATCTAATAACGTTTTTATTTTTTTTCTCCCACTAATAAATCCTGAAATAATCCCATAAAACCATTTTTCGAAACCATTAACCTTCCCCTTAATTTACAAAGTCGAATGACCGCGTACGTAATGTAGGTAAACGCGGGCGCGCGTTCATTCAATCGCTTAAGGCCGCGAGCTCTTCGGCCCTTAGCAACCATAGCCTATAACTACGTTATCGTTGGAGCTAGATATTTTAAAACTTCAACATAGTGATATATTCATAAAACCCTACAACTTCTAGAAGACAACTGTTCCTTTTTCTCCGACACCCTGCATAATTGTGTATCGTTTCAGAAACGTGAAGAAGGCTGGTGGGTTGTGATCGGAGATCCGAAGACCAACACATTGCTGTCCATCAAACGAGTGTCGCTCGCTAGAAGCGCTAAGGTATACACACATACGTATGCTAATAACGTAACAAATTTATACAAGGAAGAACTACTCCATCGTCTCCCTGGCCTTATCCCATACATTGTTGGGGTCGGCACTTGATTCAACCCGATGTGGCTGATCACCTGATTTTTATACGAAGCGACTGCCATCTGACCTTCGCAACCCCGTTTAGGAGGAAAATCTGTGATTTGGGTTAAACCAGTTGTCAGATTATTTTTAGGCCTCCGACTGACCTGTAACGATTGCCAAAGGCGTTACATTGGCAACCGGGACCGACGGCTTAACGTGCTCTCCGAGGCACGGAGGGAACTCCCGCGGTCACCCATCCAACTACTGGCTAGGCGTATGGTTGCTTAACTTCGCTGATCGAATCATATGCGCAATAGCAACTGTGCCACGAGCTCCTCCACAAGGAAGAACTACTATGACCAAATTAATAGAATGGTTCAGAAATGTCAAACTCGGAGCACTCGTAACCGCAGGAAGTGTATGAATGTGGATGAAGCGAAAGAAATATGTAAGGATCGTAGCATGTGGCGAACGGTGGTCTCTGCCTACCCCCATGGGATTCCCCGGAGGTGTAGGCAGAGGTGTTGTAATAACAACACACACAAGATGATTAAGTGCCAACGTAACAGATAGTGAGTATCGCCGTCTCAGCCACTATACATACGATGAATTACTTCTCAGACATATGCAGGTTTCCTCACGATGTTTTCCTTCACCGTAAAGCAAGATTTGAACATGCGTCGCTTGTGTAACAGACGACTGCTCAAACCTGACGACCACATTTTTTTTTCTTTTAATTATTCTTTTTTTTTCAGGTTCGTCTGGACTTCGTATGCGGCAGTCCGGGTAGGCATACATACACACTATACTTCATGTCGGACGCGTACCTCGGAGCTGATCAAGAGTACAAGTTCTCGGTGGAAGTGGCTGAGCCCGCTTCGGACTCAAGCGATTCAGAGTAGTTACAAATAAGATGAAGTGGATACATAAATTGTGAAAAAATTAAAAATAAAAATTTTGAGTTGTTGCGTTTTTGTTTTTGGTGTTGGGTTTGTGGGTTTGTGGAATTCTCTATTACATAAATACGTGGGGATTATGATGCTCTTAATAGAGGAGCTCGTGGCACAGTTGCTATTGCGCATATCATTCGATCAGCGAAGTTGAGCAACCATACGCCTAGCCAGTAGTTGGATGGGTGACCGCGGGAGTTCCCTCCGTGCCTCGGAGAGCACGTTAAGCCGTCGGTCCCGGTAGACTATTTAACATCTTTGGAAATCGTTACAGGTCAGTCAGAGGCCTAAAAGTCTGACAACTGGTTTAACCCAGATTGCCGATTTTCCTCGAAAAAGGGGTTGCGAAGGTCAGATGGCAGTCGCTTCGTATAAAAATCAGGTGATCAGCCACATCGGGTTGAATCAAGTGCCGACCCCAAATACATGGGATAAGGCCAGGGAGATGTATGATGCTCTTAATAAAACGGCTCATTTACCGACTTCAGAAAAGGAGGGTTTTAGTATTCGACGTGCATGGTTGTTTTTGCTTGTTTGATGCTAAATTTGACACCAACATCAAAACTAAGTAAGAAATTTATTTCGCATTTCTAAGTGGGTTTGAGCAGTCGCCTGTTACGTAAGCGAAGCAAGTTCGAATCCCAGCGGGGCCTGTACCAATGAGTTTTTCTAAAAACTTATGTGCAATGATTTCACACCACGTGCTTTACGGTGAAGGAAAACATCGTGAGGAAACCTGCATATGTCTGAGAAGTAATTCAAACAGATATGTATAGTGGTGAGACGGTTCTGCCTACCCCTTCGAGGAATACAGGCATGAGCATATGTATGTATAAAGAAATAAAAATTATATAAAATTTTGGTTATTTATTTATAACAAAATTGGAATGCAATAAAAGAAATATAGTATTTTTTGTTTCGGATAATGATAGGGAATTTACTTATGGCGCTTATTTACTTTCTACACGGCTTGGCTGAGTTTTTTACCGGTTCTTCTCAGAAGGCTAGTTTCCGAACCGGTGGTCAATTCTTCGACATTCATAAGTGCCTTACCAGGGGCCCACAATTTAATAATTATTTTTCATTTTCACACTGTCATCTATACAGTCTATTCAGATAAATAAAATTGAAGTGTCTGTTTGTAATTCCAAAATAACAGCTTTTCACTAAATGCATATGAAAGTATACACGATACAGACACTAAAAAACCAAATTTAATTTTTTTTCTGTCTGTCTGTTTGTTCCGGGTAATCTCTGAAACAGCTGGACGTATTCTAACGGGACTTTCACTGGTAGGTAGCTGATGTTTCAAGGAGTAACTTAGGCTACTTTTATTTATTAAAAATATTAGGGTTCCGCGACAATAAGGATGAAACTAAATCTACGCGGGGCACAGCTAGTCTTACCTATAATAGTAGAAAAAATATCATTGGCCTCGCTTCATATCCCTATTGTGATTTTCAACAGAATCCGACTGTTCTCTCATCGCAATTATTTGCATCTCAAGTTTATCAACTTTATTAATAGTCGCTGAATGTTCTATATTAATGTTATTAACAATATCCCTCAAGTCATTATACATCCATGTGGTGTTTTCCAATGCCTTCTCTATTTTAGAATTAATTCTTAGTAACTCCTTGTTGGTTGATTTTAACTCTTCATTCTGTCGACGCATCTCTTTGACGGCTTTACGTACTTTCAGCAATTTTGCGTTTTGATCGAGGTTTTGTGGTGCAGACATATCCTGTGGAATTATACTACTTTTAGACTGCGTCTCCACTTCCACACGATTCAAATAAAGTTATTAAATGAAGATAAACCTACAATAATGGGAAATCAAAAGTGGAAAGGTGGAGATCATACTCGTATTTTTATTAATACCTAGCTGTGTCCCGCGGTTTTAGCCGCGTAGTTAATTTCATGGGTGACTCGCGGAGCCCTAATGTTTTTTTAAATACAAACAGACAGAAAAAAATTAGTTTTTTTTTACTATAGATATACAGGCATTTTGTATGGCAACGTAAAAGCGCTCCTAGCGGTGAAAATGGGAAGTTTAACGTTCCCATATAAAATGAGAAAAATACGCAGGCGATATCGTGAGCGTTAAAACATGCTAGACATATACTTGGGGCACTAATTGTGGGGATGCGCATGTTATATTTTCGCATGCTTTGAAGTGTCTGTTTGTAATTCCAAAATAACAGTTTTTCACTAAATGCATATGAAAGTATACACGGTACTGATACTAAAAAAACTATTTTAAAACTTTTTCTCTGTCTGTTCCGGGTAATCTCCGAAACGGCTGGACGGATTTTAATGGGACTTTCACTGACGGATAGCTAATGTTACAAGGAGTAACTTTAAATACTTAGATTTTTTTTAAAGCATAAAGTATCCGCGGGCCACCATGAAATTAAAATCTACGCGAGTGCAACCGCTGGGCACAGCTAGTTTTAAATAAAATAAAAATATATTTTATTGCTTTTTAGCTTAGTACATGAATACAATATAATATTAAATTACAACAAAATAATAAAATTACAAAAAAATAAGGTTCAAGCCTTTTAAAAGCAAAGGGACATGGCTCAGCCTGTGCTGCCCGTAAATTATATTACGTTAAGCGCTGATTTTCAGCCACTCCCGTTCCCTTAGATATTGTGCGGGAACATTGTGAAGAGGGCCATGAGGGGAGGTGTTGTGTACGTAATATAATACTCAGAGAACAACAAAGAAATTTTCCCCATTAGTATAACACATTATGTGAAATCATAACCATGCTTACCGCGTCTCGAGTAGGCTTAGAGTTCTTTTAATTACATCAACTAATGGTAACTCGTTCAAAATTAAGTTAAATAAGCCAATTACTTAAATATTAACTCAACAACTTAAAAATCTGGTGACTTAAGGCACTACAAATAAACAAAAAACAATGTTTTCTCAAAGCTAAAATTCTATTCATATTTTGCCTGAGAACTACTTTATCAATATGATAAATCTATACATCTATACAGATAAATAAAATGTAAGTGTCTGTTTGTAATTTCAAAATAACAGCTTTTGACTAAATACATATGAAAGTATACACGGTACTGCCATAGACAAACCATATTTTTCTCTGTCTGTCTGTATGTATGTTCCGGCTAATCTCCGAAAAGGCTGGACCGATTTGAACGGGACTGAAGGATAGCGAATGTTAAACGGAGTAACATAGGATACTTATTTTTTAAATAGATTTCCGCGTGCTACTCATAAAACTAAGTCTACGCGGGTGAAACCGCGGGGCACAGCTAGTCTAGAATAACATACACAAAAGTAATCTGTATACTCCAGTTTTAAGGTAACTATTCGTTTGAACGCGATTCAAGGTAAGATTATCTGTGAAGATATAAAATTGATGCGTTGTCTTGTGATTTCATTATCTCTAACCAAACGTCATCTTTTTGTCTCGCCCGTGACTATTTTTGACATACATACGCGCCTGTATTCCCCGAAAGGGTAGGCAGAGGTGTTGTAACAACACACACTTTTCACACAACATGATAAAGTGTCAACGTGACAGATGATGGGTCTATCGCCTTCTCAGACACTATACATACGTCTTTGAATTGCTTATCAGACATATGCAGGTTTCCTCACGATGTTTTCCTTCACCGTAAAGCACGTGGTGTGAAGTTTTAAAAAAAACTCATTTGTACAGGCCCCGCTGGGATTCGAACTTGCGTAGCAGGCGACTGTTTAAACCTCAAGGCTACCACGGCTCTTAATTACATACTTGTTATTTATATACCAAATACCCAGACCCCACGGCAAAAACAAATCTCACATAACATTTTTTAAACTGACGCGGGAATCGATCCAGCGACTCCTAATTTAGCAAGCAGGTAAGCAGAAGTTACAAATATTGATCACTGAATACACTCGTATCGTGTGTGTGTGTTTCTGTTCGTATGTGTATCTTTACCAAGACGTACGTACCTACGCCGCGTCACATAGGTATGTACTTAACCTGCCTGCCTACCTACTTGTTGTTTCTGCCTACCCCTCTGAAAATCCAATGCACGCCCCTGAATGTAGCAATCATCTATAGGTACTAACCACAAGACCAACGACGTGGTCAAAAATAAAACAACAATAAACCTAATTTTGAAGTTTTTATTCGAAAAAATAACTGACAATTAAATCCTATGTTTACAGAAAACTAATTTACACAATATTAATTTTAAATGTTTTATTATAATTAAGTTTATAACAGCCTAATATTTGTACGGAAACGTACGAAATTGCTACTAGATGATTAACATACATTAATATTACCAGTTAGGTACCCCTAATAACCGGATCAGTTATCTGGATAGCTATTTGTCGCAAAGCTATTCATATTGTGTGGACCATTTTAGGGATTTTCATAGGTAAGTGTCAAACAGGTGAATTGCTAAAAATGAATCATTCGTGAATACGAATTGCATCTAAGTAATTTTGAAGTTTCGACAATCAATTCATATTCAGATCACATTATGATTCTCCCAAAGCGGCCTTTTTAGACCTACTTCAAATATGGAGAATCTCTCAATAACTAGTACAGATAGCTAATAAAAGTATTATTGTAATTAGTACGTTTGAAGTTCTAGTCAAATCTTTGGTTCTATTATTATTCTAAACCATAAGCAAAGAAAATAAAGATATCCGCCATTTTTATTTTAATAACGTTAAGTGACATTTGACATTTTTTTTAGAAAAAAAATCTTGTTAAGTGAAAAAAAAATTAAGGGTTTAAAAAAATAGAATGATATTTGAAAAAAAATTATCCTCTATTACGTATATGTGACATTAATCAAATTCTAAAATAAAAAAAAATATTGATAATTTAAGAGCTCTACAGACTACATTTTAAAGCAAAAAAAATCCATGATTATTACAGAAAACCTGATCCGGTTATACAAATACAGGCGACCTGTAAATCAGGTCTAAAGTTTTTAGAGGGTCTTTTGCAGGTACTCATCAAAGAGGTACAAGGCCAACGAGAGGTCCTGTCCATTGTTAGCTGTGATGAATTTCTTGAGGTCTGTGGTGTGACCAGCGAGGTTCCTGATGGTCTTAGCTTGGTCTTCGATGAATTCTTCTTCCAAATATTGAGCAATCTGGAAATATGCGTTTTATTAAACACTAGCGGACGTCATGCGGTTTCGCCCGCGTAGTTCCCGTTCCCGTGGGAATACGGGGATAAAATATAGCCTATATTAACCAGTGATAATGTAGCATTCAAATGGTGAAAGAATATTTAAAATTGGTCCAGTACTTTTTGAGCCAGTTCGTTACAAACATACATACGAACCTTTTATCTTTATTGTATTAGTATAGACTAACTCTGCTCCACAGTTTACCAAATTTAATGCGTGGCTAATTAAATAAAAGTAACTTATATTACTGCTTGTATTGTCAGATACGTGCCAGTGACAGTCCCGTTGAATTCAATCCAAACTTTTCCGAGATTAGTCTGAAGAAGCAGACGGACAGAGATAATTTTTTCATTTCTTACTATACACACTTCTTTGAATTACATACATATGCTCACGCCTGTATTCCCCTCGGGTGTAGGCAGAGGTGTTGTAATAACAACACACACTTTTCACACAAGATGATTAAGTGCCAACGTGACAGATGGTGAGTCTATCGCCGTCTCAGGCACTATACATCTCCGATATATGCAGGTTTCCTCACGCTGTTTTCCTTCACCGTAAAGCACGTGGTGTGAAATCACTGCACTGAAGTTTTTAGAAAAAGGTTTGAGTGATTTGAAGTTAAATAATCCTACCTCAGGGTCATGTAAATGCTGGCTATTCCTAGTGGCCTCGCGATGGATGTAGAAGGCACGTTCAGCCATCTCCTTCTGAGTGTCCAGAGCCTTAGCCAAGGAGTCCAGCTCGTGGAGTTCCACTGTGTACTGCTTACGTTCTGTCGCCTTCTGGGTGGTGCGCTGACCAAAGTTCATTTCACCACCTGGGGCAAACACAAATATATCAGTGCGCGGCAAACATTGTATTGACATATATATTTTGGGGTGGTCAACCCTTATCATTTAGGGATGTCAAAAATGTTATGTGAGATGTTAACTGATTCTCAGGCCTACCCGATATGTACACAAAATTTTAAATTGGAATTAATAATCTATACAGATAAATAAAATTTAAGTGTCTGTTTGTAATCCCAAAATATTAGCTTTTCACTAAATGCATATGAAAGTATACACGCTACTGACACTAAAAAACTAAGTTTAAATTTTCTCTCTGTCTGTCTGTCTGTCTGTCCGTTTGTTCCGGGTAATCTCTGAAACAGCTGGACCGATTTTAACGGAACGATAGAGATAGACGGACGATAGAGATTTGCTTCACCAACAAGAGCCTAGCTCTTACATAAATGATGATGACAGATAGATTGTGTGATTTGTGCAAAATAAGGATAAAATAATTACCTCTCATAGTGACATGTTTAATCAATTCAATGGTCTTTTCCCAAGCATCATCTGACAGTTTCTTGAACAGTTTAGAGAAACCAGCCCGGTTGGTCTGGTAGTTATTGAAGTATGCAGCAGAGAGAAGGTAGTCATAGGATCTTTCTAGATGCAGGTTGGCGTAGGCTTGCATCTCCTGAGCGACGTTGCCGTGGCGGCCGTACTCCCCATACAGCGCGTTACATCTCGGTAGGGCTAGAAGAATTAATACATTCATTGGATGTTGCTTTCATTAAATATACTCAGGCCAGTATTGCTCGAAGGGGTAGGCAGAGACAGTAATAACAACACCCACTTTTCACACAAGATGATTAAATGTCAATGTGACAGATGAATTACTTCTCAGACTTGTTCTCCTACACCGTAAAGCATGTGGTGTGAAATAACTGCACATAAGTTTTTAGAAAAACTCAATGATACAGGCCCCGCTGGGATTCGAATTTGCGTCGCTTTTATATTTTTTTAACTTCCAAGTATTTACAGTTTAATTTGACCTACGTACAATAATAATAATAAAAAATATATATTAACATAGATTTGAGGCAAATAAAAACTTTAACAGTACCCTACTGTTTTCGCTGTGCGCTCTTAACTGAGACAATTACTTACTCAGAAATTAAAATTCTAATTATTATATTTGTGTTTATCATGGAATCAGAGCAGGGTCAATAAGTCATTATTAATTCCAGGAAATTGTGTCCCATACCTAGACAAAGACATATACATAAGTTAGTCTTGGTATAACTATATTATAGTAAAATTTTCTATGAAGATTGCACTTCACAATTCTATTGTTGAAAAGATAGCATGTTATTGACAGTGATAAGATATAAGCCCGATAGCTCAGTGGTCAGTGCCTCTGAAAGCTAACAGACTACATGGGTTTGATTCCTAGCTATTGTTGTTATTTATAAGGCAATTTAAAAAGATGTGCTTATGCCTTAGACGGTGATAGACTCACCATCTCTCACATTGGCACTTAACCATCCTCAGTGATAAGTTGGTGTTGTTATTACAACACCTCAGCCTACCTCTTCGGGAATACAGGCGTGTGCATATGTATGTATGTATCATAAAGCTTAATGGATAATTAATCCCATTGGTCTGTAGCCTTGAAGTGGAGATGCTTGATGGAGACATTGTTAATCAACTTTAGTTAGAAATGAGTTTTGTGATCTGCTTATCCCTTTCAAGACCCTTTTAGGAAAGTTGCCATGTTTGAATGTATAACAATCTTCAACTGGTCATTGATTTCAAAAATTCTTTCATAAATAATTAGAGAAAAAAAACTTTCAAGCTGGACATAGATTAAAAGGCTTGTATCCTTTGAAAAATTGGTCAGCGAAAAAAAAATCTAAATGTCAATTGCCAATTTTTTACTTACCAAGGCTACTAGCAGTACTGCACTCCTGCGTCACATCTTCATGGCAGTACTCTCCAGCAAATGCCCCAGACAATGCCAGGAAGCAGGCAACAACAAATGATATAGTCTTCATGATCTAAAACAATTTAAAAAGAATAAGCTGTTTAAACTCCTTTGTTCCAGAACCAAATTTAAAAAAATATTTTTTTTTTACCGGTTGCCAAAGACAAAATTAAGTTTTTAGGTTAATAAAAAAATAAACCTACCTACACCAATATACCATTTTATTTTTTATTTAAATGGATATAATATCTTTGCAATGAACTTAAGTGTAATTAAGTGGATAATCTAGATACCTAATCAATCAATAACTTTAGTTAACAATCTAATTGCTGCGTTTATAATCATTACGAATTAAGTAAGTAATAAAAACCAATGAAGCATAAACAAGATTATTGAATTTATTGTAAATATAGGATTACGATAGCATGACAATCAAATTATAGTAATCCGTTTTGATTGGTTGATAACAAGATCAAAATCCGAGTACAAGAATCGGTGATAAAAAAAATACCCACTTTTTAATTTTAAAACGCTTGTATCCAAAGGATTAAATAAATCCCACTTTTTAATTTCAAAAGGTTGGACTATTAAAGCAAGGAGGTTGACTATTAAGAAAAATGGAAGTGTCACTTACCGATTATTACGACTTGATTATTAGAAACAAAAGAATTGGACGAAAATAACTTGCGCTCCGTCGAAAGTGCAACCTTTACACACACTGGCGCAGAAGGCAGGCAGACTTCCAACACAACTTTTTAGAACTGAGAGATAACAAATCGTGTCCACGAACGGGACGAACAATAACGAGAATTACAATTTATTTACGTATGCGCGTAGCTGGCAGCGAACGATAAATTGATAATACAACAACAAAGTAGGTAACTTAACCTTAGTCAGCTGGAATATTCGAATAATGTTGCCACTTAAGAATTTTGTTTCTCCTTGCAATGCCTTTGACTTGTAACCAAACTCTCGGAATGTATTATATAAAGCAGACTAACAAGTCTCCAAAACATATAAATTCGTATTATTAATATGACACTTCAATAAAAGCGATACTGAAGGTATTTAATAATTTTCAGATTTCAGTTCTTACATTTTTTTCCTAAGAATTTGGTATTCGAGAAAACTGGCAGCACAGCTGCTCCGCCCCCTGTACACTCCCCCTCCCCTACCCGCAATAATGACGTAGCTCTCTCTGTCACACAGAGAATGTTGAGGTTTCGTGTTTCGAGAATTTTCTTCCTATTTCGTCATTTTTATCTCACACGCAATATAAAATCCTTAAGAATATGTTCTGAAGTATTACATAAATCCCCTAACTAAGCGTGGTAATTAAATTTACTCTCTCAGCAATCCAGAGATGATACATTTACAGTTGTAAGTTTCCGTGAATCAACTCGGAACACAAAACCTCTAGAATATTTCTCATTGTGCAACGATTGGTATATTCCATCTCGCTCCCTCCCGTCATCCACACCACTTGTCAACACGGGATGGTTTTGTTATCGCTGCGTAGAACATTATTTTTGTTTAATAAGAGCGATCGTCCACTATTCGTCTTTAATTTAAACGTATTGATAAGTCGCCTTCTGCGCCAGTGTGTGTAAAGGCTAGACTTTCGCGAGACTTTGTTGTAAGCGGAGCATACAATAACCAATCGTCAAAGTATCTGTGATTTTACCTAGACATTAAATAAAATGAAGGTTATCCTTGCTGTGATCGGTGTTCTGGCTGTCTGCGCCCCTGCATTCGCCACACAATGTAAGTTTTTTTTTCCAACCCTCTTTTTTTTTTATTGTATCACATGTTTTTTTCCGGCCAGTCTTTCTCGAAACCATAATGATTTTGCAATTTTTAAATACAGCTGCAATATTCAATGACATTATTTAAACATAATCTTTGTTTTTATTATGATTTCTTGACGCATTGTCTTCATTAATTGGCCAGTCATTATTGTTGGGCGTTTGAATTATTTTTAATCTGATGACCTACTTGTAACAAAGTCGTTTGGGTAGGTATTTTAAAAATAAACTTTGGAACCGCAAATTGTTTTAGTCAAATCAATTCGTCGAAAAAGTAATTTTCATTTACAATGTGACAAGTATGACATTTTGAGACTACTTCATACAGGTAGGTAGGTATGAACTCAAATAAAACAAAGCAACAATATTTTAATAGAAACTAGATTTATTTAGTATTATAACAATGTTTTGTTAAATTTTATTCCTTTTTCAGGCTAAATCATCTTAAAAAAAATATGAATACATTATTAGTGATATTTTGTACAATATCATAAAAGAATTTACTTACTGTAAGTAAGCATAATTAGGGACAATTACAGCATAATGTCAGGGGCGTGCATATTTTCATCAGGGTAGGCATAAACAACAAGTAGGTAGGTAGGCAGGTTAAGTACATACCTATGTGACGCGGCGTAGGTACGTACGTGTTGGTAAAGATGCACATACGAACATAACACACACGACACGAGTGTATTCAGTCATCACAAATTGTAACTTCTGCTTACCTGCTTATATGCAATGCACGCCACTGCATAATGTCATACATATGCTCATGCCTGCATTCCCCAAAGAGTTAGGCAGAGATGTACTTAAAGTATACCCACATTTCCCAGTTATATTTAAGTCCCATGTAATAGGGGGGAGCCTATTGCCATTAACCGGCCACTAATCCAGACTGCGGGCTGCCACTATGAAAACCCAATAACACTCCTTGATCTAGGGATCTGCACCCTGGACCTTGTGTTTCACAGTAGCCTTTGCAATTACTAGACAAATGAGGCAGTATTTATTTTACTTTTATGAGCAAAATAACAAAGTGGTTGACAGTACCTTTTGGCATGCATGTTTCTTTGTTTTGAAAAGTCTTTTGCATGAGAGCCATGGTGGCCATAGGGTTTGAACAGTCACCTGCAAGTGACAAGTTCAAATCCCAGCGGGGTATGTACTAATGAGTTTTTCTAAATATGTATGTGCAGTGAATTCTCACCACATACTTTATGGTGAAGTTTTTAGAAAAACTCATTGGTACAGGTCCCGCTGGGATTCGAACTTGCATCGCTTGCGTTGCAGGCGACTGGCCAAACCAACTCCACCAGGGCTCATGCATGATTTCATCAAAAAAAAAGAACAATAGCAATGTTAAATCTCTAATCTATAACCTGATAAGTTAGCAGATACAGGTATCTGTCCATCTTATGTCTTAACACGATGAATGCCAATCTCATTTAGATAAATGAACGCAAATACGCGTTTTTACACGAAAAAATTGAAGTTATTGCATGAATCGAAAATAGATAAAGCAATTCACTTGTCACCTTGTCAGTTCCCGTTTTATATGCTTTGATATGGGAAACGCGTATATGAGTCGGGGCATCCATGGATTAATCCACATCGGCGCAAATCATTATTTTTTTTATTTTAAGCTACTACAAATTCACAGTTGAGCCTGGATTCAGCCGCGGTCGAGAAAATTTTATTTTTCTGTCATATTTACACGAAAAAATTTAAGTTATTGCATGAATCGAAAATAGATAAAGCAATTCGCTTGTCACCTTGTCAGTTCCTGTTACCTGTCAACTGCCAGTAAAATCCGTCGAGATTTTTTCTGTCATTTATACTCAAAAATATCGACAAATTATATAAAAAAATAATAGTAAAAAATACATTAGTTGCTATGCATACCTTCCCTTTTGCTTTGAAGTAATCGAGTAGAAAAAAAAAGATTTCACCATAAACAAGAATGTTCTTTTTTTCTTTAGATTAAATATGGCTGCCAATAGATGTTTATTTTCTCAACTTTATTATATATTAAGGATAATGAGCATGTTTTAATAATTAATATGCAATCTAAATTATCACAAGTGCTTATGTGGTATCGTAACAAAGTAATTTATGGTATCTCAATTGGTTGTTTGATTGCAAATCAATGCGTCTGTTTTCATACTTACGGTGATAGGTAGATATCTATATGATTTTATTAGGTAGATTAATTATATTGGATAAGTGAAGTGCCTATACTGTTATGTACGATTTCGCCTGTATGTAGTTGCGTGGTAGCTGTATAAGTACAGGACAGTTAAACCAAAGAAAAGAAATTTCACCATTTTTTTATTAAATTAAGAAAAAAATTTAAAAAAAGATTTCTGCCATTTTTTTTATCGAATTTGAGTTTGAGAGGCGCCTCTTGAGTCAACTTTTAAAACAAGAATCGCAATACAAAGGAAATGTCTGATGATTTCATACGATTTATATTGTTTTCATGAAATGCACATGATGCCCGGCTTTCTTCCTGGTTCTCCTCAGAAGGGTAGTTTCCGAACCGGTGGTAAATTTTCGACTTTTATAAGTGCCTTACCAGGACCCAAACTGAAAAAGTAGTATTAAAATATGATGTTTCAAGGAGTAACTTAGGCTACTTTTATTTATTAAAAATATTAGGGTTCCGCGACAATAAGGATGAAACTAAATCTACGCGGGTGAAACCGCGGGGCATAGCTAGTAGGCTATATTTTATCCCCGTACTCCCGCGGGAACGGGAACTACGCGGGTGAAACCGCGTTACATACGCTAGTCATCTATCATATACCTAGGTAACATCATTGTTACATATCTTAATAAATTGTGAAATTGACATCTCATATCTCTAAGATGATAAAATTGGATTTCTTTGTTGTGGAAATATAATAAGTACTTACATATACAATGTAGGTATATTAGATTGACAAGTGAGGTGAACGAATTGATATTGTTTATCATTTTGTATATAGATAGGTCGACTGTCGTCATATTTACATACTTACATAGTTGCATACTTACGTCTGCTCACCTGTATTCCCCGAAGATATAGGCAATGTATTATAGTACACCCACATTTCACCAGTTATTTTTAAGTGTAATGTATGTAATGTATTTTATTTTATAGTACATGCGGTGTTCGCCTATAAGTGATTGTTAACATCAAATAAAAATAAAAACCTATGTTACTAGATCTAAGCTCTGTAGTGTAGACAATTGTTGGTGAACCTAATAAAGAAAATAAAATAAAATAAAAAATAAAGTAATAAGGGGTGGGCTTATTGCTATTAACAGGGCACTAATCCAGTCTCAGGCCTGCTACGTGAAGATAACAGATGAATGACATGAATATAACAAATGAAAAAATACGATTGCCGCGAACCCAGGACCTCAACTTGCGCAGTAATGCTTGTCGAAGACGCTGAAGTGTCTGTTTGTCAAAATTAACAGCTTTTCACTAAATGGATATGAATGTATATACGGTACTGACATAATAAAAAAACTAATATTTAACTTTTTCTCTGTCTGTCTGTTTGTTCCAGCTAATCTCTGAAACAGATAGACCAATTTAAACTTTACTGGCAAAAGTTGAAGTTTCTAGGAGTCTATCGCCGTCTCAGGCACTATACATACGTGTTTGAATTACTTCTCAGATATATGCCGGTTTCCTCACGATGTTTTCCTTCACCGTAAATCACTGCACATAAGTTTTAGAAAAACTCATTGACAGGCCTCGCGGGGCATATATATAAAATTATTAGGCTAGTTACCTATGAGGATTTCTAAGGGCATAGGATGTCAGATAAAATGTACGTGAGGAATCCAATGTACTCGTTATCTGAACATTGAAGAGCTGTTGTGTCGTCTTGACTTCTGCGTTAGATATCTTTAAGATAAGATTCTTAGGAAATTTGTGAATATCATCGTCTTTTCTCTTACGATTCATGACAGACAGGTTACATTCTACTGACCTCTACTATACAAGTACATTGACACGACTATTATTTATCTATACATCTCTACATCTATAATCTATATATATATATATATATATATATACATCTATACAGAGATAAAGAAAAATTAAGTGTCTGTTTGTTATTCCAAAATAACAGTTTTCACTAAATGCATATGAAAGTGTATACGCTACTGACACTAAAAAACCAAGTTTTCAAATTTTTCTGTCTGTCTGTCTGTTTGTTCCGGGTAATGGATATTTCAAGGAGTAACTTAGGCCACTTTTATTTATGAAAAATATTTGGGTTCCGCGACAATAAAGATGAAACTAAATCTACGCGGATGAAACCGCAGGGCACAGCTAGGCCATATATATATCTATACATTGTGAATATTTATACCTATTATCAAATTTGATTTTGGATGATGATTTCATTATGATTTATATTGTTTCGATGATATGTACATGATGCCTGGCTGAGTTTCTTGCCGGTTCTTCTCAGAAGGCTAGTTTCCGAACCGGTGGTAAATTCTCGACTTTCATAAGTGCCTTACCAGGGCCTAAACTGAATAAATATTTTTCATTTTCATTTTCATTTTCATTTTCATCATCATCATGAATTCAACAGTATAACTCTTGTCGGTGTAATCGATGCAACTCTTTCCATTTGTGATGATAAATTGGCAACAGGGACGGCTTAACGTGCTCTCCGAGGCACGCAGGGAACTCCCGCGGTCACCCATCCAACTACTGGCTAGGGTTAGGCTTGTTTAACTTCGCTGATCTAAATATCTATCTGTTTGTTGAGTCGTAGAGACTAAAGACAAAAAAATGGCTGACAGCTTGCGACCACTATACCAATGAAACAAATAATAATAGTGTGATCCTTTCACATCATTTATCAGTATTGATGTACAAAAGCGTGCATTATACCGAAGTGACTCATAAAAATTGCAAATTGCAGTACAATACCTAATAAGTACCTACATCATCTTTCAACGTAGCGGCCATTTTGAATCCTTTGTGCTACTAAACTTTGCACCCTGGATTGTTGATGGAGGTTAGGTGTCGTTTTTGTTTTAATTACTTCGTGTTTGACATTTATTTCGTGTCAACAGTTATTACGAACCAAGGCTTTTGGGTTTAATTACATTGGTATTAAAAGTTCATCCTTATCTATACTAATATTTTAATGAGGAAAGATTTGATTGTTTTTTTGTTTGTTTGTTTGCATTGAATAGGCTCCGAAACTACTTGACTGATCTTGAAAATTCATCAACGGATAGCTACATCATCAGCGAGTAACATAGGCTATATTTTATTCCCGTACTCCCACGGGAACGGGAGCTACGCGTGACGTCCGTTAGTTTACTTACAATTAAGTAAGAACCGTCACGCAGTGCGTCTGTCTATCGTATTAACTTCTGTAACGATCGAATTTTCAATGCCGGTCCTCCATTTTTTAGCACTTGCACTATCTACTTAAGTAAGCCTCTGACATTTCGTAGGATACTCGTTAAACACAGCAATCGAATGCCTAATTCCTCAACTATGATAAAATTGAATTGAATATAAGAACTAATAAAAAATAGTTTAAAAATATGTATGATGAAACTTATACATGAATAATTATAGTGGCTGAGACGGCGATAGACTCACCATCTGGCACTTAATAATCTTCGATGAAGAGTGGGTGTTGTTATTACAAATACCTCTGTCTAGCCCTACGGGGAATACAGCCATGAGCATTTTACATACATGTTGACCTTTTTACGAAGCTAGCCATAAAGAACAAATAGTTTCCCGCGAAAATTTACAACGTCACTTTGACATACGATTAAAAAGTAATCCCTTGTTTATGGTTTGTTTCATTTCTCACAGGCCAAGTAAGACCTGTGAAGATCTTCGAGGATTGGATCACGATGAACCAAACCTGCCGCGAGAGCATGCGGCGTCAGATACAAATGGAAGTCGCTGCTTCTCTGCAGTATCTGTCCATGGGGGCTCACTTCTCTAAGGATACGGTGAGTTTTTCAAACATCAAAGAATAAGAAAAACAAAGTATTGCCAGGGTTTCTCCAATTAGATGAAGAATTTAAAGGTATGACATAACAAATGCCTCTAAATTAATTTTCCCTGTAATTCTCCAACAGATCAACCGCCCTGGCTTCGCGAAGCTGTTCTTCGACGCTGGCTCCGAAGAGAGGGAACATGCGATGAAGCTCATTGAGTATTTCCTGATGAGAGGAGAACTCACTACTGACGTTTCCTCACTCATTAAGATTCGGGTAAGTTAGCCGTAAAGAAAAAACAAATATACAAGTCGACTTAGAGACCGCATTCTCTTTTGTGGTTGGTTTAAAATGCTGATGAAAATTATTTATTCAGTTTCGGGTCTGGGGTTTTACCAATATAAAAGTTTAATGACCGCGTACGGAATGTAGGTAAACGCGGCCGCGCGTTCATTCAATCGCTTAAGGCCGCGAGCTCTTCGGCCATAGCTTATAACTACGTTATCGTTGGAGCTAGATATTTTACGACTTCAACATAGTGATACATTCATAAAACCCTACAACTTCTAGAAGACAACTGTTCCTTTTTCTCCGACACCTGTGTAAGTCTGTCACTGTCGCGCAGTGGAATTATGATGGAACAGCTTATGCCTCCGTAAAAGCTACACTTATTTAACTGGTATATTGCACGAAAATTATTTAATTAAATAAAAAATGGATTGGATGGAACGTAAATAAAAATCGGCGCAAAAATACTTTGCAAGTGGAACAAGGCACTTTGGTTCCCGTATAGGCATAGACAATATAGTAGCATGGGTTTTTTTTTTGCAGGCCCCAGAGAGCAAACCATGGACAGGTGTAGAGGCATTGGAACAGGCGCTGCGCATGGAACATGAGGTGACCAAGAGTATCAGGGCTGTCATCAAGGCTTGCGAAGGGGAGAACAGCGAATCCAATGATTATCATGTAAGTATATTTAAAAAGTTTAAATTGAAGTTGCCATTTAAAAAAATATTTTGCCTTTTCAACTACGTTATGGGTCTTGATATTCTTTTCTTATTGTGTTGTGGCAATATTGGGTCCGGTTGCCCGGGAGCACGTCGACCCTTGGGATCTTTTATGCCGCCCTTGCCTTTATACTCTACATACCTGACTCCTCAAATACTCCCTGAACAAGCCGGCAGATCCTGGCCTTGGGGAAGAGCTTGTAGTCCTCTGGTTTCGGATATGCCTTACCCAGTAGGTCCATTCGCCAGCTGGCCAGTGCATCGCAAGTGCATATTCGGTGATGATACGGTTCTTACTAGGCTTATCTTTTCTAGAAGGCCAAAGACTATTCTATTAAATGTATGAATTTATTGATTTAAGTCCCCGGAACAGCGTCTGAGAATTTTATACGCTTCGTTCAAAATTATTTCCTGTTTACACTAGCAATTCGAAGTCTAACAAAAGCCGGAAGGTCCGAATTTGTAAATATTTTCGAATACGGCCGTTGACTACAAACATAGTTTTATTATCTTTATATTTTAGACATTTCACACAATATCTTTATTGTAGCCTATAATTCTGGATCTATAAATTATATTATTGTAAAATTTCATCAAAATCCTTTCAGTAGTTTTTGAGTGAAAAAGTATCAAACATACATTCTTACAAACATTTGCGTTTATTAATATTAGTATAGACTAATATAAAAATAGAACGATTCTTCGTATTTCAAGAAGGCAGATAGTAATTTATCGCCGATATTAATATACCACCTGCAGAGAACGCGTTAAACTATCAACATTTTTGACATTAAAAACTAATAATGTTCGATATATGTCAAATGTGTTCTTGGAACTCCCGCCTTAATAAACGTCAAACATCCGTTAATGTTTTTTTTTCATACAAAAGTTTTTTTTTGTATTTTTTATTGCCCAAAAATAATAAAAGTATGGGTATCTCGGAATTGTATTATGAGCAAAGGAAAATAAACAATCGCCTTTGGGGTTCCCGGAGTTTGTCGTGTTATTTTTGGTTATATAACGTACCTTATATAGTGTCTTGTTAATCTTATGCGAATCGTATTAATGAGAGTTTAAATTACAGCTTGTCGACTACCTGACTGGGGACTTCTTGGATGAGCAATACAAGGGACAACGTGACCTTGCCGGCAAAGCTTCCACTCTTAAGAAAATGATGGACCGCCACTCTTCCCTTGGAGAATTCCTCTTCGACAAGAAACTCCTTGGCATGGAACTTTAAATGTTCCACGATAAAAATAAAAAAAATATTAAAAATTACAATTTTTCACCCAAAATCAATGACGTTATTTCCGCTTGCCTAAAATGACGTCTTTGATCTCGGTGTAATCATTTTAGATAATAGTTTTAGTCCGGATTTGTGTATAAAAAGAACAAATTTGAAATTATTCATAGAGTTAATGATATGATTTTAGTTTTTCAAATTTAGATTATGATTTGTACAAAACATTAGAATTAGGATGTAATGTGTTATTCCTTTATCTTTATTTTATAATTTTCATTTAATTATTGAGCGCCAAATTAATATTCAAATGTCACTGTCAAACGGCGCGCTTCATTTTGTTTATTTTAATTCAGGATAAACTTAAATTAAGTACTGTATCCACCTAAACTTATGGCTGTTTAATTTTCTTTCAATAATAGGTATCTTTTTCGTAAAATAAAGTTTATCTATTCATATTGTTATTTTATTTTCCTAACCTCTTAAATAAAATTACTAGATTTTTAAAGAACTTAAATAATTGTCAGGATCACAAACTTGCACGTCAATACACAATTTAAAAAAAAATTAAAACCGTAAATAAATTTAATCATTGATTCAAAGTAATACGAAAAGAAATCTTCGGTTCTTTTATTTAATTACACAGAACTCGAATCGTTTGCTTACAAATATAAAATTTACCCACCATCTGAAACTCAAACTGAACCTATAAATAAATATAATATAATAGCTATAAATCTCAGAAATGTCCTTAAAGACTAAAGAAAAGAGGGATACATACGTACTTATTGTGGGTAAGCAACGCATACATATACAATGAAAGTACACGTCTTGCCCGGGAAAAGATGCCTCAAGAAGTAAATATTTTTCTTTATAGTAGTGAGCTGTGTGTTGTAGTATTTTTCCTTTCTCATTGGTTATTGAGATGCGTAGTTCGATATGAATTGTATTGAAACATTTTAAAACTATGGTTTAAGTGAAATTTATAGTTGTATGGGCAACGGGCCCTTAGTTCTATAAATATTTAAAAAACAAAACGTCAATTGCATTCCATACCAAAACGAATTTTCGAAGTAACTTTAAGCAATTGTATCCAGATTCATATTCAATAAGACAGTTAATATGCTACAGTAAAATCACAAGTTAATGGAACACATTACATGTAAATAAACAAAACAAAATTAAAATCGATTGTAAGATAATTTCTGTTTGGTTATTTGTGTTGTCTTGTATAAAAACGCTGTTTGTTCAGTTATAACTTGCAATTTCGTAATAAAAGGCTTATAAATGGACTCTGTTCCAAAAATACAACGAGAATGGAAACTCCGAAAAATTTGCCGATGTTGTATGCAAGAGAAATCTCATTTCAAAGATATTACAGGCGTATATTACTTCTCTGGAGAGAGAGAAGTTTATTCAGACATTATAAAGAATACTTTTAATATAGAGGTGAGTTAATTTAAATATATTACAACAGTTTGTACTCTGAGCACTGCCATTTATTTAAAAAAATCTATGTACAGTACAAGTTTATGAATTTTCCCGTTGCATCGCTCGCAATGAAAATTTTTTTTTTTTTCTAATACCTCCAAAAATATGTGTACAAAGTGATGATTGGTTAAATACTTTTCGCGTGAAAGCGTAACAAACAAATTTTAATATTAGTAGTCTCTGAGTCTCATTAAGCTGTCTATCTATCCTCGTCGCCAATTGAACATTCACTTGATTGAACCCGATGTGGCGGTTCACCTGAATTTTTTAGGAAGCGACTGTCATTTGACTTTAATAACCACTTTTAAGAAGAAAAACGGTAATCTGGGTTAAACCAGATAAACTTAGGCCTCCGACTGTCCGAATCACTTTTAAGAAGAAAAACGGTAATCTGGGTTAAACCAGTAACTCTAACGATCTTAAACAATTACCAAACATGTTAATGTGCTCTCTGAGTCCTAGAGGGAGCTCGGGCAATACGGGCTAGGGTAAGGGCTGCTTAACTTGATCAAATGATATGTGCAATAGCAACTGTGCCACTAGCTCTCCATGGGACACACCTAGCCTAAAATATATCTTATCGATTACAGTTGTCAAGTGATGCTTGTCGCGGATATAACATGATATGTGAAGACTGTATACTGAGGCTACGAGATGCTGCCAGCTTCAGACAATTGTTACTGAAGAGCGCAGAGACATTTAGATTGTATTTAAAAGATCTCAGCTTTGATAACGGTAAATTTTATTTCCTAAATAGTCTATTTTATTTTTCATAAACTTCGCGAGGAAACCTGTATATGCCTGAGAAGTAATTCAAAGACGTATGTATAGTGCTTGAGGTAGTGATAGACTCACCATCTGTCACATTGTCACGTAATCATGTTGTGTAAAAAGTGTGTGTAGTTATTACAACACCTCTGCCTACACCCGAGGGGAATACAGACGTGAGCATATTATGTACTATCTGTGCCCTGCGGTTTTACCTGCGTAGAGTCATTTTCATGGGTGTCCCGCGGAACCCTATTGTTTTTTATTAAATAAAAGTAGCCTAAGTTACTCCTTGTAACATTAGCTGTCAGTGAAAGTCCCGTTAAAATTGGTCCAGCCGTTTTGTAGATTACCCGGAACAAACAGACAGACAGACAGAGAAAAACTTTACAATTTTACATTACTTACTTTTATATGCATTTAGTGAGAAGCTGTTATTTTTGAATTACAAACAGACACTTCAAGTTTATTTATCTGTATAGATTAGATATATATTATTTTATCTATTTTATTGTATTCTGTATGTCAATATTATTAATTTCCAGATACAAAACTGCCAGCGTCAGACTTAAAGATAGAAGATATGAAAGTTGAAACTGTGATGGATATGGAGATGAACGGTGATGACCAACATGACGACGGTGATGATGGTAAGTTACGGCTAGACAAGGGTAAGGGTGGATCCAGGGAAATCAAGACCACTTAAAGTTTTGGTATTTGATTTTAATACCTAGGACAGACATAGGGTACTCAGCTAAACATATACAGGGTGTCGGAGAAAAAGGAACAGTTGTCTTCTAGAAGTTGTAGGGTTTTATGTATATATCACTATATTGAAATCGTAAAATATCTAGCTCCAACGATAATGTAGTTATAAGCTATGGCCGAAGAGCTCGCGGCCTTAAGCGATTGAATGAACGCGCGGTCGCGTTTACCTACATTCAGATCGCGGTCATTAAACTTTTTAAATTAAGGTTAATGGTTTCGAAAAATGGTTTTATGGGATTATTTCAGGATTTATTAGTGGGAGAAAAAAAAGAAAACGTAGTTAGATTTCACGTGAATAACTCTACGTTACAGCTGATTTTTATGAAAATAAGGTATTGATATGGTCAACTTTGAACATCAATTACTCGAAAACGGAAGAAAATATTTTTGTCATAATAATTTTAATTGCTTCCTAAAATTATACCCTATCACATATTTTAAGAGCTGTCCCGGTTTCCCCGACACCCTATACTATACATATGCCTGTATACCCGAAGGGGTAGACAGAGGTGTTCTAATAACAACACACACTTTCCACTGAAGATTATAAAGTGCCAATGTGACAAATGGTGAGTCTATCGCCGTCTGTAGATTTCCCCATGATGTTTTCATTCATCATAAAGCATGTGGTGTGAAATAACTGCACATAAGTTTTTAGAATGGTACATGCTGGGGTTCGAACTTGCGTCGCTTGTGTTGCAGGCGCTTGCTTCAATCCCCCGGTCACCACGGCTAACTATATCTCTATAGGTCAAGAAACGGATAAAAAAATTATAGGGAAAGGGTTGTATTCAATTCAAAAATATCTTTGATTAGACTTTTACCAAAGTACTTTGCAATCGTCAGAATGACTCAATTTACAGGATTATACATGCTACCGCCAGGTTCGGAAGGTTGATTTTACTGAGAACAACCTGGCAAGACACTCGGTAATTATTCTTTAAAATAAATCCAATATTTACAGAGATACTGGCGAATTTGAAGATAGAGTTATCACGAGGAGACACAGCTGTTTTAGAGTCGAACGAACGTGAAAGGACACAGTTGAAGAAGTGTAAATTTAAAGGTATTTTGATAATTCCTAGTTGTTAGCAATGATATTGGACTTTTTAAAGAGGTAGATAGATATGTCACTAGCGTGCCGAAATTGGAAGGTGAACTCTAGCCTCTGTCCTCAGTTGCTCTCTAGTTTTACCACAAGAAGATTTGACAAATGAAAAACTGATTTCATTTCATTCGTTTTTTGAGTGCTTTCATTCAAACTTTTAATATCATTGCTTATCTATACTTATAATATTAATGAAAAGGAAATATTTGTTGGTTTGCCACAAACTTTCGTAACTATTAGACTGATTTAAATGGATCCGGCAAGCGCCTAAAATTATAGTATAGGAGCCCACGATCCTAAATGGGGATTTACTCGAGCGTCATAAAGACCTATTGGGTTGCAAGCTTAGATGATAATAAGAAAAGAATGTCATATAATGTATACCTTTTCATCGGTGGGGGAAGCGGCTATAGCTATAGCAAATTTGTAAATAAACTTATGTTATGTGGACATACTCGAGCGCGTCAGATATTGATGGCATAAATGTCCTACGTATTTTTAATAATGTATGTATGTTAATCTGATCGTTTGCATGATGGGGGTGGTTGTATGAAAGGGTTGAAAATGTAAAAAAAAAAAATTTCTTATTGGGTGTTAAGTGAACCTTAAATAAAGCTCTCATGCAATAATCTGAAGATTTCGATGTGACGCAAACTCGTGGCCATTATTATAATATGAAAAAAAATTCGCCATTTTGAAATACTCAAGCGCGTCAGATTAAGATATATATGGTTCATCTTTATCTAGAGGGACTCGCCTAATCTGACATTTAAAAAAATTTTTTTAAAACATCCTTTATCTTGGACGCGCGGCCTTATGTATGAGGTTCATATTTGGTGGAGGTACTTAACCGGGTACAAGGTATCCCCCTGTATATTAATCTGCCGCGCTTTAGGAAAACACGAAATCCCCGCTTGGGCTCCCCTACTATTATAGGTATTTATGTACGTACATTCTATTATTTTTATTTACAGACAAACAGGACATGATTCAAAATGACTGGGTGAAACTCAAAGACAGACGAGGCATCGGACCGATCCTTCGAGAAAATTCTCTCAAACTACTAGCGAATTCTTCTATGTGTGTTTTTCAATGGAATAAAAGTAGATACAGGTGTTTTTGCTGCAAAGAGCCGTATTCCGACATCAACCAACTAAGAGAACATACGAAAAGCGTCCATACGCTACAAGAAATAGAAAAGAAAATAATATCGCAACAGAATAGATTGGTGAAAGTTGAAATATCCCACATTGACTGCAAGCAGTGTGGCCTTACATTATCCAGTATCGATAATCTCCGCGATCATTTAACTAATGCCCACGGAATTCAGTTCGGTTTAAACGAAGATTTGTTGGTGCCCTTCAAAATCGAAACGGATTTGAAATGCCAAATTTGTGAAATAAATTTTTCGAAATTTCGACTTTTGAACATTCACGTGAATACCCATTTTAGGAAGCAAGTTTGCCATATTTGCGGGGCTGGTTTTTCTAACGCTGTTTTCTTAAATCTTCACAAAACTAGGTCGCATCGACCTGTCACCTGTCAAATTTGTGACATAACCTTCAAGAGTAAAGGCGCGAAAAAAACACATGACGTTAGCTGTCATGGCGTGAAATTTGACAGGAAATTGCGATTTCCTTGCCCGTTTTGTAGCGAACGATTTTACCAAGAAAACTTCAAAGTTCAACATTTGGTTGATAAACACGGTATGAGAAAACCGGAATACAAATGCTCTGTTTGTGAGAAAATATTTATAACTCGCAGTTTGTGTAATAATCATATGAAAGGTGTGCATATGAAGGAGAAAAATCATGAATGTGATGTTTGTCATAACTTTTTTTATACTAAATCGGATGTGACAAGGCATAGAGTCACTCACACGGGGGAGAAAAAGTTCTCATGTGGTATTTGTCGCAATATTTTCGCGACTAAAGATTCGCTGAGACGACACACAAAAAGAACGCACGCTAATTAAATGATTCACGATCACGTTTTGTTTTATTTTGACAACCCGATTATTTATAGGAGCACTAGCTGTGCCCCGCGGTTTCATCCTTATGGTCGCGGAAACCTAATATTTTTAATAAATAAAAGGTAGCCAATGTCCTTTCTCAGGGTCTAAAGATTGTCTGTGCCAAATTTCATCAAAAATCGGTTGAGAGGTTTAAGCGGGAAAGCGTAACAGACAGACAGAGTTACTTTCACATTTATAATATTAGTAGGGATTATGAGTTAACGTCTTAGCGCCTCCTAGTGTTCACGTAAATAACTTATTATAAATTTGATAATTTTAAATGTGATACAAGTGCCGACTCGCATTTGACCGCTCAGATAAAATAGTGGGGAGTGTACGAGCTGGCGCGAACACATTTTTGTATGGAACATGCATTAGAGTATTTTCATTTTTGAATATCCTTTAATTAATGCTTGTATATATAAGATGGAAGGGATGGGAAGAGGGAAGGGACGCCTTTGCCCAGCAGTGGGACACGTCGGGCTCATAATAAAAATACATAAACAAAATTATTTGAGCCGTTCTAATTATTTGAGAAATAAATACGCATTTTCCCCCCATCATTCTCGCTGAGCGCTTAAAACTCATTCGCATTGTACAATATTTTAATCGAAACGCAATAAAACAATCAGAATGTCGAAGTAAAGATTTTTATTTACATATTTACAATAAATAACAAATAGTGTGATGTATTAGGTACTTAATTAATAAAATTTGTCTTTATGGACGTATTTTGTAAAATATTGCACATAATCTTAGCCGAATGGCAAGATCTTCCCAGTACACCATAAATACAGAGACTTAATACAGTTATTAAATCAAATCTTAAACAGTACCCCTATCACGAGTATGCCAGCATTTTCCTAATCTACACTAGCTAGCGTCTCCGACGACATTTGTATGACATATTTATATTAGTTAACATATTTATATTATACTAGCTGTGCCCCGCGGTTTCACCCGCGTAGATTTTAATTTCATGGTTACCCGCGGATCCCTAATGTTTAAAAAAAATCTAAGTAGCCTCAGTTACTCCTTGTAAAATAAGCTATCCATCAGTGAAAGTCCCGTCAAAATCCGTCCAGCCGTTTCGGAGATTACCCGGAACAAACAGACAGACAGACAGAGAAAAATTTTAAAAATTGGTTTTTCTGTTTCAGTACCGTGTATACTTTCATATGCATTGGGTGAAAAACTGTTATTTTGTAGTTACAAACAGACACTTCAATTTTATTTATCTGTATAGATTAGTTCTTCACGTCACCGCTTGGAGGCGCTGTACAATTTCTCATACAAATTTTCGGCGGAGACGCTAGCGAGTGTAGATTACGAATACGGTGGCAATCTCGTGATATGGGTACAGAATATAGGTAATATTTAATATTTTAAGCGTATTTCGATATAACAGTAATTTCAACAAAGAAAAAAAAAGTCTAACCAGAGACCTAAAACCCCGCCAAGAAAGTGAAGCCAATTACATTTTAATCTGTGACAGCAGTCATCTGTCATATAAAATTGTTCCAGCCTAATCAAATAAACCTGGCTGGAGGCTTTAAACCTGGCTGGAGGCTTTAATTAGTCTCACCATTGTCCGGTTAAGCAGAAATGACTCCCGGAGTTTAATCTGCAAGAGATACCTCACAAAAAAAAGAAAAAAAAAATTATCAAATAAGATTTCAGAATTGAAAATTCTTTTAGTACAAAATGTTGACCGATATTTCTTCAATTTTTTTTTGAGTTGGCAATAATTATCTCCCTTCACACTTCTTTAAAACTATGAATTGGTGCAAAGTTACCTTTTATTTATCTATCTAAGTATATTAATATCTATTAATAATCCCTATCGAGTTTGCCACCATATTCGTAATCTACACTCGCTACCGTCTCCGGCGAATATTTGTATGAGATAGCGAGTGTAGATAAGGAAAACGGTGGGAAACTCGTGATAGGGGTAGTAATTGTATCCAACTGCGAGTCCGACGATATCGTATCGTTACCGTAACGTCCACTGTGAAAGCGCTCAATGGATATTTCCTAGTGGCGTATAATACCAGTCTCGAATAACTGCCTCGTTGGTCTAGTGGTTAGTAGGTTCGCCGATCACGAGGTTCCGGGTACGATTCCCAGGTCGGGTCAAAAATAGATATTGGGTTTTTCTGTCAATTCACAATAAAATGCCCGGAGTTTGGAAGTTGGCGGTGTTTCCACCCCCGTGCCTCGGAAAGCACGTTGCACCGTTGGTCCTACGCATGATCTCTCTCCGGTCGTGTGGGATTGCCTCCCATCCCACTATGAGAGTGAGGGAATAAAGAGTGCACCTGTGTTTGCACACACTTGTGCACTATAATATCTCCTGCGTACATGGCTGATCCTCGTTGAGATTAGCCGCCGTAACCGATATTCGGTAGGAGATCATTATAATACCAGTCGCATATTGTACCACGTAATTTCATATTATGTATATATTTAATCGCTTATTTTCTTGACGAGTTTTCAACCCACTCGTAAAATTTACATCTGTACGTATTTTTCCTTAAAAGATCCTAAAAAATGATTAAAGGGGCATTTCGTTATTTGAAAGATCACAGAGAAAAACGGCCAAGTATTTGTGCGAACCCGAATAGGACCACAAATTCACTACAAATCATTTCGGTTCATGAACTTTCAAATGTCCTTTTAACGTACACTTCTGCGTAAACGCTCTGCCACAGACAGGACAGACGAATCTTTTATCGTTATCATGTATCCGCATGTGTTCTCTCAAAGTTTTTTTCCGTTGATAAGATTTCTGGCAAATCTCGCAAGAGTGGATTCTTTCGCCGTCATGCTTAATCATGTGCATTTTTAAGGCATTTCTTGTATAGAAAGCTTGGTCACATTGACTGCATTTGTGGTTTCTTTCATTCAAATGATCTCTTCTCACGTGACTGGACAAATGGCCAGGAGTTATATAGCTTTGCGAACACGCTTTACATTTATATTTTTTTAATTCTTCGTTGTGAACTTCTGCTAAATGTTTCTGCTTAGCGTAAAACGATGTTAGGGATATATTGCATCGCTTGCAAGCGTAACGCACTCCGGATTTGTGTTCTTTCGACACGTGGTTTTCCCTTTTGGTAACTATATCGAATACTGCAGAGCAGTATCTGCAAGGAAAGTGACCAACTTCGTGTGTCCGCATATGACCTCTAAGGCGGGCTCTCGAAGCGAAAGCTTTGCCGCAATTCTCGCAAATATGGTTCGGATAATGCACGTTCATATGAGTGTTTAGACTGACGTAGTTAAGAAATGTTTTGCTGCAAACAGGGCAGTCTAATTGGTCTTTTTCGAGTTTAAAGGGCAAGCTATTCCAGTTTCTGTTGCATTTGAGACGAGTGCAGTTTTCGATGTGGGATTTAAGTTCGTCGTAATTTTTTATATCGATCGTGCAGATTTTGCATCTAAGGTAAATACCGCTTTTGTAGAACCGTTGGGAGTTCGAGAATAGCATTTTTTTGAACGCCATATGCACGTTGGTTTTACTATGTTCTAGTATATGTGTTTTAATATCGTCCAAATTTGTGGATTCTTCAGGACATATTGAGCACATGAAGCATTTGTTTTTCCTTATTTTAAAGGGAAAAAGTCCTTGCGTTAACATGGTTTCCGTTTCGTGTAAAGTTTGTATTTTTTTTGGACATTTTAATACTTTTTTTGCTAATTTTCGTCGGGTTTTTTTAGTGAAACACGGCTCCGTGTCACTATCTAATTCTGTTTTGATTGCTGAAAAATATATAATATACATTGAATTTATTTTCATACTAGCTGTGTTTCACCTGCATACAGTTAATTTCGTGGGTGTCCCGCAGAACCCTAATGTTTTTTAAAAATAAAAGTAGCTTGAGTTATCCTTGTAACATCAGCTACCTGCCAGTGAAAGTCCCGTTAAAATCGGTCCAACCATTTCGAAGATAACCCGGAACAAACGGAGAGACAGACAGAGAACCTTTATTCCACAATATACCAGAGAATTGAGGTATTCAAAAAAGGTTTGTAGTAGAATGTTGCTAGTCTATACATCTATACAGATAAATAAAATTGAAGTGTCTGTTTGTAATTCCAAAATAACAGCTTTTCACTAAATGCATATGAAAGTATGCACGCTACTGACACTAAAAAACCAAGTTATAAAAATTTTCTCTGTCTGTCTGTCTGTTTGTTCCGGGTAATCTCTGAAACGGCAGGAGCGATTTTAACGGGACTTTCACTGGCAGGTAACTGATGTTTCAAGGAGTAATTCAGGCTAATTTTATGTTTAAAAACGTTAGGGTTCCGCTACAATAAGGATGAAACTAAATCTACGCGGGCGAAACCGCAGGGCACAGCTAGTTAACAATAAAAAGAGTATTCACCAACCTGCTTGGTTATAATCCGAATCTTCTAAACTATTATTAATTGAGAGCTCTCCCTTAACAGCCTTTGATACCTTGTTTGGGACCTTCAATACTTCTGGAAACATAACTTATACATTAATTTATTTATTTAAACCTCCTAACTTAACTAGCACACGTCACGCGGTTTCACCCGCATAGTTCCCGTTCCCGTGGGAGTACGGGGATAAAATATAGCCTATGTTAATCAGTGATAATGTAGCATTCTAATGGTGAAAGAATTTTTTAAATCGGTTCTGTACTTTTTGACAATTCGTTACAAACATACTTACATGATTCCTGGCCGGTTCTTCTCAGAAGGCTAGTATCCAAACCGGTGATAAATTTTCGACATTCATAAGTGCCTTACCAGGGCCAAAACTGAAATATTTTTTCATTATCACTGCTTTATTGCAGTATACAAGCGCTGTCGTGAAACATTAGGTCCTGGGTTCAATACCCGGGTCGGGCAAAGTGTTATTTGGTTTTTCCATCTCTAGCCCAGTTTTCGAGTAGCAGCAGTCTCTATCAAATGTGAGTCAACTACTAGTGAATGTCCCATTAAAATTGGTCCAGTTGTTTCAGGGATAAGACGGATTAATTTTATATCATTAATTCATATGCATTTAGTGAGCTGTTAAATTGGAATTACAAACAGACAACTTTAATTTATCTGTTTGTATGTAATAAAAACTTAATTATATATACAAGGAACAGTACTTAAAACTAATTAAAGGTAGAAAACTTGTCCCAAGTCGGTGTCTCTCGGGATCGTGCCAAGAAGGCTGGCATTGCCACGTTGAATAGCAATGCTGATTCTCTAAGCGAGGTAACCCCAGCTCTCTTGTCACGAGAGGCTACTACCAGACGATGTGCAAGCTCTTTGAAAAGCTGACGAGTATCTGGACCCCAAGGCCCCAGAGTTTGTATGTATATAATAATATATTACCTGGCTTCTCGTCCAGGTCCTCGACCCCATCATCAAGGGTATCATCACTGATAGATCCATCATTGTCTATGCTCATATCTTGGGATTTGTCACTGTGGTTGATTTCTGTAAGCACACATTAGCCATTTACAAAATATTATACAAACTAGAAGAATAGTTGTGTTTAACATACACACATATGCTGACACCTGTATTCCCCGAAGGCCGAATGGGTAGGCAGAGGTGTTGTAATAACAACACACACTTTTCACCAAACATGATTAAGTGCCAACGTGACAGATGGTGAGTCTATCGCCATCTTAGACACTATACATACGTGTTTGAATGACTTCTCACACCACAGACATAGATTACCTATCTATGTCGGTAATCTATCTGTCTCAGACATATGCTAACGATTCGTCAGTTTTAATATAATTGAAAATATCAATGTACATTTTAGTGGATATAACTGTCAAGAAAAATATTAAAGATTACAGTATTAAAGAGAAGACTATGTTCCTTACAGGACGACTGACAATCGGAGACAAAAAAGATGGAGTCAAACCAGTTCCAACGTTAAAACCACAAGCAGAAGGACCAAAGGAATTAACATCAAAGGAAAAGCTATTGGCAATGAGGAATAATGTAGAACAAGTCTTGCTTAGGTTTCTCACAATGTTTTCCATCACCGTAAAGCATGTGATGTGAAATCACTGCACATAAGTTTTTCGAAGACTCATTGGTAGACGCCCCATTGAGATCAGTGGCGTGCATTGCATATAAGCAGGTAAGCAGAAGTTACAATTTGTGATCATTCAATACACTCGTAATCGTGTGTGTGTGTGTTTATGTTTGTATGTGTATCTTTACCAAGACGTACGTACCTACGCCGCGTCACATAGGTCTGTACTTAACCTGCCTACCTACCTACTTATTGTTTATGCCTACCCCTCTGAAAATCCAATGCACGCCTCTGATTTTGAGATATGAAATTGCGTCGCTTACAGACGACTGTTCAAACCACCCACAGCACTTACTCTGCATTTTAACTGCAGCCTCCAAGGTCTGCAGGGAGTGTTCCACCTGCTCCCGGAACAGAACTGTGTCTCGCAACTTGACGATACATCCATCACATATTAAACGCTTCATGTCACCCAAATCTACTGATGTTACCTGCACAATATAAATGAATACATACAAGTTTATATAAAAACAATCCCTACTAATATTATAAATTCGAAAGTAACTCTGTCTGTCTGTTACGCTTTCCCGCTTAAACCTCTCAACCGATTTTAATGAAATTTGGCACAGACAATCTTTAGACGCTGAGAAAGGACATAGGCTACCTTTTATTTATTAAAAATATTAGGTTTCCGCGACCATAAGCATGAAACTAAATCTATGTGGGTGAAACTGCGGGGCACAGCTAGTATTCTATAAAAGTATTAAGTACGTAACTGTGACACGTCGCATATGCGCGTCAGTAGTGAGCGAATTTACGAAGAAGATAGGAGGATAGCAGTAAGTGTTAAAATAAAAAATACTCACGCCATCCCCGAACGGATAAGCAGAGGTGTTGTAATAACAACACCCACTTTTCACACAAGATGATAAAGTGCTAACGTGACAGATGGTGAGTGTATCGCCGTCTCAGGCACTATACATTTACTTTGAAAACTAATTTGGACACTAATCCAGACTCCGGGAGCTACTGGGAAATTACTGATGGAAAAACCCAACACCACTTTGTCCTTAGGAGGGTCAATTGAAGTGCAAGATTACTGAGATTATTTAGCATGTTAGTTATTACTAGCTGTGCCACACAGTTTCGCCCGTGTGGATTGAGTTTCATGTCACGGAACATTAATAATTTTAATAAATATAAGTAGCCTAATTTACTTTTACCAGTTTTCTACTTACCTGCCAGTGAAAGTCCCGTTAAAATTCATCCAGCCGTTTCAGAGATTACCCGGAACAAACAGACAGACAGACAGAGAAAAATTTTAAAACTTGGTTTTTTGGCATCAGTAGCATGTATACTTTCATGTGGATTTAGTGAAAAGCTGTTATTTTGGAATTACAAACAGACACTTCAATTTTATTTATCTGTATAGATGTATAGATATAGATTATTCGCATCATTCGCATGGGTTTACAAGGTGTTTGCTTGTCATCTTACAACACCCCTTTACATTAAAGTAATTATTAAATGCTAATGTGACAATAGGTGAGTCCACTGTCATCTCAGGCACTATCTTGGCAGACATATGTAGATTTCCTCACTATGTTTTCCTTCACCGTAAAGCTCGTACTATGACATCACTGCACTGAACACCGCTGGGATTTGAACTTACGACGCTTGCGTAGCAGGCTACTCAAACACTCGGTCACAACGGCTCGCTAAGAGAATAAATATTAATATTTATTATAACTTACGTCAATAGAGAAGCATTTCATTAACATTTCCACATAAAATTCCGAGTTTCCATTGTACATATGTGCTATTAACATACTCTTCACAGTGCCTTCCGTTAAACATAAATTGCACACTCCCAAAAGAGGCAATGCCTCCACCATGATTTCCAAATCCATTATCAACTCTAATATAAACTATATTCATCAATATAATAACATTTATTAGTTAGAAATAAGGTAAATAATAGCAAAACTGTTGTTCAGTTATTTCTGAAATTCTTAGTAGTTTATTACTTGACATTGACAACCTGTCAAGTTGACAATTGATTGAATGATAGTAGCAGATTTTTGACTATAGATAGTAGAGAAATGTTTTTAAAATTACTTTTAATTAGGTTACTATTGCGCATATCATTCGATCAGCGAAGTTAAGCAACCATACGCCTAGCCAGTAGTTGGATGGGTGACCGCCCGAGTTCCCTCCGTGCCTCGGAGAGCACGTTAAGCCGTCGGTCCCGGTTGCCAATTTAACATCTTTGGCAATCGTTACAGGTCAGTCGGAGGCCTAAAAATAATCTGACAACTGGTTTAACCCAGATCACAGATTTTCCTCCTAAATGGGGTTGCGAAGGTCAGATGGCAGTCGCTTCGTATAAAAATCAGGTGATCCGCCACATCGGGTTGAATCAAGTGCCGACCCCAACATTGTATGGGGCCCAGGGAGATGATAGGATACTCATATTGTATGTGTGCGTTACTCTAGCACCACTCTAGTACTCTGGTACCACTCCCATCTCTCTAGCTAGGAGACACTTTCTTGCTAGGGTAACGTACACATACTTGATTAGGATTTTTTTTGGCAGTTTGCACATTGTTTTTGTGGCTCAACAAGCCGCCACCATCACTCGACGTCGAGTCGATGAATTCAAAATAGAGTCAAGTTTTATTTCATCTAGAAGCCATTATATTAAAAACATAACAAGATAAATAGCTGACAATTAAATCTAAAATTACGTTAAACAATGTTATAATAATAGGACTAAATTACTAATGAATAAATATTTTAAATAATTCTCTTGACATAAATTATTCTTAAACATTCTTCTGTCTTGTAATAATATCTTCTTTGACGACTATACCTCGTTTCATGAGTAGTTCCTGAGGGATGGGCACCTGTCCAAAGGCATCAACTCCTGGCCCCGGTCTTAATTTGAACCGGTAATCCGTATGGCGAAAGATGGATTCTGATGGCAGAAGTCGAATAGCGTGCTTGTTGAAATGTATATCTCTGAGAAATGAAAAATATACTATTACACAGCTCTACAAAAAAATATTTTTGTTTTTCGCAAATTTCATCATGAAAGTTCTCAATGTGCTCATATTTAATGATTTATGCATATCGTCGTTGCGCGTTCAAAAGTAGCTATGTGTTTTTACTACACACTTTAGGAGACGCAGAAAATGATTTTCTTGAAATATGGCCCGAGTATTCAAAAAAAAAATCTTTCCGAGTATTCAAATAAAACCAAAGATGAAGAATGTATTTTTTTCTATATCTATGGTATGTAGGTAAATAACGTAAATAACGTATTCACGATTAGCCCTACTAACATTACGCTTTCATTATCATAATTGTGAATAATTATATGTTTTTTTTGATAATTATCATTCTTTACTAATTAATTTAATTTAAATGATGCCAGCTGAGTTTTTTGCCGGTTTTTCAGAAGGCTAGTTTCCGAACCGGTGATAAATTCCTCGGCATTCATAAGTGGCATTTTTTTTTTAAAACCCCCCCGGTGGCCATCCTCAGTGCTTTGGGGGGACTCCGGGTACTCTGATAGATCGCACCGGTGTCCCCCCACACTTTGCCGGGGCACATCCCCGGGGCAGCTGTGTCGCCGCCCCTGGAGACCTCGCTGTGCAAGGCAGCGCGAGCCACGTCGCGCTGCCACCTTCCCGGGCCCGCGGCTCGGTGGTCAAAGCTCCCACCCCGACCACCGCCAGCAGGCCCTCCGGCCCCCTTTTAGTCGCCTCTTACGACAGGCAGGGGATACCATAGCCAAATTCTTAGACCCTGGCTATTGGGTGGACGGTCCGGGGCGTGCGTTGCCTCCGCCCCGCCGTCGCCGTCGTCTCCGAGAGGGATCGGCTCTCTCCCGATCCCGCTCGGAGGCCTCCTTCTGGGACATTACTGTCTCGCAGAAGGAGACTACGGCCCTCCATGCCTCTCTGTCTGCCAGCATAGCCGTCACTACGCGTGGCAGAGAGAGGTCCTGCCCGATCCTGGTGACCAGGATTCGCCGTTCCGAGCTCCACGCTGGGCACTGCTCCAGCGTGTGCTGTGCGGAATCCCGGTCACAATTCATAAGTGCCTTACCCTAACCTGAATAATATCATTTTCATTTTCACGCCGGAGACGATTAAAATTTCGTAGATGCGCGCGTCTGAGTAGGTAAGTGTCATTTCCAATGATTTGTACCTTGATACTAAGCTTAACATATTTATGGTAATATAGTAAAAACATGACATGTCGATAAAAAATACCTTTGAGAAGGAAACTGAAACGGTGCAAATATCCTAGATTCTATGTTCTGCTTGTATTGCAGCCAGCGACATTTGAGGAATTCATTGCGATTCAATGAATAGTGGTTTGTATATATATATTCATACACGCTTTTTTCAAACGAGGGTATTGTTCTAAAATTACTACCGATCGCTTTCACGATATCTGTAAAAAAAGCAATCCTTTTATAATTGTATCCCACTTTCTACTGTCTTTTGCTATAAAAAATGTGAAAGAAAGTCTTTCACCATTTCACGGCTAAGCCGCTCAACCGACAGCTTTTGTGGGTACCTACTTACTCAAAGAATCATCTACATTATCAACTAAGATTTCGCAGCGTCGCACTTATCATCGAGTGTCGGTTTTAAAAACACGAAATTGAACTTTATCCTCTACTAGCGGACGTCACGCGGTTTCACCTGCGTTGTTCTCATTCCCGTGGGAGTACTGAGAGAAAATATATGCCTATGTTACTCGCTAATGATGTAGCTATCAATTGCTGAAAGAATTTTCAAGATCGGTTAAGTAGTTTCGGAGCCAATTCAATGCAAACAAACAAACAAAAATCAATCAAATATTTCCTCCTTATAATATAAGTAGATGTGTTATGTATCAATTTCCTATGATTGAAACCAACGCTCGTCGTCGAGTTCAACGCTGAGAAAACTTAGTGAATAACGCGGCGGATCATAATATTTCTATTAATTTGTGACATATCCTCATTTCGGAGCATTCGTAACCGCAGGAAGTGTAGAGCGAATGTGAGCGGAAGTGTCGGTAGAGGGCGTCCAAGGAACAACTACTATGACCAAATTAATAGTATCTTTCAGATAAGTCAAATTCGGGGCACTCGTAACCGCAGGAAGTATATGAATGTGGATGAAGCGAAAGAAGTATGTAAGGATCATAGCATGAGGCGATCGATGGTCTCTGCCTACCCCTATGGGATACAGGCGTGAGCATATGTATGTATGTACATACCCTCATTTATTTCATAATCTGGTGCCTCTCTTTTTATATGTTTGCAGACGTCGTATATATATTGCTTCCCTGTGTCAACAGCCATTATTAATACTTGAATTAATATTGATTTGATTTAAAAATCTTAATCTTGTATGGGTGGAAATGGAATAAAGAATGGAATGCCATTCAGACAGATGTTCCATAGATATAGAAAAAATTTCGCTCTTTATCTTTGAGATGTTCTGAAAAAAAAAGTACAATTTTGACAAACATTATTTTAATTACATAGAGGTTAAATTGGCGATGTATTTTTTTTGTATCCATAGACATAAAACACGTCTATGTATAGCTCACAAGTTAAGAACACGTACAAATTTTTCATTCGGTCATTTTATGAGTCTTTCTCAGTCTGGCGCCATACAGACAGACAGAGACAGACTAATAAAATTACCGAATGAAAAATGTATGCTCGTTCTAACTCGTGATCTACAATTAAAATTCAAACTTAAGCTGCGTGTTCACTGCATCGGAATGAGGGATTTGTTGCTATGTACCATATGGAAAAGTGTACACTGGATCAGCATTTCTCAATATCCTCACCTCACATCACATCACTTTACTCCATCATCATCATCTTCCTGGCCTTTCACTTTAGCCAAATAATTAAAAATATCTTTATTTGATCAGATTTGTAACAAATACTTACAAATCGTCAGGTTGCTTTTACTGAGAATAAACCGGCATGAAAATCACTATTTTCAGAGATATTCATTGCAAAATTGCAATTTTTATGATACAAAATAATTCACAACAAATATAAGCCCATGGACACAGTTCCAATGAAAAAAGGTGAATTCAAAAATATAAAAGCTAATAGTAGCTAATATGTGCGAACATCGGTGTCGCCTGCTTAGACTCCTCATTATGTATGGTAACGTAAAAAGCGCCTCAAGCGAGTGTAGGTAGTTTTACGTCTCCATACAAAAAAGCGCAAAACGCAAGAGACGACGACGTTCGAACGTGTCAAAACATATACTGAAAACATTGGTTTCAAATGCTTTCAAAATGTCTAAAAAAATCTATAAAGCCGGGTATCCTCCTATTCCGACGCAGTGAACGCGTAGCTTTATATGGAAATTTGATAAACTTTTTTAAAGAATAGAAAAAATTTGACTGTTCAAGTGTCAAATTCTTATCAAAAGCGTTTTTGTATATTTACAAAGCAAAGTTTATAAGAATATTTCTTTCTTAAGTATTTATCGTGAATAATGACAGAGAAATCTGCAAAAGGGACTTACGAGGCTTGTAGTCATATAATCAGGGAAAAGCCAAACATTATTATTGATAACGGTATATTTAATGTTAAAATATTACTTTAAGCCTAAATTCTGTGCTTTAAACTCAGTCGCGTTATTTTGTGCCCCAAGTTTACTTGGTTTTAACATGTTATTACGGCGAAGATATCGTCACCGTAATTCCTAATTTAGTTAGTAAACGGCGAGTGTAGCAAGTTTTTACGTCTCCCTACAAAAAAAGCGCAAAACGCAAGGTCAAGCGATGACGTTCGAACGTATCAAAGCATATTCTTGGGGTACATTACATACGTATCAACATTTAACATCTTTGGCAATCGTTACAGGTCAGTCGGGGGCCTAAAAATAATCTGACAACTGGTTTAACCCAGATCACAGATTTTCCTCCTAAATGGGGTTGCGAAGGTCAGATGGCAGTCGCTTCGTATAAAAATCAGGTGATCAGCCACATCGGGTTAAATCAAGTGCCGACCCCAACAATGTACGGGATAAGGCCAGGGAGATGATGTACATACGTATACTCACGCCTGTAAGCCAACGGACCATTGTACGGTCCTCGCCGGCGAGGCTCGTCGCGAACTCTACGTCATCGTCCCCCCCGTCCTCTGCCAGGGCCGGCGCGCGCCGAGCCACTAGCCTTAAACATGTCCCCAAATACTAACACTCAGATCCAGCTCCTTAGCTCATCCCCCAGCAACGCCCTAAGCCGCGGTCCGAGCCCCGCACCGGGGCGCCCCTAGCTGTGTTGCTTAGTATTTAAGTTTAAGCTCGGCTGGAGGCCCTTGGGTCTCACCCTTTAGTCCGGTTAAGCAGTGGAGGTAACTCCCCCCTACCAACCGAGAGAGACCATATAGTAAAAAAAAGAATCACGCCTGTATTCCTCCAAGGCGTAGCCTAGGCAGAAATATAGTAGAGACTTCAGGTACTTAGAGTACACCCATATGTTGCTAGTTTTGTGGGAAATTACAGATGGAAAAACCAAATCACATTTGGCCCCACCGGGGATCGTGTTAAAGAAACATTAGGGTTCCCCGGGCCACCCATGATATTAAGCCTAAACGGGTGAAACCGCGGGGCATAGCTAGTACATATGTAGCAGCGTTTCTCCACTCGCTTATAGATGGCGCTACTCGCTAACAAATGCGAAGTTTGAGTACAAATACACGAGAACCTAAATCGCGCAATAAGAGTTTTCAAGCGCATTGCAGTATATATGTGTCCAACTAGAACAGTTGGAGCCGGTGTTCCCCAGACATGACACCTGCCTCAATGGAACATCTTGTCTTTGCTGGGGATGACACTGATCATGAGCTCTCCACACAGTATATATACAAGTGTCCAACTAGAACAGTTGGAGCCGGTGTTCCCCAGACATGACACCCGCCTCAATGGAACATCTTGTCTTTGCTGGGGATGACACTGATCATGAGCTCTCCACACTGTATATATACAAGTGTCCAACTAGAACAGTTGTAGCCGGTGTTCCCCAGACATGACACCCGCCTCAATGGAACATTTTGTCTTTGCTGGGGATGACACTGATCATGAGCTCTCCACACTGTATATATACAAGTGTCCAACTAGAACAGTTGTAGCCGGTGTTCCCCAGACATGACACCCGCCTCAATGGAACATCTTGTCTTTGCTGGGGATGACACTGATCACTCGCTAACCCCACACATACATAAATGAATATATTATATATTGGCAGAGACAATATAATCATTTTCAAATGATTGCACAACGCTCCCATTGTTCGAGAAGAAACAGGCCGACTTTATTTTCACGAAGCACTACTCATTGCAAAGAAATGAATATCTGAAATGTAAATGGAGGGAGTTTCTCAAGACCATAGAGGGCAGATTACGTACACTACACCCTTTCAATTTCCTGAAGTACGGTACGGTATACTTATAAGTTTTTGTTGGTAGACTAACTTAATTTAATTTGTGGCCCACAGAACGCTGTTTTTTTTTAAATCAAAGTAGACTTAGTTCCTCCTTGTAGCATCAGCTATATAGTCAGTGACAGTCCCGTTAAAATCGGTTCAGCCGTTTCAGAGATTACCCGGAACAAACTGATAGATAGACAGACAGCATTAGTGCATTTAGTGAAATTACATACAGACTTCAACTTATATTTATCTGTATAGATAGATTTTGGTGCCTTAGTATTTAATGTGATCTTTGGTTATGTTACAGTGATTACCACTTCTATTTGTACCACAATTGCTACGCGCCATCGCAGTCTGTGGTACGTCGGCCCAGCTTCCGCAATCAAATGGGAGTCGGGCCCGGCGTCGACACTCGTGGACAGATGCCTATACCAGACGATATGCATGTTAGGAAAAGTGTTAATGTTGTGAATATATTTTATGTTAGATAAAACTCTTTTTATTTTATTGTTTGTTTTATTAATAGTACTGATAATGAATTCATTCACGTTACACCCTAATTGGGGCAGCCACAAAAATTATGTCCTACGTTTTCATACTTTTAAGATTTTGTCATAATCTATTGGTCTAATCAACTTGGGAGAATGGACAACATCTACATTGACATTTTGTATAGAAGAATAAAATTATTAGACGTTTTTACTCTATGACCAAATGTCAAAAAGTCAAAACAAAACAGTTTCTATCGGTACAAAAAGTGATAAAAACAAATAAATAATGAAGAATACGGAATTATGCCGTTGTTGCCTTACCGATTTCTGTTTTAAGGACATGTGCAATGAATATGTATATAATGGAGTTAAAGAAACCTATAGAGATATGATATTGGACACTTTTAATTTACGTGTGAGTATTGCTCATAATTAATCATTAATTAAAAACTTTATGAGTACTCGACAACGTAATGGTAAGCGGGAACCCTGTGAGCGCTTGTCATACATGGACAGGGAGATAAACTTCCCATTTATAAATCTTATTCGGAGCACTCGTAACCGCAGGAAGTGTATGAAGCGAAAGAAGTATCTAAGGATCGTAGCATGTGGCGAACGGTGGTCTCTGCCTACCCCCATGGGATACAGGAGTGAGCTATGTATGTATGTAAGAAATAAATACTCAAGTCAGTGTTTATAATGCAGAAACCACTCAACCAATTATAATGTTTTTTTTTATGTATAATCAATAGTCTAAGGAATAAAATATAAGGAAACTACTGAAGATGACTAAGTGCCAATGTGACAGAGGTTGAGTCCATCGCCGTCAGCCACTATACATACGTGTTTGAATTACTTCTCAGACATCCAGTCCAGCCCAGCTCCCTAGCTCGCGATCAAGCAACGCCCTAAGCCGAGGTCTGAGCCCCACTATGGGGCGCCCTTAGCTGTGTTGCTTAAAGCTTTGCGCCTGACTGGAATTGAAATTGGAACTGGCTTTAATTAGTCTCACCATTGTCCGGATTAGCAGAAATGACTCCCGGAGTTTAATCTGCTAGAGACACCACAACATAACCATAACAAGACATATGCAGTTATCCTCACAATGTTTTCCTTCACCGTAAAGCATGTGGTGAAATCACTGCACATAAGTTTTAAATCAAACTCATTGGTGGTCCTGCTGGGATTCAAACTTGCGTAGCAGGCAACAGGCTCCAACCCCAAGGCAACCGCTACTCTATTTTTCATAAAATAAAATGTATTATGTCGTAAAATAAAAATGTATTATGTATAAAAATAAAATGTATTACAGTTAAGCCAAAATCCATCCAGCAGAGAGTTGATATGTGAAGACTGCATTGTCAAACTGCGAGGGGCTGCAGCATTCAAAACACAAGTGCTGCAAGCTGAAGACACCTTTGTTAACAACTTACTATCTATTGTTAAGACTGAGGATAGGGGTATGATATTTCCTTCTTTATAGGACATCAGTGTGTTCTAGGTCTCATAAAAGGTAACAGAACAGGTATACAGATAAATAAAATTGAAGAATCTGTTTGTAATTCTAAAACACCAAGTTTTAGAATTTTTCTTTCTGTCTGTCTGTCTGTCTGTTTGTTCCGGGTAATCTCTGAAACATCTGAACTGACATTAACAGAACTTTCACTGGCAGGTAGCTGATGTTTCAAGGAGTAACTTAAGTTATTTTTATTTTTTTTTATATTGGGGTTCCGCGACAATAAGGATGAAACTAAATCTACGCGGGTGAAACCGCAGGGCACAGCTAGTAATAAATATGCATTTTAACACATACTTGATGAGCGCACTAATTCTGCCGGATCTTAGACTAGAATGACACCTGTTGATTAATTTATATGTATTGAAAATGTTGATTTTCCATTTTTAGGTACTCATTCTCATGAATGCGAAGAGGATTATTTTGAAGACACAATCAGTAGTGACAATGACTTTTGGGACACAACTCCTGTTCACAAACTTAATGACGGTACATATACTTTTTATATTTATTTCTAGCTGTGCCCCACGGTGTCACCCGCGTAGTTTCGTCCTTATCGTCTCGGAACCCTAATATTTTTAATAAATAAAAGTACCCTAAGTTACTCCTCGAAACATGAGCTACCTGCCAGTGAAAGTCCCGTTAAGATCCGTCCAGCCGTTTCAGAGATTACCCTGAACAAACAGACAGACAGAGAAAAATTTTAAAACCTGGTTTTTAAGTGTCAGTAGCGTGTATACTTTCATATGCATTTAGTGAAAAGCTGTTATTTTGGAATTACAAACAGACACTTCAATTTTATTTATCTGTATAGATTACAAAGAATTAGCATGCTGAACTGGCAGTGGATCTCGCGATGAACCGACAACCGCATAGGTAAAACATCGTGAGGAAACCTGTATATGTCTGAGAAGTAATTCAAACACGTATGTATAGTGGCTGAGACGGCGATGGACTCTCTGTCACGTTGGCACTTAATCATCTTGTGTAAAAAGTGTGTGTTGTTACCTCTGCTTACCTTTGGACTTACTTACTTTGGACACGTGGCGAGAAGAGAACCACACGGCCTGGTTGGCCGTGTCGAGGGAACGAGAAGTAGAGGCAGAGCTCCAACTCGCTGGACGGACCCTCTCCTAGAGGCCCTTAATAGTGGCATCCAATCCGCACTTCATCAAGCTCAGAACAGAACAGCCTGGAGAGCTCTTACAGATAGAGCTACTTATGGTGTTCACGACCCTCAGCTATGAGGAAAACGACGAAGAAGAAGAAGATGAATAGTGGCTGAGACGGCGATGGACTCTCTGTCACGTTGGCACTTAATCATATTTGTTCCTAACAACTACATACGCAGCCGGAGACACAATTTATTAGCAGTGGGTACAAGTCGCACAGTGGCGCGCGCTCACTCGCCAGTCCCCTGCACTCTCTCCGCCCTCTACGCTCTCTTGGACTCCAACCCTGATTGTGACGTGTTCGCGGATGAATGGCAGACGATAATGTCAGCATGCCTGGAGTATTGTGAGGGGAGCGAATGAATGTGTTATTTGTATATATTAATATTACTCTTAATTAGTGTAATTGGCTTTTAGCCGTGCTAATTAATACATTTATAAATAAATAAAATATATACTAAGTCTACCTAAGAGTGGTGCAGAGAGACAATAAGTAGGTGCATTGTATAATGGAACAAGAGATGAAACAAAATAATATAACAATACATAAATATTTTATATTAATCACATATTATACATAGAATATATATAAATTATATTATATTTATATTTTATCAATAACATATATCTATATATACATATGTGATATGTGGGTGTTGTAACAACAGCTCTGCTTACCCCTTCGGGGACCCTTCTGGGATGGCGTGAGCATATATATTTTTCTATTTCAGATAAAGAATTAAATGTAAATTCAGAGGTGAGAGCAACAGTTAGAGAGATTTTGACTCCGATCAGAAACAAAAATGTTACACCAAAAACTGTTCAGAAGAGTGTTGCCAACTGCAAGGTTAACCCTGGTATGATATTTTTTTATTTAATTAACTGTGCCTCGTGGTTTCACACGCATAGACTTAAATTCTTGGGTGGATTGGAAACGCGGACACCAAATAATTTTTTAGATAAATGTTTTTTATGCCTTAATATTAAGTTACTCCTTGCTTAGCTATCTGCTAATGAAAGTCCCGTTGAAATTGGTCCAGCCGTTTTTTATTAGCCCAAACAAACAGACAGACGGACAGACAGACAGATAAAGAAAAAAAAAATGCATTGTCTTTTTTTATGTGAGTCACTACCTATCTTATATACTTTCACTACCTATCTTATATCATTTTGAATTACAAACCAACACTTAATTATTTTTTATATGTATGTATATAGATTTTTTCTTACAGCAAACATTAAACGGATACGGAAAAGGACTGATCGAAAACCGAATTTGGAGTTAGAGAGAGTCAGAGAGAATACACTCTCTCTTTTATTGAATTCTAACATGTGTCTTTTCAAATCTTTAAAAACAAAATACCGATGCGCCTTCTGTTCTCAAGCATTTATATCGATACAACTACTAAGAGAACATTGCAAAGTGCACTCTAACACTAAAGACATTGAGCGCAAAATCAAATTCCTATCCGGGTTAAGTTTCAAATCCGTTGACATATCAAATTTAGCATGCAAACTATGCTCCGAATCGTGTGAAGATTTAAACGAACTTGGAACGCATTTGAAAAACAAACACAATATTCCGTTCAGAAATTCAGAACATTTCTTAATCCCGTATAAATTGGAAAATGGTTTTGAATGTTTAATGTGCAGTGAACATTTCAGAACGTTTTTACGATTGTCTGTACATATGAATTCGCACTTCACAAATCACGTGTGTGAAATTTGCGCCGCTTCGTTCATTAATAGATTAAGCTTACGTATGCACGTACAATCTTTGCATACTGTTAAATCATGTAACATTTGCAACGCGACGTTTCACACGGGATCAGCAAAAGCAATACATATGCGTAAAAGTCATAACCAAAAGCCGAAAATTTACAAAAAACGCTGTTTAGAATGCAATGAATCTTTCGATTATACTTACTTGTTGGATCAGCATAAAATCAGCGCTCACGGGGCAAAAAAATCTATAAGTAAATGTGAGGATTGCGGCAAGATTTTCCTATCAGAGAACAATTTGAAGATACATAAACGATCGGTACATTTACAAGAGCGTAACTATCCGTGCAGTGTTTGTGATAGGAGGTTCTTCACGTCCACAGATAAGAAAAGACATGAAAAGACACATGAAGATATAAGGTCCTTTTCATGTAATTATTGTGAGTCGAAGTTTAAAGCTAAGGATTCTTTAAGAAAGCATCTTAAGAGACAGCATGGGCAAGGGAAGTAATGTACACACTGTATTCTTCTATGAAGAACAATCCTGTGGCGAGAGCTCATGATCAGTGTCATCCCCAGCAAAGACAAGATGTTCCATTGAGGCGGATGTCATGTCTGGGGAACACCGGCTCCAACTGTTCTAGTTGGACACTTGTATATATACTGTGTGGAGAGCTCATGATCAGTGTCATCCCCAGCAAAGACAAGATGTTCCATTGAGGCGGGTGTCATGTCTGGGGAACACCGGCTCCAACTGTTCTAGTTGGACACTTGTATATATACTGTGTGGAGAGCGAGTGATCAGTGTCATCCCCAGCAAAGACAAGATGTTCCATTGAGGCGGGTGTCATGTCTGGGGAACACCGGCTCCAACTGTTCTAGTTGGACACTTGTATATATACTGTGTGAAGAGCTCATGATCAGTGTCATCCCCAGCAAAGACAAGATCTTCCATTGAGGCGGGTGTCATGTCTGGGGAACACCGGCTCCAACTGTTCTAGTTGGACACTTGTATATATACTGCAATGCGCTTGTGGCGCGATTTAGGTTCTCGTGTATTTGTACTCAAACTTCGTATTTGTTAGCGAGTAGCGCCATCTATGAGCGAGTGGAGAAACGCCGCTACAATAAATCGAAGGGGAAAGATGATTGCCACCTTGTGTGACATAACAGCTTTATAAACATAACAGAAGAAAAGGTAGAAGGGAGGAGAGGAAGAGGAAGACCAAGGTTATACATGGGACAAGTTAAAGGTCTCTGTCATGAAATATAAGGAGGTCAAAGAGATGGCACTGGACAGAGATTTAAACTTATATTTAATCCCCATAATAGGAAGCGAGCCTAATGCCATTAACCGGCTACGAACAGTCTAGTCTTTGCATAAGGGTCCCGAAAGGGGGCGAAGAAGTAAAACCAAAAATGATATCAAGGATGACACAAAATTATTCCACAGTTGTGAAAAATTAAAATGAAAATGAAAATGATTTATTCAGTTTAGGCCCTGATAAGGCACTTATGAATGTCGAGGAATTTACCACCGGTTCGGAAACTAACCTTCTGAGAAGAACCGGCAAGAAACTCAGCTGGCATCATGTACATTTCATTACACAGTAAAATAATAATAATTACAAAAAAAAAACATCATAAATTATTCGACAGTTGTAAGTTAATGAACAGTTGAAAATACATTGTTTTTTATTTTAATCCTTTTACCTTACATTAGAGTACCGTCGCAAGAAAGACCATCGTGTCCGTTAAGCGTGCACATGGGGGACTTCAGGGTTGGGAGTAGCCTCAGAAATAGTGCCTAATTAGTGCCATGTTCCTTCGTTTGTAGAAATATAAAGAAAATAAAGTTGGCCCTAAAATGCTCCCTTGAGGTACCCCAAGAGCGATTGAACTTAAACTTCGCTTCAGTGTTTTCAAATGATAATTTTTAGTTTCAATAAATTGAATATGATTGGATATAAATTACATACTGTTATATTTTACTTTACTAAACTTTAATTTTGTGGATTAAGGTATGGATATAACAGTGTCAAACGCTTTAGATAGATCAAGGAAGAGTGTTAATGCACACGATTGAGCTCGCGTAGAGTTTGCATCTCACGTAAATGAGTTAAATTGTGTGTCATCTTCTGTAAGGTGGCGTTACAGTCCTCAGTGGTGCAGCTACGGAATTACAAAGATGAAGCGGTCAGGCCCCACGTCTAATATAATTATGCGACTAATAAGCAATAATAAACCTTATCAATTTAAAATAATATAATATAAGCATAGAAATATATCTTTAAAAACATAGGTAAGTGCATAAAAACATACAATAAGAGTATTAGAAAAATTTCACTAACATTACATTGAGAAAGTGCTCCAAGTGTAGGTAATTCACATGTTTGAACGTCGACAAAATATACCGTTGCTGCCTTCGGAGCACTCGTAACCTTGTAACTCTTGCCGGTTCTTCTCAGAAGGCTAGTTTCCGAACCGGTGGTAGATTCCTCGACGTTCATAAGTGCCTTACCAGGGCCTAAACTGAATAAATCATTTTCATTTTCATTTTCATTTTCATTTTCAACCGAAGGAAGTGTATGAAGAGATGCAGGAATGTGGATGAAGCGAAAGAAGTATGTAAGGATCGTAGCATGTGGCGAACGGTGGTCTCTGCCTACCCCCATGGGGTGGTCGTACAGGCGTGAGCATACGTGTGTTATTATTGTGGTGTGATGAAATGATGTGACGTTAAAATCTAAAATACTTGCGACTAAAGAAATCTAAAACCCTTGGAAAGCTTACTAAGTATACCTATATCGATTGCGTATTTGCCTCATATGTTATGTTAACGAAAGAGCTTCTAGCGGCGAGTGCAACGGCGGATCCAGGGGGGAGGGTCATGGGAGTCATGACCCCCCCCTGAGCTAGCTCCAGGACTTAGGTGGACCACTAATTGAACATAATGATTTTATTAATATTTTTTGTCACCATACAGTTTTTATGTAACTACATACCTTCAATATTTAATTTAGTTAATATAATATAATAACTTTGTATGATGGCAAACGTTTGGGAACGAACGACTATGTGACCCCCTCCTGGCGCCAAAGCTGGATCCGCCCCTGGGCGAGTGTAGGAAGTTTTACGTTCCGATACAAAAATGAGGGAAATACGCACTCGGTATAGTCAACGTTCAAACATGTTAAAAGAGGCCCTAGTGAGAGTTTTTCACTGCCGCCGTCACAAGTCACCGCGTCGACTCAAAAGCAAATTTGTATAGGATCGGAGGGCCTAGTGCGAGTTTTTCACCGTCGCCGTATCGATGTAAACGCAGATTTGTATATGATCGGAACAGCGCCTCTGTCGGCCTAAACATGACACTATTGTGAGCCCATACAAATCTGCGTTTACGTCGACGCGATGATTTTAAGAAAACTCTCACTAGGCATTGAGAATTATAGTTTTTTCGAAGAATGCTTGTTTTTTGCAATCTTACACTTAGCGTTTATAATTTGTGCGCTGCCAATTTTCCTAATATTCATGTCGTCCGGAACTGGTATCTGTCCAATCTTATCGACTCCTGGCCCCGTCCTCATCTGGTGGCGGTAGTGGGATCGACGATTGACTGACTGCGATGGCACGTAGCAGTTGTGGTAGAGATAGAAATGGAAGTCACTGAAACAGGATTAATGCACGTAGGCGTAGGTTCAGCAGCGGTAGAACGTTACGTTTCTAACGGTGCCACGCTGAGGGCAGTGATTTTATTGGTTCTTAATAGATACATCCCTCGCCACGTATCCTCACAGTAGCAGACGCAGATTTATCTGACTAAACATGCGGTGTACCCCAAGTAATTTTAACTTTACTAACGTCGACTGCGTTTTATCCTCATTTTGCATGAAAACGTAAAATAACTTCCGACACTCGCTAATGGCTTACTTACTCATGGCTTGGAAATTCAAATGGAACTCGTTCTCTGCCTTCTAATGTCTTCAAAAATTCCTTCCACCTGAGTTGCAGGAAGTGATTGCTTCTCAACGAATAATGCTTAGTAAACACGTAGTTATGGTGTTTCCTCTCGAATAAAGGCAGCACGTCGAACTCCTTGCTGAATGATTCTATCGTCTCTGGAAATGAATACTTAAATAAAAAAAGTTTTATCTAACTCTGTCAAATTAGTGTGTCGGCCAACTTGATACAACTTATCGATATATTCACTCGCGTAGATTTAGTTTCAGATTTTATTTCGCGGATCCCAAAATTTTTTTTTAAAATAAAATTACTTAACTCCTTGAAACATCAGCTATCTGCCAGTGAAAGTACCGTTAAAATCCATCCAGCCGTTAAGGCGCGATGTTGTGACCAAGGGAAATGGGGATTCATTTTTATATATAAGACTAGCTGTGCCCGCGGTTTCACCCGGGTAGTTTTAGTTTCATCCTTATTGTCGCGGAACCCTAATATAATAAATAAAAGTATACTTTCATATGCATTTAGTGAAAAGCTGTTATTTTGGAATTGCAAACAGACACTTCAATTTTATTGTATGTATGGATTAGTAGGATTATTGCCCACCCTTAGTTTGTTTGTGTACGATCATATCGCCACGCGCCACCTAACTCTATCGGTGAAACGAGATTACGTTCTTTGGATTTAATAAGTACTAGGGTATCATGAAGTAGGCGGAGATATAATACTGTTTCTACTCGGCACTAGATGTCATCTACGTTTAATATAATAGCAATATCCGTCCCTAGATGGCGTATGACACATTTATGCATCTACGGGGCACTAGGTGGCGTATGAAATAGGTGCAATTACATATATCTATATCTATACAGATAAATAATCTCTTTTTGTAATTCCAAAATTACAGCTTTTCACTAAATGCATATGAAAGTATACACGCTACTGACAATGAAAAAACAAGTTTTAAAATTTTTCTCTGTCTGTCTGTCTATCCGTCTGTCTGTTTGTTCCGGGTAATCTCTGAAACGGCTGGGTGATTATAACGGGACTTTCACTGGTAGGTAGCTGATGTTTCAAGGACTAACTTAGGCTACTTTTATTTATTAAAAATATTAGGGTTCCGCGACAATAGGGATGAAACTAAATCTACGCGGGTGAAACCGCGGGGCACAGCTAGTACTTAATAAAAACGCAGACACACAGACGTAAATAATAAAAATAAATCGGAATAGGTACCTCAGTGTTTGTCTATGACTAGTTGTATCGGATAGGAGATCGATGTGATAAAATTTATTCAATAACATATAACAGTAAGTAGAATCGCACCGCCCCGCCACGCGCCGGGTTACTTTATCGAACAAACGTTGCATTAATTTCCAAAGTACCAGGATATCAGACAGTAATAGGAGGTGGAAGACACATTTCTGTTTTCGACGCTAGACGTCGCTCCTGTGCCTCACTCTATGGTCGTTCTGAAATGGCTAGAGTTTTTACCATAGATAATATAGTATGTATCTATGTCTGTCGTTTTTACTTACTCATAGCGTCAATGGTATTGTAGAAGGAATAGTTTAATTTTTTTATGTCTATACAGATACAGATAAATAAAATTGAAGTGTCTGTTTGTAATTCCAAAATAACAGCTTTTCACCAAGTGCATATTATGAAAGTATACACGCTACTGACACTTAAAAACCAAGTTTTAATTTAGTTCTCTGTCTGTCTGTCTATGTCTGTTTGTTCGGGATAATCCGATTTTAACGGGACTTTCACTGGCAGGTAGCTGATGTTTCAAGGAGTAACTTAGGCTACTTTTATTTATTAAAAATATTAGGGTTCCGCGACAATAAGGATGAAACTAAATCTACGCGGGTGAAACCGCAGGGCACAGCTAGTATATAAGTATATTTACATAACGGGATTAACACAAAGAAATGATGAGAAGTGGAATGGAAATAATATTGATTCACATGAAATATTGTACAAAATGAAATGTTTGTAAATTCTGCCAAATTTGGAATAAAAAAAATCCGGAGAAACTGTTAGGTAGCTGTACGTAACACACTCGTACATATATTATATTGATTTGCTTGTTATATTATTGAATGAAATCTTTTGCATAGAGCTATGCTATCCAATGAAAATAATGACGGAAAAATTATGAAATTGTACAGAAAATTATATTTAGGTATTTAGTTATGTAATTCTCAAATCACAGAAGCTACCTATTACTTTTTATTATAATTGTAAATAATAGTTATTTGTTATACAAGAGTGCAAAGTTGCTTTTTAACCGCGTGTTCAATTTTGATGACCGAGCAAGCGAAGGATTCTAAAATTGAATCACGAGCGCAGCGAGTTATTCAAAATTAGAATCCTGAGCGTTAGCGAGGGAATCAAAAGAGCACGAGGTGAAAAATCTTTGCACTCGAGTGCGACACGTAACTTTTCATTCCACCTCAGCGAGGAAATGACTAAATGCAAAAAAATCAAATTGAAAAAAGAACACCAAGAAGGTTCCGAGTCTGAGTTTTTAACAAATTAAAAAAAAGTTGTATGATATATTCGGCACCATAGAGGTAGCAGTAAATAGGTTTAATGTTTTTTTTAATTCACAAACTTAGTGCACACGATGTTCTAAATTCAATTTACTTTATCCTCTTGAGAATAAAAACGGCTTTTCCACTCAGATATAGAAGATTAAAAATACTCTTTCCGAGATGGTGGGATGAAAAATTATTTTTCTGTAACTAGTTACATCGGATAGGAGATTCTAACAGCAATCCAGCAAATTAGAATCGCACCGCCCCGCCACGCGCCTATTTACTTTATCGAACAAACGTTGCATGCATTTCTAAAGTACCAGGATATCAGATAGTAATAGGGGGTGGAAGTAACATATATTTTTCTTTTCGACACTAGACGTCGCTCGTGTCACTCTATGGTTTTACTGAGTTTTCTCATTGGCGCTTTCGAAAGGGGAATAATTTAAGTTTCGACAATAGATGACGTACTAAAAAAAGAGCCGTTCAATGAGTTTACTGAACACGAGATGGCGTGGAGATGTAAACAATACAAAAAATACTTACCCAATATTCCTCACAAACAAAATACTATAAATAATATGAAATAATGTGATAGAATCATCCTATCACTCCGCCCATTCGCAAATCCCTATGAATTAACTAACCAACAGCTATATCAACGCTAGATTTTCATAAAATATCTCATCATTATTATTATCCTACCCTTATCCCATGTTATTTGTGGTCGCAATGTGTTCTCTTCCATTTCCCTCTATCAGTCGTCAAATTTATGTTCACTCTCTTAACCATATCATCTTTCACACAATTCTATCGTTTCTTCCTTCCTATTGCTTTGTAACCATCCACATTCATGAACAAAACTTTTTTGGCAACATGTTCTTTTCATAAATTTTTAGCCGAATGAAAAAATATATATGTTCGACTTTGGTTGAAGCCGTATGTTCTCTTTTTCTTTTTTAATCCATATACTTGTAAAAGCTTTTTTAAATACATCACTATCTCAGACATAACCGATTTTTTTTTCAACAAAAAGTTCGGACACAGAACATAAAAGCTGTCTATGGACAGTTTTTGTTTTTTTTTCGCAGCCCGAGTTCTATGGTGTCGCATAGAATAAAATAGACGCTCTGTCGGATACACGAGAACATGGTTCTTGGATACAAAGAGTACTAGGAAAGCAGATATTATAAGGAGCTTTTTTGTTCGATATACATAAAACTTTTTTATTCGACACTAGATGTCGGTCCACCCTATAGTATAGAAGGCTCAAGGCTGCTATTAACTATTTGACAATAGATGACATTACTATGCAACGTTCTGAATATTATCAATAATTACTGCGAATTATATTCTTAAAACAGAAATACTAATTTTTATTTTTATTTTAATACTACAATATGCATTAATGTCACACAATTTGTAGAGAAGTAAAATTCTTGTTAAATTTTTTAATCTTCCATGACATACAACTTAGTTTCTCTAAGAATTAAAAAAAACGGTTATTTTAACATCTTGTGTATTTGAAGCTTTTTGTCATAGTTTATGCGTGAATGAAATCAATCTAAATTCAACAATAATCTGAGTAAGAATACATAAAAAAAGTGTGTGCGTGCGTAACCTGCGAAAAATTTAAGAAATGATTCCCCTTCTTGTTGCTGTCACAACAGTCATTACTTTTACAATAAATATATACCTACTGTTTTTCAATACTTTTTTATCAATAATATAGATAGATTTTTATTTCTCAGGTCAACGTTTAAGTTGGCGTGTCGGTATATTATGAACGATATTTTCTGTGTGACGTGTGTGTCCATTCCCTGCTATATAGTCTAAGATCCGGGTGCAGAATTAGTTAGAAAAACATTTTTACGCATATTTATGATTGGAAGAATAAAATTTGTTTTAAGAAATATTTGTTATTGTTTTTACAGACACGGCTATATAGCAAATTTTCCCGATAAACGCACTAATTCTGCACGGATCTTAGAGTATATAAAAGGGAGTGGACAACCCGTCACCCAAAAAAATATTTTTAATATACCCCCACGCCATCTGATGTTCAATTAATACATTTGTTGTGAAGCATAACTAAATACGTCATCTAGTGTCGAAGGGCAATTGAATTGCACCCTTCCAGAGGGGCACTGACATCTAGTGTTGAGTAAACAAAAATGATACTTTGTCGTAATAAAATGCAGGTCCTTCTGCTGTCTGGTACCCTGGTACTATTTGAATTTAAGTAACGTGAACTCTTTTGTCCGGTAGAGTAAATCGAACAAAATGGTAATGCGATGACAAACTTACATTTATGATTTTTATTAATATCTAGCTGACCCAACAGTCGTTGTCCATAAATAAAAATCTATTAGCATTATGTTTTTTTTATAAAAATATAACTTTTGTGCCAAAAGAAGGTTAATAATGTTCGTTAAAAAAAACATTTTTATATATTTTTCTCTGTCTGTCTGTTTGTTCCGACTATTCTCTGAAACGGCAGGACAAATTTTAACATAACTTTCAATGGCTACTGATTTTACAAATAGTAATTTAGGCTTCTTCTTTTCTTCTGTTTAATAAAACTATATAATAGTTTATTTAATTTAATAAAAGGGGTTCGTTAAATAAAGTCACCCGCGTTCATTAAATTTCACAGTTTAGCAATGTCATGACATCTAGTGGCCAATTAATTTTATTGCGGTACACACCGTCATCTAGTGTCAAATAGTTCAACCCCTTTCTGCCGCGTTATTCACTAAGGTTTCTCAGCGTTAAATTCGACGACGAGCGTTGGTTTCAATTATAGAAAAATTACGCATAACACGTAGGCGATAAAGTTCAATTTAGTATCTTTAAAACCGACACTCGACGACGAGGGCGACGCTGAGAAACCTTAGTGAATAACGCGGCTGTTGTATAGGGTGGACCGACATCTAGTGTCGAATACAAAAGTTTTACGTAATAGCTCCTAATACAATCTGATTTCCTAGTACTCTTTGATTCCAAGGACCGTGTTTTAGTGCTTCCGACAGAGCGTATATTCCATTCTATGCGAAACCACAGAGCTTAGACAGCTCTATGGACAATTTTCTTTTCTTTTTATTATCTGTGTACAAACTATGTACAAAAAATTAAGTAAGAAAAGATAATATGTCTGTATCCCTGGCAGATAGCTGATGATACAAGGAGTCACGTATGCTACTTTTATTTACTAACAAATTGAGGGTTCCACCCATGCAATTTAATTGCAATCAAATATACGCGGGTGAAACCGTGTAGATTGTAATTTAATGACGTATGTATACTGCGTGATACGGCGATAAACTCACCATCTGTCACGTTGGTACTTTCTTTGGTGAAAAGTGTGTGTTGTTATTATAACACCTCAGCCTACCCCTTCGGGGAAGACAGGCGTGAGCATATGTATATGTACAAAATAGAAGGAAAGACTTACCTTTATCCAGTACCATGTTAGGTCGAGTCTTTTCTAAGTCATGTTTTTTATATAAAATATTGTAAATGCTGTAAAAATAATATTTATATTTATCAAAAGTAGTCACATCACATGTCAATGTAACAAATTATTTTTTAATTTTAATGTCATGATTTATAGCTAAGTAGATAACTAAGTAGGTCGGAGTGAGTCGAAGGAAATATATATACAGTATTTTCTCCTTCAATAGCAGAAAACGAAGTTATAATATCTGTGGTCGGCGACGACAGGCGTATCCAAAGATAAAGAATGTCAGCGAAATTTTTTCTTTATCTATGGATCGTCCTATTGAAAAATAACCTATAATAAAATGTTTGGAAACTTTCTTTTAAACATGTATATACTAATATCACAAGGTACCCTTGTGGTGTGTACTTAAATACTTGGGACTAATAAAATAAATAATTCTGTAGGTTCATTTTAAGCTAACATTTATATATTATATCAGTAAATATGTAATATTCATAACATCGATAATTTTGACACATAATTAATATTTTCAATATCCAATTCATTAATTTCTTTATATATTTTTCGGAATGGCAACTCTGACTAGATTAAAATGGTGGTCATTCTATAGGGGTGCTTGACTGGAACGGACGTCTACAATGTTATCATAATTAAGCTCTAGTAGAACACTTATTATACCTCCGAACATTTCAACTTCTTTTTAAGTATTTGATAATTTGAAGAACTACAGAAGCAGATCACATGGATATGTAAACACATTTAAACCCTTATTACTAAACATGGTTTTAACCAAGACTAGACAAATATCGGACTAAAATTCATCTCCTTTGAAATCCGTATCACAAAAAGACATCAAACTACTTTAAAACCGATGGACAATTGTAGAATTGAATGTGCTAACTACATCACACCTTATCATCATATGCGGTGCGAATGATATTTACTACTAAGCAAATCAATATTAAAATTTGTATTTATACATTCATTCCTGCGAGACGGATGTGTGACTTCTAGCCAGAGGGTGTCATGTCTGGGAACACCTGTTCCAACTATTCTAATAACATGCGCTTGCAAACTTTTATAGCGCGATTTAGTAACTGATTCCTGCGGCCTTACCGTGAGCATGTTAGTACGCGTTTACTGCTGACATCGAATCGGCTTCGTTAACGCCTTCACTGCTGACGTGCATCGTTAGCGGTGAACGCGTTAACTCTTATTATGAGACACATGTATATGATGTGTATACATTTGTCACTGTCACACAACAGGGGCCTTACCATGAGCTCTTATTGCCATGATAGTTTCACTCATTTATGAGACAGATGTATGTGATGTGTATACATCTGTCACTGTCGCACAACTGAATTATCATTGCAATAAGACCTCATGGTTGGGCCCCTGAACCATAATTGCAATAACAGCTCATAGTTAGGCCCCTGCCGCGTTATTCTGTAAGGTTTCTGAGCGTCGAACTCGACGAGCGTTGGTTTCAATCATAGGAAATTGATACATAATACATAGAGGATAAAGTCTAATTTCGTATCTTTGAAACCGACACTCAACGTCGAGTCGAGTGCGACGCTGAGAAACCTTAGGGAATAACGGGGCTGTACTTGACCCGCTACAACTGTTGCAATTAAACTTGAACTGTCTCGTGGTTCTTAAGATGTTGCTTCAATGTAATTTCGTGCATGTATGCGTTATTACAAATCGGGCATTTGAAGTTTTTCTCTCCACTGTGGGATCGCATGTGCAGCTTCAATTTGAATTTTACGCCGAAGCACTGAGAGCACACTTCGCATTTGAACTTCTCTGTGTGGACTTGCGTCGTGTGTTCGGTTAGCGCACGACGAGTGCCGAATGGTCTTCGGCAGAAAGTGCAATGGAACGTCTTCTGTACACCGTGAACCTCTCTCATATGCTTCATCTTACCATAATACTCTTTAAACACCTCATTGCACTCAGGGCATTTCTTCATTCGCACCCTATTCTTCCCTTTGTGGACAAAATTCATGTGGTATTTCAAAGTAGCCTGTTTCAGAAACACTTGGTCACACAACTCGCAGTCAAATTTCATTATGAAGTGTTTTTCTCTGTGTTTTTTCAGCAAATGTTGGTTCAAAAATCCTTTGCCACAAGTCTCGCAAACTACTTTGCCGACGTGCGAGTTTACGTGCGAAGATATTTCTGCATAAGTCAGGAATTTTTCATTGCAAATATGGCATTTTATAAACCCGTCTACGACTTCCATTTTGTATTCAGTCATGCCGTTGCTAGCTGCTGCGAACTTTATCTCGTGTGAACTTTGTAAATGCTCTTTGATTTTGTCAAGATCCGGATAATTTTCGTTGCAAACCCGACATTGTAAATTTGACGAGTCGACTTGAATCGTCCGCTTACCTTTCGGAATATATTTATTGACAATAACCGCTATATCGTCGATAATGTAGTGTGTATTTGTATGTTCTAGTACCTGGTTAAGTTCAGCGTAATATTTTACACAGAAAAAGCATTTGAACGAAGTGCCCATGAAAATAAACGGTTTGACGTTTGTGTATCGAATAAAGATGGCGGCGTTTTCCCGCTCTGCAACTGTCATTTGCCATGTACTCGTTTCCGAAGTCCGTTTGCCCTCTGTCAATGAAAAAAAATATTATTCACTCTCATTCACTCTTGAACTTGGCAATACTATTTTAGAAAATGTTTACATATTATGTACGTGGGCTATTTAAAAAAAATGTAGTTAACATTTTTTTATTTTAACTACTTTCGTTTTAATACTTAAAAAAAACGTATTTTTTTTTATTTATGGTATGGACTCTCTGGGGGTCTACTCTCTTTCTCCGAAAACGAAACTTCGTGAACGAACGAAAATTAAACGTAGTTTAATTATCGCTTTGTTTTTATCATACTCAAATTTTTCTTCGCCTAATAATTTAATTAAAGTTGGTTTAGAAAATATAAACATCAAATAATTTTCTAGCGGACCACGTTCGGACGTAATTTTAGGTAGGTTAGCCGTGGTAGGAACTTTGCGAACTTTCGGCCGTAGCTTCGTTTTTCGGAGAAAGCGAGTAGGCCCCCTTATGTATGAACTGGATTACTTTTACGATATTCAAAGGTCTTACAAACTCTGCTAAAAGCCTGTATCAACTGTAAATGCTTAATTATAAACACAGATGGAATTTTTCTGTCTTTTTGATCTACTTTTTATCCATTATATCAATACATAAGTTAGCAAACAAGGAGCTTGCATCCTATGGACGCTTGCAATGACAGGGACTTCACTCGTTGTCTGTCTGTAAGAGTTTATTCACTCCCTTCTTTAAGAACATGCTCCCGTGAGAAAATCACATCGAGAAATCCATTCCATAAATTTAAAAATTTCTACAAACAGTCAAAAGCAAATTAATGAAATACAATAACATAACTACTATCAACTTTTCTACTTTCAAACTACTACCAAATCTAACATAAAGACGTAAAAAATATATAATATAAGTGAATACTTACCCCATAGTATCTGTCACAGCCTTAAGTAGGTAACTAGTGTGGATAGGTTACTTGTCATTTGGCGACTAGGATTTTAACTAAAGACTGTAATATCATTAAAAATCTTATAATTTATAATACTTCAACGGTAAAAATTTTAATACAATTTAATATAAAGCTTAACGTTAACACTCTTTCATTCACGGTGGGTAGTTTAATTCAAAGTCCATCAGTTATCTCTCAAACAACTTTTAACACATAAAATGTGCAAGCGAAGCTGTGAAATTCGAGGTCCTGGGTTCGATCCCCGGGTCGGGCAAAGTGTTATTGGGTTTTTCCATCTGTAAATCCCCAGTAGCAGTCCGGAGCCTGGATTAGTGGCCGGTTAATGGCAATAGGCTCACCCCCTATTACAGGGGACTTAAATATAACGGGCGAAATGTGGGTGTGGCTACTATAAGTGCCTCTGCCTACCCCTTCAGGGATTCAGCTATGAGCATAAGTTTAAAAAGTCTCAAACTCAATTAACAGCATACTCAAAATAGTTCCTAGGGTGCCATTCTTTAACGTGCTTATTAAAATCATTTCTGTTCGGAAAACCGTTTCCACAGTGTGAACACGTAAACTTAACATGTTCCCCGTGGATATGCGTCCTCATGTGTTGTTTAAGACTCTTCTGGTGTCTGTAAGCCTTTTGGCACAACGCACAAACATAATTCCTCTCCCCAGTGTGAGATATCATATGCTTCTTCAAAGTCGTGATGCAACTGAAACTCTTTTTGCATATTTCACACTGCGTTTTTGCTGTGTGAAACTTATTAGTATGCATAGTTAGAGTTCTGCGACTTGGGAACACGGATTTACAAACGTCACATTCAAAAGTGAACGTAATACCGTGTGTTTCTTTCAAATGCTTTAGTTTTCGGAAGTGTTCCGCGAATCTTTCAGGGCAGTGCGCGCATCGGAGCATTCTCATTTTAGTCGCTCCTTCGTGGGTCTTTTCCACGTGATATTTGAGGTTAGAATTAGTTGTGTATACTTTGTCGCATTTACTACAAGGGTACCCGCCTGGGAGGTGAATTTCTTTATGCTGTATTAGCCTTTGATGCGTCATGAAACCAGCCCCACATGTTTCACAAACCGCGTTGCTAAAATGCACATTCATATGCCGATTTAAAAGGATAAACGTTTGGAAAATTTTATTGCAAATATGACATGCAAACTGACCATTTTTGGTCGATAAATCGTACGCTACAAGCCCATTGCCTGACTCCGTGAACGGTTTCTCGTGGTCAGCTGTCAAATGTTTTCTTATGTCATCGAGATCTGTGTAGTTCTTACCACAGATACGGCACTTGAGTTCTGATATGTCAACTTTGACAGTTCTTTTTCCTTTGGGAAGTAACTCTTTCAAAATGGCCGCCTGGTTTGGTATTTCATGAGACATGCTGTGTTCTAAAAGAGCTTTAATATCGGAATACTGTTCTCTACAGAAGAAACATTTGAAGAAATATCTACAGTACACGAATGGGCGGGCTGTTGTGTTTTCAAGAAAGATGGCGGCGTTCTGTCTTTCTGACAGTGTCATCTCCCAAATACTGGACAGGGCTCCTTGTTTCCTCTTGGTGTCTTGTCCCTTTGGTCCTGAGAAGGCAAAACGTTTTGGTTGATTAGTTTCTCCATTATCTCAGGACTGGAATTCAATTCTGTTTGTATGAATTCGCATATCTATACAGATAAATAAAATTGAAGTGTGTGTTTGTAATACTAAAATAACAGCTTTTTACTAAATGCATATGAAAGTATACACGCTACTGACACTAAAAAACCAAGTTTTAAAAAATTTCTCTGTCTGTCTGTCTGTCTGTTTGTTCCGGGTAATCTCTGAAATGGCTGGACCTATTTTAACGGGACTTTCACTGGCAGTTAGCTGTTTCAACAAGTAACTTAGGCTACTTTTATTTATTAAAAATATTAGGGTTCCGCGACAATAAGGACGACACTAAATCTACGCGGGTGAAACCGCAGGGCACAGCTAGTAATAAAATAAAAAAAATAAAAAAAAAATTCAGACCTAAAAGATGCTGCTTCACTCGCAATGGCAACATTGTTTAAAGTGAGATTTATAATTAGGTGTTCATAAATAAGTATTTTAAGTATTCTTCGGGAGTTCTTAGCAAAAAAAATTCAATTTTTTTGTCTATTTTAAATATAATATTATTTCGGGTAAGAAATACAAGAGTTTTATAAAAATATTTTTTTATTTTGATTAAGTTATTCGATGTGAGCGAATAAATCTACAAAGTAACATTATTGCTAAGTGAGCATTTAAAAACATTATGTGTAAAGACAAATCTGTCTATGCAACCAATTTTTTTTTATTTAATAGACAGTAGCGCCATCTAGTGACTGGTTCGTAAAACTTTACACTATGTGTAAGACAGCAAAAATGCGTACGATCACGCCACGAAAATTCTCAAAAACTTATAGCTAAGTAAATTTAAAGCATTATAAAAAATATTCTTACATCCTTATAATATGCGACTAGGAAAGAATACTGAAAACGTACTACATTAATAATATTAAAATTTGTGCCATCATTTTTAAAGGTGACGTAACCTACTTTTTTTTTTCGTTCTCAAAACGGATCAAGAAAAAGGCCTAATCTATAACGTGGAAAAAAGTAGATACATAGCTTCTTGAGTACCATTTTTTTTATATGACGAGATAGTCACCGATTTCGCAATCCAATGTTCGCGTGGTGGCCTCGAGGTTAGAGCCGCATGCGACTCATCCCAGTTCGAATCCCAGCGGGGCTACCTATATGTTATTCTAAAAACTTATGTACAGTGATTTTACACCACGTGCTTTACGGTGAAGGAAAACATCGTGAGGAAACCTGCATATGTCTGAGAAATAATTCAAAGACGTATATATAGTGCCTGACACGGCGATGGACTCACCCTCTGTCACGTTGGCACTTAATCATATTCGGTGAAATGTGGGTGTTGAAAATTATAACACCTCTGCCTACCCCTTCGGGGAATACAGGCGTGAGCATATGTATTCGTAATCGATACTTGTAAGCGTCACCTCAAATTATTTGAATGTGATTGTATAGCGCCTCCTAGCGCACCTAGACAGTGACAGACTTATACACGTTGTGGGGAGAGCTCATGATCAGTGTCATCCCCAGCAAAGACAAGATGTTCCATTGAGGCGGGTGTCATGTCTGGGGAACACCGGCTCCAACTGTTCTAGTTGGACACTTGTATATATACTGTGTGGAGAGCTCATGATCAGTGTCATCCCCAGCAAAGACAAGATGTTCCATTGAGGCGGGTGTCATGTCTGGGGAACACCGGCTCCAACTGTTCTAGTTGGACACTTGTATATATACTGTGTGGAGAGCTCATGATCAGTGTCATCCCCAGCAAAGACAAGATGTTCCATTGAGGCGGGTGTCATGTCTGGGGAACACTGGCTCCAACTGTTCTAGTTGGACACTTGTATATATACTGTGTGGAGAGCTCATGATCAGTGTCATCCCCAGCAAAGACAAGATGTTCCATTGAGGCGGGTGTCATGCCTGGGGAGCACCGGCTCCAACTGTTCTAGTTGGACACTTGAATAAATACTACAATGCGCTTGAAAACGCTTTTTGCTCGATTTAGGTTCTCGTGTACTCAAACCTCGCATTTTTTAGCGAGTAGCGCCATCTATGTAGCGAGTTAAGAAACTCTGCAACATACCTAACTCTTATTGCAGTCACTGATCCCGTTTTCAAGCTATATTTTAAATAAATCGTGTATTTTGTATGAAAGAGGATTTCTAAAACGAATTTATTGTAACGTTATGGCAAATTCATACATTCAAGTTCCATCACTGAGAATGCCATTGCTTCATATGTTTATTAAAATCGTTACGATTATGGAAACCGTTCCCGCAATCAGGACAATTGAACCTCCACACGGGACCGTGGGCCTTCATATGCTGTCTAAGAGTCCTCTCATGCATATAGGCTTTCTGACATATCGTACAGAAGAAATTTTTCTCCCCAGAATGGCCTCGTGCGTGCATTTTCAGCAACGATTTTGTCCCAAAGCATTTCCCACAGACTTTGCATTGGATTTTCAGCGTGTGCTGTTTCGTCGTGTGCTCTGTCAAAGCACGCCGCGATTGGAACACAGACCGACATTCCTGACATTCGAATGTGAACGTTATCCCGTGAGCTTCTCTCAAATGCGTCACTTTTCTATAATGTTCGGCGAATCTCTCCAAACAGTGCGGACATTTCAGAGGTTTTATTTTCTTGGCATTATCCACTTCGTGTCTTTTGAATATGTGGTATCGAAGCTTTAATCTTGTTGTGAATATTTCGAGGCATTTATCGCATTTATGGACGCCTGTCTGATGGCCTATTCTGTGGTTGATCAACCTTTGATGCGACATGAAGCCAAGACCGCACGTTTCGCAAACAACGCTGAAATGCACATTCATATGACTATTTAACAGGAAAAATGTGTTGAACGTTTTCGAGCACTTATGACATGAGAAAAGGCCGTTATTAGTGCTTAAATCGTACGCCATTATTCCGTTTCCAGCTGAATTGAACTCTTTTTTGTGCGCTTGTATTAGATGTTTTCTCATCTCATCGAGTTCCGAGTACTTTTGCTCGCATAGTCTGCATTTAAGTCCTGATATGTCAACTTTGATCACTCTCTTTCCTTTTCTTAGATACTGCTTTAATAAAGTCGGTCTGTCTGGTGTCGTGTGGAATGATGAGTGGTTTAAGACCGCGTGTATCTCTGGGAACACTTCATTGCAGTAGAAGCATTTAAAATTGGCTTGTTTGTAGAAGAACGGTATTACTGTCGTGTTTTCTATGAATGTAGCAGCGTTCTGGCGTTCCGAGATGGTCATTTGCCAAATGCTACTCCGTGGGCCCGGCTCTGCTGTTTGTCCTGAGGAAATAAATTCTTTTTAGATCTCTTCGTCTTTTCTGTTTGGCGATTTGAGGTACCACATATTATTTTGAGAATGAAAGATTTTTCAGATCATTAGATTCTATAATGATTCGCAATGTAAAATATATCACAATTTATCAAATTATCAGACAGGTTTATGCTTATTATATATTTATTTATTTAGTTTGAATAGGTTATTTGCAATCCTCACACGACGATCGTTGATTGAACGTTGATCAGAATATTGTGCGTTTATCCATTAATATAATAACATTAGAAAAGGCAAATCATATTAAGTTATTATTTTACATTAAATACACTAAGTATGAAACCTGAACATAGGTTAAGAATACAGAGAAAACTCAATCTAATTATCAACTCAATATTTTACCAACCTAAATCTTACATTCTATTATCACACTAAGTAATTATTCTAAGGAATGTAAATCATTTTCTTTATCACTTGCAAACATCCTCGCTTTATCTATCTGTATGAGTTCTGTGTCCAAAGGACTAATTCAAACAGCGTAAGTATTCTATCCTCTCGTCTCCCACATCTGAGAGTCTAGTGCGAGTTTCATTGCCGCTGTCACAATCACCGCTTCGACTTATACGCAGATTTGTTTAGGATCGGAACAACGCCTCTGTCGGCCTAAAGATGACACTATTGTGAGCCCATACAAATCTGCGGTTACGTCAACGTGGTGACTTGTGACGGCGATTTTAAGAAAACTCGCACTAGGCACTCTGTAACCTAATTCAGAACACCATGAGCAGTATTCACATGGTCTAATAAACTCGTATGATCATCAAAATTCTGCCCGCACACGCTACAAATCTGTCCAACTTCATGACATCTGGAGTGTTCACGTAAGTTCTTTCTTCTCGCGTACGCCTTTCCGCAGACCGTGCATTTGAAATTCTTCTCCCCTGTATGAATTACCATGTGTCTGGACAAACAGTATTTGGAGAAGAACCGCGAATGGCATATACCACACTCCTGATTGCGTTCTTGGAGATGCACTGAGCGTATATGAATTAGGAGATGATATTTCAGGTCATATTCTCGTCCACACGTCTCGCAACGAAATAGGCCTGTCGTTTGATTGTGTACTATTCTTAAGTGCTTCGTTCGTTGATAGTTTGAGTTGAACCTCTCGGAACAGATAGGGCATCTTCTAGGAAACTGTTTGAGATGAACTCCTCGAACGTGAAGAGTCTTCTTAGCGGCGTTACTGAAAACTTTGTCACATTTATCGCACGCGAAATTCCCCGTTTCATGCGTTTGATGGTGACGCCTCAACAGATTGAGAGATATGAAAACAGATCCGCAAATTTCGCAGTTATAATTGTTGAAATGTTTGTTCATGTGGATGATAAGAAGCCTTAATCTCAAGAAGGTTTCGCCACAAATCTGACATACGAACGGCTCGGTGTTCAGTTTGAAAGGCACCAAGTTGTCCTGGCATGTCGTGTCTATTAATTTCCCGTGTGATACCAAATGCACTTTAAGATCTTGAAGATTTTTCGCTAAATAATGACATATTTTACATTTAAGATCGCTAACATCGACTTTGAGACTTTTCTCTCTAACTTTGTTAAGTAATTCTCGTTTTAGCTCCGTAGTAGAGTGTCCGTGTGTATGTCTTTTCAATATATCTGCATCGAGGAAGGATTCGGAACATATAAAGCACTTGTATTTATTTCCAGCGTGTACAAATGGGTATACATTAGAATTCTCAAATACAGTCAAAGCATTCTGCTTCCATGTGTCATCTCGTCTTTTACCTTTAGCCTTTACGTTCTCAACTTCAGTTTCAGCATTTAAAACCTTTATAGCATTAACTTTATCATCCGAATGTACCGGAGCATTCACGTCATTGGTATTTTTACTGTTGTATTTAAATGCCTTGTTACTCTTAGGTAGTTTCTTTCTTTCGTGATTAAGTTCCTTTTGAAGATCGTCCAATGTTTTTAGTGTTCCCAGTGGCGTCAGCTTGTTTATTTCGGCTTCAGCTTTCAGTTTAGTGGAAGAATCTGTATCTTCGACGACTCCTATAAAGAAATTCACAATATCATTGTTGGTTCTGTATGTTGGGAGGTATTTTGTTTTTTCATTAAGAGAAAATTCTGTTAAGTGTTTTTTTTAAGTGGATTTAAAAATAATAAAACGTTAGTTACTGATAATAATAATTTATTATTTCATAAATTATATCTTACTTAAAAGCACTTATTATTTATATATAAATCTTACAAATACAGAATGTATATAGTACCTATTTAAGTAGTTGGTTATTAAATAAAATATATTCAGATAATCTTCCGGTTATTCCCAGAAGGCTAGTTTCCGAACCGGTGGTAAATTCTTCGACATTCATAAGTGCCTTACCAGGGCCTAAAAATCATTTTCATTTTCCATTTTATTAAAATAAAGTAAATGCATAACTTCTAAGAGAGCAATGTATATAATTTATTAATCTATATTAGGATTAAAGTTAAACTGGTTCTGCCCTGTGGCGTTCACGTCGCTCTTATTTCAATAATTAGGCCTAGTTTCCTAACTGCGGATAAAGCTATATTATTACTGTGGTAATGATGTGTCTGGAAAAATATTAATATATACAGTTCATTTACTATCATTAAAATCCAGTCAAGGTAGTCTCAAGTTGCGAGTGCATAGCAAACTAGTTTCGTACATGCAGCAGGCTTAGACAAAATAACATTCTCTCGCGCTTGCGCTAATAGACACGATCAAAAATGTATGGTAATGACATAAATCAGTCACGTGACATATGTCATTCTGTATCGTTTCTACTAGCGAAGTGTGAGGATAATGTTACTTTGTCTACAGGGGCCTTACCATGAGCTCTTATTGCCATGATAGTTTCACTCATTTATGAGACAGATGTATGTGGCGTGTATACATCTGTCACTGTCGCACAACTGAATTATCACTGCAATAAGAGCTCATGGTTGGGCCCCAGAACCTGACATATAAACACCGCTCGAGCAATTGCGACTTATACAGGATATAGAGATGTTTCAACAGTCGAATAATCAGAGTCGGTCAACTTTCCAATCGAGTCAACCATCGACTCGCCCTGGCAATGAAATAATCGCGAGGTTTCTTCCATTGTTTCGATGCTATGATTGGTCCGAGTCAAGCCGAATATAGCCGAATAGAACCGATCGTTGGCCGACGCGATGCATCGCCGTGTTCGATGAATGGCGACTACACGAGAGTTGGACTCGCTACCATCAACTGCGATTGGAAACAATTGCGATGCATCGAGACGTTTGAACAATCGAAACGATAGCGAAGCGACCGAACTCTCGCCATCGCCATGCCGTTGTCGGCAAGGCATCCTAGGCAGTGTCAAACTGTAAGGTTTCTCAGCGTCGCACTCGACGTCGTGTGTCAGTTTTAAAGATACGAAATTAAATTTTATAGTCTACAAGCTGTGCCCCGCGATTTCTCCCGCGTAGATTTAGTTTCATGCTTTATTTTGCGGAACCTTTATATGTTTCCTAAATAATTTGCCTAAACATCAGCTATCTGTCAGCGAAAGTCCTGGTAAAATCCATCCAGCCGTTCAAGCGTGTTGTGGCCAAGGGAAATTGGGATTCATTTTTATATACAGGGTGTCGGGGAAAATAGGACAGCTGTTAAAATATGTGATAGGGTATAATTTTAGGAAGCAAATAAAATTATTAAGACGAAAATATCTTCTTCCGTTTTCGAGTAATTGACGTTCAAAGTTGACCATATCAAGACCTTATATTCGCAGAAAAATCAGCTGTAACGTAGAGTTATTCACATGAAATGTAACTACGTTTTATTTTTTTTCTCCCACTAATAAATCTTGAAATAATCCCATAAAACCATTTTTCGAAACCATTAACCTTCCCCTTTATTTAAAAAGATGAATTACCGCGTAAGTAATGTAGGTAAACGCGGCCGCGCGTTCATTCAATCGCTTAAGGCCGCGAGCTCTTCGGCCATAGCCTATAACTACGTTATCGTTGGAGCTAGATATTTTACGATTTCAATATAGTGATATATACATAAAACCCTACAACTTCTAGAAGACAACTGTTCCTTTTTCTCCGACATCCTGTATGAAACCGACGCTTAACGAGCTCTATCGTCATAAAATCAACTTGTCTTCAACCAATATCGTGTAGTCTTAAATGATCTTTCAAATTCTTCCTTCTCAAGAAAGCCATGCCACAAACGTCACATTTATGATTCTTCTCCCCCGTATGGACTACCATATGCCTCTTCAACGACTCTTTGTTACAAAACCTTTGATGACACACATCGCATTGCTGGTTTCTCTCCTGAAGATGAACCGAACGCGTATGACAAATCAGATGATATTTCAAGTTGAAAGCACGTTCACAAATATCACATTTATGAACACGAGTCGACTGATTATGTACATTTTGAAGATGTATAGTCCTTTTGTAGTTTGAATTGAACCTTTCGGGGCAAATTGGACACCGACGTGGGTACTGTTTTAAATGGACGCCTCGGATATGCAAAGTTCTTTTGTAAGGAGTCGTAAAGGATTTATTACAGCGATCGCACGCAAAACTTCCATTCTCGTGGACCTCCAAGTGCTTCTTCAGCAGACGTAAGGTCATGAAGCCAGATCCGCAAAACTCGCAACTATAATTATTGAAATGAACGCTCATGTGAATCACTAAAATTCGGACTTTGATGAAATTCTCTTGACATATCACGCATTTGTAAGCGCCGTTTTCCAAGTTCAGTTTGAACGGGATGATATTATCTTTCATATCTGGCTCGACTAGTTTATTATGCGTTTCCTTCAAGTGGGATTTCAGTTCTGAGAAGTCTTTTGGCCTGATCGAGCAGACTTTGCACATCATATCACTAACGTCGACTTTTAGCACGTTTTCTCGTTTGTTGTTCACTAATCTTTTAAGTGGCGCGAATGTGTGTGAATCTGTCATGTGCTGTCGTAACACTGGCAGTTCCAAAAAAGGTTGAGAGCACACGAAGCACTTAAACTTATTGTTTCCATAGACAAAGGGGTATACAGTCGAGAATTCAAAGATGGTTAAGGCATTTTGTCTCACATCGGGTGCTTTTGCCAATTTTGGCTTAGCGACAACTGTGGGTGAATCTTTTTCAGTTCTAACGAATTCTCTTTCGATCGGAGATGGACTGCGGGACGGCGTAAAGTTTCTAGGAGTCGGTGCTCTTTTCTGCTCGGCAAATTTGAACTTTAAGTTCAGTTTGGTGAAGTCCAAAATGGTGCCGAGTGGCTTACACAAACTGCGATCGTACTCGACTTGGAATAAAGGCACTATCCGCCTTTTTGTTCTTGATTCAGCGTTATGTTCGTCCAATCCTAGAAAAGAAACAACAGCATGTATTTCTTCATACAAAACAGATTTATGTGCTTAGTGCATTTGTGTTTTAATATCTTCCGCCATTTTGTTTTCGTTGTCTGTGGTTAGGTACTGCTATATAATAATAGTGCTTCTATATTGAAAAAAACTTAATATATTCAAGGAACAGTGCTTAAAAATAATTACAAGTAGAAAACGTAGCCCAAATCGGTGTCTCTCGGGATCGTGCCAAGAAGGCAGGAGATACTTAGTAAAATTTAAGTGATGAAAATAATAAAACATTTCAAAAATCATGCTGAATTTGGTTTATTATAAAATATACATTATACTATTCTAAGTACAGATTTCTAGATTATATTCTCGGTAATTTATATAATAAAAGAAATAGTCTTGACGTACATTCATCAACAAGAAAAAAAAAACTTAGCTTTGTGGTTCGATTTTTTTTTGATGGAATTAAGATATAGCTATCCTTAAAACTAAAATATAAACAAAGTTGCCATAAAACAAAATAAGACTAATTAAAAAAACACAACTTAGTAACGTTAATTAAGTGACCTCTTCTATCGAAGTTTACTATAAATAGTGTGCCTTTTTGATAACCGCCATATTGGCGCTGTTGTCTATAGAGAGTACGTAGCGAGTGTCCACGGAACTAATTACAGAGACGTTAAAAATTCAATAAATCTTTATTTGATCAGACTTCTTACAAAGTACTTTCAAATCCTCAAAAGGGCACAATAATACATACAGCATTATAAATGTTACCGGTTCTGAAGATTGCTTTTGTTGAAAAGAGCCCGGCAAGAAACTCAACAATTACTGTAGTAAAAAATATTTTACAATGTTGAATAGTTACAGTATTAATATTTCATGAATATAAGCCCTATGGACACAGTTCCTATGCTCAATTGTTAAAAAAAAAGTCGTGAGTGGCGCGCTTAAAAACGCCCTGTAAAAACTGCTGTTCTTAGAGACACAAAATTAAGCGTGTTCTTTCTTGAAAGGGTTTTCGGAAATTCCACACCTAAGGATATGTACGTTATGTGAAATTTAACTGAGCTAGGTCAGTGTTCATTGGAATTGCTTATCCTCAGTATGAGATACGTTCCCACGATGATGATTCTTCATATGAAGTTTCAAACTAACATTCTGTATAAAACCAACGCCACAAATCGTACACACGTGTCGTCTGTCATTCGTGTGAATCCTCATGTGATCTCTAAGCGTAAACCTTCTAGCGTAGGCCTTCTTGCAAACGGTGCATTTATATTTCCTCTCGCCTCCATGCCGTATCATATGGTCTTTTAATTCCGAAGCGGAAAAGAATTTCCAATCGCACACATCGCAAGCGTGTCTCTTTATCTTCAAATGAACCGAGTTAATATGCACTCCTAATTTACCACTTACTGTGAAAACTTTAGGACACATCGTGCATTTAAATTCTTTAAGCTTCATACCGTGGACGGACGCCACGTGTTTGTTTCGTTGGAAGTAATTACGAAAAGTTTCCGTGCATTGCGGACACCTGTGCCTTTTTACTTTTAAATGTACCAAAGCGTAATGCTCATTTTTGGCGTTAGCCGATCGAAATACTTTCTCGCAAACGTCGCACGCAAACGATCCAGTTTCGTGTGAGAACGAATGGGATCTCAACCTTTCAGGAGTAATAAAACCAGCACCACAAAGTTCACAAATGAAATTCTGGAAATGCACATTCATATGGTGATTTAGAGACTTGTAATCCTTCGATATCTCATCGCACATTGCGCATTTGAAATCTGTTCTAGTTACTTTGAAAGGGAGGATAATATTTGTGGATTTCGTGTCTATATTAAGGTGTGAATGTGTATCGCTTAGATGTTTTAGTAGGGTATTATAATCTGTTATGTTTTCGTGGCAAATCTTGCAGTTAACATCAGTAATATCTGCTTTGATAACTTCGTATTTCTTAAGTCTTGATATAGCACTGGTTATGTCTTCTATCGTCATGTTTGGATGCTCTATGGTGTTGTGTTCTCTCAGTTTTGCAGGATCTGTGAACTGATCACCACAGTAGAAGCAAATATACATATTCTTCATCCACCTGAAAGGGCATATTTTGGAATACTTTATTAAATCGGCCGCTTTCCTTTTTCTTTCTTTGAGTGTATTGTTAATGTTCATTTGAAGTTCTTCATTTCTCGATCGTTTCTGTCTGCCTACCGTATCGTTATTTGAAGTCGTGTCACTATCACCTAAAAATGAAAAACAAAATAGCGTAAGCTTTTTGGATAAGTGTGCCATTCCACCAGGGATGTGCGAGGCTGGGTGTCACAGGATGTTTGTTATGAACCAATAGAATCACTGCGCTAAAGTGTAAATATAAGCAAGCAGAACGGAATCTAAAAGTTATCTGTGTAATTAAATGTACATGATGCCAGAGTTTCTTGCCGGTTCTTCTCAGAAGGCTAGTTTCCGAACCAGTGGTAAATTCCTCGACATTCATTACGCCTTACCAGGGCCTAAACTGAATAAATAATTTTCATTTTCATTTTCAATCGAGATAATACTGATCATAATGTCAGTACCCGTTACTGACATTATGATATGGCACGTCATGGCCGTGAGCTTATTCGTCATGTTTTCTAAACTTAAATCGCCAAATCAATAATATTTGTTTCATATATCTTAAAGCACAAAAAATTGCAAGTCTCAATCTCCGTCGTTTGTTTTCTAATCTACCCACGCGACACTCAGGGGCGGATTTGATACGTTGGCTGCCCTAGGCCTACGAAAGATTGCCGCCCCCCCTATGTGCTTAATACAAAATTAAATCAACTATAGAAATTAAATTAAAAAAAATAACGATAGTCAGTAAATGATTTAATTATCTCAATCAGTATTTCAGATACTGATTCTTACCACTACGAGCAACTACTAAAAAAAAAAACACGTCCAAATTTTGCCGCCCTAGGCACGGGCCTACTCGGCCTATAGGGAAATCCGCCCCTGGCGACACTGGTGAAATTATGGCAACCCCGCAGAAGACATATTTTGACAGTAAATAAAGGAGTAAGTATATTTTAATTTCGTTCGTTAGCTTATGGTTATAATGCGACTGCGTTCGCACTGTGAGGATAGGTAAATGAAGCAATTCTATTGGCATTTGACAAACATATCCTTCGCTACGCATCCTGGCACATCTCTGGTTGCAACGCACCCGAGGTGTTCAATAAGAACATGCACTGTTCGGTCAAATATATCTTCTTAACTTATTCTTGTTATTGTTAGGAAAACGTTCAAATAATTGCTTGGAAAATCGTACGGAAATCTGATAAACTTATTAGAGATTGCGAAACAAGAAAAGCAGAATAAATCCTCTTTTTTGGAACTGGGATATCTTCCTTTAATTTGGGATTCGTTACATTTAACGATCTACAATTTTGTGTTGCTAACGAAATAAATAAAATAGTAAGAGTTCCCGAGACGCTAACCGCAACAAGTGGAGGTGCATCGCGGGGGCTGTGTTAGTTGTAAAGTTGTAACATTGTCAACCACGACCACTCTGCCAAGAGTGACCGACTAAGAAGCTAAATAATTATCCCAGTCCTTTCAACCCACCATCATCTCCCTGGCCTTATCCCATACATTGTTGCGGTCGGCGCTTGATTCAACCCGATGTGGCTGATCACCTGATTTTTATACGAAGCGACTGCCATCTGACCTTCGCAACCCCGTTTAGGAGGAAAATCTGTGATTTGGGTTAAACCAGTTGTCAGATTATTTTTAGGCCTGCTAATGACCTGTAACGATTGCCAAAGATGTTACATTGGCAACCGGGACCGACGGCTTAACGTGCTCTCCGAAGCACGGAGGGAACTCGGGCGGTCTACCATCCAACTACTGGCTAGGCGTATGGTTGCTTAACTTCGCTGATCGAATGATATGCGCAATAGCAACTGTGCCACGAGCTCCTCCAAGAGTGACCGACTAAGAAGCTAAATAATTATCAACTTTCCAAAATCATTATTTCATGTTCCAACTTTTAGAATAGCTACGAGCTCTCATTCCGAGACAACTAATATGAATGTAAGGTTTGATAGTCATGAAATAAAAATAATAATTACGTATTACAATTTATGTATTTTATTAATACGTGTTACATTATATTCAATTTAATCATTATATGAACGTATTCGTGTATTTAAAGGTTAATGTATACCCGCGACATCGCCTGTATGGTCTCGGAACATACATTTGCCGCTACCTATTATACAATAACTTAATATACAGCTGTCAAAAAATTTACAAAATGAGATCAGTTCCAAACATCCATATCCTTTATATATACAGTGTTAGAGCAATACCTATTAGATAAATAAATATTATGTATTTAATAAGTAGCTGCAAATCTTCAGTGTCAACCGTTTTGATTGCCAAACTTATTTCTGTTAATTTGGTCTAATATAATTCTGATCATCATCTGCCTGGCCTTATCCCATACATTGTTGGGGTCGGCACTTGATTCAACCCGATGTGGCTCCATGTTAGTCGCAATCAACTTATTAACTCCTTGTCCGTTATGTGCGCCTGGTACTTCGTGTATATGGGCGCGCTCAACCGAGCTGCCATCTAGTTTCAATTGTAGGAAACAAGTCTCAATTTAAAATTGAGACAGGAAACAACACTAGCTACTTTTCGTAATAATGTAATTCTTAAATTTAGGATAATAAATTGTAATTCAGATTCTAGAATTAATTAAAAGTACTAACGAAGTAGAATTTCCTATTTATATAATTTTGTAATGTAATATGAATTAAGTGGGTCACTAATGTTTTTGTTGTGTTTACACTACTGTATGACTTCCGTATGTATTATTTTAAGAAACGAGTTAAGTTAATTATGTAAAATTAGAAGTTTAATTAATGTTTCATTATTATCTAATATTGTTGTAATTATTGAATAATTTATTTTAAAATACAATTATGATTTACTTTTGTAACAAAACTGTAAACTTTATAGGGTGTTTCCGGTTCATTTTATATTGTTATTTAAAATACCTAATTAAGCTAATTAAGATGTATTTCGACTTTAGTTAACATAAAAATAATGTTTTATTGTTTTTAGAATTATAAAACCTTAATATTTAATAGTTTTGTAATAATGTGAAACACGTGGTCTTGTAATTAATAATTAAATAACTTGGTTAGTCGAGGTTGCAGTAGGTGGCATTCTTTCGCTGATCGTTGAAGAGTAAGGTTGTTAAAGAAATATAATTATTTATCCTGCTGTGTTCCTTATTTTTCTTGACGATTACAATGGATCCTGGGGCGAACTCCGGTGAGGCGCCGACAGCAGCGGTGGGATCGCAGCCCGGTGATCCCGGACCACCACGTCAACTGGAGCCAACTTTCACCATGGAACAGGTCATGAGTCTTGTTAATTCTATTACGAAACAATCGGCAGCTAGTGCTGTGACCGCTGCCCTCTCATCTGGTTCATTGCCATCGCGTCACCATCACGATTTTTACTTGCCGCCTTTCGACCCCGATGAAAGATCTCATGATATTAGGGATTGGTGTGCTCACGTGGACGAAACGATATCAAAATTCAACATACCTTCATACGAGGCCCGCATGAAAGCTATTTTACAACTAAGAGGAAGAGCAAAAACATGGGCTGACACGTGGTCGCTGAGTTCTACCACGTGGGACCAAGTTAAATGTGAACTAATCCAAACGTTTGGCAGGGAATTCCGGTACGCGGACGACGTTCAGAAGTGGAGAGCCTTCACTTCTGATCACGCGTCGAGTTACGCTGAATACGCTACAAAGGCCTGGACGCTGTTCAAGCGAGTCCGACCTGAGGCTTCGGATGCGGAGGTGCTTGATGCTGTGGTGACAGGTATTTTTCCAGAATTTATTCGCTCAGATTTATTACGTATTACGCCAGAATCATTGCCCAAATTAATTTCTGTTTTGAAAACTTATCGCAAACGCAAGCTAGAACCGTCCATAAAACCAAGTATCGATCATCATGACTGCAAAAAACCACGTTTTGCTGAATACAGTGTTTCTAAAAGGGATCATGTTGTTAAATGCTATAACTGTAATAAGGTGGGTCATGTGTCTCGTGATTGTAAGGAAATAAGGGTGGTCCCTAAGGCCAACCCAGTGCCGATGCAAAATAATAATAATCAACCCAATAAACCAGGTCCTTCTAGTAACTCGAATATGGCTAAAAATATTGAGTGCAGGTATTGTCATCGTCCAGGTCACGTTGAAAGGAATTGTTTTCGTCGGCAGAATGATGAGCGCCTCAAATCAATAAACAAGTCTGTAAACTATTGTCAATCCTTAGAACGCAGTCTGATTACTGTAGAAATAGGTGATAAGGGTTATTCGTGTCTTTTTGATACTGGTGCCGACTGTTCATTAATTAAAGAAAGCGTTTCTCTTTCTGTACCCGGCAAACGTAAATGTGTAGACGTTACCTTTTCGGGCATTGGTGGTTCACCAATAAAGTCAAATAGAAGCATCACCTCTGTAGTGAAAGTAGACGGTATTTATGTAGAGCTAGAATTTTATGTAGTTGGTGATACTCGCATGAAATTTGATATCCTTATCGGATTCGACCTTTTGAATGTGCCAGGTCTTAGCGTGACACTGAAGAAAGACAGTATTTCTCTAAAGCGTGAGCTTTTTATTAACAACGTTTTGCTTGATGTTGACCCGACTTTGAGTCTTGATACTGATATAAGCGATCCCCAACAACTTAAAATATTACGGGAAATACTTACTAAATATAAAGATAATTTTACAAGTGGGAATCGCGTTTCACAAGTGAAAACTGGATCTTTACAAATTAGATTAAAGAATCCGGACAAAATAGTACAGCGACGACCATATAGACTGTCACCTGTGGAACGTGAAAAAGTTAAAGAAATAGTTCAGGATTTGAAGAGTAATGGCATCATACGAGATAGTTCATCTCCTTACAGTAGCCCTATTTTACTAGTCAAAAAAAAGGATGGTACTGACAGGCTCTGTGTCGATTTTCGCGAGCTTAATGCCAATACTCTCAGAGATCACTTTCCTTTACCGCTTATAGCAGATCAGATCGATAAGTTAGGAAAAGCACGCTATTTTACCTGTTTAGATATGGCTGCAGGTTTTCATGGTATTCCAATTTCACCCGATTCGATCGAAAAGACCGCTTTTGTGACCCCCGATGGTCAATTTGAATACTTGCGTATGCCTTTTGGTCTCTGTAACGCGCCGTCGGTTTATCAACGTGCTATCAATTCGGCATTAGGAGAACTTAAAGATAATATCGCGTTAGTTTATGTTGATGACATTCTGGTAATATCCGAAACAATTGACGAAGGTTTGCATAATCTAAAATTAGTACTAGATCGACTAACGCAAGCTGGTTTTTCCTTGAACGTTGCCAAATGCTCTTTTCTTAAAACGCAAGTAGAATATTTAGGAAACCTTATAGAAAACGGAACCGTTAAACCTAGCCCACGGAAGATCCAAGCCTTGGTCAATTCACCCATTCCTAAGAGTCCCAAAGAAGTCCGTCAGTTTAATGGATTAGCTGGATATTTTCGGAAATTTGTGCCTAACTTCTCCTCGATAATGGCTCCCCTGTACGAGTTAACAAAGGCGAACGTTCCTTGGCGTTGGACAGATCGTCATGAACTTGCAAGACGCGAGGTCATTAATCGGCTTATATCTTCTCCCCTTCTGACTATTTTCGATCCCTGTTTACCCACAGAGCTTCACACCGATGCCAGCTCTCTGGGGTATGGCGCCGTGTTAATTCAAAGACAGGATAAAAATCCATTGGTAATTGCTTATTTTAGTATGCGGACGACTGATTGCGAGAGTAAATATCATTCGTATGAATTGGAAACCCTCGCAGTTGTAAAAGCAATTAAACATTTTCGCCATTTTCTACACGGGAGGGCTTTTAAAGTCGTGACGGACTGCAACTCTTTAAAAGCTTCCAGTCATAAGAAAGAGTTGACTCCCAGGGTACATCGATGGTGGGCTTATTTACAGAATTTTGATTTTCAAATTGAATACCGTAAGGGAGACCGCCTTGCTCATGCAGACTATTTCAGTCGCAACCACGTAGATACTGAAAAATCCGTTCGAACTGTCAGTGTCGCTCTACCACCAAAATCGCCTACTCAGGCCTTAAAATTCCTAGTCAACTCGCTTGACCACAATTGGCTGCTCATTGAGCAGAAACGCGATCCTATCTTAAGTAAAATTGTTGATCAATTAAAAGGAGACTCTATTCCCAAATCTATTGCCGATACTTACATCATTACCCAAGATAAATTATTGAGGCGTAAAGTCCAAATTGATAATAAAACTCATAAGCTCATTATTGTCCCTGCTAGATACAGATGGAATCTTATCAGTCACTATCATAATTCTCTTCAACATTTTAGTTGGGAGAAAGTTCTTGCTAAATTACGTGAACAATACTGGTTCCCAAATATGTCGCGGCTGGTCAGAAAATTTGTAGAGAACTGTGTTAGTTGTAGAGTTCGGAAAGGTGTTTCGGGTGCTCGACAGGTTACGCTACATCCAATCGACAAAGTCCCAATTCCTTTCCACACTGTCCACGGCGATATTACTGGACGAATGAATGGCCAGCGAAACGTAGCGGAATATGCTTTTGTTTATATAGATGGTTACAGCAAATACGTTCACATGATCTATACAAATGACCGCACTACGGAAACCGCAATTAAGTGCTTTCAAATTTTTATATCTATTTTTGGCACCCCTACGTTATTTATTACTGATCAAGATAAAAGCATGACATCCACAGAGTTCAAAAGTTTTTGCGAACGTTATGGTATTCAGCATCATGTGGTGGCAAAAGGCGCTAGTAGGGCGAATGGACAGGTAGAGCGCCTTATGAAAGTAATTAAAGACAATATGTCGGTTGTAGAACTTGATATGCCTTGGCACTCGGCTATTCAGGATTTACAATTAGCTATAAATTGTAGTGTATCCAAAAGTACCGGCAAAAGTCCACTGGAAATTTTACTGGGAAAGAAATGTTCACCACCGAGTATTAAGTTATTACAAGTTGATGACGATGTACTAACTGATGATCTAGAATCAATGCGAGCGGCTTGCAAGGATAGGATGGACGAGCGATCCCTTCAGGATAAGTCTCGTTTCGATAAAGGTAAAGCTAAAGTCAAACCTTATAAAGTTGGCGACTTTGTTCTACTTCGGCGCCATGAACGCCACACCACTAAACTCGGTCCCAAATTTGAAGGGCCTATGGAAGTTTTAGAAATCTTGCCCAATGACAGATACAGACTAAAACATGTCAATCTCCGCGGTTGTTCAGAAAAAATTGCTAGTCATGATTCCTTGCGAGCTGCTCCCCTTGCACAATATGACCCTTTTGAAAGTGACTCTGACTCTGAGCAGTCGGCCGTATGGGCGAATAACGATAATTCTGGAGTACCTGTTGAATCACTATCTTCCGCCACTGCATCCGCTAATAACTGTGGGAACATACCAGTTAATTTGGGGGCATCCACTTCCAATAATTAGCCCCTGCTTTATTTTATTGTTGGTTCCTATCCAAAATCCTTCCTTTCGCGCTGGCTGGCCACCATGCGCATCCTTTATACCGGTCTTAGAGGCTATAGCCCAAGAAGGGTGATTGCCTATTTTGATGATGGCTAGACCCCAGGATGGGTGATTGCCTGTTTTGATGATGGCTAGATCCCGGGAAGGGTGATTGCCTGTTTTGTTGATGGCTAGATCCCAGGATGGGTGATTGCCTGTTTTGGTGTGGGTAGATCCTAGAATGAGATTGCTAGTCTCAAGAATGATTTATGTTTATGAGTGTCAAAGTATTGTTTTTGACGAAATGTTTACTAATTAATCAAGGCTGTAAAGTTACCATATTATTTGTTAAGTTATCATTTACAAGTTAAGTGTTTATCCTTAAAACAAAAGAGAACCTTGTTATAAGGAAATATGAGATTGGTTTGATTTGATTATGTAATTGTGTGTACATGCAATCTTATATGATTTTCAATTCTGTCAATGATTTTCTAAATTTGTAAGCGCAGAGAACGCGCTTGAGTCAGTATGGCCGTATGGGCGCGCTCAACCGAGCTGCCATCTAGTTTCAATTGTAGGAAACAAGTCTCAATTTAAAATTGAGACAGGAAACAACACTAGCTACTTTTCGTAATAATGTAATTCTTAAATTTAGGATAATAAATTGTAATTCAGATTCTAGAATTAATTAAAAGTACTAACGAAGTAGAATTTCCTATTTATATAATTTTGTAATGTAATATGAATTAAGTGGGTCACTAATGTTTTTGTTGTGTTTACACTACTGTATGACTTCCGTATGTATTATTTTAAGAAACGAGTTAAGTTAATTATGTAAAATTAGAAGTTTAATTAATGTTTCATTATTATCTAATATTGTTGTAATTATTGAATAATTTATTTTAAAATACAATTATGATTTACTTTTGTAACAAAACTGTAAACTTTATAGGGTGTTTCCGGTTCATTTTATATTGTTATTTAAAATACCTAATTAAGCTAATTAAGATGTATTTCGACTTTAGTTAACATAAAAATAATGTTTTATTGTTTTTAGAATTATAAAACCTTAATATTAAATAGTTTTGTAATAATGTGAAACACGTGGTCTTGTAATTAATAATTAAATAACTTGGTTAGTCGAGGTTGCAGTAGGTGGCATTCTTTCGCTGATCGTTGAAGAGTAAGGTTGTTAAAGAAATATAATTATTTATCCTGCTGTGTTCCTTATTTTTCTTGACGATTACAATGGATCCTGGGGCGAACTCCGGTGAGGCGCCGACATGTACCATATCATCATCTCCCTGGCCTTATCCCATACATTGTTGGGGTCGGCACTTGATTCAACCCGATGTGGCTCCATGTTAGTCGCAATCAACTTATTAACTCCTTGTCCGTTATGTGCGCCTGGTACTTCGTGTACCATATCATCATCTCCCTGGCCTTATCCCATACATTGTTGGGGTCGGCACTTCATTCAACCTGATGTGGCTGATCACCTGATTTTTATACGAAGAGACTGCCATTTGGCCTTCGTAACTTTTTCACGCGGAAAATCGGTAATCTAGGTTAGTTACTAGTTGCCAGACTCTCAAGTCTGACCTCCGACTGACTTGTAACTATTGCCAAAGATGTTAAATTGTTAACCGGGACCGACGGCTTAACGTGCTCTCCGAGGCACGGAGGGAACTCGGGCGGTTTCCATCCTACTACTGGCTTGGGTTAGGGTTGCTTAACTTCACTGATCGACTAACATGCGCAATAGCAATTATGCGAGCTCCTCTGTAATATTATTAAAATATATCCTTCAAATGCGTAGGATGATGCACGCGCATGTGTTGTTTCAAACTGCAGTTTTGTATAAACGACTGGCCGCAAACGGGACACACAAATCTCCTGTCATTATTGTGAATCCTCATATGCTCTCTCAGAGTCTTTAACCTGGCGTAAGACTTCTTGCAAACGTCGCATTGATAGATTCTTTCTCCTCCATGCTTTATCGAGTGTTCCTGCAGCTCGTAGTTTGAGAAGAACTTCATTCCGCACACTGTGCAAACGTGGTTCCTCTCTTGCAAGTGTTGGGACCTGATGTGAGCTGTGCGTTTGCTGCACAAGTCGAACACTTTAGGACAAGAGGGACATGGGAAGGTCACACTCTTTTCCCCGTGAACTGTGTTTAAATGCTTTAGCCTATGCTTATAGGAGACGAATTTTTCATCGCATATTGGACATTTGTAGCGTTTGTTTGAGCGATGGACTTTCATTATGTGACTGTGAACGGACGCGTACGAAGGAAACGTGTGCGAGCAAAACTTGCAAGGGAACTCTCCCCTCTCGTGAGTTTTGGAATGATTCACCATTCTCTGTGAAGTGGCGAACCGTTTTCCGCAAGTTTCGCAGACGTAGTGCGAGTAATGATCGTTCATATGCTTGTGGAGACTTAGAAACACCTCGTACCTCTTCCCACATATTTGACAAAAATGGACATCCTTACTCAATTTGTAGGGTAAAACGCTCTCCCCGTATTCCGTGTTAATCACCTTTTCATGCTGTAAAAGGTGGGTTTTCAGGGTTGCGTAATCCGGTATATAAACCCGGCATATCCTGCACGTGGTTGTTGTAAAGTCCATCTTTAAAGGTTCGTATTTGCGCGGTTTTAGTAACTGCTTTACATCCGAATGGTACATTGTGTTGTGCTCCCTCAATTTCTCTGGTTCTAGGAAGGATGTTTTGCAGAAATAGCACAAGTACGTCCCTTTCCTATACTTGAAAGGGTACGCTGTGCTAGACTCCATGATGATGGCAATGTTTTTTCTGAAGGCAACGCGTCGATCGGCGCCAGAGTCCCGTGCTGTGACACGCGCCTTCCTACTCTCCTCAAACTCCACATCCAATTCTGCTTTTATTATCTCTTCTGTTTTAATTCCTAAAAATAGAAAAACATCCGATCAAGGTTCTTCACATACGACATCCTTATTAAAATGTTATGCGGTGGCTACATCTCTAAGTAATATGGCAAGACCGCGTGAAAATCAAAATACGGATTTCTTTCGAGTAATTTGTTATATTGGATTATAAATAAAACATGCTCACGCTATCCCAAAAGGGTGTGCAGGGTCGCCAAAAAGATATGCGCCAAAGAGTATAACCAGGTTTGGTGTAGTTATAACATAATAACACCCACGTTTTATTGTGTCAACTAAACATATCGTGAGTCACCGTTTTAGACACTTTTTCCTGCACCGTAAAAGCTCGAGGTGTAAAATAACTGCGCTTACGTATTTAGACAAAGTAATTGTCATAGACCGCTGGAATTTGAGCAGGCGACTAATCGAACCACACGAACCTTACATAGGTTTGACAAAAAGCTTTATATACATTTTCGGCTGCTTGGTAGTCCGATCTCCGAATTGGTTACATCGATTTTGATGGAAAACTTAAAAATTATCTTTTTTTGATAAGACTTTTAACAAAGTACTTTCATATCGTCAGAATGACATAATTATACTGGAATATACATGCTACCGCCAGGTTCGGAAGGCAGAATAGGCTAATTTTATTTTGGAATAAAAACGCGATAAAAATGACTATGAAATTTGGTATACGGGTTGAAACCGCGATGCACTTTAGCAGTTTTTATACCTAACCTTGGATATTCTATGTATTAAGTATATCTCTTAGCAAACTCTTTGGAAGAGGGTCAAGTATAATTCACTTAATTCTCAACAGAAATAAATCACGGCATATTTTAGAATATTTTTATTGAAATTTAACCCACACGTGCTGTCTTAACGTCTTCATTCGGGTGATGCGTCCTTATATGGCCTTGAAGACTACATTTCTGTACGTACGCATTATTGCAATACTGACAGACAAATCGTTTATCATTATCATGTATCCGTAAGTGTTGCCTCAAAGTCTTCTGTCTAGCATACGCCTTACTACAAATATGACATCGGAACTTCCTTTCGCCGCCATGTTTCACCATATGACTTTTCAACTGAGCTGACGTCGTGGTCTCAAACCCACAAACAGTGCATGCGAACTTCTTTTCCTTTAAATGCACTAGCTGTATGTGCTTGGTTCTTAAATTACACATCGTAAAAACAGAAGTGCACAAATGGCATCGGTATTCCACTTTCTTATCGTGAGTTATTCGTAAATGCTTCAGTCTATCCGAATAGCTTCTGAATCCATCGTTACAATAAGGGCATTTATACCTCATTATACGGTCATGTGTCGTCGCCATATGACTTATTCTCAACAATCGAGAACTAAACTCCTTGTTGCATTTCGTACATTTGTACACCTTGCCACTTGTCTCGTGGGTGTGAAGATGTGCTTTCAAATTAGGCGCTGTGGAGAACGATTTGCCGCAAGTAAAACATATATGACTAGGGAAATGAACATTCAAATGACTGTTCAACTTTGAGAACAGTTCAAAACTAGAATCGCAGTTTACGCAACGGTATTCTTTCCCTGTAATCAAATACGCCGTAACGCCTAAGCCTTGATGTTTATTAATACTCTTATAATGCTTCAGGATCAGATGATCTGCTAAGGTATCAACATCAGGCATGTCTGTCAGGCACAATTCGCATCTCAGATCGCTAACTTCTATTTTAATGTTGGAGAAAGTGCGTGCGAATCTTAACGCTTCCAGTTTATTAGGATGCGCATCAACATGGCCTTTCACTCCAGATATATCGCCAAAAGTGGCTGAACAGTATGCACAGGCGAATGCACCTCGCTTCCACCTAAAAGGGCAGACGTTAGAGCATTCTAATATGATACCAGCGTTATCTCTGTGATCGTTAAACTTGAACTTCGGTCTCCATTTATATTTGGTTTCGGCGTTTCCTAAAAACAAAAGAAAAATCAATTGTACCTTACAACTGGGTTATTAAGACTCTTTTATTGTGTCTTTAGCGCTTTAAATTCCCTATTAAGGTGTGCAGGCATCGGTATCATTATTCACTTTCATCAATACATATATTTTCTACACAAATATTATAAAGTGGAAAGATTTGATTGTTTTTTTGTTTGTTTGCATTGAATAGGCTCCGAAACTACTTGAAAATTCTTTCAGCAATGGATAGTTACATCATCAGCGAATAACATAGGCTATATTTTATCCCCGTACTCCCACGGAAACGGTAACTACGCGGGTGAAGCCACGTGACGTCTGCTATTATTTCTGACAACGAGAATTGTGAGGGTAACTGCGCAAGTATTTTATTCGCGTCAAACAGACAGTCAGAGAATAACTCATGAAATGACTAGTGCGCATCGAAGCTCAGCGCTCAAAGCTCGTGACGGGACCTATAATCAGGAGAAAGCTTAAAAATGAAGGTCCAGTTACAAATGAATTAGATTGAAATACTAGTTTATTTCTTAGAAACGCCGTGGTGGTCTCGGGGTTTGAGCAGTCGCCTGCTACGCAAGCGACGCAAGCTCGAATCCCAGCGAAGCCTGCAGCAATGAGTTTTTCTAAAAACTTATGTGCAGTGATTTCACACCACATGCTTTACGGTGAAGGAAAACATCGTGAGGAAACCTGCATATGTCTGAGAAGTAATTCAAAGTCTGCCACGTTGGGACTTAATCATATTCAGTGAAATGTGGGTGTTATTGTTACAACACCTCTGCTTACCCGGGGCCCTTCTGGGATGGCGTGAATATTTTTTATTATTTCTTAGAAACACACTATCCCTACTAATATTCTAAACGCGAAAGTAACTCTGTCTGTCCGTTATGCTTTCCCGCTTGAACCTCTCAACCGATTTTGATGAAATTTGGCACAGACAATCTTTAGACCCTGAGAAAGGACATAGGCTACCTTTTATTTATTAAAAATATTAGGTTTCCGCGACCATAAGGATGAAACTAAATCTACGCGTGTGAAACCGCGGGGCACAGCTAGTTTCACATAAAACGACGTGCGACGTAATAAGAATTCTATTCGACTCTTTTTCAGCCTTCACGTGTTCCTTGCTCCCTTAGACCAACCAAATACAAATACACAAACAAACAAAATAAAACAATCGGGAAAGCCGTTCCGGAGGAGATTTTTTACAAAACCTTGATGCGAGAATTATAATTGAAGATAGATTTGTTTGATAGGGTGGTGGCAGAATACCAGTGTTTTGGTCGTAAGAGCAAAGCGATACACTGAGCCATGGCCTATTTGCACCACTGCAGCGCACTGTCCTATTGCTAGACCTAAGTTCCATTGTTATCGTTTACTTATTTACTATTAATGTTTATTTTGTAGGTCTTCATCATTGTAGTTTTGTTTAACTTATTAGTGTGTGGCAAATAAACCTTTTATCTATCTATTTACCGTTCCTTCAAACAATCTTTTGCATCTGCGTATGAGTTTTTTGATGCCTCGTAAGTTTGGATTTGCTGATGAAAAGTGAAGAACAATATGAACACTCATAGCGCTTCTCCACAGTAGTATGGGCTTGTTTAAAATGCCCAGCGCGTTTGGAGCTGGTCTCAAACGACTTTTCACAAGCACTGCAATCATATCCCTTCCTTTGTTGACCGTGCACGTCTTCTAAATGCTTCACTCGAACGTTATAAGCAGTGAATACTTCAGGACATCTAGGACACGCGTATCTAACGCCTTTTCTGTGTACCCGCATTCTATGACACATACGAGCTGCTCTAGTTTCCAATATGTCCTCGCAATCTCCACAGGGAAAGCTGCCTTTCTCGTGGGACTGTACATGTTTCCTGAATCGTGATTTGGACGCGAACGCCTTGCCGCATTCGTCACAAATATAGTTTTGGTAATGTGTATTCATGTGTTCGTTAATTTTCGAGAAGTTAGTGAAGTGGAGAAAGCAAATTTGGCAGTAGAAGTCCTGTTCGTCCAGTCTAAAGGGTAGGACTCCATCGCTGTATTCCTGATTCACATTTTTACCGTGACACATTAAATGCTGTTTCAAAGGCTCCAAGCCACTAAGTAATCTATTACACAACCTACACGCCAGTTCTGCTATGTCAACCTTAACCATATTATTTTCAGTTAGTTTCTCGAATATTTTCTTTGTTGGAATTTCAGCTGAGTGGTTCAATTTAACATGGTTTCTAAGGGAGGTGACGTCAACAAATTTGACGTCGCAATAGGAGCAGTAAAAAGCACTGTGAAACCATCTGAAAGGCCACGCGGTAGAACATTCTAGAATGGTTAAGGCATTACGACGCATCATCGTTTTGGATATGCGTTTCTCCGATTCTTCGGGTAGTTCGTTATTAGCGCGACGTCGGCGGCGCATCTGGCGCGCGCTAACTACCTCCTTTAGCTTCCTATTGCGTCTACCCGCAGTTACGACCCCCTCCGCTTCGTTAGCGGAACCTAAAACAAAAATGCCAATTTACCAACTCAAATGTTAAGACCAACCCCAAGTATTTTCATGCATTCCACCGTCAGTGTTAATATAACGATTTTATTTTATATAGAAGTTAAAAATATATTTTACGGTTTATTTCGATTCAGCCTACATTTCTTGATGAATGTTGTGCACAAGTCATCATAAAATTCTAAGATAGAATTAAAGTAAACTGGGGGTAATTTTTCGGCCCAAACAGAATAAAGTAATGTTTATGGTAAGAACATCAAACTTCGAAATATAAAAAACGAAAATACTTCCATAGACATTTATTAAAAAACAATACTGTTATATCAAAAGGACTTGAAAACTTCACATTTCTTTCCTAGAAATTTTAACATCATTAGGAACCAAACACGCCAGTTCTGGATGCGCCGTGCTCAAATGTAGCACCAATTGATTTTTCTGCTTGAACACAGTCCCACACCACTTGCAGTTCATGTCCTGAAGCTGATGAGTCTTGAGATGTGTCTTCAACGCTCTGTTCCTCGGAAACGACTTGCCACACCAGGAACAATGGAAATTCTTCTCATCCGAATGCCTCACCATGTGCCTTTTAAGTTCGTAGTTAGTTTTAAACTGCCATTCGCAAAGAGTGCATCCAAAATCGTGCTGCGGTGGTAAGTGGACCGATCTGACGTGTAAAGCTCTTTTCCCACTGGTTTTAAAGGTCATAGCGCAATGAGAACAGCTATAGGACACTCCATTTTCTCGATGCGCTTCCTTCAAATGAGTCATCCTGTCGTAATAGCCGTCGAATCTGATATTGCAATGAGGACACTCGTAGCGAGGGCCTTTAGCATGCGCTGTGGCTTTATGCGAATCTCTAGCAGCGCGCATAGTAAAAATCCTTCCACATTCATTGCAGGGGAATGACCCTGAGATATGCACTTCAGAATGCTTTCTCAACCTCGGGGCAGTCATGAATCCTTTACCACAAGTAGCGCAAATGTAATGTTGGTAATGCACATTCATATGTTCGTACAACTTTAAGAAGTTATTGAACTTTTCGCCACAAAGAACGCATTTCCAAGACTCCTTGTTTAGGGAGAACGGTAGGACCCCATCGGGATGTTTTCCGTCAAATTCGAAACCATGTTCCGGTAAATGTTCCCGCATCTGCGCGACATTTGAGAACGGTACGGAGCATAGCGCGCATACAGCGTCAGTTACATCAACATTTATCAAAGGCATCTCTTTAAATTTATTGTAAATATCCTTTGTACTATGCAAAGAGGAGCAAAATCTAACATGTTCCCTTAATATTTTGCAGTCAGTGAAATTCTCTTCGCAGTAAGCGCATTTGAATCTGTTTTTCTTCCAACGGAAAGGATATAAGGTCCAGCATTCCAAGATGGCGGCCGCGTTCTTTTTCGTCAATATTCTAGCTTCGGCTCTCGCACTCCTGCGGTACTTCGGTTTCTGGGCACTCAATTCAGAAACATTCGAGTCTGTTTCAACTTTAATTTCATTTCTCGTTTTGCCACGTAGTCCTAAAAATAGAAAATTGTCTTGTCAATTTCTTGAAACACACTTCCCGTTCGGACAAGTCATTGTGTTACTTTAGAATTGTCTGTTAAATCAGCGTGCATCAAAGATGTAGCAAAATTGATTTGGTTTTATAACAACGCGTTAATTTTGATAATGTACGGAGAAAATATCGAATGTCTTAAGGTCCTAATATAGTTAAGTATAAATTTAATTCAGTTCTATTCTAAGGAAGATTAAGGACTAACTAATAAAACACAGGTTTATCTGGAAGAATTTATATCGCACCAAGATTATAATAAATTACATAATAAATTAATACTTAATCACTCTCACAATCACATACATAGCTTTCAACGCTAATATATATGAGACATACAATATTTATTCTATAGCATTTCATTCCAACAATAGAATTATGCCTGTACTTTTGTATAATTGTTTTTATATTTGTTTGCTGTCTTCAAATATGTTGATTTATATAATATTATGTTTCGACGGAACATAACTTTCCGAATACTGGATTCTAAATCATACTAGATGAGATACCTATAAGGTAATTTCTGCAGATTTATTACAACTTGAGATTCGACACTAACATAAACCATTAAAAATAATATTCGAGATCGGTCTAGTAATCAGATCTAGTTAAAGGCATTAATAACTTAATTTGTTTCTCAATGAGCAGCTTTTTAATAGTGGAAGAAATTCCACAACCGATTCAGTTAGTTAAAGTACAAAGCATTGCCTCTTAAATATTTGTACGACAAAAATTCTGCAGCTTATGAACACCAGAGAACCTAGTGCGAGTTTTCTTAAACGAGTTTTTCCGTCACAAGTCACCGCGTTGACGTAAACGCAAATTTGTATGGGATCAAAATAGTGCCATCTGTGGGCCGATGGCGCTGTTTTGACAGACTTGTGACGGCGGCAGTGAAAAACTCCCACTCTGCAATGCCAAGGGAAAGTCGCATTAACATCGCGTTAACATGGCCAACCTTTAGAGAATAGAATATACGATTTAAAGAAAGACGAATGAATTCAAGCACTACCTGTAAGGTAGCATTATTTTGTTGCGATCTTCTTTAGGCAATACATTGGCCAGTAGGGCAGCTCCGCGATCCTATTACCGGGACCCCTACTCTACTAGCGTCACCTACAATATTTGTACGAGATATTTTAGTTCTACACGTCACCGCTAGGAGGCGCTGTGCAATTCCTCATACTCATAGATTACGAGAACGGTGGTCAAATCGTGATAGGGGTACTGCCTAATTTAATACTGCTGGATTTTTTTACGATAACTATATACAAAACTAGCTGTGCCACGCGGTTTCACCCGCGTAGATTTAGTTTCTTTCTTATTGTCGCGGAACCCTAATATTTTTAATAAAAGGTAGCCTATGTCCTTTCTCAGGGTCTAAAGATTGTCTGTGCCAAATTTCATCAAACTCGGTTGAGAGGTTTAAGCGGGAAAGCGTAACAGACAGACAGAGTTACTTTCGCATTTATAATATTAGTAGGGACTAGCTGTGCCCTGCGGTTTCACCCGCGTAGATTTAGTTTCATCCTTATAGTCGCGGAACCCTAATATTTTAAATAAATAAAAGTAAAGCCTAAGTTACTCCTTGAAACATCAGCTACCTACCAGTGAAACTCCCGTTAAAATCGGTCCAGCCGTTTCAGAGATTACCCGGAAGAAACAGACAGACACACAGAAAGACAGAGAAAAATTTTAAAACTTGGTTTTTCAGTGTCAGTAGCGTGTATACTTTCATATGCATTTAGTGAAAAGCTGTTATTTTGGAATTACAAACAGACACTTCAATTTTATTTATCTGTATAGATGTATAGATATTCTTGAAATTTAGGACTACAATTTAAGAAATATGAAAATGCTTTTTCGAAATATGTTTATCAAGGGTCAACTTCGTCGCGAATGCTCTAGAACAGCTCCCACAAGGGTACCCGTACTCCGTCTCCTTCTTATTACGGTGGGCTTTGACATTATGGTGGTATTTCTGCGACCTCGTCTTAAACGTCATATGACAAGTCGTACATTCATACATCTCCGCACCAGGCTTGTAATTATGGAACTCCATTAAGTGTCTTTTCCGAAGTTCCCATGTCGCAAATCTTGGTTTCTCTTTGCAATAAATACAGGTATATGGTAAGGTTGTGTGTTGCGTCTTAATGTGTATATTTCGTTCTTCTAAGGACGAGAAAGTAGCTACACATCGACTGCAGGTGTATTTGTTGTCGTGAGGTATCTTGATGTGAGCTATCAAAGCTGATTCCGTAATGAAACCATCGCCACAAGTGTCGCAGACATAATTTTGGTAGTGTTCCGATGTGTGTTTCTTTAAAGAAATGAAATCTGCAAATTGTATTTTACAGATAGCGCATTTCCAATTAGTACCGTCGTTCAGTTTGAACGGTATCACTCCGGGTTGAACGTCTGCGTTGATTGGTTGCTTGTGATCGTTTTTCAAATGTGCTATCAGGTCGTCTAGTGAGTCAATTCGCATGAAGCACAGCTTGCATTGAAGATCTGTTATGTCCACCTTTAAGAATTCCTTTCTAAGTTTTCTATTGAATACTAGTTGTATGTCAAAATTCGCGTGTCGAGCTGCCATGTGGGTTCTTAAACCATTCGGATCATTCGACTGCACCCTGCAAAAGATACAGTTGAAATTCTGCCCCCAAGTCCTAAAAGGAGATGCTGTGGAGCATTGTAGAATAATCTCAGTATTACTCTTATGTTTCAAAGATTTCCCGAACCGCGGCTTGTACGTGGACTTGTAGCATTTGAAGTTGCGTTCGTGCTGCCTTAACCCGTGTTCCGAAAGGAATGTAGCTCCACATTTTTCGCATGTGAATATCTTCACGTGACTCCTCAAATGGCCGTTGATTTGGGAGAACTCCGTGAATGTTTTGTCACAGTCGAGACACATCCAGAGTCCTGTCGGTCCTTGTCGATAAGGCAACACGCCGAATGGTACGTCAAACTTGACAGAAATACCGTGGTCTTTGGACAAATGTGTCATTAGTGTCTCCACGGTTTGTGCATCCAGCGGACAGAGCTTGCATTTCATATCTGTTATATCAATTTTAAGTGCATCAACGACTTTATAGAAAGCGCTGTTGTAATCAGCGTTAGCGTGATCCTTTTTAACGTGATCTCTAAGTGCAGCCATTGGTTGGAACTCATCATGGCAGTAAGAGCACACAATTCTGTTAAAACGTGTTTTAAATGGTATGGCGGTCGAATGTCTAAGTATGAGTACAGCGTTTTGTCTTTGTGGATTCTGGTTAACGCTCCTTTCGAACAATCTCTTTTTGGGCTTACTTTCTCTTTCTCTAAGCCCGTGAATATCCTTTGTGGACCCTAAAAAAAGAAAAGAATTCCATCATTATTATATTCCAGTACATTCGAGTCCGCCTTATTATTTAAATCTTAATCGTCCTGAAAATGTTAGGGTTATACGTCGAAGTGCTTTTTAGCCATATGCCTTTCCAAAAATAGTTTAGTAGTAAATGCTTTTGGGCAACTCGGACATGGATAGTTAAGATCGGTGTCCTTTTTGATCCTGTGTGTCCTTGCCATGTGGTTATACTTCCCAGATCTAGTCTTAAAGGACTTCTGACATGTCGCACATTCGTACTTGTCGGCTCCTGTTTTATAATTGTGCACTTCCATAAGATGTTTCTTACGCAGTTCCCAGTTAGCGAAGCGAGGCTTATCCTTGCAATAAACACACATGTAAGGCGTATTTGTGTGTTGAGTCTTTATGTGTGCGTTTCTCTCTTCCAAAGTGGAGAAGGTAGCGACACACCGGTGGCAACTATACTTATTCCCGTGGGGTATCTTCGTGTGAGCTATCATCGCGGACTCCGTAATGAAACCCTCGCCGCACGTATCACATACATAATTTTGATAATGTTCCGATGTGTGTTTCTTTAACGAGAGGAAATCTTTGAACTCATTGGGACATATCGTACATTTCCATAGAGAGCCGTCGTTCAAACGAAATGGCAATAAGCCTACTTGAACGTCTGTATTTATAGGCTGCTGATGATCGTTCTTTAAATGATATATCAAAGCTTCGAATGTATCTAGAGGCATGAAACACAACTTGCATTGGAGATCAGTTATATCAACGCTTAGGAAATCTTTTCCTAGTTTTTTGTAGAAGGCAGCTTGCACATCGTAATCGGCATGCCTGCTTGCCATATGAACCCTTAAGCCACTTGGGTCGCTGGTCTGAACCCGACAGAACACACAGCTAAAATTTTTCATCCAAGTTCGAAACGGGCACACTGTAGAACAGCTGAGAATGATCTCGGCGTTCGTACGTGGTTTCAAAGCCAATCCGTTGCGAGGCTTATATGCCGTTCTGAAGCATTTGACTTGCCTCAAGTGATCGCGTAACGCTTGGTCAGAAACGAACATAGTACCACATTTGTCACAATTAGAGCTCAAGAAATGAAATCCAATGTGGCGTTTGAAAGGTACAAATTCTAGGAAAACCCTCTGGCAGTACACGCATACAAAATTATTATCATTGTTCTGCTTAAAAGGAACTACACCGAACCGGGAGTTAAATTTGATAGGCTTATCATGTTCGGTTGCTAAATGATTGACTAGCGTATCTATGTCTGGCATATCTAGGGCGCATATTTTACATTTAAGACCTGTGATATCTACTTTAACTAAGTCGTCTTTAGCTCTAAAAAATACGTTTTTAAAGTTCGTTTGGTCGTAGTGATCAGTTTTGACGTGATACCGCAGGTCCGCGAGAGAGTTGACCTCGTCGTGGCAGTGCGCGCAAAGTATTTGACTGAATCTAGTTTTGAAGGGGAACGCGGTAGAGTGCCTCAGAATGAGTTCGGCATTTCGCCGTTGGGGCGTCTGGTAAATGAGCACTATTTTCTTTCGCGCCTGACCCTTGCGCAGTATATCCAATGCGATCCCTAAAAACAAAAAAGAAATTGGTCAGTTACATACCCTTAACGCCGTGACGGGACTAGAAATCAAACAGCTATGTCCATGCAACTTTTATTGATCAACTTAAATATTAGAATTCAAATGTAACGTCTGGATGGTGTGACTTCATGTGGCTTTTAAGGCTAACTTTCTGCGCGAATTGCTTTTCGCATAACAAGCAGACGAATCGCTTCGTCTCGCTGTGAATCCACATGTGTTGCGCCAAACTCTTGTTTCTCGTAAAAGTCTTAGCGCAGACCAGACATTTGTATATCTTCTCGCCAGTATGACCGATCTTATGATCTTCCAATTGGTGTTTGGACCCAAACTTCAGTCCACAACAAGAGCATACGAAACTTTCATCTGTATGCGTCAACTTGTAGTGACTATAGAAATGTTTTCTGGACTGATAAACTCTGTCGCAATCCGGACAAGCATAAGTCATTTTTGGACAACCATGGACATCCACTAAATGTCTATGCTTAAATTCCCAGGAGAGGAATCTCTCTCCGCAGTATACGCAACCGAAGGGCCAGCATTTCTTGGACAATCTGACGTGTTCCTTCTTTGACTCCAAGGTGGGGAAATCTTCCCAGCATTTTCTGCAGACGTTGTTTCCTGTATGTACGCATTTTATGTGATATTTAAGTGCTTCATTGGTCATGTAGCTCTTGCCGCACACATCACAAGTGTAATGTTGGTAATGCGACGTCGTGTGTCGACACAGCTTGACCAAGGTTGGCAGTTTGGCACTGCAAAGCGAGCAGTTCCAGCGGTCCTTCTGCAATCTATACGGCATCATGCCGACCTCGTGTTCTAAGTGAAGTTTTTTCTTCTCGTGTATATCGTGTATATGTTTGGCTACGTCATCGATGCTATTGAAAGATTCCGAGCATATTCTGCATCGTAAATTAGTGCAGTCTACTTTTAGATAGTCTTTCCCTTTGCCAAGATGTGCGAAGGCTGTGGATATGGTGAATTGTTGGTGTGTTTCGTCCATATGCTGCCTGAACTGATCAGGGTCTTCGTAGTCCTCGCAGCAGTACACGCATAGTAATTGTTTCCCCCTCACTCGGAATGGGTACACTGTCGAGTATTGCAAGACAACTTCAGCGTTGCGTTTCGCCATTATATGCGGTTCCAATTCTAGAAAAAGAAAAAAGATCCCTTGGTAATTGAACGTGATGTTCTTTATTTAAACGAAATTTGCGGGTAGTTTTACAACCGCCTTTCCTTTATGATGCAAAATGATATCGTAACGTTGTTTATGGTAGATGATTTGATAAGTAGATAGTTTGGTCCAATCCCCAGGTCGTTAAGCGAGGTGTTATTAGGATTTTTCATATGTAATTTTATAGTAGCAGCCCGAAGTCTGAATTAATTAGGTAGTGTTAATAGGATCGCCCCCTAATGCATGGGCCTTATGGTGTATTGAGGGTGTTCTGCAAGTACATCTCTGTCTACTCTTTCGGGGTATACAGGCGTGAGCATATGTATGTGAGCATTTGAATATGAATCTTAGATTAAATCGCAATTTTAAATATAAAAAACAATTGCTGTTCGTTTGTCTCGCTAAAACTCGAGAATGGCTGGACCGATTTGGGTAATTTTGATCTTATTGATATATTTGTATAAATAATAAGTATGGGAGGAGCTCGTGGCACAGTTGCTATTGCGCATATGATGCGATCAGCGAAGTTAAGCAACCATACGCCTAGCCGGTAGTTGGATGGGTGACCGCCCGAGTTCCCTCCGTGCCTTGGAGAGCACGTTAAGCCGTCGGTCCCGGTTGCCAATTTAATATCTTTGGCAATCGTTACAGGTCAGTCAGAGGCCTAAGAAAGTCTGACAACTGGTTTAACCCAGATTGCCGATTTTCCTAGAAAAAAGGGGTTTTGAAGGTCAGACAGTCGCTTCGTATAAAAATCAAGTGATCAGCCACATCGGGTTGAATCAAGTGCTAACCCCAAATACATGGGATAAGGCCAGGGACGATGATGAATAAGTATGGGAAAAGGTGATACCAAGTTCTCCGGGTCACCTAGTTAGATAACTTATTCTAAGAAATGAGTCAAAATGAATAAAAATTCATTCTTTCGTTACCTTTTATTAATTTACAGCACTTACAAAACGTCCACATATATCAACCATTCAAAAATATATCTTATTTAAAATAGGTCATACATTGGTAAAGTTTATTAAAATAAAATAAAAATAAAAGAAACCTTAAAATAATACAATAAAACAGATGGTATCTTATGATAATGGTTTAAGAGCCGTGGTGGCCTTGGGGTTAGAGCAGTCGCCTGCTACGCAAGCACCAATGAGTTTTTCTAAAAACTTGTGTACAGTGATTTCACACGTGCTTTACGCTGAAGGAAAACATTGTGAGGAAACCTGCATATGTCTGAGAAGTAATTCAAAGACGAATGTATAGTGCCTGAGATGGCGATAGGATTAGCATCTGTCACCTTGGTACATAATCATTTTCGGGGAAATGTGGGTGTTGCTGTTACAACACCTCTGCCTACCCCTTCAGGGAATACAGGCGTGAGCATATGGTATCTAATGACACTCGCATGTTAAGGAATAAAAAAACAGCGCCATCTATTGATATTATGGTGAACTGCGATGCATCGAACTTATCGACCGCTCGCTTCGCTCATTCAAAATGTGAAAGCTTTGGTAATGTGATCAATGTCATCCCCAGCAAAGACAATATGTTCCATTGAGGTGGGTGTCATGTCTGGGCCGGCTCCAACTATTCTAGTTGACAAATTGTATGTGTATGTGTACTCAAACTTTGCAATTGTTTGCGAGTAGCACCATCTATGAGCGCGGAAACGCTGCAAAACCCGTATCGTGCATGACATCTTATTGCCATGATAGTTTAACTCTTATATTGAGACAGATGTATATGACGTGTATAAGTCTGTCACTGTCACACAGTGGGCGCTTGCTTATATGTCAAAAGAGCTGTATCTTTATTATGAATTTAAGAGTAATGAGACTCTTGACGGTGTAACCGATGCAACTCTTTCCACTTGTCTCTGTCCAGTGCCAGCTCTTTGACCTCCTTATACGACATGACAGACACCTTTTCTTTAACTTGTCCCATGTATGTTAGCCCTGGTCTTCCTCTTCCTCTCCTCCCTTCTACCTTTCCTTCTACTATGTTTTTAAAGAAGCTGTCATCTACTAATCAGGATTTAATCTCGAAATCAGGATGTACCGTCTTCATGTGTGTTTGCCAACATACCTTCTGATTGAACGGCTTTTGGCATACTTCACACGTGAATTTCTTCACCTCACTATGCAACCACATATGCTGAAGTAGCGTGGACCTCCTACTGAACGCTTTTTCGCATAGCTGACACACGTGGTCCTTCTTCCCCGTATGTACTACTTTATGTATGTCCAATTTATCTTGATCTATGAACTTATGGTTACACTGATCGCATGCAAAGTAATCGTTGGTGTGATTCAGAATAAAGTGTCTCCTCAATGTATTATTCTTGGGGAACACTTCGGTACATTCCGGACAAGGGTATGTCTTCTTCGGGGCTCCGTGTGCTTCTTCTATATGTTTCCTCTTGTGCATCCATGAGACGAATCGTCCGTCGCATAAATTGCACGTGTATTGACGACACCTGACAGATTTTTCCAGATGTTCCTTCTTCGCCTCTGCTGATTTAAACATGGCCTTACATTTCTGGCATCTCCTGTGATACTCATTGATGCAGGACTCCTTTATGTGGTGGTTTAAAGTCGTCTGTGTATCGTAAGCTTTGCCGCAACGTTCGCAAACGAATTTGAGATAGTGTCTGTTAATGTGTCTGCTTTGGTAACGTATATTGGGAGAATTATGCCCGCATTCGCCGCACAACAATTTGTTCTTTTCGAACTTGAAGGGCAGAATTCCCAAATCTTCTTCAGGGTCGATGTCAATGTCGTGTGTATCGCGCAAATGTTCCGCAGCCTCGATTAGTTTGTCAAAGACTGACAAACACATTTTACACCTGAGGTCCGTGCAGTCTGCCTTGATGTATCCTTCTCTGCGTTGATAAAACGCTCTTCTGTAATCAACGTCTTCATGTTCGACTGTCATGTGATCCCCGTAATGAGCCGGTTCTTCGAAACAGAGACCGCAATATACACACACGACTCTGCTCTCGGGCAACTTAAAAGGATACGCTGTGATAAAGCGTATTATAGCCTGCGCGTTCTTTTTGACGAGTTCCATCGTTATTTGCTCTAGAACAAAAGAAATTACCCAATCACTAAGTGATCAAAAGTGCCTTCACCATCACATAGCGAGATTGAATGTTTATTATTCCAGAAAGTGAAAACGTTTTTGAGTATCAAAAACTTGTATATATATATGTTCGCAGCATCCCAGAAGGGTCCCCGAAGGGGTAAGCAGAGGTATTGTAACAACCACACCCACAGTTAACCGAATATGATTACGTGGTAACGTGACAGAGGGTGAGTCCATCGCCGTCTCAGCCACTGTACATACGTGTTTGAATTACTTCTCAGACATATGCAGGTTTCCTCACGATGTTTTCCTGCACCGTAAAGCACGTGGTGTGGAATCATTGCACATTCTTTCTACTTTATTGCAACTTCCAACTGACTTTCGCATTATTCTAATCGGTTATTCAGGAGATAAATTAAAAGTAATATTTTGAATAATGAAAGAAAAGGCGTAAATTATAAAGAGTTTTTATTCAATAAACTTTGCCCTATAATCAATAAGATTAATAACAACATAAATACGTTTTTCCAAACATTATTATGATACAAATTATAACAAGAATTTCATAGTAACAAAAGTGCCATTATTTGCAGAATGTACATGATTTTCGGAATCCAAAAGACCCAAATCTTATAAAATTACTAATAAATAGAAATAAAATTACTCCGCGCCACAATTTGACCATACAATGCAATCAAAGCATTCAAAAGTATAGCCCCACCCTGAGCCTTACTTGGGCATACGCCGAGCTTTGAAACACGTCCCTAAATAATACCACACTGATCCAAAACACCAACGCGTGGTAACTCGCAACACCTTTTTAAATCTTTAAACAGTGCAACTCGATTTTAATTCAAAATTTATGAACGCTTCGTTCTTCTAAACTACTTTACGGATCTTGATACGGTTTTTACTAACCTGTTGAAGTTGAATTCGGATTTGTTTATAGGTAAAAAAATCCATACTATATTTAGTTATAAAAGAGAAATTATAACTAAATATAGTTAGTTATAGTTATTATAATAGAGAAAAGTCAACGTTCCGTAAGAGTCCTAAAAAAGAGGACAAATCGCTAGTCTTATATATAAAAATGAATGCCTTGGTCACGGCATCACGCCTGAACGGCTGGACCGATTCTACCGGGACTTTTACTGGCAGATAGCTGAAGTTTCAAGGAATGTTTTAGGCTAATTTTATTTAAAAAAAACAACTTGAAACTAAATCTACGCGGGTGAAACCGCGGGGCACAGCTAGTAGTTCATAAATTTAAGCTCCCTTGGAGAACTTTGGGTATGCTTATGCCCGACTAAAGTCGTAGTAGGCTCCGGACCGTAAGAAATAACTTAAGGGATAGAAAAGAAACTTCATGTGTTTCGTCAAATTTCACACACACGTGCGAGACCGGATTCATTAGTTAGTAGAATCTTTCAAGTGAGGCGTCTATTCATATGTAGAAAGGGTGTCTAGCTAGACTATCAAATCATGTGTTTATATGCCTGAACATAATAACATGACGCCTTCATTAAAAACATCATAGAAGGGAAGATAGAAGGAAAGCGAAGAAGAGGGAGACCAAGGATTAGTTATGTACAACAGCTGAAGGAACAAGTCAGCGTCATGTCGTACAAGGAAGTCACAGTGTTAGCGGACAATAGAGGGTTGGCGATTGCTTCACCGACAAGAGCCTAGCTCTTAAATAAATGATGATTTATTTTCCGTCGACTTTAGCCTTGTTTATACCTATCACTATCATCTTCGTTTCACGAGAATAGAATGGACAAGTAAGTGTTATAGCAATTTTACATAGAGGTATAAAGCCTACTAGATTCGCCAGACATTAAGAATTTTTCAAAACAGAAAACAACAATTTAACATTATTCTTTTTCCCCGATTCAAATTCTATATCCGGATGATATGACTTCATATGAGTCTTCCAACTGACGCGTTGGTTGAATTGTTTATTACATGGCTTGCATTCAAACCTCTTGTATTCACTGTGTATCCACATGTGTTGGACTAAATTCTTCTTTCTGGGAAAGGATTTCGAGCACACTGTGCAAGGGAACAGCCTCTCCTTCGTATGCGAGACTCTATGTTCTTCTAAACTCCTTTTGGATTCGAACTTCAAACCACAACAGGAGCAAGCGAAGTTGTCATCCGTGTGGGATATTTTAAAGTGTATTCTATACCGTCTCCTATCCATAAATTCCTCCCCACATTCCGGACAACCGTACGAGTTCCTTCTAGTGTTGTGCACTTCGCTCAAATGGACCTGTTTCAATGTCCAAGTTACGAAACGCTTCCCGCAAAAGTTGCACAAATGAGGCCAACATTTCGGCGAATTAGCAAGATGCTTCCTCTTGTCTTCCAAAGATTCGAACGTGCTCTTGCACTTTCGGCAGATTCTCTCCCCAGAGCTATGACAGAACCTAATGTGGTTATTAAGCGTTGTAAGAGTAACGTACGATTTGCCACACGCCTCGCAAGTATACCTTAGGAAGTGAGATTGAGTGTGCCTACTAAGTTGCCGCAAACACAGAGCCTTTTCGCCACAAATAGCGCATGCGAGTTTATCCTTATCAAATTTGAAGGGTTGTAACCCTAATTCTGCATCGAGGTTGATCGACTGGCGATGTTTAAGGCTCAAGTGTTCAGCTACAGTTTTTATATCATCGAACGTTTCGAAGCATACTCTGCAGCGAATATTCGTGCAGTCAACTTTGAGTAAGCCTTCATGGCAATGGATGAACGCCATCTTGACATTAAAAACGTCATGCTCGGTATCCATGTGAAGGCCATAGTCTATCGGATTGTCGATACTTTCCGCGCAGTAGACACACATGATCGTTTTCTCTGGGATCCTGAATGGATATACTGTGGCGTATTTCACCACTATCTCGGCGTTCTTTCTCGCGATGACATTAGGTTCAAGTCTCTCGTCTAGAACAAAAAGAAAATAGCCGTCATTCAGCTGGTCTTCTTCTTTTGTCGTATGCTTGTATTTTGTAGTCATTTCTTATTTTACTAATTCCAGATTAGTTTTAGTTAGGATTAGTTCGTTAGAAGGAATTTGGGCCAATTTGAACGAAATATTATGTGTATAAGCTATCAATTGTATCTTTAAAATTATATTGCCAAATATTTGACGCACACTTTTTATTAAAATAACAACATTAATTTCAAGAATATTATGTAGTATTCAAAGAATCCAATCCCGGATGATAAGACCCCATGTGTGTTTTCCAGCTGACTTTCTGATTAAACTGTTTATTACAAAGCTTACACTCGAACCTTTTCTGTTCTTTATGTATCCACATGTGCTGACTCAAGTTCTTCTTCCTAACAAACGATTTTGAACACTCGGTGCATGGAAAAAGCTTCTCTTTCGTGTGGGTAACTTTGTGATCATCCAAATTACGTTTGCTATCGAATTTCAATCCGCAATGCGGGCAGGGATAGTGATCATTCGTGTGAGCTGTCATAAAATGAGCTTTATAGTTATACCATTTAGCGAACACTTTATTGCATTCTGGACATGCGTAGTTCTTTCTAGCCTGTTTGTGTACCGTTTCTAAATGCTCTGTCTGTTGGCGTTTAGACAGGAACCTTTGGGCACAAATATTGCAGCTTAATAGCCAGCATTTAGGCGTAGTTAAAACGTGTTGCCTCCGCGCTTCGATCGTCGGAAAACCCTTCATACATCGAACGCAGATCTTTTCTTCTGAATGCGCGAACACAATGTGCTTATTCAACGTATCTTTGTTGTTGTAAGACTTGCCACACGTTTCGCATGTACATTTGTGGTAGTGTGTGCTTGTGTGGCGACTTAGCGCTCTTAGCATCGGCTGTTTTACTGAACATATAGCACACATCCATCTCTCCTGTCCCAGTTTGAAAACCTGGACACCTATGTCCTGTTCAAGTTTAATATCCTTATTATGTGCTTTGACTAAATGCTGTGCAACTTCTACTATCGTATCGAATTGTTTAGCGCATATTCTGCAGGCTAGCTCTGTGACGTCTACTTTGACGTACTCAGTTGATGACGCGTGGATGAACGCTGTGCCGACGTTGAAAACTATATGCTCAGCCTTCATGTGGTCCCTGTACTGGGAAGGGTCAGAGTATGTCTCGCAGCAATAAACGCACATCATGTCATTACCGGGCAGTCTGAACGGATACGCTGTCGAGTATTTCAACACAACCTTTGCATTGCGTCTCGCTTCGAACAACGATTCGAACTCTAGAACAAACAGAAATAAAGAATATTCTATAAACTGTTTTGGTAATTTTGGACTCTTATCCTTACGTTATAATAGTAATGCTTATTTTTCTTTGATTGCCTCATTGGTTTTGTCTTCGCAAACGCCACTGCGGAAAACGAGGTCCTGGGTTCGATCCCAGGGTGGTGCAAAGTATTATTGGGTTAACTTGCATCGAATTTTATTTTTGTATGGTGATTTCATAAGATTTATATTGTATCAATAAAATGTACTTGATGCCTGGCTAAGTTTGTTATCGGCTCTTCTCAGAAGGTTAGTTTCCGAACCGGTAGTAAATTTTTGACATTCATAAGTGCCTTGCCAGGGCCCAAATTGCATGAATATTTTTCATTTTCAGTTACATCTGAGCTTTCCCAGTAGCAAGCTGCCGTCTTCTGATTCAGTGCCCGTTTCTTGGCAATACGCTTGACCTATATTACGCGGGACTTAACTATATCTAGCAAAATGTAGGAGTTTAAAGACGTGACGTCATATAGATATGTATTGATCTTTGTTTTTATTGTTTATTGGTAGCGAATTCCTGATCGTAAACTACAGGATGGTGTCTTTTGACATGAGCACGCAGTTTAGACATTTCGACGAACAATTTACTGCACACGGAACAGACTCGCTTCTTGCTATCGTCATGAATGATCATGTGTGTCCTTAAGCTGTTCTGTCGAGTGAACGTCTTCTCACAAAACGTGCACTGTAAGGGACGCTCCCCTGTATGTTGACGACTGTGTTCTAACACATCTTGTCTAGTAGGAAATTTGCGATCACAATGCGGGCATTTATTCTCATCCGTATGTGTTCTTTGAAAGTGGAAGTACAGCAGAGTACGTTTAGGGAACACTTTGTCGCATTCCTTACACTCGAATACCATTTTGGGCAACGCGTGCACTTGTTCTAGATGTTCCTGTCTCTTATCCCAGGATAGAAAGCGATGTGCACACATGTTACAGCTAAAAGGCATGCACTCCTCGTTGGCCCTTACGTGTTCTATCTTAGCTTTAGGGTCAGGAAACGATTGTTTGCACAATCGACATGTGTTTGGTATGTGAGCGGTCGAAACGTGACGTCGCAAAGAGTTTTTAGTTTGAAACCCTTTACCGCATTGGTCGCAAATATTCTTAGCGTAATGAAAGCCGGTGTGTCTGGCCAGTTGGAGAGAACCCGTGAATTTCTTTAAGCACACAAGGCACGCGAACTTATCCTTTTCGAGTTTCACTGGAAGGAGGCCTAGGCTTTCGTTAATTTTAATATCCATATTGTGTACACTGAGCAAGTGCTGCGCCGCCGTTTCTATAGACGGTAGTGTTTTGGCACATTTCTTGCAGGACAAGTTTGTTATATCTACTCTAGTGATAGAATCTCTCGAGAGTTTAAGACATGTGGATCTGTCAATTGTCGCGTGTTCCGTATCGAGGTGATGTCGGAATAATGTGGGATCATCGGTAAAGTGCTTGCAGAAGTAACACCGTAGCGATCTGCATTGGTGTGTAAACGGGTAGGCGGTTGTGTGTCTCAGTATTATCGTGGCGTTTCTCTTCGCTAAACTCGTCCTGTTGTTAAACTGCGGCTCGAAGATCAGTACGCGACGCACGTCTAGAAAAGAGATTGTTTCTCGTTTACCTTCTTATCTCGTTAATATTTCGCTAAGATCCTTAACTACAGGGAAAATGTTTGGTAAATAGCGCATTTGCAAAACGGGGGCTTTAAAGGTGTAATATCAACACCCACTTTTCACACATGATTAAGTGCCAACGTGACTGATGGTGAGACTATCGCCGTCTCAGGCACTAAATCTGCATTTCGGGAGGAATATTTCTATTCTATTTTTTCTATAATGAAATAACGGACAATTTGTATTTATTAAAAACATTTATTATTCTTATAAAGTACCTTGGTGGTTTATTAGTCACAAGTGCTACTATGGAACACGAGATTCTTGATTCGATCCCGGTTGGACAGTGTTATTTGCCCGGTCAGTGGCAATAGACAAATCCAACACGGAACTTTTGGCGAAATGTTTGAGTACTATAAGTACCCTTCGGGGAATACAAACGTGACCATATATGTTTTTGTATGCAATTTGTAATGGGTGTACATTGTATGTATTTCTTCATATACTTCCTTCGGTAACGAGTGCTTTGAAATTGACATTTCAAGATATGATTAATTTGGTAATAGTAGTTCTTTCTGGACGCCTTCTATCGACACTTTAGCATTCGCTATATGAATTTCTAACGTTAATTACAGGTCACTCAGAGGCCTAAGAAAATCTGACAACTGGGATTGCCGATTTTCCTCGAAAAAGGGGTTACGAAAGTCAGATGGCAGTCGCTTCGTATAAACATCTGATGATTGAATCAAGTGCCGACCCCAACAATATATGGGATAAGGCCAGGGAGATGATGATATGGCACACGAAGTACCAGGCGCACATAACGGACAAGGAGTTAATAAGTTGATTGCGACTAACATGGAGCCACATCGGGTTGAATCAAGTGCCGACCCCAACAATGTATGGGATAAGGCCAGGGAGATGATGATATGGTACACGAAGTACCAGGCGCACATAACGGACAAGGAGTTAATAAGTTGATTGCGACTAACATGGAGCCACATCGGGTTGAATCAAGTGCCGACCCCAACAATGTATGGGAGAAGGCCAGGGAGATGATGATATGGTACACGAAGTACCAGGCGCACATAACGGACAAGGAGTTAATAAGTTGATTGCGACTAACATGGAGCCACATCGGGTTGAATCAAATGCCGACCCTAACAATGTGTGGGATAAGGCCAGGGAGATGATGATATGGTACACGAAGTACCAGGCGCACATAACGGACAAGGAGTTAATAAGTTGATTGCGACTAACATGGAGCCACATCGGGTTGAATCAAATGCCGACCCTAACAATGTGTGGGATAAGGCCAGGGAGATGATGATATGGTACACGAAGTACCAGGCGCACATAACGGACAAGGAGTTAATAAGTTGATTGCGACTAACATGGAGCCACATCGGGTTGAATCAAATGCCGACCCTAACAATGTGTGGGATAAGGCCAGGAACGAAAACCTGTAGAATCTACACATTATGCTTAGCAATATGCCGTTTCAGCCTATAACGCGAGAGGAACTTCATCCCACAATGTTTACACACGGCACAATCCTCCGAATGCTGCAATTTAAAATGATCATAATAGGCATTCTCGGTCGCAAACTCCACATCACAATCTGCGCATCTATGCGTCTTTCTCTGCTGTCCGTGTTCAGTTTCCATATGTTTCTTCCTAGACTTCCAATCTAGGAATCTCTCCTGGCATTTGGGACAAGTGTAGGGCATGCAAGACTTCTCAATTCGTCTGTGGCGTTCTTTAGCCTCCATCGTGGGGAAGACTTTCTTACACGACTTGCATGTGACTTCATACTCTTGGTGTTTAGATCTCACGTGACGTAGTAACCCTGTGGTGGCCACGTAACTGCTTCCGCAGACATGACATACGTAGCTTAGGAAATGCGTTATCGTATGCCTATTCAAATGGAATAAAGACGGGAAGTTTTTCCCGCAAACGGCGCAACAAAACGCGTCTTTCTGCAAAAAATACGGCATGACTCCTAATTTTTCGTTCAAATTGATCCTTTCTTTGTGATCGACGCTCAAATGTTTCGCCATCAGGTCTAGATTCGTGTCGGAGTACATGCACAATCTGCATTTGAGGTTCGTTAGATCAACTTTAACGAACTCTGATTTGGGGAGACTGTTAAACGCGACTTTGATGCTGAAATAGTCGTGTTCCTTGTCCATATGATCGCGGAACAGTTGTGGATCCTCGTATAAGTCCTGGCAGTAGACGCATAGGATCTGTCTGTCGTTCACACGGAAGGGGTACGCTGTGGTGCACCGGATTAATGTCTCGGCGTTACCGCGCGTCGGTTCGTTACTTTCCGCTAAAAAAGAAACGCACAGTTGTAGACGCACTTCTTATGTAACTTATAGTTATATTAAAGAGGTCCTGTTGCTAAATTCCGGCGTTTATAAGTCTTATAAGCGTAATTTCAACCTGTTGTTCTTATGTGTATACGTTTTTATGTACTTGTATTACGACCGATTTCTGTAAATTCTTATAAGTCCCATAAGTTGTTCATTATAAGTATTATAAATATATGATACTTCCCTTCCGAACTTCCTTTAGTGTACTTATTTATAGTAAAAATACTTCCAAACAACCATAATGTTTAGTTTATTTTCAAATCAACTTGTCTTCATTTTTGTTATCGCATTTCCGACTGTGGTTCTTATAAGTGCATAATAAGCTTCCTTATTCCACCTGTTTAAAGTGAACCTTAATGTCGGAGTATAAGGTTTAAAATCCGTCGGTAGATCATTGTTTATTAAGGTCAAAGGTTAAGTTTATAAGAACAATTGTTCAGAGTATAAGGTCTTATAAGACCGATTAGGGTTATGGTCAAAGTACATATAAAATATGCATTATAAGGTCTTATTATAAGATCCATTAGGGTTATGTTATGGACACGTAAAGTGGAAATATAGTTTGAAACGGTACACAATACTTAAATAATACAAATTGCTTAAGAATCATTGCGCAAAGGAATTTGAATTCTATAAAATATTAAAAATACACAATAATTCTTAGCAATCTGTATGCATATTGACATAGTTACATGAACTAAAATGATAGTTTTTAAATTAGCATCATCGTGATGATATGATGAACATTACTGGCACTAATATATGTATGTTTCATTTATATACCATTGATCGGGCAATTCTTGTACATATATATATTTTATATACATAATCTGAATCTCGGAAAAGGCAACAATTTTCATGAAAATGAGTATGCCGCCTGCATACTAATCGGCTTATCGCCCCTCATTCTCGTAATCGTTTAGGGGGCGATAAATCGATCTAGCTAGGTTTCTAGACCTTGACCCTAGAAAAACCCCAAGGTCATCCAGGTACAGTACTAATTCATGTAACTTTCTCAATAAGGGACGAAATCATATGGATATGTTTTAAACTTCTTTGAAAATATATTTAATTGACTTAACCAATAAAGATATTACGCAAGATATTTATCACATTAGATTATATATAGATATAGCTGCCGCCGCGAGTTAAAAGCGCTGAGCGAAAATTCGTGATAACTACAAATGTATTTTATTCACATCACGCCATACATATAGACAAAGACAGGCTCGTAAAATGTCTACAGCCGCGTGATTCGTTTCTCAGCATCGAACTCGACGAGCGTAGGTTTCAATCATAAGAAATTGATACATAATACATAGAGGATAAGGTTCAATTTGGTATCTTCAAAACCGACACTCGACGACGAGTGCGACGCTGAGAAGCCTGAGTGAATAGCACTCCTGCTCATTTAGGATCAGCGCTCATAGCTCGTGACGGGACCTGTACACATTGAATACAATATATTCAGAGCTGTTTCATAAAACACACAAATATAGAACGTATTAAGATATAGTGTCTGACATTGAACTATATACAATTTCATTCGCCATTTGAAGACTAAGTTTCATTTACTACCGTTCCCAATTAAACCCTATTTTATCACGAGTTTAGCACTGTTCATAATCTATACTCGCTAGCGTCGCCTACAATATTTGTATGAGATAGTTCTTCACGTCACCGCCAGGAGGCGCTGTACAATTTCCCATACAAATATTCGGCGAAGACGCTAGCGATTAGGAAAACGGTGGCAAACTCTTGAAAGGGGTACTGTACCCCTATCAGGATTTTGCCACCGTTTATGTATGAGGAATTCCACAGCGCCTCTTAGCGGTGACATCATCTCCCTGGCCTTAATCCCATCTATTTGGGGTCGGCACTTGATTCAACCCTATGTGGCTGATCACCTGATTTTTATACGAAGCGACTGCCATCTGACCTTCGCAACCCCTTTTTCGAGGAAAATCGGCAATCTGGGTTAAACCAGTTGTCAGACTCTCTTAGGCCTCTGACTGACCTGTAACGATTGCCAAAGATGTTAAATTGGCAACCGGGACCGACAGCTTAACGTGCTCTCCGAGGCACGGAGGGAACTCGGGCGGTCACCCATCTAATTACTGGCTAGGGCTAGGGTTGCTTAACTTCGCTGATCGAATGATATGCGCAATAGCAACTGTGCCACGAGCTCCTCTTAGCGGTGACGTGAACATAAAATATCTCATACAAATATTGTACGTGACGCTAGCGAGTATAGATTAGGAACAGTGGTAAACTCGTGATAGGGGAGTAGAAACGGCGTAACAAATTCAACTACACTTGAAGTTCAATGTAAAACAATACTTCTTAATTAATATCCACTTACCTTTGACGTCTCACCTCCGGATCGATGATTGATAAGTTGAAACGGGAATCGAACCCGAAAAGGCCTTTATAGCTATGCCCTGATTCAGATTAATATGTAAGATCAAACAATCGATACATCCTTATTCATTTTAAAAATCGAATTTTGTATATTTTACGTAGTTCCCGTTCCCGTGGAAGTACGGGGATAAAATATAGCCTATGTTGCTCGCTGATGATGTAGCTATACATTGCTGAAAGAATTTTCAAGATCGGTCTAGTAGTGTCGGAGCCTATTCAATACAAACAAACAAATCTTTCCTCTTTATAATAAGTATAAGTACTTTATAAGAAGTATTAGTATAGAAGTATTTCTTGCACCAATTTTTTTTTCTTTTTATCTGTTTTGATTCTAAATCATCTGTTAATATTTGTCTTGTGTTTATGGCTATTATTTTTTCTAACTAGCGTACCTAATTGATATAAATAAATAAGAAATTAATCGTTGAAAGATTAAAGTCATTAGATCGAAATCCTCTCCCAATGTTGTATTCACGCTGAAAATTATTGCTGAATGAAATCTAAAATCTGTAAAGGACATCACACAAATAGAAATACGGATCAACAGCTCTGAATTAATTGTAGAGAAAATATCACCAAAACAGGTATTCTAAGGCTTATCAAGTTGCCCCCAATTGTTCCCCACTTCTCAACCAAGGAAATTCGGTGCCAATATGACAGATATTCAAAATTCGAAAAAAAATATTTGATACTCATAAATCAAATCAAATCAATAAGTTTTATTCAATACTAGCTGTGCCCCGTGGTTTCACCCGCGTAAATTTCATGGTTGCCCGCGGATCCCTAATACCCTAATGTTTTAAAAAAATCTAAGTAGCCTAAGTTACTCCTTGTATCATTCGCTATCCGTCGATGAAAGTCCCGTCAAAATTCGCCCAGCCGTTTCAGAGATTACCCGGAATAAACAGACAGACAGACAGACATAGATTAAAAAAATTGGTTTTTCTGTGTTTGTAGCGTGTATACTTTTACATGCATTTAGTGAAAAACTGTTATATTGCAGTTACAAACAGACACTTCAATTTTATTTATCTGTACAGATAAGGGACACTTGGAACACTTATTGAACGTCATTTCTCTTACGCTAACGTTAGGTTAATTTACTACCGTTTCCAAATGTAAGCCTGTCAGGAGAAGACACGGCGAAACAAACTCCCCGGTTTTTTTTTACATGTGTCCCTTCTATATACATAGGGTTGTTTAAGTACATTTTAATGGAAGAGTGAGCAACTCATTGCCATGTTTGTCTATCATCAATATACTCAGTTACACTATAATATGCTCTTTCACAAGTTTCTGTTTGATTGCCTTAAAACTTAAAAATGGTAGTTCACACATTTTTAATGGTAGTTTATTGAAAAGGCGTATACTTTGACACACTAGCTGTGCCCCGCGATTTTACCTAGGGTTAATTTTATTGGGATCTGTGGAACCCAAGTGTTTTATCTTTAAAAGTAACCTAAGATACTACTTTTTGTTTAAGCTAATCTCTAAAACGGCTGGACCAATTTTAACGGGACTTTCATTGGCAGATAGAGAATGCTACAAGGAGTAAATTTGACTAAAATTACTTTTATTTAAATTAACAAGGGTTTCGCAGGCGAATCCGCGGGATACAGCTAGTCTATACAGATAAATAAAATTGAAGTGTCTGTTTGTAATTCCAAAATAACAGCTTTTTACTAAATGTATATGAAAGTATACACGCTTCTGACACTGGAAAACCAAGTTTAAAATTTTTTCTCTGTCTGTCTGTCTGTCCGTCTGTTCTGTCTGTCTGTCTGTCTGTTTGTTCCGGTTAATCTCTGAAACGACTGGACCGATTTTAATGGGACTTTCACTGGCAGGTTGCTGATGTTTCATGGATTAACTTAGGCTACTTTTATTTATTAAAAATATTAGGGTTCCGCGACATGAAGCATGGAACCAAATCTACGCGGGTGAAACCGCAGGGCACAGCTAGTTTCTTTAATATAATGAATAACAAACACATTATCAATGATTAAATCTATACAGTTTTCTGGTCGCCTCAATTGACCAATTTCTTCAAATTGCAAAGTATAATATACATATATTAAGACTTTCGTTGATATTTTCTCCACATAACTATTGTATTAAACAGTAATATAAAATAGGTATTTTGTACAAAACATATCCATATGATATCTTATACTATCATGCACATATAAAACATTTATAAATTGACTGGTGTCATACTATCAATACTATATCTATACAGATAAATAAAATTGAAATGTATGTTTGTAATTCCAAAATTACAGCTTTTCACTAAACGCATATGAAAGTGTATGTAGTTGTTTGGGTGTATAAAACCAGTCAATTGTAATTCGTGGAATCAAGTTGGATTGAGCTGTTCTTACTGTAAAGAGTGGATTTTTGGAGAACTAAGTGACAGTCAAGTGATAGCCTGATATTGAATTTTTAACCTAAAGTTAATCTATACAGATAAATAAAATTGAAGTGTCTGTTTGTAATTCCAAAATAACAGCCTTTCACTAAATGCATACGAAAGTATACACGATACTGACACAAAAAAGCCAAGTTTTAAAATTTTTCTCTGTCTGTCTGTCTGTTTGTTCCGGGTAATCTCTGAAACGGCTGAACCGATTTTAACGGGACTTTCACTGGTAGGTAGCTGATGTTTCAAGGAGTAACTTAGGCTAGGCTTTTTATTTATTAAAAATATTAGGGTTCCGCGACAATAAGGATGAAACTAAATCTACGCGAATGAAACCGCGTGGCACAGCTAGTTTTGTATATAGTTATCGTAAAAAAAACCAGCAGTATTAAATTAGGCAGTACCCCTATCACGAGTTGACCACCGTTCTCGTAATCTACGCGGGTGAAACCGCTGTGCCCACAGCTAGTTTGGTAATATAGATATTAGCAACACCAAGCTACCACTTCAACCGATGACAAACAGACATCCACCACAGTCGATGACCAAATAACCAGCTCAACACAACTCACTTCCCCGACACCAGAAAAAATCATTGAATAATTACCTTTTTTCTTCTTCTCAGGTTTCACAGCTTTACTCGACGACGGTTTCTGGTCTTTGACGACTTTAACTTTCTTAGCCGGAGTGGTTTTCGTTTTGGTCGTGGACTTCCTCTTCTCAGGCACTTTGGAGTTGTCCAACAAGTCTAGCAGGTCGACCGATCGGTCGGCCGACTCCTTCTTTGGCACTTTACTCGCTAACTTTGTTAGTGGTACTTCGTCGACTGGAAAATAAAGGATTAGTATAATGGCAATTTCTAAATTACGAGACTTTAATCATTTATTACTAGCTGACCCGACAGACGTAGCCCTGTCTTAATTATGAGAATGCAGCACGTATTCTGTCAATTCTATGTCAAACGTCATAAGGTTACATCAACAAGTTTTTATTGTCCAAAGCGCTAAAGTTAGATTTAAGAAGAAACTTTTTTTTTAAATATTCCAGGCAATTTTCTTTCATAAGAACCATCTCCTGATAATAACGAACACAACAAAAAAATTATTATCGAAATCAGTCCAGCCGTTCACCCGTGATGTCGTGACCAAGGGACATGAGGATTAAAGTTTATATATATAGACTAGATAGCGTGGACTTATTTCATAGGTGGCCTGCAGTATCTGAATGTTTTTATAAGTAGCCTAAGTTATTTCTCGTAACATTAGCTATATGTGATTGAAAATCCCGTTAAAATCAGCCATTCCAGAGATTAACCGGGACAAAGAGCCTGCACCAATTAGATTTTCTAAAAACTTAAGTAGTCAAAGTCAAAGTCAAAGTCAAAAATATCTTTATTCGATTAGACTTTATACAAAGCACTTTCAAATCGTCAGAGTACTGCATCCACATGCTTTACCGTGAAGGAACAAAAAAAACATCGTGAGGAAACCTGCATATATCTGAGATGTAATTCAAACATGTATGTATAGTGGCTGAGACGGCGATAGACTCACCATCTGTCACGTTGGCACTTAATCATCTTGTGTGAAAAGTATGTGTTGTTATTACAACACCTCTGCCTACCCCTTCGGGGATTACAGGCGTGAGCATATGTATGTGTGTAAGTACTTACGATCATCGTCATCATCCAGATAGTCGCCGTGATCGTAGTCGTCGTCACTAAGCGCCGCCTCCTGCTTCACTTGCTCCAACTTCACGTCGCTCTCCACTTCGACACTCTCTGTTACAAACAAACAAACAAATTATACAACGTGTTGTTTTGCATTCGTGCGTTATTTACCGAGGTTGGTGTATATAGACTTTTTAGGCGCAAATTTTTGTCTCAAAGCTCAGGTTGGTGGTACATTCAATCTATACAGATAAATAAAATTGAAGTGTCTGTTTGTAATTCCATAATAACAGCTTTTCACTAAATGCATATGAAAGTATACACGCTACTGACACTAAAAAAACAAGTTAATAATTTTTCTCTGTCTGTCTGTTTGTTCTGGGTAATCTCTGAAACGGCTTGACCGATTTTAACGGGACTTTCACTGGCAGGTAGCTATTTTTACAAGGAGTAACTTAGGCGACAGACAGACAGACAGGGAAAAATTTAAAAACTTGGTTTTTTTGTGTCAGTAGCGTGTATACTTTCATATGCATTTAGTTAAAAGCTGTTATTTTGGAATTACAAACAGACACTTCAATTTTATTTATCTTTATAGATATAGTATTGTTATGTATATGGCAGTGAAAAACTCGCACCTCTGTTCCAAAGATGTGTGTCTAAAAACTCTTAAACTCTATATAATAATAGTTTTTTCTTAAAGTATTAAATACACCAACCTTCAACACTAATACTAGAGCTGCCGGGGTCCAGATGCTGCATGAAAGTGCGTTCACACTCCAGCACCTGTCGCCTGAAGTCGGTAGCGTCGCGCAGCCGTGATATACACGGCTCGCAGATCAGACGACTGTTACTGTTGGGGCCGCCCGATTGAGAATATGCTATCTGTGGGTATTTATTTATTTATGAGCTGTGCCCCGCGGTTTCACCCACACAGAGTTAATTTCATGGATGTCCCGCAGAACTCTTACGCTTTTTTTTAAATAAAAGTAGCCTAAATTACTCCTTGAAACATCAGCTACCTGCCAGTGAAAGTCCCGTTAAAATCCGTCCAGCCGTTTCAGAGATTACCCGGAACAGACAGACAGACAAACAGAGAAAAGTTTTAGAACTTGGTTTTTTTGTGTCAGTAGCGTGTATACTTTCATATGCATTTAGTGAAAAGCTGTTATTTTGGAATTACAAACAGACACTTCAATTTTATTTATCTGTATAGATGTATGTAGATAGGTGAGTCTATCGCCTCAGACACTTTTCTAAAAACTTATGTACAGTGATTTCACACCACATGCTTTACAGTGAAGGAAAACATTGTGAGGAAACCTGCATATGTCTGAGAAGTAATTCAAAGTATGTATAGTGCCTGAGACGGAAATGGACTCACCATCTGTCACATTGGCACCTAATCATCTATAATAATCTAATGGCAATAATCATCTTGTGTGAAAACTGTGTGTTTATATTACAACACCACTGCCTACCCCTTCGGGGGAATACAGGCGTGAGCATATGTATATATCAGTATCAGATTTATAATCAAACACAAATTTGGTTTGTTAAATAATTTAAGTAAAGTTAACTTAGAATGTATAAACCGGGGTACTACGGAACTTTGCGAACTTTCGGCCGAATCTTCGTATTTCGGAGAAAGCGAATACCTAGACCCCAAGTTCAGCTAGGAGGAGTATCTTTAGACATTGCAGCATAGTAATTTTAATTATCATACATTTAAATTCATAAATTCACAACTAGACAAATAAAATCGTCTTAAGATGCTATGATCGATTTTAAAATACGACCAAATCAAAAACACACCCGAATGCGCAACGCTCGTCCTAACTGCGCGACCATTTTCCCCAGTCGAACTATACTCCAAGAAAATGGAGGTCTAAGCTAGTTTAAGGAACAAAGACTTACGCTGACGCTGAGAGTGTCCGATAACATTTCTTCGTAGACTTCTCTCTTCCCCATCCAGAAGTATTCGGTAGAAATGTCTTTGTAACACCCTTCTGTAAGACAACATCTACACACACTGGGTCCGGGACGCCATTCACTTGGTTTAGCAGCCATTGTCACGATTTATCAATTAGTTTTTTAACAATAATTACAAGTATCATACTACTATTCGTTAGCTAACATATTTCACAAAGTACAGTAAACATTAGACGTAAAAATTTTAATTTCTCGATACGACAAACACAAACCGACGCCATCACACAAGTCTGTGTTGCCAATAAATGAATAATGCCAGTATTTAATTTTAATTTAGCAACAAGAAGCTGTGTTGCCTTTTTCTGTAGTTGAGATATAGGAAATAGATTTTGTAGATAACAAAAGACATCATTAATTAATTTCATTTATCGATTAACTGCGGTTTTGGCAAACACAGTTTTTAATAATACATACATCCATAATCCTTCCACAATCATGCAGCTTCTATGAAATCATTTTTCAAGAAATGTTTTTTAATGCAGTATCGTGACAAAACATTTAAATTATAAATAGGTAGGTACAGTCACGAAAATAAAACTTTTTACGTTTTATTATATTGATAGATAAAAAAATATATTGGATTTTTAACGATTTACACTTAGTAATTATTAGTCACGCCCTACGCTAGTAAAACGATTTATTATCGTGATTATGTAGTCAATATGTACTGTTTTTATTTGAATCACGTCTTTTGTATTAACACGCATTATTCCGCTACGGAGTTAAAACAAAATTCTAACTATTTGAATAATTATTTCCTGCTACCAATAAGAAATGATCTTCAAAATAGTAATTTTCGTGATGTTCTTGCATTTTATTCATACGACAACAGGTAAACCGTTTAGATACTGCCTTAAATACGCGTTTGTGAGTGCAATCCTTGTGAATAAATTGAAAACACTCTTACTACGCTGATGGTTAGGTAACAGCTTACTTACTATAAGTCGGGCTGCAAGTTTCGTCACCTACGTCTACAAATTATAGTATTTAACATAAAAGCGAGTACTCAGCAGTGGGCTACACTAACCGATTGATAGGAGACACTTGTCAGGCAAAATGTTCTTAAGTAGGGAACTCGCAAAGAAGATTAGCAGCAGCCCATCTAATGGTAAGTGGCTGCTGAAGACTTTAATATAGATATAAATAAACGTAGCAGAATTCCGAAGTATTGTGACTGATGTCTCAGTAGTGGACTTGAATTAAACCTGACGATTGAAAGGAGTAGGTATGTATTTCTTGTCCTAAACTGAATTGTATGTTCCTAAGTTTTTTTGTTAAAATCTACAAAATCTGCCTTATCATCGGGGATAGTATATTTGATCTTAAGTTGGTGAAACACTTTCCAAAGCTACTGTCATGAGTTAAGAGCGCGTACCTTGAATGCTCAGTAATCGTTTTATGAGCCTGTCTCTGTCTATATGTATGGCGTGACGTGAATAAAAACATGCGCAGTATCCCCACAATATTTTCGCTGCACACTCTTATGACGGTAACTGTACCGACCTACAAATACCATAGATATACTCTGACTGCATTTTTAAATATTTATAATTTTATTCCAGCACTATGTCAAGGTGACCCCAACGCCGTGAGTGGATGCAGCAATTATTGTGGGCAAGAGTGTGGAATGACGCGCCCCATGGCATGCCCAGATTACTGCGTCGAAAACGGCTGTCAATGCAAAACTAACTACTTATACAATGAAAAGCTTCAAAAATGTGTGCCATCTAGTCAGTGCCCGCGTTCTTAAAATTGATAAAAACAAAAAAAAATCGTGCCTAGAACCATAGATAATAAACGGCACGTATAAGTATGAAGGTCTGTAGAATAATGGTTAAAGACAGTTTTTTTGGGCCCTTGTCTTAAAATACATAAAGTTTTACTTACTTAATACTTGAAGAAATAAATAAAATTTGATTATAATATTATGGTTAAAAAAACTGCACAAATTATTATTTTTATTCATGGCACCCTAAACCACAGACAAAAAATCCTTCAATTCATTTTTTTTTTCATAGTTTCACTGCGTAAGTAGTCGGAGGTGAAGTGAGGATAAGAAAAAGTAAATGTTTATTTATAAATTGTAACCTTTATTAAATTGTTGCTAAATTTACGTATTTATTGCATTATATTTAGCTAACACTAGCTTCCACCCGCGGCTTGGATCGCGTGGAATCACACAATCTATATCTTGTAAAGTTTCAGCAATATTCATACAAACATTTTCATAATTACAATAATATTTATAATCAGATTAATAATGAATACTCTTACATACAATACTGTTTTGACTTATTAACTTATTCTAGTTGAACATCATATTATTATTTACATACTAGCTGAGCCCCGCGGTTTTACCCGCGTAGATGTAGTTTCATCCTTATTGTCGCGGAACCCTAATATTTTTAATAAATAAAAGTAGCCTGAGTTACTCCTTGAAACATCAGCTACCTGCCAGTGAAAGTCCCGTTAAAATAGGTCCAGCCGTTTCAGAGATTACCCGGAACAAACAGACAGACAGAGAAAAATTTTAAAACTTGGTTTTTTAGTGTCAGTAGCGTGTATACTTTCATATGCATTTAGTGAAAAGCTGTTATTTTGGAATTACAAACAGACACTTCAATTTTATTTATCTGTATAGATTACATACATGTGCTCACGCCTCTATGTCTATTTTTCATTCGATCTACTTGAGTGACCCCGCACATACTTCGTCACGAAATATTTACATGTTATGTATGTATACATTAATAGTTATTCTACACAAGATTCGGATAGATTTGTACATCGGACTAGCAGCGCTCCGCGGTTTTATCCGCGTGCACATTTTTCTGCATAATCATATTGTTTTGGAGATTTCAAATACCTTATTAATGTCCAATCAAATAACGTTATTTTCAACAAGCTGTGCAGAGCAGTTACGGACCCCTAACCGATGTTCTGTGACGAAAATGTTTGACTAAAAACTCAAAGTGTACCTCCTCCATTTGAAGTCGGCTTAAAAGTCTAGAATCTATACACAGGGGGGCATATTTATGGTCAATTTCCCCTCTCCAATAGATGTTAGTTTCACATCCGCTACTTACCCATTGCTCAACTCAAATGACTCAACTGCAGCAAGTTGAGCAATGGATATTACCCACTGCTCGACTAGTGATTGCTCAGCTATTCAGTTGAGCCGTGGGTTAACATTCTGATGTACCGCTCTGTACTGCTCATTTAGTTGAGCAGTGGGTAAAGCTACTGAGGTACCCAGTGCTCAATTAGTTGAACAATTTAGTTGAGCAGTGGGTAAACCTACTGATGTATCCACTGCTCAATCTACTGAGGTACCCAGTGCTCAATTAGTTGAGCAGTGGGTAAACCTACTGATGTACCCACTGCTCAATTAGTTGAACAATTTAGTTGAGCAGTGGGTAAACCTACTGATGTACCCACTGCTCAATTAGAAGAACAATTTAGTTGAGCAGTGGGTAAACCTACTGATGTACCCAGTGCTCAATTAGTTAAACAATTTAGTTGAGCAGTGGGTAAACCTACTGATGTACCCAGTGCTCAATTAGTTAAACAATTCAGTTGAGCAGTGGGTAAGCCTACTGATGTTGTACCCAGGGCAGTAGGGCTCTCATTAGCCATAGTCAGGATGTTGTGTCTTCAGATGTCCCTTGAGACTGCAGTTCTGTACGAAGGCCTGCGCGCACACGTGGCATCGGTAGCGACGGTCGTTGCTGTGGATACGCATGTGATCCTTCAACGTCTTCAGACGAGGGTAGCACTTGTCACATACCTGGTTGGAAAAAAAAAAAAGATTTGGAAAAATATTGTTGATAGATTATTACTAGCTGTGCCCTGCGGTTTCACCCGCGTTGATTTAGTTTCATCGTTATTGTCGCGTAACCCTAATCCCTACTAATATTATAAATGCGAAAGTAACTCTGTCTGTCTGTTACGCTTTCCCGCTTAAACCTCTCAACCGATTTTGATGAAATTTGGCACAGACAATCTTTAGACCCTGAGAAAGGACATAGGCTACCGTTTATTTATTAAAAAAATTAGGTTTCCGCGACCATAAGGATGAAACTAAATCTACGCGGGTGAAACCGCGGGGCACAGCTAGTATTTTTAATAAATAAAAGTAGCCTAAGTTACTCCTTGATACATCAGCTGCCAATGAAAGTCCCGTTAAAATCTGTCCAGCCGTTTCAGAGATTACCCGGAACAGACAGACAGAGAAAAAATTTAAAACTTGGTTTTTTAGTGTCAGTAGCGTGTATACTTTCATATGCATTTAGTGAAAAGCTGTTATTTTGGAATTACAAACAGACACTTCAATTTTATTTATCAGTATAGATAACTAGAAGCGAAGCAAGGACGGATCGCTAGTGTTAATAATAATTACCTTGCATTTAAAGTTTCTCTCGCCAGTGTGCGTGGGCATGTGATTGTTGAGTGCGAACCGCGTGAAGAACTTCTGTCCGCAGCACTGACACTCGTATCTGGACAAACAAACCAATATCTATCGTTATATACATGTCTCGTCACGAGATATGAGCGCTGACCTAGGATAGTAGTCATAGTAGTAATCGTCGGATCACAAGGTCCTAGATTCATCCCTAGATCAGGCAGTGTTATTGGGTTATCCCAGTAACAGCTCGGAGTCTTGATTAGTGTAGGACATAGGTGGCGAAATGTGGGTGTACTATTAGTACACCTTTCCCTATCTACAGGGTGTCGGGGAAAATAGGACAGCTGTTAAAATATGTGATAGGGTATAATTTTAGGAAGCAAATAAAATTATTATGACAAATATATCTTCTTCCGTTTTCGAGTAATTGACGTTCAAAGTTGACCATAACAAGACCTTATTTTCGGATAAAAATCAGCTGTAACACATAGAGTTATTCACATGAAAAGTAACGTTTTTTTTTCTCGCACTAATAAAACCTGAAATAATCCAATAAAACCATTTTTCGAAACAATTAACCTTCCTCTTAATTTACAAGTTTAATGACCGCGTACGTAATGTAGGTAAACGCGGCCGCGCGTTCATTCAATCTCTTAAGGCCGCGAGCTCTTCGGCCCTTAGCAACCATAGCCTATAACTACGTTATCGTTGGAGCTAGATATTTCACGACTTCAACATAGTGATATATTCATAAAACCCTACTACTTCTAGAAGACAACTGTTCCTTTTTCTCCAACAACCGGTATATATATATATATGATCAGATAACATACTAATACAGACATGTGTGTGTATATATTACCTATAATCCTTCAAATGATCCTTCCTCCTATGAATAGTGAGTGTCCGTCTGGTTTCGCACACTTTATCACACATATTACACGGAAACTGCAGCGGCTGTTCACCGTGAACTTCTACAAGATGCTTCAACTTCTGCGGATAAGACATCAACTTCACATCACACTTGGGGCAGTAAACCCTTCCACGTTTCTTATGCACTCTGTCGATATGCAAATCCCTATTATATTGGGCTTTGAATATCTTCCCACACGTTTCACAAGGGAAGTCACCTTCCTCATGCCGCTGTTGGTGCATCACAAATCTTCCTTTATCAACAAAACCTAGCCCGCACGTCTCGCAGACATAATTAGAAAAGTGTTCGTTCATATGTTTGTTTAAAGCGTGGAAATATGGAAACACTATATCACATAACGCGCACTTTAACTCCTCTTTTGTCAACTTAAATGGCAACACTGAATCTTTATAGTCGAAATAGTATTTCTTATTATGTTCCATAGTGATGTGACGTTTGAATTCTTCGAGACTATTGATTTTGATCGGGCACAATCGACAATCGATTCTTGTTAAATCGAGTTTTATCATATTCTTGTGTTCTGTAACTTTGAATTTCTTCGGATGATGCGATGATTGTGTGTGATCTCTTAAGAGTAATGGATCTGAGAAGTTTTCTCCGCAGTAGTAGCATATGAGGTGGTTGTGTCTGCATTTGAACGGACAGACGAATGAATACTCCACTATAGTGAGTATGTTCGTCTCTGTCATGTACGTAGGGTCGCGCTCTCTCATCATCTGTTGTACTTTCGACATTGGCATGGTGGGGGCTTCTGGAATAAGATAAAATATATTATAGTTAGTACTAGCTGCGCCCTGTGGTTTCACCCGCGTAGAGTTAATTGCATTATCCCGCGGAACCCTAATGTTATTTAAAAATAAAAGTAGCCTAAGTTACTCCTTGAAACAGTAGCTATTTGCAAGTGAAAGTCCCGTTAAAATCGGCCCGTTTCGTAGATTACCCGGAACAAACAGACAGACGGACAGAGAAAAAATTTAAAACTTGGTTTTTCAGTGTCAGTATCGTGTATACTTTCATATGCATTTAGTGAAAAGCTGTTATTTTGGAATTACAAACAGACACTTCAATTTTATTTATCTGTAAAGAAAAGATACTTAGTATAACTGACTGCTACACTACATATTCATCATCATTAATTTCAGCCGACAGACACCCACTGCTGGGCATAGGCCTCCCCTAAATAGGGGGGGGAATGCCAATAATCGCCACGCTTGGCAGGCGGATTGGCGATCACAGTAGGATGTTGCTTTGACTCGGAGGATTCTGCTGCCCAAGAGAGGGGGGAGTGGTATTCTAACGCTGCCACACCACGGCCACCAGGTATGACGAGTTCATTTCCCGCATCAGGGTATACATTGTGAGTGATGACCTGCTTGCTGTTAGCGCACAGCAATGTGAGAGTGTCAGAAGCACTACTTAAAGAATAATAATTATGCATTTTCTTGTGTTTTCTATAGTTTCTACCATCTAAACTGATATTGTATAACACAAATTAGGCCTGAAAATGAAGATGATTTATTCAGTTTAGGCCCTGGTAAGGCACTTATGAATGTCGAGGAATTTACCACCGGTTCGGAAACTAGCCTTCTGAGAAGAACCGGCAAGAAACTCAGCTGGCATCATGTACATCTCATTACACAGCAAAATATTAATAATTACAAAAAAAAACATCATAAATTATTCACAATAGTGAAAATTGTATCAGCATGCATGTGTAAAAAATAATAATTAAAAACGTAAAAACAATACCAAATGATTTACATATCATGTTTGCATACCATGTCATTGGCAGGAGCTACTTGTGCAGAGTTTTAATTCCATATGTCTTTATCATTTATGTAATCCGAAATTGTATAATAAGCTTTCTTCATCAGTACAGTTTTAATGTGTGTCTTAAATTTATCATAATTTAACGCGTTTATTGACTGTGGGATTTTATTGTAGAAACGAACACAATTCCCCATGAATGATTTATTTACCTTTGCTAACCTGAATCTAGGAGCCTGGGAGCCGGGATCAGTGGGAGCAGACCTTGAGTGGTTGGAATGAAACTCCGTAACTTGGGCAGTCCTGGTTTATTGGTTCGACCACTATTGGTTTGTTCACTTGACGACACTGATATTGGTTTGAGTACTTGATTACCACAATCACACATTGAAATATATATGTAAATAAAAGAGTATCTCTACATCGAGATGTAACACAATACAGCGCCATCTTGTGAAAATATGGCTAACTACTATATTATAAATCACGTTAACGCGTTCGCTGCTGAAGCTAAATAAAAAGTCATTACCCTGTGCTACACTATCGGACCTTACACCAGTGCGTCGAACGCATATCGTTGTACAAATACGCTTTCGCTCTGTGCTAAAACCTCAACATAGCGTCGACGTAAGGTGTTCCTCAGTGCTATCCGGCGCTTCTGCGCGTTTGACTATTGTTATTGCGGGTCGTAAAACACTCGCTTATTTATGACAGGTAATAAAAACATGCGAAAAGGAAAAGGGTCGGTACCTATGTACCTACCTACTGTTTACTAGTTCTTGGGAGTGTGAAACATTATTTAGTTACAATAAAAAAGTACAATCCTACATCGGTAGATGGCGATAGTGTAAGTTACAGTAGGATTATGAATTTAAAGTAAAGAACGAACGATATGTCAACGTGACAATCCTACCAATATTATTTAGTTTATTACACACATTCGTAAACCCACACACACACACTAGCCATCCGATATATTGTTATTATAAGTTTAAACGTTATACAGACTTTCTGCTGTTTATTTCACAGATAACAAAAAAAAATATTTTTTTGTTTTTATTAACCCTTTATCCGTGAGTGTGTATTACTGCAAGAATTATTACCGTTAAAATAATGTTACGTCCCTACTGTACTGAATCTTAGATTTAATAAAAAAAAAATATTAAAAAAATTATCCCATGACTGTTGACCGTAGGTAAATCCCGTATGTGTTATAAATAGCAATGGTGGGTAAGGTCCTTTACAATTTGTTCTTAATTGAACAATAGACGCGCAGAGTCGGCCTTAGCACACAGTGAAGGCACAGAAATTTGTATGGACTCACATAAGCGTCGTTAGCATATAGGAAAGTTCGGATAAACGCGCAGGAGCGTCTTCAGCAGCGAATGCGTTAAACAAATATTATAGAGGAAAGATTTGATTGTTTATTGTTTGTTTGCATTGAATAGGCTCTATTAGACCGATCTTGAAAATTCTTTCAGCAATGGATAGCTACATCATCAGCGAGTAACATAGGCTATATTCTATCCCCGTACTCCCACGGGAACGGGAACTACGTGGGTGGTATAAATATGTACTCACTCTTCTTCTTGACGATTGGTTGTTGTGGTGAAGGTGGCGAGGGTCTGCTGCGGAGCAGGTACAGCGGCAGGTCATCAGCTGACGGCTTCTCATCATCGTCATCATCTGGAACTAGTGATGACAGCACTTTCAGTATTTGTACTTGTTTGAAATTACACATACATATGCTCACTGTTGCTTAGTGCCCGGGTTATGGCAGCTAATTGCAGCCAAATAGCATGGTGGCCTGAATACCAGCGGGGCCTGTACCGAGGAGTTTTTCTGAAATCTTATCTGCAGTGATTTCACACCATATGCTTTATGGTGAAGGGAAACATTGTGAGGAAACCTGCATATGTCTGAGAAGTAATTCAAAGACACGTGTACAGTGCCTGAGACGGCGATATAAACACCATCTATCACGTTAGCACTTAATTATATTCAGTGAAATGTGTGTGTTGTTATTACAACACCTCTGCCTACACCCGAGGGGAATACAGGCGTGAGCATATGTGTCTATGGAATAATTGATTTGAGCTAACTTTATCCTGCGACTTTACATAGTGTGATTCGATAAATGGGCTGTCAAACACTGAATCTATACAGATAAATAAAATTGAAGTGTCTGTTTGTAATTCCAAAATAACAGCTTTTCACTAAATGCATATGCAAGTATACACGCTACTGACACTAAAAAGCCAAGTTTTAAAATTTTTCTCTGTCTGTCAGTCTGTTTGTTCCGGGTAATCTCTGAAACGGCTGGACGGATTTTAACGGGACTTTCACTGGTAGGTAGCTACTTTTATTTATTAAAAATATTAGGGTTCCGCGACAATAAGGAAGAAACTAAAACTACGCGGGTGAAACCGCGGGGCACAGCTAGTATTTTTAAATCGGAAGTTCCTGAGATTAGCACACAAACAAACTGTTCAGTTTATTATAATTGTAGTAGATATAGATAAAGTGCCTTGTTTCCTTACGCGGAGTGCCAGCAAGAGCGTCCCCAAGGCTGGGCGCGGGGCTGGGCTGGGCGGAGCGGTCGTAGGGCTCCGCCTTGAGGGCCTCCAGCTCCAACTTGGGCCCTCCCTCCACCAGCGCCTGCTCCATCGACGGCAACTCTTGCACCATTGAGAATTCTGACAACATTATTGTCTGTGATTAAATTTACCCAAAGATGACAGAAGATGACAGTGTGGTGGCCATAGTTTTTTTTTTCTAAAAACTTATGGGCAGTACAGGAGAATACAGGAGTGAGCATATGTACGGGAATGACATATGTCACATACCTGATTTATGTTATTGCGATACATTTCATATTGTTTCTTTTAGGATGGGATGGTTTACCTGAACTAATTTTAACAAGAGTTTCTCTGCCAGATAGCTAATGTTATAAGGAGTATCACAGGCTACATTAATTTAAAGAAATCATTAGGGTTCCGTGAGCTATCTGTGAAGCTGTGGGGCACAGCTAGTATTTTATAGACCTTCTAAAGCCTTACCGTTTCCATCGGTGCACATCTTGACCTGCATGAACGCCTCCTCGCACTGCAGCACCTGTTTCTTGAAGGAGCAGGCCTCCCGCAGCCGCGTCACACACGTCGCACACACCAGCCGGTCTGTTGGACGGCTCTCTAGGTGGGATAGCTGGAAATATCATGATATTTAGAGTGGAACCCTGAATAAAATACAATTCTATATAAACAATTTATAGGCAGTGGCGTGCATTGCATATAAGCAGGTAAGCAGAAGTTACAATTTGTGATCACTGAATACACTCGTGTCGTGTGTGTTTATGTTCGTATGTGTATCTTTACCAAGACGTACGTACCTACGCCGCGTAACATAGGTATGTACTTAACCTGACTACCTACCTACTTATTGTTTATGCCTACCCTGATGAAAATCCAATGCACGCCTCTACTTATAGGAGGATTTCAGTGACATATATACATACAGTAGAATTATATATAATAAGAATTTATACTATTTCATACCATAAGCAAAAGGTCCTCAAACTAGGCAGTCTGTTTCTTGAGAAATAAAAAAAAAACTATTTTTTAACTAAATATATGACTGTAATATCTAATGAGTTTACTAGTGTGATATTGTTCGAGAGAAAATATTGTCCAGCAAATTAAAAATTAAAAGAGTTTTACGTGGTAAGTACTTAAAACTATACGCGGGTGAAAACGCAATTATCTAGTACATAACGTAAAACTATCTTACCAGCAAACCGAAGCAGTCCATCAACATGTCGGAGTACACCTCCTTCTGACCACAACTCTGGTATTCCACATTTAAGAGGCGACATTTCTTCAAAGCACCACAACACCGACATAGGCCAGGGTCGAATATGGGACCCTTGCCTTTTATACTCATTCTTACAGCTTCTTATAACAATAACTTAACTAAATTGTGCATAATTCGGATAATTCAACATTTCAGAGTCCATTTCCTTTGTTTAAACCTTTAATAAAGCATTTTTAGATCTTTCTATCAATATTTTTACATCCATTTTTAACAAATTTGTATTTGTAAATTTCACAAAATATGTCAACTGAACTGTCAAATATTTGACAATAATACATACAAAGCCATAGATAAAACTTTATCTTTGCACAAAGCAAAGAAAATGCACAGATGTATGATATAAAAAAGTCATAGACATCCATTTTTTGTATAATTTACTATCTATTTGGATTTTTTTTATATGTATGTAAGAAAGCGATACTTAACTTAACTTTCGTTAACTTATCAAAAGATGGCAGGACTAATGAGGCGCAGCAAACAGATTTCACTACTCGACACTAGATGGCGTTACAATAACGGAAAAATTAAATTAACTAGAGTAAAGTAAAAAGGAAAATATAGGTAATAAAAATAAAAAATGTATTTTATTCAAATACGTTTATATTTATCTTAAGTCTAATAGTACAGAGATTCAATTGACAAACTATATTGCTATTAACATATCTAAATCTATACATAGATATATATTAATAAGGATCTGTAACATTTTTATGTAGTACATAATATAAAAAGGTTCTCAGTAAAAGCAACCTTCCGAACCTGGCGGTAGTATTTATAATAGTGTGTAATTATGTCATTCTGTCTAATCGAATAAAGATATTTTTCAGTTTTGGTTTGACTTTAAATAAAAAGAATAAATAAAATACAAAAATTTCTAAAAAGACTGTAGACTTTTAGGAGCATATTTGTCAGAGAATCTGAACTTTTTGATATATTATAAAGAGGAAACATTTGATTGTTTTTTTGTTTGTTTGTTTGCATTGAATAGGCTCCGAAACTACTTGACCGATCTTGAAAATTCTTTCAGCAATGGATAGCTACATCATCAGCGAGTAACATAGGCTATATTTTATCCCCGTACTCCCACGGGGACGGGAACTACGCGGGTGAAACCGCGTGACGTCAGCTAGTACCTTATAGTCTCGTAAATGCGCCCGTTTCGAACAATTACTTCCTATATTCCTAACTGCATATCACGTCGGAGTCACCACTGTGGGGAGAGCGAGTGATCATGCTCATCCCCAGCAAAGGGAAGATCTTCCAGCCAGGCGGGTGTCATGCCTGGGGAACACCGGCTCCAACTGTCCTATATTTTTTTTTTTTTTTTTTGTGTGGTGTCTCTTGCAGATTAAACTCCGGGAGTCATTTCTGCTTAACCGGACAATGGTGAGACTAATTAAAGCCTCCAGCCAGGCGCAAAGCTTTAAGCAACACAGCTAAGGGCACCTCATAGTGGGGCTCGGACCTCGGCTTAGGGCGTTGCTGGATCGCGAGCTAGGGAGCTGGGCTGGACTGGGTATATTATTTATGGTTAGAATTTACTTGATCGGCGCGGGCCGGCATATTCAAGGGTCGGGGGGAAACATTGCGACTTATTCGCGTCGAGCCTCGCCGGCGAGGACGGAACAGCGGGCGTGTTTGTGTAGTGTGCTTTGATTTTAACCTAGCCTCCTGGAGGACCGTGATGTCATCATCAGGGTCTGCCAGAACATGTTTGGGTCGCCTTCTCATGACGCCAAGCAGAGGTTTGTATCGGACGGCCGATTGCACGTTGGAAACTTGTATATATACTGCAATGCGCTTGAAAACTCTTATGGCGCGATTTAGGTTCTCGTGTATTTGTACTCAAACTTGGCATTTGTTAGCGAGTAGCGCCATCTATGAGCGAGTGGAGAAACGCCGCTACACTTATTTTTACTGTGGCTATTCTTGAAATCCATCTTCCATATCTAAACTTTGATGCTGCCTTGTCATATGATTCTTTAAATTAACGTTCTGAGTGAAAGTAGCGTTGCACAACATACACCTATATTTCTTTTCACTGCTATGTGATTGCATATGTACTTTTAGCCCCCGTAACCTTGGATAACTTTTCCCACAGTATTCACATCTGAAATTCCTCTCCCCAGTGTGGGTGGCCATGTGTTCCTTCAACCGTGATGGTAAGTAAAATCGTTTATCACACAAATCACATTGATGTTTGAATATTTTTAAATGAAATCTCCGGATATGTTCTCTTAAAGATTTCCTACTATCATATGCGCGGTCACAGTGTTCACATGGGAACATCCTCCGCTCTCCATGTGCATCTATCATATGCCTGTATCTTAGAGAATATGAGAAAAAAACCTCATCGCATTTACTGCATTGGTACGCCGGTTCCTTCTTATGGGTCCGCGCTTCATGTAAATATCTACTATGCTTAGATTTGAAAGTCTTCCCACACTCCTTACAGGGATAATTCTCTTCGATCCGCTGATGAGTTTTCTGATGCAATATAAGCATTCGTTCTTCGAAGTAATGCGCGCCGCATATATCGCAGATGCAAGTGCCGAAGTGTTCTGCCATATGCTTTTTTAAGGCGTGAAAAAAGCTGAAAGAACTATCGCACTCCGTACACGTCAAAGTGGAGAGTGTGAGACGAAACTTCAAAAATTCGTTTGAAACGTCATTGTGCAAAAGTTTCCCGTGAAACGTCGATAGATGGCGCTTGAAAACGTCGATATCATCGATCCTTTTCGGACACAGTCTGCAGTCGATACGAAATATATCAATTTTTGTTATCTTCTTATTATTTGAATGTTCTTTGAACGTAGTAGGGTCATGAGTTAGTGTGTGCTCCCTGAGTTTGCTTGGATCTGTGAATAGTTCTCGGCAGTAAAGGCAGTAATAGTCGCTGAATGAGGTGTCGAACGGACAGACGTACGAGTTTTCCACGATAGTTGCTGTGTTTAGGAATGCTTTGTGTTCGCTATCTAGTACTTTTGTCTTGACCGGAGCAGGTGGGAGATCGGCCTCTGAAAAAGATTTTAAGGAGAGATTTTAGTTAAGAACTAGCTGTGACCCGCGGTTTCACCCGCGTAGTTTTAGTTTCATCCTTATTGTCGCGAAACCCTAATATTTTGACAAATAAAAGTAGTCTAAGTTACTCCTTGAAACATCAGCTACCTTCCAGTGAAAGTCCCGTTAAAATCCGTCCCGCCGTTTCAGAGATTACCCGGAACAAACTGACAGACAGACAGAGAAAAATTTTAAAACTTGGTTTTGTATTTTCAGTAGCGTGTATGCTTTCATATGCATTTAGTGAAAAGCTGTTATTTTGGAATTACAAACAGACACTTAAATTTTATTTATCTGTATAGACTAGCTGTACCCTGCGGTTTCACATAATTATTTCATGGTTAACCCGCGGAACCCTAATCAAAGTAGCCTAAGTTACTCCTTGTAACATTAGCTATCCGCCATTTAAAGTCCCGTTAAAATCGGTCTCAGGTACTATACATACGTGTTTGAATTACTTCTGATACATATGTATATAAATTGCAAGAGTAAATACTATTTTAAAACCTCACCATATATCCTATCAATACTCTCCAACTCCACACTCCTTCTCCTCAAAGTCCTCAGTTTGGTTCTCTTCTCCAATCTCTCTCTCCCAACACTCTTCCCCTTGCCCTTCTTCTTGGCTCTGGCCTTGGTGAGGTCCTTCCTGCGTTTGGTCAACTTCTTGACTGACTTCACTAGCGGTTCATCTATTGAGCTTTCTACATCTGAAAATACATATTTAAATTTATATAAGTGAGTTCGATGAGTGAGACTACTACAGTAGCAGCGTTTCTCCACTCGCTCATAGATGGCGCTACTCGCTAACAAATGCGAAGTTTGAGTACAAATACACGAGAACCTAAATCGCGCCATAAGAGTTTTCAAGCGCATTGCAGTATATATACAAGTGTCCAACTAGAACAGTTGGAGCCGGTGTTCCCCAGACATGACACCCGCCTCAATGGAAAATTTTGTCTTTGCTGGGGATGACACTGATCATGAGCTCTCCACGTCCGTTATGTGCGCCTGGTACTTCGTGTACCATATCATCATCTCCCTGGCCTTATCCCATGCATGCTTGGGGTCGGCACTTGATTAACCCGATGTGGCTCCATATTAGTCGCAATCAACTTATTAACTCCTTGTCCGTTATGTGCGCCTGGTACTTTGTGTACCATATCATCATCTCCCTGGCCTTATCCCATACATGGTTGGGGTCGGCACTTGATTCAATGATGTGGCTGATCACCTGATTTTTATTCGAAGCCACTGCCATCTGACCTTTGCAACCCCATTTAGGAGGAAAATCTGTGATCTGAGTTAAACCAGTTGTAACAATTGCCAAAGATGTTAAATTGAAACATCTTGCAAGCATGTAACCCAAATTCTGGTGGGTTGTTTTGCTCTAAAGATATAAACTCACCATCATCAACGTGGGTGTCACCATCATCCACATAGTCAGGGTCATCTCCTGATGGCCTCTCCTCCACCTCCACTTTCAGCGTTTCCTCTTTGACCGCATTTATTGCACCATCTATACACATAAATGAAATTGAAGTGTCTGTTTGTAATTAATAAATACATTTTTTTCACTAAATGCATATGGAAGTATACACGATACTGATAATAAAAAACCAATTTTAAAAGTTTTTCTCTGTCCGTCCGTCTGTTTGTTTGTTCGGGGTAATCTCCGAAACGGCTGGACCGATTTTAACGGGAATTTCACTGGCAGGTAGCTAATGTTACGAGGAGTAACTTAGTTTACCTTTACTTAAAAAAAACATAGGTAAGGGTTCCGCGGGACACTCATGAAACTAACCTCCATGGGTGAAACCACAGGGCACAGCTAGTCTACACATATAAATTAAATTGAAGTGTTTTTAGCACTAACATTTTTATTTATTACTAGCAAACATCAGGCCGTTCCCGTGGGAGTACAGGGATAAAAAATAGCCTATGTTACTCGCTGATGATGTAGCTATCCATTGCTGAAAGAATTTAATATCAGTCAAGTAGTTTCAGAGCCTATTCAATGCAAACAAACAAACAAATCTTTCCTCTTTATAATATTAATTACCGACCCCTCATTTTTATGAGAATAAAATATATCCTATAGCCTTCCTCGATAAATGGACTATCCAACACTGAAAGAATTTTTGAAATCGGACCAGTAGTTCCTGAGATTAGAGCGTTCAAACAAACAAACAAACTCTTCAGCTTTATAATATTAGTATAGATGTAGATTTCATTTATAAATTTTTTGGGTAATTTTTGGTTTTTAGTATTTCACAACTTAAACAAGCAATATACAATGTTTGACTGTATATAACCTATGGGGTATCTAAATAAAAAAGGCTAGTTTCCGAACCGGTGGTAAATTCCTCGACATTCATAAGTGCCTTACCAGGGCCTAAACTAAATAAATCATTTTTATTTTCATTATCAATAATAAAACATTTTTCAAATTGAACCATTCCTGAGATTGGCACATTGCAAACAAACTAACAAACTCAGCTTTATACAATAATATAGTGTTACCAAATACTCCCACCAATGGCCCTGGCACAAGTGGAATGCCATAAATACGAGCGTCAATGGCGGCTCGGGTTGACTTTTCTGATGGCGCATGGAGAAGATGGATGTGTCTATTATTAGTATTTCTAACTAGTTTAAGTGGTTGATTACTGTTATGTTATTTGTACTGGTTATAAGAAATAATTATTAGGTTGTTATTGTCTTTATTTTTATAACTAAATCTACTTCTGAGTGTCTATTGCGTGTTTTTCACTGTCGCCGTAACAAGTCACTACGTCAAAGTTAACGCAGATTTGTATGGGATTGGAGCTCTGTTGACCTAAACATGACACTATTGAAATCCCTAACAAATCTGCGTTTACATCGACACGGTGACTTGTGACGGCGATAAGAAAACTCGCACTAGGGACTCAGGTTTCTAATAATAGATTAATGTTAATTATGGAGCATACCATGTACTTGTATAGCAGTGTGTAACAGTTTCTCCTCGCACTGCAGCACCTGTCTGCGGAAGGCACACGCCTCCCTCAGTCGCGACACACACGTCGCGCAGATCAGACGCTCCTCTGCCTCGCCGTCTAAATGTGAGAGCTGGGGATTTTAAAGAAATGTTTTTAGAAATTGATGTGAATGAATGTAACAGGTTGAATGAGACAGACAAAGAGAAAGGATTTGAATTATTTATTCACTAGCTGTGCCCCCGCGGTTTCACCCGTGTAGATTTAGTTTCTTCCTTATTGTCGCGGAACCCCTTATATTTTTTTATAAATAAAAGTAGCCTAAGTTACTCCTTGATACATCAGCTACCTGCCAGTGAAAGTCCCGTTAAAATCGGTCCAGGTGTTTCAGAGATTACCAGGAACAAAAACACTTGAAATAAAAAAAAAAAGAATTTTTGAAACTTGTTTTATTGGTGTCAATAGCGTGTATACTTTCATATGCATTTAGTTAAAAGCTGTTATTTTGGAATTACAAACAGACACTTCAATTTTATTTATCTGTATAGATATAGATGTATAGATTTTATACATTTCATCAAAACAATATTATTATACAGAGAAGTCAAGTTCAGAGGCAATCCTCTGAGAGGTGACACAGACAGACACTTTCCACATCTTTAATATTATTATTGATGGCAAAAAAGTATTTAGGTCCATATAGAAAGGTTCTTTAGCAAAAAAAAATATTTCTGTAGGATAGGAGGGAAGTGGGGACTCTTCCTGGGTTCTATGATAACTCTAGCAGTATCAGGGAACATGTTATAAAACTCACCAGCAACCCAAAGCAGTCTACAAACATATCCGAATATATTTCTGCCTGACCGCACCATTCATAATTTTCATTCAAAACGCGACACTTTTTACGACCCCCGCAACACCTACACTCGCCGGGGTCCACTATTGGACCTTTCCCTTTATTTGCCGTCATTTTAAATCAGTTCAATCTATCAATTTCAAACGATCAATTTGTGTATTTTAAGTAAACTAAACAGATTTTAAACTGGTTGGCTGTAATAAATAAATTTCACTTTGACATTTGACAGATAATAAACTATTAATATTACTAACAACAAAACAGTACTAGGGTTGCTCTACTCGATTCAAAATTACTATGTAGGAAATCAATTCGATGCTGCGATTTTATAGAAGTGATATTTGTTGCTTTAATTAAAATCACCTGACTTTTGGCTAGGTAATTTGTGGGATACAAAAAAAAAATAAGACGCATTTTCTTTGTCCAACGTAATCAATTTAAACAAACATAAATAAATAATGCTAATAATCAATTATAATATAATAGGCATTCTGCTTTTTTTGCTCTCCCTAGATATGTCCACAGGTAATCGAAAACCAAAGCTATACAGATTATATAACTATTTGTCTCCGCTATCTGGCGATAGATATCACTATTACATTATTAAAATTTAATTTTCATACAACTAAATAACCTGTCTAAATAATATAATTCCTCAATAAATTTAAATTCCTATAAATAAACACACAGCTAACCAACCTGACCCAGTATGCTACCGACATCTATCGGTATTTGGTAATCTTAACACTTTGGCGTAATACAAATTAGTATTGCAACTCGATGCTTGGTGGCAGCACTCTCGAAACAAACGAAATTTGAATGAAATTACCCGAGTGCAGCGAAACAGGGGGTTATGATTTTTACCTGTATTTGTTTAAATAAATATTCCATAAAAGCTATTTTCAATTATAATGCAAACTTAGAGAGAAAGAGGAAAGATTTTGTATTGAATAGACTGAAACTACTGGACCAATTAGAAAAATTCTTTCAGCAATGGATAGCTACATCACCAGCGAGTAACATAGGCTATATTTTTTCCCGTACATTTACATTCGGGCTATATATTTGTTAAATCAATATAATTAAGTAAAATATTATGGAGCTACTGCCAAGACGAAATAAAAGACCACAAGAACAATAAATAGTTTTTTATTTCCATTTTAATATTCCTGTCTATAAAAAATTGTACCAAAATCATAAACACATATTCCATTCCATCTCCTTTGAAACATTGAAGACCATAAAGTAAAAATACTTTTTTAGCTGGATTATAAACTATTGAATATTCATTATTTTTCTTTTTATTATTCACTTTTTTTAAATAATTCTTTGCACGGAACCAAAATTAATTTTTCTAAACAAAAACCAGAAATATCTGATATAATCAGCTACCCGTCGGTGTAATTAACTTCAAAGTTCACTCAGTGATATATGTTTAGACACGTTCGAACATCGTCACTTGACCTTGCCTTTTGCGCTTTTGTATAGAGACGTTAAACTACACTCGCCGCTTGGGGCGCTTTTTAACGAACCCATACAAAATGAGTAAAATACGCAGGCAATATTGTCTACTTAAAAACACGATAAAACCTACTCTTGGGGCACAGAACACAGAGAAAGAATATCTTCATAATCATTATTTACTGAAATCATGTAATGAAATGTACATGATGCCAGCTGAGTTTCTTGTCGGTTCCTCTCAGAAGGCTAGTTTCCGAACCGGTGGACAATTCTTCGACATTCATAAGAGCCTTACCAGGGCCTAAACTGAATAAATCATTTTCCAATTTCATTGTTTTAAGTTAAACTACGAACCTCGACGACAAAACAACTATACTTCAATCCATTGCTAAACTTCAATCCACGCCTAAATTTCAATCCACAACTAAACGTCAAATTTATTCGTCAGAAAAAAAAATACTAGAGAGAAAATTACTCCAAGACTCAGCTAAAACCCCCATCCATCTCAAATCCTTGATGATGCGTCTTCATATGATTCTTCAACGTGACATTCTGAGTGAAATTTGTATGACATACGTCACATTTATACCTCCTTACGTTACTGTGGGACCGTATATGCTCTTGCAGAGACTGTAGCCTCGGATAACTCTTATCACAATACTCACATCTGAAATTCCTCTCCCCGGTGTGAGTTGCCATATGTTCCTTCAACCGTGAGGGTATATAAAACCGCTGTTCGCACAAATCACACTGATGTCGGTACACTTTCAAATGATTCCTCCTATTATGCTCCATAAGGGTTTTACGACGATTATACACTTTATCACACAACTTACAAGGGAATGTCCGTTTGTCACCGTGCACTTCTATCAAATGTTTATTCCTCAATGCATAGGATAGGAAACTAGCTTCACATTTATAACAATTCACTGTCGGTTTCTTCTCGTGGACCGTTGCAATGTGTAGATACCTTGTGTATTTAGATTTGAGATTCTTCCCGCAAATTTCACATGGAAAATTAGCATCGACCTTACTGTGTTTCTTTATGTGAGTGCGAAGAGAAGTATTTTCAAGAAAACAAGCTCCACAAATATCGCAAGTATGCGTACCGAAGTGGTCTATCATGTGTTTCTTCAAAGTATCGAAAAACGGGAATGTTTTCGAGCATTCCGTACACGTAAAGCTATCCATCGTAAGTTTGAAAGTGAGGAATTCATTTTGCACTTTATGTATTGTTTTCTCATGTTTGTTGCTTAAGTGAGTTTTAAGTTCTTCTAAGTTATTGATTTTCTGATCGCAGAGACGGCAGTCAATTCTTGTTATATCAATTTTTGGTATTTTCTTGTTCTCCATGAGATGTAGGAAGCTGTTGGGATCGTGTGTTAGGGTGTGCTCTCGTAGCTCCGTAGGGTCTGTGAACTGGTCTCGGCAGTAATAACAATAATAAAAGCTGATTCGGTTGTGGAACGGACAGACATAGGAATTGTGTACTATAGTGACTGCATTACTAAACTCCATATACTCCCTATCCATCTCTTTCTTCTGGGTTTTGTGTTTCTCTGTCTTCTCTGGGGCTGGAATGTAATGGACATTTTAATTATACTTTAACTAGCTGTGCCTCGCGGTTTTCCCTGCATAAAACTAACAATAAAAACAGTTACTTAGTGATATTAGTGAGTACCCTACTCCTTGTATCATCAAATATCTGCCGGTAAAAATCTGTCCAGTCGTTTCCGAAATGGACAGATTACAGATTCTTTTTCAAAAAGACGAGAAGTGTTGTAATAACAACACTCACTTGACAGATGATGAGTCTATTGCTGTCTCAGGCACTATTACATACATGTTTGAATTACTTCTCAGACATATGCAGGTTCCTCACGATGTTTTCCTTCACCATAAAGCACGTGGTGTGAAATCACTGTACATTTTAGATTGAGACTTGCGTGTCAGACTCCTCAAAGCCCACGGCCACCACGACTGTACTCTAAAGTATTATTATTTATCTGCAATTTTCTGTAAGGTGGTACAAAAGTCTTACCAGGTGTGTCAAGCATGCGGTCTAGTTTATCGGTGAGTTTCTTCATCTTGCTGAGGGCCTGGTCCGTAGGTTTGACACGTTTCCTGCGGCACAGAGACTTCGCCCTCAAGCGGGTCACTACTGGCTTTATATCTGGTTCTGAAAATGGTTGTTTTTCATGCTAGATATTAATAATTTTATTGTAATTAAGTAGCTGTGCCCTGCGGTTCCACCCGCGTAGAGATAATGTCATGGGTGGCCCGCGGAACCCTAGTATATTTTTTAATTAATAATAGCCTAAGTTATTCCTTGTAAAATTCAGTCAGTGAAAGTCCCATTAAAATTGGTCCAATGTTTCAGAGATTAGCCGGAACAAACAGACAGAGATTTTTTTTTAAAAGTGGTTTTTCTATGTAAGTAGCATGTATACTTTCATATGCATTTAGTGAAAAGCTGTTAATTTGGAATAACAAAAAGACATTTCAATTGTATTTATCTATATAGATAGACTAGCTGTGCCCCGCGGTTTCACCCGCGTAGATTTAGTTTCTTCCTTATGGTCGCGAAACCCTAATATTTTTAACAAACAAAAGTAGCCTAAGTTACTCCTTGATACATTAGCTACCTGCCAGTGAAAGTCCCGTTAAAATCCGTCCAGCCGTTTCAGAGATTACCCGGAACAAACAGACAGACAGACAGAGAAAAATTTTAAAACCTGGTTTTTGTGTGTCAGTGGCGTGTATACTTTCATATGCATTTAGTGAAAAACTGTTATTTTAGAATTACAAACAGACACTTCAATTTTATTTATCTGTATAGATGTATAGATATAGATAAAGTCAGGTCACCTGTAACGTCATCATTGGACAGTTCCTCTCTATCGTCCACCGCCTGGTCAGAGTCGCACAAGGGCTCTGCTTTCACTTCCACTTCCATCTTATTCGGCAGCTGATCAACTGTAATATATGACAATATTATCAAGGTGATATAATAGGTCAATTAAATGACCCAGTAGTAAGTTAACGCAAGCCAGTAGCTTCGGGTCACAGCCAGTAGCTTCGGGTCACAGCCAGTAGCTTCGGGTCACAGTCAGTAGCTTCGGGTCACAGCCAGTAGCTTCGGGTCACAGTCAGTAGCTTCGGGTCACACGTGTCTGCTTACGTTTTTTTTAGTAAATAGAAACCTAATAAAGTAGTCATAAGATTTATATTTCAACAAAACTGTAATGTCTCATTTTGAGCAAATAAAAAACTTAATAAAATTTACGTAAGATTAATTTTTCAACGTATTTCTTCGCGAAACGGATCTGTGACCACGGGCGTGCATTGTATTTTCAGAGGGGTAGGCATAAACAATAAGTAGGTAGGTAGGCAGGTTAAGTACATACCTATGTGACGCGGCGTAGGTACGTACGTCTTGGTAAAGATACACATACGAACATAAACACACACGACACGAGTGTATTCAGTGATCACAAATTTAACTTCTGCTTACCTGCTTACATGCAATGCACGCCACTGTCTATGACACCCTCTAGATGGGGGAACACCCTCGTTCTGACAGCTTGTTAGTCTAAAGTCGTCAGTCTTTGTTATAAAGATTATATACTAGGGAACACCTGGCACAGTTGATACTATATGTATGTATATACTAATTTTGAATTTGAATTTGAATTCAAAAATATCTTTATTTGATAAGACTTTTCACAATTTACAGGATTATACATGCTACCGCCAGGTTCGGAAGGTTGCTTTTACTGAGAACAACCTGGTAAGACACTCAGTAATTACTCTTTTCAAAAAATCAATCAATGAACTTAAGCTACCCTGAACAAGTCAGTAGTTGGATGGATGACCACCCTCATTCTTTCCATGCTTAGGAGAGCACTGTATGCCGTAGGTCCCAGTTACCAATATAACATCTGTGACAACCGTTACAGGTCTGTCGGAGGCCTAAGAGAGTCTGACAACTGGTTTAACCTAGATTACCAATTTTCCTCATAAGAAGGGGTTACGAAGGTCATGTGGCAGTCGTCTCACACCATACAAGAAACAGACTCATAAAATAAGCGCGCATTTAAAGGTACTCTTTCTTAATCCAACTTTCCTGGCAGTTTCTTGCATTAACTCACAGAACCCTAATTTGATTTTTAATTAAAAGTAGCCTAAGTTACTAGTAGCCATTTCGGAGATTTGCCAGAACAAACTGTATTTAATATATGTATTATTTAATATATCTATACAGATAAATAAAATTGTAGTGTCTGTTTGTAATTCAAAAATTACAGCTTTTACCTAAATGCATATGTAAGTATACACGCTACTGACATTAAAAAACCAAGTTTCTGTCTGTCTGGCTGTCTGTTTGTTCTGGGTAATCTCTGAAACGGCTGGACAGATTTTAAGGGGACTTTCACTGGCAGGTAGCTGATGTTTCAAGAGGTATCTTAGGCTACTTTTATTAATCAAAAATAGGGTTCCGCAACAATAAAAATGAAACTAAATCTATGCGGGTGAAACCGCAGGGCACAGAGCTAGTATGTATATATTATCATACCATCTTTATGGTCAAGTCTAGCTTGCAGGAAGGTTTCCTCGCATCGCAGCACCTGCTGTCTGAACGCACATGCGTCACGCAGTCGCACCACACAAGTAGCACATATGCATGAGTCTTTCATGTCTCCGTCTAGGTTTGACAGCTGAAATATACAATAGTCATTTATAATTATTATTCAGAGACTTGTTGGTATTATTTTTCTTTGTGGTTGGAAATGAAAATGATTTATTGACAGCCATGTTGGCCATGAGAGGAAAGTTCGAATCCCAGTGGCCTGCACCAAATTTCTGTGTTCTTTATGGTGAAGAGAATATATTGTGACGAAACTTGCATATGTCTGAGAAGTAATTTAAAGTAAATAATGTAAAAAATATACGTATTCAAAATAAGGAACTCGAGGTAAATTAACAACTTACTGAGTATTTATAAGGTACTAAGGTAACTGAGTATTTAAACTGTTTAATTCATTCATTAAACTTACCAAAAGACCGAAACAATCCATAAACATATCCGAATACAATTCCTTCTTGTCTGTCCATTCGTATTCGGCTGTTAAAAGTCGACATTTTTTTATGTTACGGCAACAGCGGCACAATGCCGGGTTTATTATAGGACCTTTATTCTTCACCGACTTATCCGTCGCCATTCCTCGTTTAATTAAATAAAATCAAATTACAATTTAATGAAGAAATGTAATGAAGTCCGCCCATACATACATACTGCGAGTGACATAACGAAAAAGAGTTGCCATGTTATTTATTTGATTTTACTCAAACCTTTAAATATTTTCCAACAAAATATTGATGGGTTTTAAATATATTTAGGAATGATGTTAAATAGATTTAATAAATATACAATACATAACTTGCTTTAGTTATTGGTGTTCAACTTACGATTGCAAAGTTAATCTGCGGAGAGTCACCAATACTAATTATCATTCTGCTAAATAATAAATATACACTGACTTCAGGGAGAGAGTCGCTAGAGTGGCAGCATTTACATTGCGTTCCATTATTGCAACTTTTCACTCAAGATGATCGGACCATATTTTATTTTATTTTTTCTGTATTAAATAATAAGTGAGCACTTATTAACATAGACCTAAAAAGTATTTGCTTAAAGTCAATGCTTATTTTACATAAAACCAAAAACTTAATATAAGAACTGGTTAGGATGGAAAGCCCTTCATTTACTTTTGTTATTGCTTTTGCTCCCTTAATAAATTACCAGCTTATTTACCTGTTAAATTAAATGAAACACACACAATAGGTACATAAGTTATTTTAATTATAAAACTATATCATAATTACGTTTTAGGACTCACTAAAATATAACTTACTACAATTCTTAAATAATATTTCTTATTCTAATAAATTACACTACTTATACATGTAGTATTCAATAACTCTACACAATATTATCTAATAGGTGTCGTTAGTCACCAATTTAAGCGCATTATAGAAATACTATCATCGAATTTTAATTCAATCTCATATATCATCAAATCTTAATTTTAAATGCGTCGTAAATGGAAGATCAAAACGTTAAATACGTCAGTTTAAATCTCAATCGGTCTTTTCTTGTCTATGGTCTTATTTTGAATTTCGTAGACAAAATAATTTCGCGGCAAAAAAAAAAAAACACTCCTTATACGCTACGTAGGTAGGTTAGGTACTACAATACAATGTTCCGAGATGTTCTTCAAACTTTCACATAGTTTAATTCGATTATCGATTGAATTGAATGTAATTTAAAATCGAATAATCAAAAATATTTACAACTTCATATTGCACATTGGGAAGTTTAATATGCATTTACTAATGGAAATAAGAATAAACCTTATTCATACTCCTATATCAGATCTACCGCTTTGTTAAACAAAATATAATCTTAACATTAGTATTTTTTGTGATAAATGTGATGTTTTAGCTAAGACAGAAAATATTAACAAAAAAATGTTTTAAGAATAAATAGAAATGGCACTAACATAATAATAAACACAAAAAATATTGAATACTGTGAAAAGCTGGTTTATTTTTAATTACTGGGAATCTTTGTTTTTTAAATATTGTAAAAAAAAAGTAATTATTGAACCATTATTCTAGTAAAAAAAAGTGAAATTACTATGACTGGTGAAATTGGAACTTGCGTCGCCTGCAGTAATAGAACGGAGACTATAAAAACAAAATCACTTCTGATTTTGAATAAGATTCTGTGATGCTCAAACTTTTCTCACTGAGCGCAAGTTATTTGTGTTTTTAATACTGAACCATATATTTGATGCATATATACATTTCGATATATTAAGCATGATTAACTCAGTTTTTTTTAACTAAACAGTTTTTTCACACACTTAAAACTAATAATGTATATTTTGTTTTTATAATTAAAAAATGAGTATCAGTCAACTATTATTATGTTTCCTCATTGCTCAGTTGCCGTGACAACTTATTGCGGAAATAAAAAAAATCATCTTTCGCAGTCTTCCCTTCGAATAGAATACTTACGGACGTTACCCGACAAGCATAATTGCGAGTATTACTTAAATCTCAAATAATAATATCATAAAATATGTTAAATAAATAGAATTAGCTGAAATTACTGCAAATATTTTCGGTATTTCTGATGAAATTGAACACGAAAGCTAATGTGTTGGATTATTTGTGACGCTTTCACTCAATAACTAACTACTCACTAGGCCGATCATAATAAGAATATTGCACACACCTAACTTTAACATATAAATAATTATTTTACATATTTCAGTTAGTTAGAATAAGTCGCTTCGTATAAATATCAGTACCCTTATCAGTTTGCCACTTTTTCCCTAATCTACACTCACTAGCGTCTCCGACAATATTAGTATGACATATTTTAGTTGTTCACGTCAGCGCTTGGAGGCGCTGTACAATTTCTCATACATGTATTCGGCGGTGACGCTAGCGAGAGTAGATTACGAATGGTGATTGTGATGAATGTGATTACGAAAAATGGTGGCAAACTCGTGATAGGGGTACAGGTGATCAGCCACATCAGGTTAAATCAAGTGCTGACCCCAACAATGTATGGGATAAGGTCAGGAAGATTATGAGTTAGTACCAGTCAACACCATGATGGTAGATTTTAAACTCGCATGAAATATTTGCAGTAACCCCAACCCCCTTTAGAACTAATATCGTTATTTATTAGAAATAGCATCCTTCTATGTCACATTCGGGATGATGACTCTTTATGTGGGACTTGAGGCTCGCATTCTGAATGAACGCCTGGCCACATATGTGACACCTGTACCTCCTGTCATTCGTGTGCGTCCTTATATGGTACTGTAAGGATTTGAGCCTCGGATAGCTCTTCTCACAGTACTCACAGCGGAAGTTCCTCTCACCAGTGTGAGTAGCCATGTGCTCCTTTAACCGTGACGGTAAGTAGAACCTTTGATCGCAGTACTCGCATTGGTGTTTAAGAACTTTCTGATGGTTACGTCTTTGATGTTCTGTTAACGTTTTCTGGCGATTGTAAACTTTATCACACAAGTTGCAAGGATACGTTCTCTTTTGCCCGTGGGCTTCTGTTAAATGCTTGTTCTTCAACGCGTACGACATGAAGCATTCGTCGCATCTCGGACAGCGAATTATAGCTTTCTTCTTATGAACTATTTCCACGTGCATGTCTTTATAGTGGTTTGATTTGAAGACTTTGCCGCATATTTCACACGTGTGTTTCTCGTCGTCTTTATGCCTTTTCAAATGCGCGTCTAATCTAGATTTTTCAAGAAAACAAACGCCGCAAATATCGCATGTGTAGTTACTGAAGTGTTCAACGATGTGTGTGTCTAAAGTGTTAAAATCCTCGAACACATTACTGCACATTACGCAAACTAAGTCGTTCCAGGTGAGACGGTACAAAAGCATCTTATCCGGGGCTTCGAAGTATATTTTCTTCCCGTGAACCTGGTCTATGTGCTGTTTGAACACGTTAAGGTCTTCGATTTTTGTGGGACAGAGTCTACAATCAATTCGTGTTATGTCCAATTTGGGCATTTTTTTGTACCCCATCAGTAACTGGAATGGTTTTGTGTCGTGAGTCAAGGTGTGTTCGCGCAAATCCTCGGGTTTTGGATAGTAATCTTTGCAATAGAAACAGTAATAGTTATTGCGTCTATTTTTAAACGGACAGACGTATGAATAATGGATAATAGTTATTAAATTCTCATCAGACATACAGTCTAAATCCCTATCGGTAGTATTTCGTTTCTCGACCGGTGGTTTTTTGGGAACTTTTAGAGATGCTTTTTTTGACGATGCACCTGTTGAATGGAACGATAAAATATAGTTATTCCGTCTGGTTCATGATAAAAGCACTAAAAAATAGTGGGCTTTAGGGATAGATCATATATCTCTTTATATTGTGAAAATTCACTTGGAAAGATAGAATGTGATTGTACTTGTAATTAATATTGGAAACATTTTATTAGATGCTGTATTCTTTAAAGTAAAAGCAATCTACCATGTTCGGCTTTAAACATCGTAGATTTTGAGTTCATAGCTGTTTTTTTCACTCAAAACTTACCAGATTTTTGTTTCTTATGTTTCAAAGATTTCTTCTTGGCATTGCTTTTTTCAGTCTTTGATTTCTTCTTACGTTTCAGCGGTTTGTCTGAGTTTGACGAGGAGTCGGAGAAGACACTCGCATTGTTCTCAGGGATTTGTTCTGATGGTACTTCTATGTCAAGTTTGATATTCTCATCTTTAAGTGGTTTATTATCTGAGGAATATATTTATTTCAATGATTGATATTGAGGAGACACAGAATTACATTACTTATTTAACCCAAAATCACATGTCAGTTGAATGACAGATCATGCAACGAGTTTGTTATTTATATCGTAATGTAATGATCTCCTAACCTAATTTCGATCATGATGGCTAATCTCAATGAGGATTAGCCATCTGCGCAAGATATGTATGCACGCGTGAGTGTGCAAACACAGGTCTTTTGCCTCCCATTGCCTCCCATCTCACGGGAGGTAATCCCACACGACCGGAGAGATCAGGCGTAGGACCAACGGTGCAACGTGCTCCGACCCACGGGGGTGGAAATACACAACATACAAACACAGGTGCAATGTTTATTGGCTCACTCTCAAAGTGAGATGGGAGGCAATCCCTCACGACCGGAGAGAGATCACGCGTAGGACCAACGGTGCAACGTGCTCCGACCCACGGGGGTGGAAACACACAACTTACAAACACAGGTGCACTGTTTATTGGCCCACTCTGAAAGTCCGATGAGAGGCCATCCAACACAACCGGAGAGAGATCACGCGCAGGACCAACGGTGCAATGTGCGCGCCGAGGCGAGTTAAGCTTTTGGCTTTTTAGGGTATTAGAAGTACGTAAAGTACATAGAACATACCTTCAACAGCCTCTTGAGTTTCAGCGCCCTCAGTATCATCAGCGGAGTAGTCCATGGACAGGCCATCATCATTATCTCCGTCTCCGATGGAATTGTGGTCGCTAACGTCATCTTTCGGTTCTATTTTCAACTCTATATCCATGTCTTTCTTCAGTTTTAAATCTGCAAATAAATCATACAAATATTTTTCATCTTTTAGACTTTTGCGAGAGACAGGATTAAATATAAAAACTGGGTTATCAGGTCGTCGGATTAGTTGACTAAACACATGCTAGGCTATACTTATAAACGAATGAAGCTTCTGTACTTATCAAATCAAAGGATAGAATATGCTTTTCGATTGTTGCACATAATATTGTTTTTCTGTATAAAGAAGTGTTATTTCATTTGTTCTTCGTTATCTTCAATAACAACATTGTAGCTAGCATGATCAATAAGGTGAATTAATTTATCGTAATCATGATTACTGGCTTATAAGCTTAGGTGCCATCGTGAGCTATGAGCGCTGACCTTGAATGCGCAGTAGTCGTTTTGTGAGTCTGTCTCTGTCTGTGTGTATGGCACGACACAAATAAAATATATGCGCAGCTCACTATTTTCACTGAACGCTTACAACTCACGACGACATATATACATTTGTATAAGCTAAAACGTCTTTGAAGAGTATCAAGTACACATATTCCAATTCTTATATGTCACATAATTCTGCCTATTGGTAAATGGTTAGTGATTACCAAAGTTTTCGGTAGGTCATTGAAAATGAAAATGAAAAATATTTATTCAGTTTAGGCCCTGGTAAGGCACTTATGAAAGTCGAGAATTTACCATCGGTTCGGAAACTAGCCTTCTGAGACGAACTGGCAAGAAACTCAGACACATTGCTAATAATTACCATCGGTATCCTTATCCTCAAGCTTGGCACTGAGGAACAGCTCTTCGCATTGCAGCACCTGCTGTCTGAATGCGAAGGCATCTCTCAGACGCACGACACATGTTGCACACACTCCTGAGTCTTTCTCATTCTCGTCTACATGTGATAGCTGTAAGGTGAAATAAATAAAATTTAAATATAATTAAAAATAATCAGGCTCTATGCAAAAACACTCCTACCACAAAATAATTAAATAATCTGAGAAAAAATGTACAATTAACTTAGTCAGATCTTTAAAATTTTATCAATAGTTTAGTTTGATTTAAATTGTTGGAATACAAACAAACATGAATATTTAATTCTCATGCACTTTTTTAACAATTATTTATAATATATAAATGGAATTGGTGGGGAGTGCGACAGTAATGTTTCTAAGTTTTAAAAAAAACTTTGAGAAATTTAGTTTTTAAAAAAAAGTTAAGTTTTCGTACCAAAATTCCGTAACAATCCATAATCATATCAGCGTAGACCTCTTTATTCTCCATCCAAGTGTATGTAGCCGTGAGAATCCTGCATTTCTTAATAGATCTGCAGCATCTACATAAAGCTGGGTCTATTATGGGCCGATTGCTATTTGTTGTCGTCATTTTGAGAGTTTAACGTATATTTCACTATATATAATGCACTCCTTTTGTAATTCACATGGTATAATTACTATTTCTATTCATAACTTAATCAAAAACAATTTGTATAAATGAAAATATTACGAGCAACATTAAATAAAATGCTCTCTCTACACATAGGTACACGCCAGAATGTCAATAACACGGTCAAGCACAGATGAAAAACTACAGTAGAATTATGGGTTTCGTTTTCAGGTATATTCGAGTAAGGTTCCGAGTAAAGGTTAAATCGAATTGAGTTAATCGATTTCGGGCTCATCAATCTGGCAATAACATTCACAACACTATATTATTTGTTTTTTAAATATGGCGTTTGAATATTTTTTAAAGTTGAAGAGAAGGAACACCGAAACACGGCTTTCTGTCTGCGAGTGACGGCAAATTGAGTCAAATATAAAAAAATGGCTTCCGAAATTAGCGAAGTTAAAACGTATTTTGGAAGATGTAGGTGTTGTTTAAATTATAGTTATTTGAAAAATATGTGGAGTGAATATAGAACCGATGATGGAGGTACAGAAATATACGGGAACATGATTATGGAATGTTTTTCTTTATCTGTAAGTTTGAAACTTGTTTTGCTTTTAAATTTTATTCCTTAGATCAAAATTCTACTACATTAAGTAATTAATCATTTCCAAATTATTATCGATAACAAACATCTTTTAAGGTTACTTAAGTTTAGAAGTAAACTGTCTGAAATTATTGTTTTCACATATCTTCCATAGGTTACGTTTTTCAGTACAAAATTACTGATGTGTTTTTGGCGGCAAATATGTCGACTCGATTTTTCCACAATAAATCTATTCTAATAATAATAATAGCAAAATTAATTTAATGTTTTTTGGCGGACCAGGGCACTCTGTTCTGCTAAAACTTAAGAATTTTTATCTAAATAAATATGTTACCTTCACTTACTCAGGGGTACCTTTACAGGCAAACTACAGCTACGATACAAGATCTCTCAAATTCTATCGTTTGTAGATAATTAATCTTGAGTTCTTGTTGTGAGTTGATACACTTACATTTAAATTAAGTATGCTCACACTATCCCTGAATGGTCCTTGAAGCAACAACACTCACTCTTTTTAGAAAAACTCATTGGTACAGGCCCTGCTGGGATTCAAACTTGCGTGCAGCAGGTGACTGCTCAAAACCCAAGGCTACCAAAGCTTATTAAAATAAATGCCGAAAAATTAAAATTTTAAGGGATTTATTAATATATTTTTACCTGTGAAAGTCCCGTTAAAATCCATCCAGCTGTTTCAGAGATTACACGGAACAAACAGACAGACAGAGAAAAATTTTAAAACTTGGTTTTTTTGTGTCGGTAGCGTGTATACTTTCATATGCATTTAGTGAAAAGCTGTTATTTTGGAATTACAAACAGACACTTCAATTTTATTTATCTGTATAGATGTATAGATGGATATGCACCACCATGGCTGCTGTGTGACAAAAAAACGCTATATAGATTAACCATAAATGTTGTTCACAGTGGGTGCGTATAGGCGGTGTCTCTGAGAACTCTGAACAAGTATGCAGTCAGTGCATCAAGAGGCTGCGTGATGCCATACTCTTCAAGCAGATGGTAGAGAACTCCCACGAGTCGTTCATGGACCTCGTCTTTGAAAAACCCTTGGAACTAAACTGTGGTAATTATTCAACAGATTTTAACGAGACTTTCACTAGCAGGTAGCTATATGCTGCATGGTGTATCTTACTTTATCTTATCTTGTTTGTGGCATTATTGGGTCTGTTTGCCCAGAAGCACGTCGACCCTTGGGATCATTTGCCGCCCTTGCCCTTATGCTCTACGTACCTGACTCCTCAAATACTCCCTGAACAAGCCTGCAAATCCTGCCCATGGGAACCTTACCCTGTAGGTCCATTCACCATTTGGCCAGTGCATCGCAATTGCATATTAGGTGACTCATGGTTTCGGCTTCTGATTGACAGTACCTACATACCACATCATTAGATAGGTTCATCTTATGAAGATGTTCTTTTGTCCCATAATGACCTGTTAGTGCCTCCGTGAGTTGCCTAAGCTGACATCTATTCAACTGTAATAGCTTTCTGCTTTGGCTTTCGTCCCAATTGCCTATGAACTGCTTAGAACGTCTTAGTCTATGTTGCATAGAGTAACTTTACATAACGTAATATACGCCTGTATCCCATGAAAATTTAAATGAAAAATATTTATTCAGTTTAGGCCCTGGTAAGGCACTTATGAATGTCGAGAATTTACCACACCATGGGGGTAGGCAGAGACCACAATTCCCCCCATGCTATGATCCTTACTTCTTTCGATTCACAGGCTACTTTGTAGCGTGTGGCCTTCTCGTCTACACATCAAGGGGTAAGCGCCCTCTTTGTTATGAGTAGTGGACTAATTCAACTAAGCTATAAGTATTGCTCTGCGGCGCGTGAGTACCGTGCGCCGCCGCATACAACGATTGGCGTGACATGCGCATAAGTAGTCTGCGTTCGGGTTCTGTGAAACCGAGTCGATGTTTTACCCTTTGTAACGTTCGCGCCTCTTTTGTATTCTTCCGTGTTTTTAGTTATTTTTGTGTTCATTTTGTCATCCCTATTGTGTAACTTGTGTCGGGCAATCGTATTATACATTATTTACATTTAATACAGACTTTTCGTTACACCCACCCCCTACAACTTTAAAAAAAAACTGGTATCCGCAGGTGAAATAGTTGGGACTGGGTACTAAAATATACATGTCTTGTTGCAGAAGATCCTGATATGTTCCCGAAGGAAGAGGTGGAGGCATCAGATGAGGAGGACATCCTCGTGGTGCTGGATGATGGAGATGCTGACAGTTACAGCATGGATATAGAACACAACGAAGATGGCAGTCAGACCATGGTATACCTAATCATAGTCAAAGTCAAAAATATCTTTATTCAATTAGACTTCTTACAAAGTACTTTCAAATCGAATGACACATTTTACAGGATTATACATGCTACCGCCAGGTTCGGAAGGTTGCTTTTACTGAGAACAACCTGGCAAGAAACTCAGTAATTAGCTTAGGAGTCCATAGCGGACAAGAAAACAGACAAATTTTTTATATATAAAGATTAATATCCACAGGAGTCTACGGGCGAGGCAGTTGAAGAGTTTGAACAAGTGGAGTATTTGGACGAGTATATCAATGAAATATCACCGGACGACCGCTGTGAGTACCACATCTATACACAAAAAATTGAAGTGTCTGTTTGTAATTCCAAAATAACAGTATTTCACTAAATTCATATGGAAGTATACACGGTACTGATAATAAAAAACCAATTTTTAATTTTTTTCTCTGTCTGTCTGTTTGGTCCGGGTAATCTCCGAAACGGCTGTACCTATTTAAATGGGACTTTTACTGGCAGATAGCTAATGGTACAAGGAGTAACCTAGGCTACTTTTAATTTTAAATCAACTTAAGTGTTCCGCGGGACACCCATGATATTATCTCTACGCGGGTGAAACCACGGGGCACACCTAGTTATGCTAAAATTTACATACAAACGGATCGAAACCATAATCCTTTTTGCTTCGCAGTGGTTGGGTAAAATGTTTTTTTTATTTTTTTATTCCCCAGCACCGAAAAAATCAAGAGGATGGCCTAAGAAGTTACCCAAAAGCCTCCGTTATAAAACTTATAAGCAGTATACAGAAGATGACATGAAGGATGCTATCGAAGCAGTGGTGTCTGAGAGTATGGTCATCGGAGACGCTGCTCAAGCTTACAAGGTACCTCTGAACACGCTGAAAACGAAGGTGCATCAATATATTGATGGTGAGTGCGGAAATCTAATTTGATTTTTAATTAAAAGTAGCCTAAATTACTAGTAGCCATTTCGGAGATTAGCCAGAACAAACAGACAGAATGAGAAAATTTTTAGAAATAGTTTTATTTTGGTCATTACCGCATACAGATACAGATAAATAAAATTTAAGTGTCTGTTTGTAATTCGAAAATAACAGCTTTTCACTAAATGCATATGAAAGTATACACGCTACTGACATAAAAATACCAAGTTTAAAAACAAATCTCTGTCTGTCTGTCTGTTTGTTCCGGGTAATCTCTGAAACGGCTGGACCGATTTTAACGGGACTTTCAATGACAGATAGCAAATTTTACAAGGAGTAACTTAGCTACATTTAATAAAAAAAATAATTAGAGAAATTAAGTCTACGCGGGTGAAACCGCAGAGCATAGCTAGTAAATAATATGCTCACACATTTGAAGAGCTGTGGTGGCCTGTCTTCTGCTACGCAAGCGACGCAAGTTCGAATCCCAGCGGGGTCTATTACCAATGAGTTTTTCGAAAAACTTATGTGCAGTGATTTCACACCACGTGCTTTACGGTGAAGGAAAACATCGTGAAGAAACCTGCATATGTCTGAGAAATAATTCAAACACGTATGTATAGTGGCTGAGATGACGATAGACTCACTATCAGTCACGTTGGTACTTAATCATCTTGTGTGACAAGTGTGTTGTTATTAGAACACCTCTGCCGACCCCTTCGGGGAATACAGGCGTGAGTATAATAATAATATAGCTTTTTAATCCTAAACATAGGGTTACAAGAGGTCCCTAAGTTCTTTGTGCCTTTTGGCATAGGCCTCCTCCAAATCCTTCCAATGGGTCCTGTCTCTTGCTACTCTCATCCAGAGTGGTCCCGCTGTCTGTTTCAAGTTATCTTCCCATCTCCTGACTCGACGACCCCTACGTCTTTTGCCGTCTCTAGGTTGCCAGAGGGTGACTTGCTTGCTCCATTTGTCAATGGGATGGCGTGAGTATATTATGTATGTATATTATATTGTTCCAGACCCAGTAATGTACGACGTGACAGACAGCAAGCAATACAAATTTATTGAAGAGATCAAAATAGTGTTAACATACACAAACGCTACGCCTTACAAGAGTAAAGCAGTCCGCTATTTCTGCGCTTACTGCGGAACAGACGGGCCTCGCTTCGACGACGGGGAGTCACTGCGCACACACACTAGAACACAACACGCTGCTGACAGGATCAAGAAGATCAATTTCATGATCCGACCATATTGGTTAAATGAAATATTAAAGTTGGATATTGAGAACTTTGCTTGCACCGTGTGCAGTTGCGGACTAGATAGCTGGAATCACATGTTCAAACACTTGAAACAAACACACGATATTGTCTTAGACCAAGCGTATAACAGAATGGTGCCGTACTTACTGCATTCAGAATTAAAATGCGCCTTGTGTCAACTAGAATGCTCAAATTACTTGATACTAGACGGACATATGAACGCACATTACAGTAATTATATATGTGGGGATTGTGGTGATACATTCCTAGCGTTGTCTAGGCTGAAACAGCATTCGAAGATCCACGAACTAGGAAGGTTTCCCTGTGATCACTGCGGGAAGACTTTTACAGTGAAAAAATACATGCAGAAACATATTGATAAAGTGCATACGAAGGATTTGAAGTTCAAATGTCAGTATTGTACGGAGAAATTCGCAGGAGAATACCTCAGGCATTTGCACGTCGTGAAAAGACATAAGGACAAAGTGAAGTTTTATACATGTGAATATTGTGGGAAGCAGTTCAGTTGGAGGCAGTATTACTCTACGCATTTGAAAAAAGCACACTTTAAAAAGTTTTCATGTGAATTTTGTGATAAAAAGTTTGTAACCAAAGTGGAGTTGGATAACCATGTGAGACTACATGACAGTAAACGCTATAAATGTCAGTTTTGTGATAAATTATTCACAAACAAAGTGGTGACGACTACGCATATGTTAGAACACGTCACCTTGGATCAGGATAAGTCGTATTTGTGTGAAAAGTGCAATAAGATCTTCCATTTCAAGTCTAAAATCCTCGATCATATGACTAGGCATATTTCTATTGTTAGAAGTATGAAGGATGAGTGATTCATTATACAGGGTGTCGGAGAAAAAGAAACAGTTGTCTTCTAGAAGTTGTAGGGTTTTATGAAGAACTAGTATTGATATACCTAATTTTAATGTTGATTCATAATATTCTTAGTTGTTGCTGTTTATGTATTATTTAAATAGCTGTGCCCCGCGGTTTCACCCGCGTAGATTTAGTTTCATCCTTATTGTCGCGGAAACCTAATATTTTTGATAAATAAAAGTAGCCTAAGTTACTCCTTGAAATATCAGCTACCTACCAGTGAAGGTCCCGTTAAAATCCGTCCAGCCGTTTCGGAGATTACCCGGAACAAACAGACAGACAGATAGACAGAGAAAAATTTTAAAACTTGGTTTTTCATTGTCAGTAGCGTGTATACTTTCATATGCATTTAGTGAAAAGCTGTTATTTTGGAATTACAAACAGACACTTCAATTTTTTTTATCTGTATAGATTGATTTATGTTCAATACATAATTGCAAAAAATGATGGCTTTTATTTTCTTAAAATTTAGACAGTACTTTCACACTATCATCATCTCCCTGGCCTTATCCCATGTATGGGGTCGGCATTTGATTCAACCCGATGTGGCTGATCACCTGATTTTTATACGAAGCGACTGACATCTGACCTTCGTCACCCTATTTTCGAGGAAAATCGGCAATCTGGGCTAAACCAGTTGTCAGACCTGTAACGATTGCCAAAGATGTAAAATTGTCAACCGGGACCGACGGCTTATCGTGCTCTCCGAGGCACGGAGGGAACTCGGGCGGTCACCCATCCAACTACTGGCTAGGCGTATGGTTGCTTAACTTCGCTGATCAAATCATATGCGCAATAGCAACTGAGCCACGAGCTCCTAAGGAGTAAAACATCTAAACCTATTTATTGTAATAAGAACGTTTGCTCTATTGAGCGCGAGTGTTGCCAATCTTAAAGATATTAAAATTTACTCTTTTATTTAGTGTCAAAATAATTAACGTTTTGAAAAATGTCGGTAAATGACATTGGCGAAAATGTGGCAACCTCTCAGAAGCCATAGTAAATAAGAAGTGAAGTGATCCACAACAACCACGTGACATTGGCCCAAAAACGGAAGAAGATATTTTTGTCATAATCATTTTATTTGCTTCCTAAAATTATACCCTCTCACATATTTTAACAGCTGGGGCCCAACCATGAGCTCTTATTGCAATGATAATTCAGTTGTGCGACAGTGACAGGTGTATACACGTCACATACATCTGTCTCATAAATGAGTGAAACTATCATGGCAATAAGAGCTCATGGTAAGGCCCCAGTCCTATTTTCCCCGACACCCTGTATATTGTAATCAGAGGTGAGTGAAAACAACCAGTGGTTTCTCAAATTGTAATCACACACAAAACTCCTCCACATTACCCGAAGTGAATTCCATATGATGAGTTTTTAGATGCCCTTTCAGACTACATTTCTGTACGAAGGCCTGTCCACACACTGCACAAGCAAACCTCCTATCATTATTATGAATTCTCATATGTTCTTTCAAGGTCTTCTTCCTAGCATAAGCTTTCTTGCACACCGAACACTCATACACTCTCTCCCCGTTATGTTTAACCATATGCACTCTTAATTCATTGTTGGTAAAGCACTTATACGCACACATTTCACATTGAAAGTCTCGTTCCTCCAAATGATCTCGCTTCAAATGCCTGGATAACGTATATCTGCGGTCAAAATTCTTGTCACACACATTACACTTGTATTGAAGCGGTGCCATTCCATGGGCTGACACCATATGCTTCTGTCTTCTAAAGTATTCGGAGAAACGCTCCGGACACTGTGTACATTTGAATCTCTTCACCATCTTGTGAACTGAGTTATAATGATTCTTATATTTCTGTTGGGTGCTGAAGACTTTGAAGCAAATCTCACAGGGATATTTTCCATCGACATGCATGCTTTTTATATGGACTTTCAGTCTGTATTTTGTCACGAAACCGGTCCCACAATCTTTGCACACATAATTCCTGTAATGTACATTCATATGTCTCTCAATAGAACCGAATGTTTCAAACGCAAAGCCACAGACTTGGCACTCGTATGTCTCATCAGACAATTTGAACGGTACCAAGCGGTCAGTCACATCTGTATATAAAATTTTGCCATGAACTCTTACTAAATGACTTTTCAGGTCTGCTATTTTGGGAGTAGCTGTATTACATAATATGCATTTCAAATCAGTGACATCAGCGTACACGATGAGAGATTCTGATCCATATGTTTTGAGAACTCTGATTATTTCGGATTGTTTGTGCGTTTTAGTGTGTTCTTTCAACTGTGTATGGTTTGTATATATATGTTTGCAGTAGAAACATGGGAAGCCAGTACGGCTTTTGCTGCGGAAGGGGAGAGCGTTGGAACATTGTAAAAGTGTGGAACAGTTCACCATTAACGCCATTTTCTCTGTAACGAAATTTGAGGATCTCACTTTCTTCTTGTCTAATAGTGACTTGATCATGTGTGTAGTTATTAGTTTTCCTGAAATTAAATTGAAATCATTATTAGTTATGGTAGGAGCATATCATATAGAAAAATAAGGAGTGGATTAGGCTAATTTTATTTGAAAAATGTTACGGTTCTGAATGAATTTAACATGACGCGGGTAAAGTGACTTCATAAGGTGGAACCCATCTTTTTTAAACTTAGCCTAATTACCCTTGCAACATTAACTATCTGCCAGGGAAAGTCCCGTTGAGAATCGGTCCAGTCGTTTCAGATATTAGCCGTTACAAACAGTCCGATTTAGTGAAAAACTGTTGTTTTGGAATTACAAACGGACACTTAAATTTTATTTATCTGTATAGATAGTGTACCTTTGAGCAGGTCCAAGTGTTCGTCGAACTTGGGGCATATATTGTGAAGGTCGGCCCTGGAGGGGAGTGGCGGCGGACATCCTCCGAAGCGGGCCAACAACTCCGATTCACCTCTCACTTCTTCCTCACACGAACCATCTGTAAACAATCATCGCATTAGACAGGTGTCGGGGAAAATAGGACAGCTGTTAAAATATGTAATAGGGTATAATTTTAGGACGCAAATAAAATTATTACGACAAAAATATCTTCTTCCGTTTTCGAGTAATTGACGTTCAAAGTTGACCATATCAAGACTTTATTTTCGCATAAAAATCAGCGGTAACTTAGAATTATTCATGTGAAATCTAACTACGTTTTTATTTTTTTTCTCCCACTGGTTCCTGAAATAATCCCATAAAATCATTTTTCGAAACCGGTAACCTTCTTCTTAATTCAAAAAGTTCAATTACCGCGTACGTAATGTAGATACATGGGGCCGCGCGTTCACTCAATCTCTTAAGGCCGCGAGCTCTTCGGCCCTTAGCAACCATAGCCTATAACTACGTTATCGTTGGAGCTAGATATTTTACGACTTCAACATAGTGATATATTCATAAAACCCTACAACATCTAGAAGACAACTCCGTTTTTCTCCGAAACCCTGTATATAGTAGATATATTTTGAGACGCACAATTCAAACCCGTGGTGACTGTACTGTACTGTATGTAGGTTAGAGTAGTAGTGTATTGCAATACCGATAGGTGGGGCTAAGGTCAGATGGCAGTCGCTTCGTATAACAATCATTATGATTTCATTATGATTTATATTGTTTCGATGATATGTAAATGATGCCTGGCTGAGTTTCTTGCCGGTTCTTCTCAGAAGGCTAGTTTCCGAACCGGTGGTAAATTCTCGACTTTCATAAGTGCCTTACCAGGGCCTAAACTGAATAAATATTTTTCATTTTCATTTTCATTTTCATTTTCAATCAGGTGATCAGCCACATCGGGTTGAATCAAGTGCCGACCCCAAATACATGGGATTAAGGCCAGGGAGATGATGAGTCAATTGTACATACCGCAGGAGTCAGCGTTAGTGTAGTCAGAGTCATGGGAGAGAGGCTCGTCCTGTGCACTGTGCTCACTCTTCACCTCTGCATCATTTAACATGTGCTCCTCCACTGGCACTGCAAAATAAAACAACACTACTAATAGTCTGTCTATAAATCTCTGTCTGTCTGTTGTGGCTAATCTCCGAAACCTGATTTTAACAAGACTTTCACACATTACAACAACTACAAGTAAAATGGGATGAGGACAGACAATAATATGTTGGATAAAATATCTAAGAAACCATGGATGGATTGTGTGATACATGATATGGCTAAGGGTATCTGTATGTAATACAGATATGACGGCTGATTGAGAGACGTAGAAGAGAAGAACACATTGCGACCACAAATAACATGGGATAAGGGCAGGAGGATGATGATGATATGGCTAGAATGGGAGTGAATACAGATATGACGGCTGATAGAGAGACATGGAAGAGAAGAACACATTGCGACCACAAATAACATGGGATAAGGGCAGGAGGATGATGATGCTATGGCTAGAATGGGAGTGAATACAGATATGACGGCTGATTGAGAGACATGGAAGAGAAGAACACATTGCGACCACAAATAACATGGGATAAGGGCAGGAGGATGATGATGCTATGGCTAGAATGGGAGTGAATACAGATATGACGGCTGATTGAGAGACATGGAAGAGAAGAACACATTGCGACCACAAATAACATGGGATAAGGGCAGGAGGATGATGATGATATGGCTAGAATGGGAGTTAATACAGATATGACGGCTGATAGAGAGACATGGAAGAGAAGAACACATTGCGACCACACATAACATGGGATAAGGGCAGGAGGATGATGATTACCATTAACAAACTCGGTAAGTTTATCATCATTCTGCAATGCTTCCAGCAGCTGTCGTTCCGAGGTGGCTGTCAGTATCCGGAAACAGCAGGCATCCCTCAGCTTTTGGATGCACTCACTGCAAATCAGCGGGGACAGCTGGGGCTCCGTGGATAGCTGGAATGTAGTGTCCAATACTGTAACCATTAATGCGTTCACTGCTGACGACGGATCTGCGCATCCAACTGTGAGAGAATTTACGAAGAAGATGCGATGTTAGCAGTGAATGTGTTTAACATCTATAGAAATAAATAAAATTAAATAACAGCTTTTTACTAAATGCATATTAAAGTGTATACAGTACTCACATAAAAACTTTTTCTCTGTCTGAAATGGCTGGACCAAAAATGATTTAATTTTTTTTTCTCTTTCTGTTTGTCTGTCTGTTGCAGGTCATCTCCGAAACGGTTGGACTGATTTTAACGGGACTTTCACTGGCAGACAGGGGCGTGCATTGGATTTTCAGAGGGGTAGGCATAAACAATAAGAAGGTAGGTAGGCAGGTTAAGTACAGACCTATGTGACGCGGCGTAGGTACGTACGTCTTGGTAAAGATACACATACGAACATAAACACACACGACACGAGTGTATTCAGTGATCACAAATTGTAACTTCTGCTTACCTGCTTATATGCAATGCACGCCACTGCTGGCAGATAGCTAATGTTACAAGGAGTAACTTAGGCTATGTTTATTTAAAAATAAAACATAGGGTTTTGCAGGACACCCATGACATTTACTCTATGTGGGTTAAACTGCGGAGCACAAATAGTAATTTCATAAAATTTACTTGCGACAAGTTTTCTACCTTTAATTAGTTTTAAGTACTGTTCCTTGTATATATACTTAAGTTTTTATTGAATAAATCCCTACTAATATCATAAATGCGAAAGTAACTCTGTCTGTCTGTTACGCTTTCCCGCTTAAACCTCTCAACCGATTTTGATGAAATTTGGCACAGACAATCTTTAGGCCCTGAGAGAGGACATAGGCTACCTTTTATTAAAAATAAGGATGAAACTAAATCTACGCGGGTGAAACCGCGGGGCACAGCTAGTGTTAATATAAATTTGAAAGAATTAATTATCTGCTTTACAAAATTCCACTGTGTATGTACGACAGGGTACTTACATACAAATTAAAGCATTCCATGAACAAATCGTAGTAAACTTCCCGTTTTCCATTTATAAGGTATTCTTTCATCATATTTCTATGGTGGCCAGTAACCAAACAACATCTACATTGACCATAGCTCTTCTTATTTTCCATTATAACATTAAAAAAGTTAATTTAAAACTGGAATTGCTTTTTTTGTTTATAAATTGTATTACTTCTCATCAAACAAACAAACAATGCGACACAGACTACATCAAATTGAGTAGTAAGGTGAATAAGAAATACAGTCACTTTATTCGATTAAGAATAGAATCGATACTCCATTTTTTTAAATCGCATCACTTTCATATAAGGGGATCACACATTACCTTATTTTATGATGTTTATTTTACTGTGTGATGAATATTACCTTCTGTGAATCACTTTTTTCCAGTAAATAAAATATTTTGTATTTCTGGTGATCTGTGGAAATTTTACCATACAGTTTGTTTATGGTCCCCCAAGCCCCGAGTTTGTTTGTAAAAAAGAACATTAGGAATAAAATAAAATAATAAAATGAAATAATTTTTTTTAATTTAAAGTTACAAAAGGTGGTTTTATCGGTAATCTTATATTTAGGCCACATTTCGGCTGCGACGCTTCTCTTTCTGAACATACTCTACTTATTGCTGGTAGATATGTAAGTGTGAAAAACTAAAATACCAAGGTAAACATGAATAAATAAGATTTAAAAAAATATACCTACTCAACTCAACTTTCTTTATTTCTTCTCATATGCAACTCGATTCTCGTCTGAAATAAAATATCGATCAACTAAGTCACTCGCGAGTTGTCGTTGTCACATTATGAAGCAACACTAGCTAGCTACATACACAATGATTCAATTCGTGTGTGCGTGACCTCTCACCAACAGCATACTAGCACGCGTTTAAAAAAAAAAAATACTTTGTGTTATGTTATCCGGCTCGCTCAGACGCAATACGAATGAGTGAGAGAGAGTTTCGCGTCGTATATTAGCAGCGATCCGTGTTTATTTTCACCAAATTTTACATAGTAATAATAAATATTACTGTATTGTTGCATTTGTGAGTTCATCAACCAAATATGCCTAATACGTGTACTGTATGCATGAACAATGCTAGGAAAACAAAGGATAAATCTTACTTCTCATACCCAAGGGATCAGTTGCGGTAAGTGCCATTTGTTTACATAAATGCATACATAAACAAAACCATTCCCCTTTGTGATAAGTTTGACAGCTGCACACATACATACTTATACACATTACACACATAGAAATATCTCATGATGCCTGTAATTTGGTCAAAAAATAAAATGTAACCTAGGCCACAAAATGTAAGTCTTCCAGGTTATAAAATAATATTAAAATTTAAAACACAGACTTCGTCTGTATATCTACGTTTCGCTAAGCGATGCGATTTTATCAACATGTATCCATACAGATAAATAAAATGGAAGCGTCTGTTTGTAATCCCAAAATTACAGGTTTTTACTAATTGCATAATATGAAAGTATACACGCTACAGACACAGAAAAACCAAGTTTTAAATTTTTTCTCTGTCTGTCCGTCCATCTGTCTGTCTGTCTGTTTGTTCCGGGTAATCTCTGAAACGGCTGGACCGATTTTAACGGGACTTTCACTGGCAGGTAGCTGATGTTTCAAGGAGTAACTTAAGCTACTTTTAGGGATCCGCCATGAAACATGAAACAAAATCTATGTGGGTGAAACCGCGAGGCACAGCTTTTATATAATATAATAAAAATAAAAATAAATAATATTCGGGCAAATCAATCACCTAGTTTTTTGTCGTGCGAAAACCCTCATAGGTACGCCAGCCGCCGTAGGGGCAGCGAGGGGGTTAGATGCCGGTCGCCCACCCATCAAACTAACAGTCCGAAGATGTGCCCATTAAAACCACGGACACAATGGGTATAGGGTCTAGATTTTAAGCCGCACATTTTTATCATAAAACATCGGTTGGTGGTAAAATTTAAAAAAAAATTGAAAAGTCCCATAATATTTTTTTTCGTCTTTATACTTTTAAACTATTTTAGTTTTGAGAATGTCATTTCACAACATAAATAAGATGTATTTTATGTTCCACATCTCATCCAATAAAACCTTTAGGAGCCTCTAACAACTACATTTTAAGACCAAATAAAAATAATAAGAATTACGTAAAAAAACAAGTTTTAGTTTGATATACCACCAGCCGATGCTCTGTGAAATAATGAGCGCCTCTGAAGGCCTAGTGCGAGTTTTTCACTGCCGCCGTCACAAGTCACCGCGTCAACGTAAACCCAGATTTGTATAGGATCGGAACAACGTCTCTGTCGGTCTAAACATGACACTGTAGCAGCGTTTCTCCACTCGCTCATAGATGGCGCTACTCGCTAACAAATACGAAGTTTGAGTACAAATACACGAGAACCTAAATCGCGCCATAAGAGTTTTCAAGCGCATTTCAGTATATACATATACAAGTTTCCAATTAGAACAGTTGGAGCCGCGGTTCCCCAGGCGTGACACCCGCCTCAATGGAAGATCTTCTCTTTGCTGTGGATGAGCATGGTCACTCGCTCCCCCCACAACACTATTACGAGCACATACAAATCTGCGTTTACGTCGACGCGATCACTTGAACGGTGATTAAAAAAAAAACTCGCAATAGGCAGTCTGGGCCCCAACCATGAGCTCTTATTGCAATGTTAATTCAGTTGTGCGACAGTGACAGATGTATGCACGTCACATACATCTGTCTCATAAATGAGTGAAACTATCATGGCAATAAGAGCTCATGGTAAGGCCCCTGAACGTTTTTACGTTCTAACTGTTGTATTTTATACGTAGGGGTATTTTTTACTAAGGATTTGTGTATTACAGAAGACACCAATGGCTTCGAGCAGTAGACAGAGAAGACCTTATCGGAAAGATAGACCGACTGAACGCCTGGTACGGCTACAAGATATGCGAGCACCACTTTGAGCCAGATCAGATTAAATATTCCAAAAAGAAAACTGTTAAATATCTTGCGAAAAATGCTTTTCCAACTCTTAACCTTCCCGACGTGACACATAAGAAAGCTGAAGACTTTGTAGTCAATTTACGACACCCTTCAGTTCAAGCAAGTAACCAGCCTCATCTAACAGATGCAGCAAGCAAGCTTATAGAAATAGAAGTACCAGTTCCAAGTAAACCTTGTGGAGTATTCCAGTTACCTAAAACAGGCCACCTTGATTTGAATAAAGTGACAAATGAAGATTTTCTTAAATTGTGCGACAAATTCTTGACCTCGAACATGAGTCAGCTGATCAAATCGGAGATTGATTTGGAAACTGCTGATCGCAAACGGTACGATCCGCGCTAGATATATAAGCTGTTAGGATTAGGAATTTAGGAATTAATAGTTTTAGTTAGCACTCGTAACCGAAGGTAGTGTATGAAGAGATGCATGAATGTGGATGAAGCGAAAGAAGTATGTAAGGATCGTAGCATGTGGCAAACGGTGGACTCTGCATAGGCATAGACAAAACATTACAAATCTAATCATTGATTTAACCAGATAAACTAGTCACAGGTGGTTAACCTTCATTTTTTTTGCCTTTCTGTGACATTTAATATGTTTTTACAAACTTTTAATTAACCTGCAATGTTTCTTTGTCCGGGTAGAATCTTGAAACTAAATCAGTTTTAAGTTTAAAATCAGTTTTCTGTGGTATACAAGCTGATTTTGGATGATAATGCATGCTTTGTTATGTGACGCCATCCTAATTCCAATATGGCCGATAATCCAAGATTTTTTTTCTATGTTACCACAGGTATCAAATAAAACAGCTATGGAGAACTTTTTTTTTAATTTAGCTACCTTTTCATAAACGCTAATACAACAGCCTTTGTTTCCATTTTCAGATTACCTAAAGAAGCAAAAGGAATGGATACGTTGAACGTTAGTGATGGCACACGTACCTTCTTTCCAACGAAACACAGTGTGATATCCTCGGACTTCCAAGATATGGCGACCAATGGTATCGACATTGCTACTCTAACACCAAAATGTACCGTACGTATGTTTCTACAGCCCCGCGGTTTCACCCGCGTATACTTAATTTTATTGGTGACTTTATTTCCTGGAATTAATCTATACAGATAAATAAAATTGAAGTGTCTGTTTGTAATTCCAGAATAACACAATTTTCACTAAATGCATATGAGAGTATACACGGTACTGACATTGAAAAAACATTAATTTTCAGTCTGTTTGTTTGTTCCGAAACGCCTGCATCGATTTTAACGGGACTTTCACTGGCAGATAGCTAATGTTACAAGGAGTAACTTAGGCTAGGCTAGGATCAGACTTTTATTTAAAAAAATCGGGACTCCCATAAAATGAGATTAATAGTCGCCCATGTACTTATACTTTTTGTTTATATGTTTTAGATTCGCTCTTCAAATGCCTTTGCACCTACTCCCCGGGCCCGACCGCGTGCGTCAACTAGTACTGCAGCTAATACAACCCCATCTTCAAATATCTCAGGTACTATTTTATTCAAATCTATAAATACAAATATATAGGGTCTGGACCATAGATTTAGAAAAAAACGCTTATTTATCTTTGGTCTAGACTTTTTACATGACACTTGATAGCTGACAACAGATTCTTTATAAACATAATAGAAGGAAAGGTAGAAGGGAAGAGAGGAAGAGGAAGACCACGGTTATACATGAGACAAGTTAAAGGTGTCTGTCATGACGTATAAGGAGGTCAAAGATTGCACTGGACAGAGACTAATGGAAAGAGTTGCATCGGGTACACCGACAAGAGTTATGACTCTTACATTCATGATGATGATGAGAGATGATTTATAGGTGAACATTTTTGACATAGACCATCAGTTGGTGGCACATAACAATTTAAAAGAAAATCGCTTGTATTTTTCGTCTTTATACTTATTATTTATTTTCATGGTAAAGTGTAGTTATTATAAAAGTTGTGATGCTTAATAAGAATAAGAATATGGATATGCTTTCCCGCGTAGAGTTCATTTCATAATATTTTTTTTAATTAAAGGAGCCTATGTTACTCTTTGTAATATTAGCTATCTGCCGGTGAAAGTCCCGTTAAAATCGGTCCAGTCGTTTAGGAGATTAGCCGGAACAAACAAACAGACAAACATACAAAGAAAGAAAATTAAAAATAAATCTTTTTTATGTCTGTACCATATTTACTTTCATATGCATTTAGTGAAAAGCTGTTATTTTGGAATTACAAACAGACACTTTAATTTTATCTATCTGTATGTGGACATATTGTTATATTCGCAGTATCAAAGCCAACGACATGTGAACCTAGGAATAAGAGGAGATGTAACGACCAACCTGGTACACCATCTAAGAAATCGTAAGTAATCTATTCTTAATATTTTAAAACTGAAGAGTTGGTTTGTTTAACGCGCTTATCTCAGGAACTACTGGTTCGAATTGAAAACATAATTTTTGTGTTGGTAACATTGATGTATGCATTTACTTATGGACTAGCTGTGCCCGCGGTTTCACGCGCGTAGATTTAGTTTCTTCCTTATTGTCACGGATCCCTAATATTTTTAATAAATAAAAGTAGCCTAAGTTACTCCTTGTTAAATTAGCTACCTACCAGTGAAAGTCCCGTTAAAATCGGTATAGCCGTTTCGGAGATTACCCGGAACAAACAGACAGACGAAAGAAAGAAAATTTTAAAACTTGGTTTTTTAGTGTCAGTATCGTGTATACTTTCATATGTATTTAGTGAAAAGCTGTTATTTTGGAATAACAAACAGACACTTAAATTTAATTTATTTGTATAGATTTGACCGCTGCAAAATATATTGTTTACTAGTTAGAATAAAAAAGCATAATTTCATTGTGTGTCCAATAAAATGCTATAATTTTTATTTCAGCTCACCAAACGTGTTCAGCGAAAGCAAATGCGTGTGTTGTTTGGAGAGAGAGGCGAAGGACCGCCTGTGGGCGCCGCGGGCTCACGTCGGCTCCTATGGACACGTCGTCAAACTGCTATTCGATATTGAATTCCCTGTGAGTTACCTTATTTTCTGTTTATTATTTACTACCGGACGTCACACGGTTTCACCTGCATACGGGTATGAAATATAGCATATATTAATCGGTGGTAATGTATAATTTTGGTGATAGTTTATTCTGCGATCTATCCAAGGCTTTTGACTGTGTACAACAATGAAATTTGATTGATTAATTCAATTATTATGATATCAACGGTAGAGCACTCGACCGATAGTTTCATAACTTTTCCTGAGGGCACAAAAAGTTTAATTGAATGGGCTCAAAGCTTACAGTTCTTCACTACTAATGGGAGTCCTACAGGGATCATTTCTAGGACCATATCTATTTTTAGTATTAAATTATTTATCAAATTTTGCTAGTAACATTGTTTGCTGATTATAATGAAGTCGACAGAGCTAAAAAGGGACATGAAGATGTAATAAGTAAACAAATGTATATATTAACAGGTACCAGAGCATGTATTAACTAAGATACGCATATGTGGGAAATGTCAGGAGGAGTTGGAATTAGCCCTCCGTCTGAGGACACGGCTGCTGGCGGCGCAGTCACGCCTCAGGCTGGTGCACTGGCCGCCGGACACTACCGGACACACACCGGACACCATCGGACACAATTCAGACAACAATATGGAATGCACAGAGTTACCAATTGAAAGTAAGCATTGGAGAATGGTGTGATGATTATTTATTTTCATTTATTATTAATTGTTTTCCTAATGTATATTTAGGTGAAGATACAGTGGAGCAGGAATTAGATGAAGCGCAGATAACGATGGATATTGAAATTAAAACTGAACCCGAATTGCTAATAGAAGAGAATGAAGTACAACCGATTAGTGAAGCAAGCAGTAGCAGCGAGTGCCTGCCGCTTGCTGCGATTGGACAAACTGCAGAGGGCACTCGCACGAGGACTGGCCAGCGACACTGTGAGTTTATATATAATGGTGTACAATATGACGTTAGTGGAGCAAGCAGTAGCAGCGAATGCCTGCTGCTTACTGCGGTTGGACAAACTGCAGAGATACATATAGGATACCTATAATTTGTTCCATAAATCTGTGAGAAGAGCAGGTGATCAGTGTCATCCCCAGAAAAGACGAGATGTTCCATTGAGGCGGGTGTCATGTCTGGGGAACACCGGCTCCAACTGTTCTAGTTGGACACTTGTATATATACTGAAAACTCTTATTGCGCGATTTATGTTCTCGTGTATTTGTACTCAAACTTTGCAATTGTTAGAGAGTAGCGCCATCTATGGAGCGAGTGGAGAGTTGCTTCGAATCTATTTTTATTTGCTTCACAGTCAAATACAAGGCATCATTGAAGACAGCGGACCACACCAATGGCAGTAATGCTGGTCCCAACCAACGTGTAGATGATGTAGGTGAGTTTCATCCACCCGGCTGGAATTAAATTTATTTAGAAACCAGCTGAGCCCCGCGGTTTCACCCGCGGAGATTTAGTTTCATGCTTAATTTCGCGGCACCCTAATATTTTTTATAAATAAGTTATGCATGCAAAGTTTCAGCCCGATCGGTTTAGAATTGAAAAAGTTTCATACGAACTTTCATCCCCTTGGGGGTAGAATTAATCAAAATCCTTTCTTAGCGGATGCCTACGTCATAACATCTACCTGCATGCCAAATTTCAGCCCGATCCGTCCAGTGGTTTGTGCTGTGCGTTGATAGATCACTATGTCAGTCAGTCAGTCAGTCACCTTTGAGTTATATATATAGATATATTAACAAAAACATAATAATAAAAATTGCGTCATCCTTGAATTCCCGCCATAAAACATCACTGTCACGTCAGTCATTTTCTTTTTTTTTAAGTAATTTTGTTTGTTAGAAAAAGGATTTTCAGAAGTTATCATATTTTTTACTTTTTTTTTAGAAGTGAAGGTGGAGCCACAGGACATCAAATTGGAACCAGATCCTTTGGGTGAAGTAGAAGATCCGTCATTGGAAAAATTCGAGCCTCGATCTTGGTCTTGACTGCATTGAACTGATGAGGTACCTGACATCAAATCGGAGAGAGAATAGCACTGCTTGTTTCTAAGATAATTCACTAAGAATAAAACGATCAAATTTGTTTTCAGTTTTTTAATTGCAATCCCCTTTACAAATATGTTTATGATAAAAATAAATTGTTGACATAAAACTTTTTTATATTTAGAAGCCATGGTAAATGTACTCTAAATTTACAATGGCTTCTCAGCCTTTACCATAACGATAGTAAAAAAAAATTATGTCTATGGCTTTTACTCCGCCCTATAGATAGAGAACAAAATTCGCTTACGCAATAGATAGAACATTTAATTTTTTTTAGTGTTTTCCTATAGGTTCCCAACCAACAAGAGGTTTATTGCGAACAATCGGAAGAAACTTCTTAGTAAATGTACTAACTTTCATGAGCTATTTTTACTAAATCTACGTGATTGTCAAACCCTGTCTACGCATTTATCAAAATCTAAGTTGGCAGCACTGCTGTTTGTTTACTAGCATGTTTGATACACATCGACTCCGGGAAATAAGGAAAATACTTGGCGTTCATATACTAAGAATATATTCTACATCCTTAACCCTCGTGCGTAAAGTAAATAAAAATGACGTGTATTGTTCTCTGCTGTCCCAGTAATTCGAGGAGAATAAACGGATTGATGGTTGATAAAAAGACTGTATTTTCGTAAGTAAGTGGAACTTCCAATTTATATATCTTCGTTGCTAAATTGTAAAATTCGCTCATCATTTCAACATGGAATTGGTTAAATTTAAATTGTATTTTGCATTCATCATGAATCTTTGTTCGTTTAATAAGAAATTATAGAATAATAGTAACGATTTCAATTTTTTGAAATTTAAGCAACCTCTTGATTGTGAAGTAATGTATGTCACAATATCGACATGACATATCGATACATTTATTGTATTGTGTTGGGTTATTTCAAATAAGGTTTCAAAATCTTATTTACTTTATATATTTAATTATTCATATCTTAATACCATCAAAATTAAGTTTAATCTTATTTGTATAAGGTTTCCCATTGACCCAGAATTGAAAAAAAGATGGATCTGTAATGTAAGAAGAGGTGCAGAATGGAGCCCCACAGAGTATTCGCGCATATGCTCTTTGCTTTTTAATAAAAGTTGCTTCCGAAATGGAGGTGTATGAAAAACATTACATTCTTTTGCAGTGCCGACAATATTCGCGACACTGCCATCATCGCGTAAGCCAGTAAGTGCAGTGTAATTAAATGATTGCTCATTGGATTCTCTATGTAAACCTCCATAAAAAAATGCATTTACTAATGTTTTTTTAATTTTTACTGAGCAGCATATAGGTGCTGTTTTTTCAGAGTATAATATAAGAATAAGAATAAGAATTAACCCGTAAAAGGAAACCTACAGACAAATTTAGTGACCAGGGGCGGATTTCCCTATAGGCTGAGTAGGCCCGGGCCTAGGGCGGCAAAATTTGGTCGTGTCTTTTTTTTTTGTATCTGAAATACTGATTGAGATAATTAAATCATTTCTTTCAAGGACTATGTGGGGCGAGCGAGTGATCATGCTCATCCCCAGCAAAGGGAAGATCTTCCAGCCAGGCGGGTGTCATGCCTGGGGAACACCGGCTCCAACTTTTTTTTTTTTTTTTTTTTTTTTTATGATATGGTCTCTCGCAGTTGGTAGGGGGGAGTTACCTCCACTGCTTAACCGGACTATAGGGCGAGACCCAAGGGCCTCCAGCCGAGCTTAAACTTAAATACTAAGCAACACAGCTAAGGGCGCCCCGGTGCGGGGCTCGGACCTCGGCTTAGGGCGTTGCTGGGGGATGAGCTAGGGAGCTGGATCTGAGTTGTATTATTTAGGGACGTGTTTAAGGCTAGTGGCTCGGCGCGCGCCGGCCCTAGCAGGGGACGGGGGGGACGATGACGTAGAGTTCGCGACGAGCCTCGCCGGCGAGGACGGAACAATGGTCGGTTTGGTGTGTGCTTTTGAGACATTGCTTGCTGAAGCAATGTGATATCGTCGTCAGGGTCAAGGAGAACGTGCCTCGGACGGCGTCGGGAGGAGATACGAGATGGGGTATATCGGGCGGCCGATACGATTAATGGGTTCGGGTGTTTTTCGGCAGATTCGAAAAAGCGCTTAGAGGCTCTTTTCATAAACTGCTTGATGGTGGGAATTTTGAAGTCTACATGGAGTTGACTATTGCGAACATACCACGGGACTCCCGCGGCCTTTCGCAAGAATTTGTTTTGGAGGACCTGCATTCTATGGATGTTAGAGCTGGCCGTGTGTGCGAAAACAACACTGGCGTATGTCATTATGGGACGGATGCACGAGAGATAAATTCTCAACTTAGACTTAAGTGACAATTTGCTCCGTGCATTTAGTAGGTAATGGAGTCGACCAAGGGCAAAGGAAGCACGTGACCGTACTTTCTTTGTGTGGGATGCAAAGGACAACCTTTGGTCGAGGATGACGCCTAGGTACTTGGCCGTGGATTCCCAGGGAATCGGCTGGCCGAACATGGTTACAGAAGGCGGAGGATCGTGATATCGGTCGCCAGAGCGGCAGAAGAGGACAGCTGCGCTCTTATCTGGGTTGACTTCAAATCTCCATTTCCGAAACCATTTGCCGAGGGCATTGGCTGCGGTTTGGAGATGTTTGGCGATCGTATGACGGTCTCTGCCTCTATAGTAGATAGCCGTGTCATCGGCGAAGAGAGCTAGATCGGCATTGGGACTCTTGGGGATGTCGCTGGTGTACAGCGTGAAAAGGAGTGGGGAGAGCACGGAGCCTTGGGGGACTCCAGCACGAATACGACGAGGGGAAGATAATGAGCCCTCGATGCGATATTGGAAGGTGCGATTCGATAAGAAGTCTCGTATGATGAGCACGAGTCTGTCAGGCACACCGATTTGGTAAAGCTTATATAATAAGCCATTGTGCCAAACTTTATCGAATGCTTTCGCTATATCGAAGAATAGGACGCCGGTTTGCTGTTTGGCTTGGAACCCCGCACTTATGTGTTCAACGATGCGGTGCACCTGTTGAACACACGAGTGCTTGGTTCGGAAGCCAAACTGCTCATTCGGGATAAGTTTGTGGGATTCAGCGAAGTCCTTAAGTCTTTTGAAGATCAACCTTTCGTAGATCTTCGCGAGAGTTTTAAGGAGACTAATGGGGCGATAACTAGAGGATTCGGATTTGGGTTTACCAGGTTTTGGTATCCCTATGACAACTGCTTCTTTCCACGATTGTGGGAAGATGTTGTTTGAAAGGGCAGCGTTAAAAATGGCTGTCAGGAAGACAATGATGTGGAGGGGAAAGAGTTTGACAACTTTATTTGTTATCCCGTCGGAGCCAGGAGACTTCCTAGGGTTGAGATCTTTGATGAGGGATTGAACCTCATCGACTGTAACTACTGGGAGTGGATTGTCTGGGTCCTCTATTGGGGGCTGCGCTACCCTTCGTTCGACCTCGGCGTCCACCTTTGTGAGATGGGCCATGTCTACTTGTTGGGAGCTGGGAGAACATTGGGATTCTAGATTGTCGGCTAGACATTCGGTCTTTTCGTCGTCGTCGAAGGCGGGACTACGGCCAGGACGATTAAGAGGAGGGATGCCGCAGGCTTCTTTGACTCTGAGCTTGCGTTGCAAGTGCCAGAAAGCCTGGTGATTAGGGGTAAGGTTAGCCAAGAAGTTGTCCCAGCGAGCTTCCCTCATTTCATTCATGCGCCTTCTTACTTTGGCTTGTAAGTGGTTCATGAATGATCGGTTGGCTGCTGTGGGGTAAGTCCTGTAGGCTCGGATAGCCGCGTTTTTCTCCGTCACCAGTTCGCGTACATCGTCCGGCAGCCTCCAGCGATGGTCGTCCATCGCTGGGACCTGTCGGGAGCAGTTGTTGACTGCTGATTGTACGCGACTGGTGAGGGAGTCAATTGCGTTCACCGTATCTACAATGGAAGTTGGGGTCGGTTCGGGGAAGGGCAAGGGAGTAGACTTGAGGTTTTCCTCTAGTTTCCTCCAGTTAGTTGCCGTTTTCATGGGGGTGGGAGTACTCGAGTCAGGGGGACCTGTGCGGGGGGTAAGACTGAGTACAACAGGACGGTGATCGGAGTCAAGCTCGTCTATCGATTCCATAGAATTTAAACGAAGGTTTATATTCTTTAGAATCGCCAGGTCGAGAACGTCCGGACGGTGGTCTATAATAGCTGGGTAATGCGTCGGATGCATAGGAGCTATAACGTCAAAGTTATGGATGCTACTGAGGTAATTGAGTTGATTACCTCTGGAATTTCGAGTGCGGCTATTCCACGACTCGTGTTTGGCGTTTAGGTCTCCTGCCACGATGACAGAGTTGCCTAAGCTAAGAAGTTTTACGATATCAGGAGCGATATCGCCTTGTTTGTTGGGTGCGATGTATGCCGAAACTATTATGATTGGTTCGTGTCCAGTCATGCCTAGCCGACATATTGATGTCTCGATTTGAGAGAGGTTGGGGGGATCCATAGGAATGCAGTAAAGAGATCTTTTATAATAGATGAGGGTGCCTCCTTTGGCGGAGTGGGTTCTATCGTTGCGTACTATTTGATAGTTCGCAATTTTGGGATCGCGGTTGGAGGGTTTGAGGAAGGTCTCTTGGAGGAGAAAGATGTCTAGTTGGTGTTGACGGAGGAAAGTAGCGATCTCGTCGCGTTGGGTGTTAATGCCATTGGCATTAAAGAACCCTACTTTGAGGGACCTGGGTTTGATTTTTCCTCCTAGGTTGTGGTTCTCCATTATTGGACCGTATCAAAGAAAGAAGTGAGGGCTGTGGTTACGTGAGCGAACTTGCTCATCGTAGCCATGACGGAGGCAATGTTTCCGCGTGAGGCGCGGAGTTGCTCGGCCATCTGGTTCAAGCTATGGATGTCAACCGCATGGAATAATTGGCTCAGATAAGCCATATTATCGCCGGTCGCGGTGGCTTCCGGGGCTTGGGGAGAGGGACGCTTAGGGGTGGGTGCCAGAGGGGCTGTTGGCGAGCGTGAAGTTGCCGCGGGAGGAGGGCCTTTTGGCTTAGGGGGTTGTATGGTGGGGATGGCCATTAATGGGGGGATAACCGTGGACTGGGGAGCTCTCGGAGGAGTGAGTTTGGGGAATGCGCGCTGATGGTTCAGTGCGTTCCAGGGAGAAGGTCTTTGGGGGCTTAGGCGCTCGGGGAGAGCGGAGGAAGGGAGGTTTTCCCTGGTGTTGCGAGCTTGAACTCGCTTTACCATTTTGGGGTGAGGACGAGGGGCTTTTGGGCAGCCGCGATAATTTGCAGGGTGGCCCGATTGGCCGCACAGAACGCAACTAGGTGGCTCTGTGCAGAGTGAGGTGTCTTTAGGACGGGGGCAATCGCTTGTGCCATGGTCACCTAGGCACTTAACGCACCTGGGTACCGCAAAGCAATTTCGGGAAGAGTGGCCATATAGCTGGCACTTGTGACATTGGCCGATTTGGCCGCGTTTGTTGGGGGCTTCGACCTTTAAGCCAGATAAATGGCATACGGTCTTAATATTGTATATGCTCTTTCCGGCGGGGGAGTGCTTACATACGACAAAGACCATGTCGTATATGGTACTGTTGCGGGCGCCGTGCATGCGGTGCACCTCGAGGGCGGGGATGTCTTGCGATTGAAGATCGCATAAGATAGATTTTTCGTCTATCTCTTTAGGGATGCCGCGGATTACTACTCGGAGGAGACGGTCCTCGGGGAGGTCATATGAGTGAAAGGCTACTTTCCTAGCCTGTAGCATTTTGGTAAGAGACCTGAAGTCGGTGGAAGTAGGCACCGTGACTTTAATACCATTTGCGGTTGTTCGGGCATTTGTGTAAGCAATGCGATTAGCATTGCACCATGCCGAGACGTCGGTCCATTTTGCCTTATCTTGGATGAAGATAGGCGGTGGGAGGGGTTCTTTCCTCGAAGATGAGGCTACGGACTGAGAGGGTGTGGTTGCGTCGGAGCGGTTTTCCTCCGAGGGAGAGGCCGCCTGCGCAGATTGGGAGGCTACGGGTTTGGCGGAAGTCTTGAGAGACTTTGCCGGGGTCTGGTCAGAAGAAGCTTTGGTCTTGAGAGACCGCTTCTTCTTGCGTCCTAAGACGACATTAAAGTTTTCGTCGGCGGAGGAGTTGGAGTCCGAGTTGGACTCAGAGGGCATATCCGCGTCGATAATGACGGGACGGCTGGGAGGGCAATCGGGACTTGCGGGGGACTCTTCGAACCTCATTGGGTTCGGTTTGAGAGGGACAGAGGGCGCCGCAGGGGCGTATGTGGAGGGCTCGATGGCCGGGGAGGGGCTTGGTTCGCCGCAGAGGTTGGCGAAATCCTCCGGAGAGAGGACAGAACTGGCTACGGCCTGGTTGGCCGGGACTTTGAGCAGGGCCCGAAGGAGGGCGCGGAGAGTGGAGTCGGCCATTTTAGGAATGGCAAAACAACAATTGGGGGAGCAAAAATACCACGCGGTATTTAATTTATTTATTTTCGCGCCTAATCCCCAGGTTGGACTGGCCTGGGGTTGTGTGCGTGTGTGTTGGTCCCTTCACTACCGGGGGTAGGCAGTTAGGGTTGAGTAGGGTGTGCCCTAAGCTTGTAATCCCGCTGCCAATCTTAATGTGCAGACGGGTTCCTAACAGCCTTAGTGCAGAGGAGTACTTTTAGCCGAAGCTTAAAGCAACCAAACAACACTAAGGAATGGGATGGTAGGGAAAGGGTAGGGTGGGAGGGAGGAGATGGCTAGCGTCGGCGAGGGAAGCCCCCAAGGCCGGTGGTTCTAGCCCCGTCCGATTTGTGTTTTTGCCCTGAGGGGGCAAAAACGGGTGTATCGGGTCCACACCCCACTCGGCTTCGTTGGCACCGCTAGGTATCCACCGAGGACCACCAAACAGTGGTTTTTACCTTAAGGGTCACAACTAGCGAGACTTGTCTCACACAGAAACAGAGATGGCCGAAACCCGCCTTGAAAAAGGCAAGTTCGGCGAAGGGTTCGGTGCGCAGGTAGCAGCACGCAGGTAGCAGCGGGCGGCGACTGGACAATGGGCAGCGGCGGAGCGCGGCAGGAGAGCGCTTCGAGACGTCCGTACGGGGCGGAGGTCGGAGCGCGAGTGGGGGCCGGCTCCAACTGTTCTAGTTGGAAACTTGTATATATACTGCAATGCGCTTGAAAACTCTTATGGCGCGATTTAGGTTCTCGTGTATTTGTACTCAAACTTCGCATTTGTTAGCGAGTAGCGCCATCTATGAGCGAGTGGAGAAACGCTGCTACAACTATATTGAAGGACGAAAAACATGTAAATAAAAACCCATACTTTTTTTATTTCGTTTTTGTACATTTATCTTACTTTTCTAAGAGCTTTCAAATTGGAAAAAAATATATATTTAATTTGTACTAGAATTAGCGTTGGCGGCGCTATACCAACCGAATTTCTGTTGAAGTCAGGACTCACTACGTGTCTATACAGATAAATAAAATGTAAGTGTCTGTTTGTAATTACAGCTTTTCACTCAATGCATATGAAAGTATACACGCTACTGACACAAAAAAGCCATGTTTAAAAAAAGATATCTGTGGAGTATTTCGCAAGCATTTCTAAACATCGGATCGATTCGATGTATCGCATTGTAAACATCGATGTTTTCGATGCATCGATGTATATCGGACATCCCTACCGGAAAATGCTCCAAACTGTCATGGCGTCGTGTGTGACGTCAACCTGTGCTAAAGACAGCTGTTCGTGTATGGCGTTTGTTGATATTTCGTGATAAAAAATGAATCCGTCGTATTATAAGTACTGTATGGTGCCCCAGTGTAAAAGCACAAGCATTAAAACGCCAAAAAAATTATTTATATTTGTCCCAAGCAAAGCAGAAGTTCGGAAAAAGTGGCTAACACTTGCAAGGCGAAATGATGCGAATTCTTTATCATCGATTTCAAGAATGTTTTTTTGTGAAGACCATTTCGATGTGAGTATTAAATAAAATACAATTTAACGAATACATAATTATAGAAAAATTTAATTTGATTTTTTCTTGTTTTTGTAAATATTGTTTGTGGTGTTTGAGGTTAGATTTTTGTAAAGTTTTGTCTTAGAGTTTTGTGATTCCACTTCATGTACACAATAACCTTTAGTAAATATAAAGACAACTATCGCGTAAAAGTATAATTTGTGTATATTTTGCTTTGTATTTCTAACCTTGAAATATGTCAAAACTGTAGTTAGATCAATCTATACATACATATATACATACAGATAAATAAAATTGAAGTGTCTGTTTGTAATTCCAAAATTACAGCTTTTTACTAAATGCATATGAAAGTATACACGGTTCAGATTTAACAAAATCATTTTTTTTATTTTTCTCTATCTGTCTGTCTGTTTGTCTCTTGTTCCGGGTAATTTCCGAAACGGCTGGACCGATCTTTACGGGAGTTTCACTGGCAGTTAGCTAATGTTACAAGGAGTAACTAAGGCTACTTTTATTTTAAAAAAATCATTAGAGTTCCGCGGGATCCCATGAAATTAACTTTACGCGGGTGAAACCGCGGGGCACAGCTAGTCTATAAATAACACAGTATAGATAACAATACTAATAAATTGGGGGTTTAACTTATAATGATTATATTACACTCATGTATACTTACATCGAAGTTTTAACATTACGGAATTTCGATGAGCAAAAGTCGCTGTTTGATACGAAAAACTTGCCAAACGTCCATTCTGGGGCCCAACCATGAGCTCTTATTGCAATGATAATTCAGTTGTGCGACAGTGACAGATGTATGCACGTCACATACATCTGTCTCATAGATGAGTGAAACTATCATGGCAATAAGAGCTCATGGTGAGGCCCCAGGGCAAGTTAGTATTGTTTCCTTTCAGAAATCCAGATTCCATGTTCTCTTTCTATATAATGCTTTGAATAACTAAATAAAACAGTGAAACAATTACTGACGCTCTTATCTACGAAAATTTCAATAACAACAATGGTGTTTTCACACAGGTTGACGTAACGCTTCCGTCACGTGACTTAATGATAACTTGTTTCGTGAAAATATCAATAATCTTTTTATATTTAATTGAATTAATTTATTTTTCTTTATCTCAATCTATATCTATACATCTATACAGTTAAATAAAATTGAAGTGTCTGTTTTGTAATTCCAAAATAACAGCTTTTCACTAAATACATATGAAAGTATACACGCTACTAACACTAAAAAACCAAGTTTTTAATTTTTTCTCAGTCTGTCTGTCTGTTTGTTTGTTCCGGGTAATCTCTGAAACAGCTGGATGAATTTTAACGGGACTTTCACTGGTAGGTAGCTGATGTTTCAAGGAGTAACTTAGGCTACTTTTATTTAATAAAAATATTAAGGTTCCGCGACAATAAGAATGAAACTAAAACTACGCGGGTGATACTACGGGGGACAGCTATCTATACATCTATAAAGATAAATAAAATTGAAGTGCCTGTTTGTAATTAAAAAATTACAGCTTTTAACTAAATACATCTGAAAGTATACACGCTACTGACTTTAAAAAACCAAGTTTTAAAATTTTTCTCTGTCTGTCTGTCTGTCTTTCTGTTTGTTCCGGGTAATTTCTGAAACGGCTGGATGAATTTTAACGGGACTTTCATTGGTAGGTAGCTGATTTTTCCCGTGTGCCCCGCGATTTCACCCGCGTAGATTTGGTTTCATCCTTATTGTCGCGGAACCCTAATATTTTTGAAAATAAAAGTAGCCTAAGTTGCTCCTTGAAACATCATCTACCTACCAGTGAAAGTCCCGTTAAAATCCGTCCAGCCGTTTCGGAGAGAACAAACAGACAGACAGACAGAGAATAATTTTAAAACTTGGTTTTTTAGTGTCAGTAGCGTGTATACTTTCATATGCATTTAGTGAAAAGCTGTTAATTTGGATTTACAAACAGACACTTCAATTTTATTTATCTGTATATATATATATAGATGAATACTTTTTCATTTTCCAGTTGCCAACTGATGTGGATAATTATATGGAATATCATATAATGGGATCAGTGTCGAAGGTCCGTTTGAGACCAGGGTGTATTCCAACAAAATTTGCATGTCAGATAGATAGACAAAAACGAACTGGTGATACGACAGAACGGCCATATTTTGTAAAGAAACGCAGACAGGAACTAATTAAACAATCTGAAAAAGATTTACAGGAAAGAAGTATAACCAAAAAGCATTTAGAGCTTGGAGAAGCTTCTTTAAGTGGTTCAAGTAACTATTTCTTTATTATTTCAATCATAATATTAAAGCAAAGATTAATTTAGTTCGCTATAAGATGTATTTTAGGGACCTGTAGCGTGTGACCTTCCCATCCGCACCTCAAGAGGCAAGCGCCCTCTTAGGTATGAGTCGTAAACTAATTTAACTTAGCTATAAGCATTGTTCTGCGACGCGTGAGTTCCGTGCGCCGCCGCATGCAACGCATGGCGTGACATGCGCACTTTTGGCGAACCGAGTAGTCTGCGTTCGGGTTCTGTGAAACCGAGTTCATGTTTTTTCTTACCGCTCGCAACGCTCGCGCCCTTTGAATTATTCGTGTTTACTCTCCGTTTTATATTTCTTTGTCACCCCTAAGTGTAACCTGTACCGGGAAATCTTAATATACTTTTATTTACAATCAATACAGTCTATTCGTTACACCCACCCCCCTACAATGACGCCCAACGTTTTTCAGGGCTAGGGGTGACTGAACTTTTTGCATTTTGTTCGTTTTTTCGCGTGTTCAAAAAGTGTTACGTGTACGAAAATGCCACGGAAAATTAGAAAATCACAGTCAGAGGACGCTAACGAGAGTGTTTCCAACGTCACGCTTAGTGGAGAAGCGTTGACTTCGTTGTTTTCGTCGCTGCAGCAGTCCCAGGCAGAATTTTGCCGGGCTTTGTTACAAGAAGTACGGTCGTCAACGCCGGTCGCGTCGTATACGTGCGACCCTGCCGCCGGCACCACGACGGGATGCTCCGCCGCCGCCCTTCACGTACCTGCTTCTGGCAACTTCTCCAGATGCACAGCGCGTTTCAGTGGCTCGTCAGCGGAATCCCTCGAGAACTTCTTAGATGCGGTAGAAGTTTATAAAACATGTTTGAACGTGACCGATGAAAACGCGCTACGCGGCCTGTCTATGCTCCTCACCAATGATGCAGCAGTATGGTGGCAAGGAGTCAAGGCCAGCACCAACACCTGGACAGAAGTTTTAACGAGGATAAGGAGTGCTTTTGGTGAGCGTCGTCTACCTTACCAGATATACAAGGAATTATTTTCGCTCAATCAAGGTAACGAAAATACAGACCTATTTATAGCTAAGGTTAGGTCCCTCCTCGCTAAGTTACCTACAGAGGACTTGTCCGAACGTGTCCAGATAGACATGTGTTTTGGGTTGTTGGATCGGCGTATTCGTAAAAGAGTGGAAAGATGTTCCGTTTCTACGTTTGACGAACTCCTTTATAAATGCCGTGCGATAGAAGATGCACGGAAGGAGAGCATTCCAGACAGGGTAAACCAACCCTTTGTCAACCGTTCTACCCATCCGGTAGCGACACCCGCTGTCGGGAAAATTATTTCTGAAGGTGCCGCTGCTCCGGCTCCGGTCAGGAATGTGCCGTCGACGCAATCAGAACGTAGTTTTTGTGTGTATTGCAAACGCAGAGGTCACACACGTGACAATTGTTCTAAGTTAAACAATAACAATTCCAAGGGTGAATCTGAGAATAAAATATCGTGTTTCGGTTGTGGTGCCGCGAATGTAGTTCGTAGTAAGTGTGCAAAGTGTAATCCCACTCAATCCGGACATTCATTTTATTCCGTGGGCATAAGGTCCACGCGTGGGTCGCGCGCCGCTGACCGTCCGCTCCAAGAAAGATCGCGGGGGTCGCGCGCAGCTGATCGTCCAGTTCGTGCATCGATGACGCGCACCGATCGCGCCGTCTCGACGCTAGCGCCACGCGCGACACCGCCAGCGGCTCGTAGCGACGCACATTCGGCTCAACAGCGCAGCGCTCGCGCGCTTTCGCCGCCGCCGCTAGCAGCGACCGCCGTACAACCTAACCCTTCGCCTGCGACGAGTGTAAAAGGTAACCCTACGCGTGCCGTAGGGGTTCACAGTAGCTTTACTTCTCGTAATTCGAACTTTAGTAATACTAGTGATGATTGTGTTGTCTATTCTAGTTCTTGTAATTACGAGGATGTTATTGTAAATAATGATTTGTGTAAATGTTCGTGCCATTCGGAAAGTTTTAATTGTACCAATGGTTGCAATTGTTGCAATATTGTGTCGCACACACGACAATGTTCGTCGTGCAATGATAAGTGTTTTAATAATTTGTCGTGCATAAATTGTCAAACCTATTATAACACAAATCTAAAATGTAATGTTGATACTCATGTCAGGGGGGAGCTTGCACCTAAAAGTGTTTCGTCAGCAGTTAATGATGATTTCAGTTGCTCTCAACCTTTTTCGAGTCATTCTAATATTTTTTCGGAATCGGACAGTGGTTCTCAACCTTTTTCCAATAGTCAGCTGTTTCGACGCCCTATTTTAAATATTAGCATTTTAGGAGAGCATGGCTCTGCGTTAATCGACTCCGGAGCAAAATCATGTATTGCTGGTCACACGCTGCATGCTATCCTAAGAGAAAAGGGTCATCCTTTAATCTCGTCAACAATTAATGTTAGGTTGGCGGATGGAGTTAGTCGATTGATGGATGTACTCACCGCGGAGGTGGAGGTGACCCTCTGTCATAAAGTGAATAAAGTAACTTTTTTATTTTTTCCTGAAGCTAATTGTAACGAATCATTACTTGGGATAGATTTTTTAACTAATTTCAATGTTTCAGTAGATTTTGGTAATGCTACATGGCATTTTGGTGATCAAAAATCAAAGAAATTTAAGCTGATGTTCGAGGAAATGTCTCCTCCAACCTCATTGGCATCTATTAATGTACTCAGGGATGATGAGGCGACGTCACTTAGTATCGAACAACGCGAAGTTCTTGCCGGTCTCCTCATAAATAATCAGGACATCTTTGAGTTAGGGGGAGAGCCGACTCCATTTGCTGAGCTTAGGATCGACACCGGTGACAATCCTCCCATTGCAGTTCCACCTTACCGCCTCACGCCAGCTCGAAAGGCCGTTATGGAGGCTGAGCTCGAGCGGATGCTGAACGATGGCATTATAGAGGAATGCGAGTCAGCATGGGCTGCACCAGCTCTTCTTGTTCCGAAGAAAGACGGGTCGATTAGGTTTTGCGTTGATTACAGGAGACTTAATGCAATCACAAAGAGCGATGCATATCCATTGCCGGTAATCGACGACCTATTGCAATACACAGGTAAGAGTTGTATTATGAGTACGATCGATCTTCGTGCTTCTTACTGGCAAGTGTTAGTCAGTGAACAAGATCGTGACAAAACGGCATTTGTAACACCTTTCGGAGTCCATCGTTTCAAACGAATGCCGTTCGGGCTTCGAAATGCGCCTGCAACCTTCCAGCGGCTGATAGATCGGTTTCGATCCGGTGCCGCTCTCAAGGATATCACGTGTTTAGGGTACATCGACGATTTGATCGTAATTTCAGACAGCTATGAGCAGCACCTCCAGGACCTGCAAGCGGTGTTCGAACGCCTTAGATTTTTCAAGCTGCAGGCTAACCGAGATAAGTGTGTTTTTGCTCGAGATAGCGTCAAGTACCTCGGCCACGTTATTACCCCCCAAGGTGTATCTCCAGATCCAGACAAAATCAGCGCCATCGCTGATATGAAAGAACCAAACTCTGTGAAACACCTTCAAAGTTTCTTACAGACGTGTTCTTGGTTTAGAAAGTTCGTTCCTTGCTTCTCTCAGGTTGCTCAGCCGTTGACCATGCTCACTAAGAAGAAACAACCTTGGATTTGGGAGACAGCTCAGGTTAATGCTTTCAACGAACTCAAACGTTTATTGACTTCAGCGCCTATCCTTATTCAACCGGATTACGATCGTCCATTCATCCTCAGAACCGACGCCAGTAGTTACGCCATCGGTGCAGTATTACTCCAAGGCGAGGATAAGGATGAACGGCCCATCGAATATGCCAGCCGCCTGCTTAGTCCAGCCGAAAGGAATTACAGCACTACAGAGCGTGAAGCTCTCGCTGTTGTCTGGGCAGTCGAGCGTTACAGGGGCTACATTGAAGGGCATCCGGTTATAGTGGGCAGCGATCACCAACCATTGAAATGGCTTCTTACTTTAAAGTCACCTTCTGGAAGGCTCGTTCGCTGGGCACTTAAGTTACAGGCTTTTAACATCCAGTTCACTTATACTCCAGGACGTGCAAATGTCGTAGCCGACACTCTCAGCCGCCCCATCTGCGAAGTTGATAGCAGAGAGCAGTGTGGAGTTTGCTCAGTAGTCGTCGATTTACCAGCTAGAAGTCCATCAGACTTGCGACATTCACAGCTCGACGACCCTGAACTGGAAAAGATCATGAATGATTTTGAAGATAGCTCTGATGCTGGACCACAAGCTATAAAGCGCTGGTCAGAAAGAGGGTATTTCATGCAACAAGGAGTTTTGTTCAGGTACAATCCTGATGTCGATAGTGAAGACCCGCAACTGGTAGTTCCTGTCAGCCTTCGTCTTGAAATCGTAAAGGAATGTCACGATTCTCAAATTGCGGGGCACCATGGGATTGAAAGGACCTTTCACAAAATCTCTCAGCATTTTTATTTCCCAGGTATGCGCCGTTTCATAGGAGAGTATATCAAAACTTGCGTTACCTGTCAACGCTATAAGGCGTCTAATCAGAAACCAACTGGTCTCCTTCAGACCCCGGTTTTGAACCAGCGAGGGGAAGTTCTGGCTATTGACCTTTTCGGTCCACTTCCAGCTGGAAAAAAGGGGGAGAAATGGATACTGTTGGTGGAAGATACAGCGACTCGGTGGGTAGAGCTGTACGCCTTGAAAGAGGCAACCTCTGAGGTATGTGCTCGAGTCCTCATAGAAGAGTATTTCCTCCGCTATGGACTTCCACGTCGCATTATTTCTGATAACGGAGTTCAATTTGTTTCCGCTGTAATGCAACAGTGTATGTATGTTTTAGGCATTACGCAAGATTTGTTGCCGTTATATCACCCACAGGCGAATCCAGCAGAAAGAAAAAATCGTGACCTCAAAGTTCATTTAGCCCAGGTGTTGGATACCAAGCACACTTCGTGGCCATCGCATTTACCTGCGGTAAGGTTTTCAATGAACTCAGCGGTATGTCAAACAACGGGTGTCTCACCGGCGTTCTTGACATTTGCTAGGGAGCTGCGATCGCCTGTTGATGTTGATTTTGATATCAGAACGGTTTTAAGTAAAGATAATTTCGTTCCTCAAATCACGCCCTACCTAAAAAGTTTTTTAAATTCATTAGTTTCGGTTAGGGATAGAGTAGAGAAACAACAGGATAGGCGTAAGGATTATGCTGATAAGTCACGTAGGTCAGAATATTTTGCAGTAGGGGACCAAGTTCTCATCAAATCGCACGTCCTTAGTAATGCGTCCAAGGACATCACTGCCAAATTCGTGCCCAAGAGAGATGGGCCCTACCAGGTTGTGAAGAAGATCAGTCCTACTTCCTACCTTATTGCTAATTTTAATGAGGAGATTCTTGGCAAGTTTCACGTATCTGAACTTACGCGGTTTTTTAGTAGAAATGACTCGCCTCCTAATCCTGTCATGCCAAAGCGGTCAAGGGGCCGTCCGCGGATCCAGGATGTTGATGTCCGAGTCCATGAACGGGGACGTTCTCATGAACTCGAGGGGGAGTCTGTAGCGTGTGACCTTCCCATCCGCACCTCAAGAGGCAAGCGCCCTCTTAGGTATGAGTCGTAAACTAATTTAACTTAGCTATAAGCATTGTTCTGCGACGCGTGAGTTCCGTGCGCCGCCGCATGCAACGCATGGCGTGACATGCGCACTTTTGGCGAACCGAGTAGTCTGCGTTCGGGTTCTGTGAAACCGAGTTCATGTTTTTTCTTACCGCTCGCAACGCTCGCGCCCTTTGAATTATTCGTGTTTACTCGTTTTATATTTCTTTGTCACCCCTAAGTGTAACCTGTACCGGGAAATCTTAATATACTTTTATTTACAATCAATACAGTCTATTCGTTACACCCACCCCCCTACAGACCTTACCACAAGCTCTTATTGCCATCATAGTTCCACTGTGTGACAGTGACAGACTTATACACGTAAGATACATCTATCTATACAGATAAATAAAATTAAAGTGTCTGTTTGTAATTCAAAAATTACAGCTTTAAACTAAATGCAGTTGAAAGTATACACGCTACTGACACAAAAAAAACCAAATTTTAAAATTTTTCTCCGTCTGTCTGTTTGTTCCGGGTAATCTCTGAAACGGCTGGACGGATTTTAACCGGACTTTCACTGGTAGGTAGCTGATGTTTCAAGGAGTAACTTAGGCTACTTTTATTTATCAAACATATTAGGGTTCCGCGACAAGAAGGAAGAAACTAAATCTACGCGGGTGAAACCGCGGGGCACAGCTAGTCTCATAATAAGAGTTAAACTATCATAGCAATAAGAGATCATGGTAGGGCCCCAGGTAAGGCGAAACAATATTATTTTGTTAAAAATCCAGGAGCCCAACCATGAGCTCTTATTGCAATGTTAATTCAGTTGTGCGACAGTGACAGATGTATACACGTCACATACATCTGTCTCATAAATGAGTGAAACAATCATGTCAATAAGAGCTCATGGTAAGGCCCCAGAGATCGCGTATAGGCTTAAACGAAACAAAATGACGTTTACTGAGACGTGATGTAATTCGCTCTGTTTGATGTTAAAGCTATCATGGCGGATTGTTGTATTTTGTTGATTTATTTTAACAAACTAGCTGTGCTCCGCGGTTTCACTTGCGTAGATTTTAATTTCACGGTTGCCCGTGGAACCTAATGTTTTTAAAAAAATGTAAGTAGCCTTAGTTACTCCTTGTAACATTAGCTATCCGTCAGTGAAAGTCCCGTTAAAATCCGTCCAGCCGTTTCGGAGATTACCCGGAACAATCAGATAGACAGACAGACAGACGGACAGACAGAAAAAAAATAAACATTGGTTTTTCTATGTCAGTACCGTGTATACTTTCATATGCATTTAGTGAAAAGCTGTTATTTTGGTATTACAAACTGACACTTCAATTTTATTTATCTGTATATAGATTTACTTAAACATACATACATACATATTCTCATGCCTGTGTGCCCCGAACTCTGTGTACTCTTTTTTCAGCTAAGTTTATTTTTTTTAAAACTCGATTTCATTCTTAGACAGAACAACAGCAAGCTCGAATTTTGCGTAGTCATCCCTTCCCGCCAATTCTTGTCTCATTTCACGAGCGCCATTTTCAAAATGTACGATTATTTTTGTTGAGTTATCCCTACTATAATATTATAAATGCGAAAGTAACTGTGTCTGTCTGTTACGCTTTCCCGCTTAAACCTCTCAACCGATTTTGATGAAATTTGGCACAGACAATCTTTAAACCTTGAGAAAGGACATAGGCTACCTTTTCTTTATTAAAAATATCAGGGTTCCGCGAAAATCAGGATGAAACTAAATCTACGCGGGTGAAACCGCGGGGCACAGCTAGTATATTTCTTATCATTTATATTGTGATACAATTTTTTTTTAAAAGAGTAATTACTGAGTTTCTTGCCAGGTTGTTCTCATTAAAAGCAACCTTCCGAACCTGGCGGTAGCATGTATACTGTGTAATTATGTCGTTCTGACGATTCGAAAATACTTAAAAGTTAATAGATGTTATGAATTTGAATTCAATTATTTTTTTTTTCTGTTTAGATGTCACTCAATGTCCGCCATCGAATAGTAAGTGCGCGCCCAAGCTTGTCACAAAAAATGATAGGGAGAGTTTGCCGCCTGTCATAAAGGATGAAAGGGCACCTGACATGAAGGATGACAGGGTACCTGACTTGAAGGATGACAGGGTACTTGACATGAAAGATGACAGGGTACCTGACATGAAGGATGACAGGATACCTGACATGAAGGATGACAAGAGCCCTGTCAATAAGAGACGTAAGGGTGAAGCTGTCACCAGCGAAGCTGATGGGTGAGAAGGATATACATCTCTCTCTCACACACTATCCATACAGATATATAAAATGGGAGTGTCTGTTTGTAATTTTCAAATAACAACTTTTCACTAAATACAATTGAAAGTATATACGCTTCCTACTAGCATTTTTTTCATCCTTATTGTCGCGGCACCCTAATATTTTTTATAAATAAAAGTAGCCTAAGTTACTCATTGAAACATCAGCTACCTGCCGGTGAAAGTCCCGTTAAAATCTGTCCAGCCGTTTCAGAGATTACCCGGAACAAACAGACAGACAGACAGAGGAAAAATTCATAACTTGGTTTTATAGTGTCAGTAGCGTGTATACTTTCAGATGCATTTAGTGAAAAACTGTTATTTTGGAATTACAAACAGACAATTAAATTGTATTTATCTGTATAGATTCAATTTCATTAATATGGGTGAATATTAATTTGGGTAACTCAATGTCACCAGCAAATATATACAAAATCTTATTATATTTTATTGAAATAATAATTTATTTTAAAATATTGAAAAGTCCTTAACTTGGTCACCCAATTTCACTTCTTTATTTTAAATACAATTTAAAAAAAAACAAAATTAATACTCCAAACGTCATCAGGGGCCCAACCATGAGCTCTTATTGCAATGATAATACAGTTGTGCGACAGTGACAGATGTATACACGTCACATACATCTGTCTCATAAAGGAGTGAAACTATCATGGCAATAAGAGCTTGTGGTAAGGCCCAGTCCAACTGGTTTAACCCATATTGCCGATTTTCCTCGAAAAAGGTGTTACGAAGGTCAGATGGCAGTCGCTTCGTATAAAAATCAGGTGATCAGCCACATTGAGTTGAATCAAGTGCTGACCCCAAATACATGGGATAAGGCCAGGGAGATGATTACATATTAATAATTATTTTTAATTGTTACTTAGTGATTTGAATACTTAAAAGACGTGTGCCATTATTAAAACTAACTAATACTAATTTTTATTAAATTTCATTATAATTCTGACAAAATTGTGTATTTTATCAGTACTATGTTAACCTCGTCAGTCCCCTGGCAGACAAAATCAGAAAATGTTAAATATCTCGCAATCTACTTAAAAAGTGATTGGGAACAAGATAATAATTAAATTAGCCATCACATACACCCGAATTTGTAATAATTTGATTTAATAACTATAGTTAACAAATATCCTCAAGAGTTACCCAACTTTCGTATAATCACCCATATAACATTGTAGGGCACCATTCGCGATGCGTGCCACCAAGTGCGTGTGTTGTTTGGAGAGAGACGCGGAGGAGCAGCTGTGGGCGCCGCGGGCTCATCTCGGCTCCTATGGACACCTCGTCAAACTGCTCTTCGCCATTGACTTCCCCGTGAGTATACAAACATTGCCTACAAACCTACCCTTCACTTCGCCGTAGTCGTGTATAATAGTTTATTATAATTGTGTAGTTACCAGATGGGTCGAAGGTCATCGGTATATGTACGAGATGCGCTATAGATCTTGATAGCGCGATGGAGCTGGGCGCGCGCATCCTGAGAGCACACGACAAACTCACGCGGACCAACTGGCTCACCGACAGAACACGCTCCGTAGAGGTATCTGATGATGGTGAGCACCACTACATACAAACATAACCATGACACACACCCTCCTCCACAACCATCCTATATACACACACTCCTCCACAACCCTCCTACACACACACACACACCTCAACAACCATCCTAGACACACACACTGCTCCACAACCATCCTATACACACACACTGCTCCACAACCATCCTATACACACACACTGCTCCACAACCATCCTATACACACACACTCCTCCACAACCATCCTATACACACAAACTGCTCCACAACCATCCTATACACACACACACTGCTCCACAACCATCCTATACACACACACTGCTCCACAACCATCCTATACACACACACTCCTCCACAACCATCCTATACACACACACTGCTCCACAACCATCCTATACACACACACTGCTCCACAACCATCCTATACACAGGGGCGTGCTTTCCATATAAGTAGATAAGCAGTTCTTACCATTCCTGATGAATAAATGCTCTCGAATCGTGTGTGTGTGTGTTTATGTTTATGTGTGTGTTTATACCAAAACGCATGTACCTACACCGATTCACGTTAATAACTCCACTTAACCTACCTACCTACCTATTTATTGTTTATGCTATCTCCCCTGAAAATCCAATGCACGCTCCTGCCTATACACACACCCTCCTCCACAACCATCCTATACACATGCACTTCTCCACACCCATCCTATACACACACACTCCTCCTCAATCATCCTATACACACACACCTCCACAACCATCCTATACACACACTCGTCCGTAACCATCCCATATACACACTAACATTCTTAAATAAGTTTATTATATTATTTATTTCTAGATGAAGCAACAAGATCGAATGATGAAGTACTTGAAGATCTGAACGAGTCCGTGTACACAGAAACATTAAAAACTGAATATGACATAGACATAGAGGAACATGAGTTAGTTGGTCTGAGTGAACCAAGCGCCGAGCCAGAGACGACCGCAGCAGAGACAAGTGACGTGCGAAGGAAACCGAAGGCAAGAGCAAAACCTGTGACGAGAACTAAAACGAAATCCAAGAGTGTTAAAGTAGGTGAAGCAAGCAGTAGCAGCGACTCCCTGCCGCTTGCTGCGGTTGGACAAACTGCAGAGGGCACTCGCACGAGGACTGGCCAGCGACACTGTGAGTTTATATATAATGGTGTACAATATGACGTTAGTGGAGCAAGTAGAAGCAGCGAATGCCTGCCGCTTGCTACGGTTGGACAAACTGCAGATAAACATATAGATTACCTATAATTTGTCCCATAAATCTTGATGTGATAAATCTGTGAGGAGAGCTCATGATCAGTGTCATCCCCAGCAAAGACAAGATCTTCCATTGAGGCGAGTGTCATGTCTGGGGAACACCGGCTCCAACTGTTCTAGTTGGACACTTGTATATATACTGTGTGGAGAGCTCATGATCAGTGTCATCCCCAGCAAAGACAAGATGTTCCATTGAGGCGGGTGTCATGTCTGGGGAACACCGGCTCCAACTGTTCTAGTTGGACACTTGTATATATACTGTGTGGAGAGCTCATGATCAGTGTCATCCCCAGCAAAGACAAGATCTTCCATTGAGGCGAGTGTCATGTCTGGGGAACACCGGCTCCAACTGTTCTAGTTGGACACTTGTATATATACTGTGTGGAGAGCTCATGATCAGTGTCATCCCCAGCAAAGACAAGATGTTCCATTGAGGCGGGTGTCATGCCTGGGGAACACCGGCTCCAACTGTTCTAGTTGGACACTTGTATATATACTGTGTGGAGAGCTCATGATCAGTGTCATCCCCAGCAAAGACAAGATGTTCCATTGAGGCGGGTGTCATGTCTGGGGAACACCGGCTCCAACTGTTCTAGTTGGACACTTGTATATATACTGCAATGCGCTCGAAAACGCGACTGAGGTTATCATGTATTTGTACTCAAACTTTGTAACTGATAGCGAGTAACGCCATCTATGGAGCGAGTGGAGAAATGTTACTACAAATTTATTGTTATTTGTTTCGCAGTCAACAGTCACAGTCTACAGTTTATAGCATCATTGAAGACAGCGGACCACACCAATGGCAGTAATGCTGGTCCCAACCAACGTGTAGATAATGTAGGTGAGTTTCGTCCACCCGGCTGGAATTAAATTTATTTAGAAACTACGCGGATTTCGACCGTTTTCACCCGCGTTTCCCGTTCCCGTGGGAGTACGGGGATAAAATATAGCCCATGTTACTCGCTGATTATGTAGCTATCCATTGCTTTTCAAGATCGGTCAAGTAGTTTCGGAGCCTATTCAATGCAAACAAACAAACAAAAAAACAATCAAAACTTTCCTCTTTATAATATAACGTTAGGATGATATAAAGTTTTTAAACATTTTGAAGGAAAAGTAGAGGGAAAGAGAGGAAGAGGAAGGCTTACGTACATTTAAGGGTGTCTGTCATGACGTATAGCTTGATAGAGACGAATGGAAGAAATTGCATCGTTTACACCGACAAGAGTCAGATTCTTAAAGTTATGATGATGATATTGTTGTAACGCACCTTATTCCGCTTGACAAGCTCTTTAAGCCTATATGTACTAGTGATGTAACGCATATTCGCATTCGCGAATATTCGCTTATTTTTGGATATTCGTATTCGCAAAATTTCTGCGAATGTTTTGCGAATATGAATATCAAAGAAAAAAAAACAATTTGAAGATAGTGGTAGGTTAAGAAAATCAAAATCCTAAAAGTTTTTAACCTTATGTTTTTAATGCAAGAAAAAGTAACTTAACCTCATAAGCCCATTAATAGTCTTCACTATTTCATTTGAAATAATTATACATTATTTTACTTTGGGCAATAAAACTTAATAATAAAATTTTGATTAAAACTTATACATTCGCATTCGCATCCGCGAATGCCAGTAGCAGACATTTGCATTCGCATTGGCAATCGCGAATGTTTAAGAAATGACATTCGTTACATCACTAATATGTACACTTTAAACCCAATATTTCAACACAAGTTACGTAGAGGGCGACTTTTAAAGAGGCCACTTTTCTGTTGAAGGAAATTGACTTTTTGTTCAAGAAATCTTATAGCTAACATAGTCAAAAATAAAAATAATGTTCAAAGCTTATTTCTATCTAGGATGTCTAATTAGGGTGCAGTAAACACAATTAAAAGAATACATTACGTCACCCTTGAATTCCCGCTATAAAACATCGCTGTCAGTAATTTTTTTCTTTACTGTAATTATGTTTGTTATCTTGAACAGAAAAATATTTTTTTAGATTAATTTTTCCTTTTTTACAGAAATTAAAGTGGAGCCACAAGACATCAAATTGGAACCAGATCCTTTGGGTGAAGCAGATCCATTGGAACAATTCGAGCCTCTATCTTGGTCTTGGCTACATTAAACTGATGAGGCCGGTCATCAGCTCGGAGAGAGAAGAGCACTGCTTATTTCTAAGTTAATTTAAGAAGAATCTAATTTGTTTTCAGTTTTTTAATTCCAACAATTTTTAATATTGTTTATATTTAGGAGACATCATAAATGTAGAGTACATTATCTAGCTTTTACCATAGATAATAATAAAAAAATATTTATATCTATGGATTTCACTAAACCCATAATTAAGTTGTGTTTTTATTCGTCGTCCACTGTGGTCGTCCATGCCTTACATTAACGGCTGCTCAGTAAAAACCAACCTTGCGAATCCGGTGGTAGCATGTAACCTGTATAATCATGTCGATCTGACGATTTGAAGAATTTAAAATTTAAGTTATTAATTCCCTGCTCAATATCCATTGAGTGGATTGGTTTACTAGATTTTTTTACAATAATTTGCACTCATTCATACCTATCTCAGAACGTGTGATGAAAAGAGACATCGAGACGATCTATGCGTCGGTCCAATTTTTTCTTTTATCTATGATTGAAGCGAACAAATCTCGCTCTTGCTCTTTCACTTGTTTCGTTCATTTAACGCCAGCTCAAACTCGAGTTAGAGAGAATTCAACTCGAGTAACATAACTCGAGTTGATACATCTCTATTTTAATTAAATCCGTGTAAAGTCAAAACTAATAGGTATTTTTGAGTTTTGACTAAAATAAAATCCAGTGTATATGTATACATTAAAATTACATACAAACTTTATATAACTTTCAACAGATTTGGCACACCTATTAACATTCATCGTTGTGTGCATGTTAATATTTTGTTGATTTTATAAGAACTATATTGTGTTAAAGTGTAAAAGTATAATTAATATGACGCCAAAACGCCGAACGTAACCGAATTTGTATTTTTCGTGAATCTAAAACACAGATCTAGAAGTACTTAGTTTTATTATACGTGAAGCTTTTTTTTTAATCATTTGGAAAATGTCCGATACTAACCCTGATCTCCAGGAAAACTGTGCAACGGTTTCCTATGAAGAATTCACGACGGAATTGGAAAAGTATTACGTTGCACACGATGAAAATAGTAAAAAGTTGAAATGGACGAGAGACAAAATAGATATGGTTTTCCAATTTTTGGAAGAATATCATGAAGCTAAATCGGAAGGAAGACGGCCTACGAATCAACAATACTATCACGCCAATAAATACGATACAATGGATGTTGGTCACCAAAAAGTTTTGATAATGAAGAAAAAATCAGCCACAGATCCTATCTTACAAGTAATACCAACTGAGGAATATTATGAGAAGATACGCGACGCCCATATTTTTACGGGCCACGGCCGCCGTGATAAAGTTATTCAGACATTGCGTGATAAATATGTGATTCCAATATTTGTAATAAAAATATTTATTGATCTGTGTAAAACGTGTCTTACAAAGAAAAGCCTTAATAAAAAGGTTGTAAAACCATTATGCAGTAAAGTTTTTAATAGTATAGGCCAGGTGGATGTTATGGACTTTCAGATGTGTCCTGATGATAAATACAGATGGTTGCTTCGGTACGAGGAGAATATGACCAAATTTTGCTTCCTGCGGCCGTTGAAGAGCAAAAAGACAAAAGACATTGCTTTAGAGATTGTTAGAATATTTCTTGAAATTGGGTGTCCTAATATCCTACAAAGTGGCAACGGTCCAGAGTTTCTGGAGTCGGTGCTTAGAGAAATCGTAGATATATGGCCTGCATGTAAAATTATTGAAGGAAAATGCCACACACAGAGCTTAGAAAGTTTCAAGCAAGACATGAAGGATATTATCCACATTTGGATGTCAGAAAATGATTCAATGTCGTGGGATATCGGCTGCTATTTTGCCCAATACCAAAAGAATTCAACGTACAATTCTGAAATTGAACGGACTCCGTACAAAGCATTGCTTGGTGTGGATCCGAAAATAGGGCTCTCGACTAGCTATCTAGCTTATGTAGTATCTAAGTTAAAATCTGAGGAATGTGTAGATGCTTCTAAGGAGAATGATGATGAGAAACCACAGGATAAGGTGAAGAAAGAGAAAAAATTAGTGACCGTTAAGGATAAAGTCAGGAAATATCAGAAAGAAGTACCGTTAATTACAAAAATATTTGTCAGTTCAAACAAGGCTGAAACACTTCCTAAGATACATGGTAAATCTTGGTCTTAGCTTTGAGCGTTACCCATTCAAGATCCTGTATATAATTTTTTTGTTTCACCCGCATAGATTTTAATTTCAAGGTTGCCAGCGGATTCCTAATGTTTTTAAAATCTAAGTAGCCTAAGTTACTCCTTGTAACATTAGCTATCCGTCAGTGAAGGTCCCGTTAAAATCTGTCCAACCGTTTCGGAGATTACCCGGAACAAACAGACAGACAGACAGACCGACGGACAGACAGACAGAGAAAAATTTTAAAAATTGGATTTTCTATGTCAGTACCGTGTATACTTTCATATGCATTTAGTGAAAAGCTGTTATTTTGGAGTTACAAACAGACACTTCAATTTATTTATCTGTATAGACAACCTGTGCCCCGCATACATTTAGTTTCATGCTTTATTTCGCGGAATCCTAATATATTTTCTAGATAAAATTAGCCTAATACACTCCTTGAAACATCAGCTATCTGCCAGTGAAAGTCCCGTTAAAATCCATCCAGCCGTTCACGCGTGATGCCGTGACCAAGGGAAATCAATTCATTTTTAAATTTAAAGAAGATTTTTTGAATATTCTTTTATTTGTCAGATGGCGATCAGAATAGCCAGCAAAGGTTAATGGTTGTAGAAGGTGAACTGCCAGCTGTAGTGAACTACAAGAGACCAAGGAACACTTCCACACAAGTCTTCAAGAAAGGTCGTCTGGAGAAGGGTATAGGTTTGTTAATAGTGGATTTATTTTTGACCTAGCATCAATTATGTATGCAAGACATTTTTAGGTATTGTTGTCAAAGACTTTTTAGGACCACATTTATGTCATAGCTAGTGGTATATACAGGATGTCGGAGAAAAAGGAACAGTTGCCTTCTAGAAGTTTTATGAATATATCACTTTATTGAAATCGCAAAATAGATATTTTTCTTGTCCGGGTAATATATAGCTCCAACGATAAAGTAATAAGCTATAGCCGAAGAGCTCGCGACCTTAAGCGATTGAATGAACGCGCGGCCGCGTTTACCTACATTCCGTACGCGGTCATTACACTTGTTAAATTAAGGGGAAGGTTAATGGTTTCAAAAAATGATTTTATGGGATTATTTCAGGATTTATTAGTGAGAAAGAAAAAATTAAAACGTAGTTAGTTTTATCGTGAATAACTCTACGTTACAGCTGATTTTTATGCGAAAATAAGGTATTGATATGGTCAACTTTGAACAACAATTACTCGAAAACGGAAGAAATTATTTTTGTCATAATAATTTTGATTGCTTCCTAAAATTATACCCTCTCACATATTTTAACAGCTGTTCTATTTTCCCCCGACACCCTGTATAAAACTTTACTGCATAGATCTATGATTACAAATAAATTTAATTGAAGAATCTGTTTGTAATTCCAAAATAACAGCTTTTCACTAAAAGCATAAGCAAGTATATGATTTAAGTGCCAATGTGACAGAGGGTGAGTCCATCGCCGTCTCAGGCACTATACTGCCTATAATATATATAAAAGCCGTGGTGGCCTCGGGGTTAGAGCAGTCGCCTGCTACGCAAGTTCGAATCCCAGCGGGGCCTGTACCTATGATATGTATAATAATAAATTAGTGTATTTGTAGGTACGGCAGTGCTTGTCAAAAAGTGTACCCTGCAGACACTTCCATGTACAGTAACTAGTGGAGATGGTGACAACAGTGTTAGGTGAGTGTATATTATACTATGATACCTTTAAAAACGAAAATGATTTATTCAGTTTAGGCCCTGGTAAGGCACTTATGAATGTGGAGGAATTTACCAACTTTGAATTAAAATGCTATCTGTAAACAAATTCGGCGCAGACAGACAGACATACAATCCGACACCAATGTCAAAGTCAAAGTCAAAGTCAAAAATATCTTTATTCGACTAGACTTTTTACAAAGTACTTTCAAATCGTCAGAACGACATGGATTATACATGCTACTGCATCACAGATTGGTCATCACAGATTACCACCACAGACAACACAATATTAACCCGCAGACATACAATATGTCACCACAGACAACAAACCATTCCCAGCATTATATTTTCTACACTATCTTAAGAGTATATTGTGTTTTTGTCGGCCGGAGGGCCCGCTGGCAGTGGGAGAGCTCCGCGAATGAAGGCTGGAGCCTGCCACAAACTGAAACTCAAATATATCTTTATAGACTTTTTGCAAAGTACTTTTAAATCGTCTGAATGACATAATTATACAGGACTAGCGGACGTCACGCGGTTTCACCTGCGTAGTTCCCGTACCCGTGGGGGTACGGGGATAAAATATGGCCTATGTTACTCGCTGATGATGTAGTTATCCATTGCTGAAAGAATTTTGAAGATCAATCAAGTAGTTTCGGAGCCTAGTCAGTGCAAACAAACAAAACTTTTCTCTTTATAATATCAGTGTAGATTATACATCCTACCGCTCAGTGAGGGCTCTAGGGACGACGACACAGCTACCCCGGCAAAGTTCGGGGGGACACCATATCAGAGTACCCGGGGTCCCCCCTAAGCGCTAAGGATGGCCACCGGAGGGATTCAGTATCCGAGTGTGTCTCTCAGGGTGTGAGACCATATTCATCTCAATAGATATCAATAAAACATTGTAGGACACCATTCGTGATGCGGTCCACCAAGTGCGTGTGTTGTTTGGAGAGAGACGCGGAGGAGCAGCTGTGGGCGCCGCGGGCTCATCTCGGCTCCTATGGACACCTCGTCAAACTGCTCTTCGCCATTGACTTCCCCGTGAGTATACAAACATTGCCTACAAACCTACCCTTCACTTCGCCGTAGTCGTGAATAATATTTTATAATATTGGTATAGTTACCAGACGAGTCGAAGGTCATCGGTATATGTACGAGATGCGCTTTAGATCTTGATAACGCGATGGAACTGCGCGGGCGGGTCTTGAGAGCACACGACAAACTCGCGGGGGCCATCTGGATCAATGACACACCACTCTCCGTGGATGTATCAAAAGATGGTGAGCACCACTACATACAAACACCACCTAAACCATTACCATTCTGTACACACACAAACCTCTACCTATATCCTATACACACACACTCCTCCACACACATCCTATTGACCCACACACACACTCCTCTAAAACCATACACACACACACACACTCCTCCAGAACCATCCTATACACACACACTCCTCCACAACCATCCTATACACACACACCTCCACAACCATCCTATACACACACACTCCTCCACAACCATCCTATACACACACACTCCTCCACAACCATCCAATGCACACACACTCTTCAACAACCATCCTATACACACACACTCCTCCACAACCATCCTATACACACACACTCCTCCACAACCATCCTATACACACACACACCTCCACAACCATCCTATACACACACACTCCTCCACATCCATCCTATACACACACACTCCTCCACAACCATCCTATACACTCACACTCCTCCACAACCATCCTATACAAACACACCTCCACATCCATCCTATACACACACACTCCTCCACAACCATCCTATACACACACACTCCTCCACAACCATCCAATGCACACACACTCTTCAACAACCATCCTATACACACACACTCCTCCACAACCATCTTTCACACACACTCCTCCACAACCATCCTATACACACACACTCCTCCACAACCATCCTATACACACACACTCCTCCACAACTATCCTATATTTATTTCTTATTAATATATGATTTATTTCTTATTACGCAGAATATATTGGTACACAAACAGTGAAAACTGAACATGACGTGGACACACAGGAATATGATTGTGGTGTGAGTGAACCGAGCAACGAGCCGGAGACGACCACAACAAAGACAAGTGACGTGCGAAGGAAACTGAAAGCAATAGCAAGACCCGTGAAGAGAACTAAAGCGATACCCAAGATTGTTAAAGTAGGTGAAGCAAGCAGTAGCAGCGACTCCCTGCCGCTTGCTGCGGTTGGACAAACTGCAGAGGGCACTCGCACGAGGACTGGCCAGCGACACTGTGAGTTTATATATAATGGTGTGCAATATGACGTTAGTGAAGCAAGCAGTAGCAGCGAGTGCCTGCCGCTTGCTGGTTGGACAAACTATAGTCCTAAAGTCACTTTTTAAGAGATTTATTTTTGTTTCAGTTAAAGAAGTGGCAAAATCTATTGAAGTTAAAATTGAACCAATGGATTCAATGACAGAAGAGCCCAGTATTAAATTAGAAGTTAGTGATGTGAAACTAGAGCCCGACGATCCACTGGAAGAAGATACTGAACTATTTGAACACATGCCATTTAACAGACATAGTTAAGGAAAATTGGCAGTACCTTATTAGGTAGCAGCGTTTCTCCACTCGCTCCATAGATGGCGCTACTCGCTAACAATTGCAAAGTTTGAGTACAATTACACGAGAACCTAAATCGCGCAGTAAGAGTTTGCAAGCGCAGTGCAGTATATATACAAATTTCCAACTAGAACAGCTGGAGTCGACGTTCTTAAATAAGTCTATATAGTAATAAATATCTTTATACTATTTTTTTTTTCATTTGGGGAAGTCTAGATATCTCTGTAACTGTGCATCCTATCTCAAATTTATGAGAATTCGTTCCTCTTGAGGAAAACCCACACGTCTGAACTGTCTGAAGGTGTCTTAATTTGTCCATAGTCGACCTTAACTTCAAAATATTAGCCGTCAATGGCCCATATCGTGTTCGAGTTTTATAATTAACGCTCGAAGTGTAGAGGTTTATGCAAACTCAAGAGATCTTTTTGTCTAGGAAACAATTTTGCATGCTTACATACTTAGTAGTATATAGTGCTTCTGATTTCAAGTTCAAGAAACGGCTGTATGTGCATCGCTCCCTTTGCCAGTAGAATAAAAACAGAATTTAAAAATCGAATATGTCAATTGTCAAAACAAGTATTGATTATTGGGCGGGAACCAAAAGTAAACTTTGCGAATAGATAGGGTGGATCAAAAAAGAATTATAGTTTTTACTTCAAAAAATTGATTTGCAAATTTAACGAATAAATTTGGTGGTAAGTAACAAAAAAGTCTCAAATCGCGTACGTAACACTTTATTGAAGCTAAGAAATCAATAGATAAACTAAAAACAATGCGCAACGTAGAAATCAAAGCAAGAATTAGGGATTACGATGAGATTTGCAGAATAGCTGAGGAACTGAGTGGGGGACCGCCTACTATAATCAAGCAGGACGACACATTCTATAGAACACAAGAAGGCCGTTTGAAGTTGAGGTTTTTTGAAGATTCCTCGGCTACGTTAGTGCGATACGATCGCGAAGAGAAGGAAGGCCCAATGCTGAGTGATTACGACTTACTGCACTTCTCTGCCGCTGAAAGCGACAAAGCTAAGTTATTGGATAAAATGTTGAAAAAGGCTTTGGGAGATCGCGGACGTATTGTGAAGGAACGGTATGTACATACGTTTACTACGTCGTAAACTATCTATGCTTGATAACAGTAAGTCTAAACAAAGTCTATCTATAAGCCGTGGGGTTTGAGCAGTCGCCTGCTACGCAAGCGACGAAGTTCCAATCCCAGTGGGTCTGTACCATTGAATTAGAAAAAGCTTATGTGCAGTGATTTCACACCACATGCTTTATGGTGAAGGAAAACATCGTGAGGAAACCTGCATATGTCTGAGAAGACGTATGTAGAGTGCCTGAGACGGCGATAGATTCACCATCTGTCACATTGACACTTAATCATCAGCGGTGAAGTGTGTTACTACAACACCTCTGCCTACCCCTTAGTCTACAGACCCTGTTGAGATTAGCCGCTGGACCCAAGTTCAATAGGTGATCATGATTTTATTCTTTTGCAGAAAACTATACATGGTTGGTCAAACCCGTGTGCATATTGACGACGTTCAAGGCTTTGGTATCTTCATGGAGTTGGAGGTGGTGCTCCGAGATGACCAGACAGTAGCCGAGGGCCAGGACATCGCCCTGGACCTGCAGAAGAAGCTCGGGGTCCACGAGGATGACTTATTGCACCTTCCTTATATTGATTTGCTGAACATTGCTGGCTAAATTCTTGATGTATTTTTTTTTCAATTTATGTGTATCTTCTTATCTTTATATATAAAAATTACTCCCCATTTTCCTTAGTCATGGCATGGCCAAAGGCTGGCTGGATTTTAACGGACTTTCACTGGCAGATAGCTGATGCTTCAATTAATGTTATAGGCTAATTTTATTTTTAAAAACAAGGGCTTCGCGACACCCATGAAATTTATCTACGCGGGTGAAACCGCGGGGCACAGCTAGTTATTTATAAAATACTAGCAGACGTCACGCGCTTTCACCCGCGTAGTTCCCGTTCCCGTGGGAGTACAGGGATAAAATATAGCCTATGTTACTCGCTGATGATGTAGCATTCAAATAGTGAAAGAAAACATCCAATTTTATTCTCAGTCTGTTTGTAGCGGGTAGTCTCCGAAACGGCTGAACCGATTTTAACGGGGCTTTCACTGTCATATAGTTAATATTACAAGGAGTACCTTCGGCTACTTTATTTTCAAAAAACGGGATTTATTAGGCATCTGCTAGCCTACGCAGTGGAAACCGCAGGGCACAGCTGGTTATATATATATTTTTTATCTATGTACAAATAAGTCATGCGAATTTAACAGCTGAGCAACAGACAGATATTACTTCATATACATATTCTGTCCCTTACATGGTAGGCAAATAAAAAGTTGATGTTTTTCATAGTTTGTAAAAATACCTGTGCTTTATATATATATCTAGACTTCTTAGAAGCACATTTTCAGGGGTGGATCATGAATTTGTGGGGCCCTGGGCTACTACTGCTTCGGGGACATAATTTCTCAACTAATTGCCATTTTGACAAGAAACTGTTTTCTGTAGTGATTTCGGTTGGGGGCCTTCTGTATTCGCCCCGCGAATACAGAAGGGCTGCAGCCCAAAAAGCCTTTAAGAAGATACGCCCCTGCACATTTTTGTTACAGAGCATATCAAGTGGACAATATGATAAAAAACCCTTAACCTTCTTTAATTTCTTTAGTCATTATACATACTATTTATTTTTGTAGTAATCTACTATATAAAAATACTCTAGAACGCACGAACCGATTTCCACGGTTTTGCATTCGTTGGAAAGGTCTCGGACTCCGTGAGGTTTATAGCAAAGAAAATTCAGGAAAAAATCAGGACAAACCAACATTTTAAGTAGATGGCGCCGGTGCGTGATACATTGTTTGACAGCTACTCATTGTTCTCTGCTCAGTTAATTTCATGTGATAAACCGGTATTGTGTTCACTGTGAAATTGTGAAAATGGCGAAACGGAGTTCACCGGGTTTGCTAGTTATTAATATAAATAAATTAAAGTGTAGTTGGAGGTTACTAAAGGTTCGATGCTTATTGGATGATATGTGGAATATAAGACAATGCTTAATTTTGTTGGAAAATTAATTTCTAAAAACGATAATGCTACAAAAAAAATCATAACTCAGAAAAAAATGTTAAGGGACGCTTTATGTATTATTAAATTGATACCACCTACCAATGCTCTGACAAAGATGGTTACTCCTTATGGAGTACGTTACCCTAGCAAAAAAGTGTCTCCTAGAGAGATGGGAGTGGTACAAATAATTAGTGCGTCAGGGTAACGCACTCGGGCTTATGAAGTCTAGACCGTATATATTGAAAATTTTAATATATCGATTAAGTTCAAATATTAATGTTTTAACTGTTAACTACTTAATTAATAAAAATATATATTCGGTATGTTTTTCTATTTTTGAGGAACTTTAAACTAAAAAGAAGATAAATAAAATTGAAGTCTGTCACCAAATTTATAATTATATACGGAACCAACATGCAAAAACCAATTTTTTTTTTCTGTATCTGTCTGTTTGTTTGTTCCGGGAATCTCCGATACGGCTGGACCGATTTTGTCGGGACTTCCACTGGCAGAAAGTTAATTTTACAAGGAGTAACTTAGGCTACTTATATTTAGAATTATGAAAGTAAATATACGCGGGTGAAACCGCGGAGCGCGGTAATTACTAGATACAATATGTAAGGATTAACGAATGACATTTTTCAAAAATTAATCGTTCGTTAGTCTCGCTAAAACTCAAGAAAAAAAACCAAGACAGCCGAGGACACTATCACCTCGGTGTCAAATAAGCCACAGATTATCTACGAAAAGTATCTATTTGTATGAATGAATTGGAATTTTTATCTTCTTTTAAAGAAACTTTTAGTGACAATTGTTTGTAAGCTTATTTTATTTTGTTTTATTATATTACAACTAGTAAATTATGGCAGTCAGTTATTTTGAAAATTTTTGGAAGCGGCGTTAAGGAATACTTTCGTAGTTAACTTGTGTCCTAACTACATACGTTGAACGCTCAAAACTTGTGACGACACCTATAACAACTTAGTCTTCTTAATTTTCATTCATAACATCGTTAGATATCGACAGTCATAAAAATATCGCTCTACACTCTGGTGGACCAAAGAGAATATAAACTTATGCAAATGAAATTAAATTATCTGTGCCTTAAAAAAAGTTAGCAATTTTATCTATCTCTGTTTTGTTTGTTTGTTTTTTTAAAACAAAATTTGTCGGCTTACAAATTATTATAAATATTTCTGATTTTATTTATTTCTAAGTATGAGCGTGACTACGACAAATGGTTGGATTGCGCAGCCAAACGTTTGTCGATGTTGTCTGGCCACTAACGGGGTCTGGGATTTGACTTGTGCGTATATTTCCCAAGCCGGCGACAAGGAGAATTACTCCGATATGTTACACGATTGTTTTGGCGTTTCCGTAAGTTTGTACGTATTATATTCATTAGATAACTTACAGATACTTACAGAAGCCCCGCTGGTCGAAGAATAATCGAATTATTCTCTCTAGTTTCGTTCATATTCGTCACTTTTGCCTTACACAGTACAAGGGGTATTATTGGGGTCGGCACTTTTTTCAACCCGATGTGACTGATCACCTGATTTTTGCTGCCATGTTATCTTCACTAATATTATAAAGATTTGATTGTTTTTTGCATTGAATAGGCTGCGAAACTAATTGACCGATCTTGAAAATTATTTCAGCAATGGATAGCTACATCATCAGTGAGTAATATAGGCTATATTTTATCCCCGTACTCCCACGGGAATGGGAACTACGTGGGTGTAACCGCGTGATGTCCGCTAGTCTAAGTAGATTATTAATTTATCCTATACTACGGTATAGTATACCATTGCTAAGCAAAGATTTCAGAACCCGAGGCCCTGGGTGAACAGTGTTGGCCTTGGGGCTTACTACGCAACAACGCAAGATCGGATCCCAGCAGGGCCTGTACCTATGAGTTTTTCTAGAAACTTATGTGCTATGATTTCACACCACACGCTTTATGATGAAGGAAAACATTGTGAGGAAACCTGCATATGTCTGAGAAGTACAATCTATGTATTTTACAGCTGTCCAACTTATCAGGATGTGGTCGGAGTCGTCTGGTGTGCAGCTCATGTGTGGAACACCTGCGAGATGCTAACTCCTTCAAGAAACAGGTTTTGAAGGCTGAGGAGACGTTGGTTGGCATTTGGTCCAGGACAGGTATAATTTATAAATGGTCTCTTAAAAAGGAGCCGTGGTGGCCTCGGGGTTAGAGCAGTCGCCTGCTACGCAAGCGACGCAAGTTCGAATCCCAGTGCAGCCTGTACCAATGAGTTTTTCTAAAAAACATATGTGCAGAGATTTCACACCACGTGCTTTACGGTGAAGGAAAACATCGTGAGGAAACCTGCATATGTCTGAGAAGTAATTCAAAGATATGTTTAGTGCCTGAGACGGCGATGGACTCACCCTCTGTCATGTTGGCACTTAACCATATACGGTGAAATGTGGGTGTTGAAAATTACAGGCGTAAGCATATGTGGGCACAGCTGGTCTATTTGTAAATATGCTAAAAATTGTTATTGAAACCTTTTTCAGAGACTGCAGAGGAAGTCAAGTTTGAGGAGGAGACGAATGATGATAACTTATCAATATCTTGTGAAGGTAACTGATCTCTATAGCATCTTTTCATTCTCCTACCACTATCGCTTGTAATATGCCGTCGGCGCTATAACTAATTATAATCAGGGGCGTGCATTGGATTATCAGAGGGGTAGGCATAAACAATAAGTAGGTAGGTAGGCAGGTAAAGTATATATCAATGAGGCGTCGCGTAAGTACATACGTTTTGGTAAAGACACACACACACACGACATGAGTGTATTTAGTGATCACAACTTGTAACTTCTGCTTACCTGCTTATATGCAATGCACGCCACTGCTTATAATCGCTTGACGAATAAGGTAAATAAAAGCCGTAGTGGCCGTGGGGTTTGAACGGTCGCCTGCAACGCAAACGACGCAAACTCCAATTCCATTGTATTTAGGTTAAGTTGTATTGTGGATACTGCCAGTGTGACCGTGCTGTGACGTCACGCCTTGGTCCGAGCGGAAGATCAGTGATGGTTGTCATCAACGTCGCAGCCAGATTATGCTGAGTTGGGACCAATTCGTAACAACTATAACACACTGTTACTATAATCCTTTTCGCTATTTTGTGTATGTTGTTACGAATAAATTTATTTTCTTTCTTTCTTTCCAACAGCTTCAACCAGTGTTCTGACATATTGTGTCAAATCAATACTCGAATTTAATATAGATAAAAAACATTTTAACCAAAAGAGGTTCACTGCTGCTACACTTATATGCAGTAATTTCATTAATGTGCTGTATGGTGAAGAAAAACATCGCGAGGAAACCTGCATATGTCTGAGAAGTAATTCTAACACGTATGTATAGTGGACGAGACGGCGATAGACTCACCCACTGTCACGTTGGCACTTAATCATATTAGGTGCAATGTGGGTGTTGTGGTTACAATACCTCTGCTTACTCCTTCGGGAAATACAAGCATAAGCATATGTATGTATTCATGTTATTAAATACTAGCGGACGCCACGGAGTTTCACCCGCGTAGTTCCCGTTCCCGTCGGAGTATGGCGTAGCTATCTATTGCTGAAAGAATTTTCAAGATTGGTTAAGTAGTTTCAGAGCGTATTCAATGCAAACAAACTAACAAAAAATTTGTGTAGATTGTTTTTCTCAAATTACAGATATCAAAACACCAGAAGGCATAGACAATATAGAAGCTTCTAACGTTAGAAAGAGACGCAAAATACATGTTAAATTAGAAAGAGAGAGAATTACAGAAGAATATGACTCTGATACCCCCATTGCAGAGTTGTCAAGGAAATATGCATCTTCTGTCAATGTAAATAAGAATCATAATGAAGATAACCAATTGTCTCATGATATTGAACTTAAAGATGATGAGATTACATTAGAAACAGCTAATAGAGGTATCTATATTCTTTATATATATATAACTGGCTGTGTCCTGCGGTTCCACCCGCGTAGATTTAGTTTCATCCTTATTGTCGCGGCACCCTAATATTTTTAGTAAATAAAAGTAGCCTAAGTTACTCCTTGAAACATCAGCTACCTACCAGTGAAAGTCCCTTTAAAATCCGTTCAGCTGTTACCCGCAGCAGAGATTACCCGGAACAAACAGACAGAGAAAAAAATTAAAATTTGGTTTTTTAATGTCAGTAGCGTAGTAATGACGTTCAATAAGTGTTCCAAGTGTCCCTTATGTTGAATAAAACTTTTTGATTTGATTTGATTTGAGTAGCTGACAACTTATTTAACCCAGATTGGCTATTTTCCTCGTAAAAGGGGTTGCGATGGTCAGATGGCAGTCGCTTCGTATAAAGGTGATCAGCCACATCGGGTTGAATCAAGTGCAGACCCCAACGATGTATGGGATAAGGCCAGGGAGATGATGATATGGTACACGAAGTACCAGGCGCACATAACGGACAAGGAGTTAATAAGTTGATTGCGACTAACATGGAGCCACATCGGGTTGAATCAAGTGCCGACCCCAACAATGTATGGGATAAGGCCAGGGAGATGATGAACAGCTCTTTAAAATATTTTGTTTTTTTTTCAGGTCAGAAACCAGTTTCCGAACGCAAACGTGTCATAGTAACATGCAACACAGTACTCAAAGACTCAACGGCATGTCCCTTCCGACACCACAAGAGCTGGTTCCGATGTTTCTACTGCCCACAAGACTTCATGGCCATAGACACGCTCCGAAATCACACCATAAACACGCACCACAACGTAACGGACGAGTTAAAAAAAATAAAACGCTATCCTCGTTCCCTCCAGATTGAAATTTCAAATCTCGAATGCCGCGAATGTCAGTTGAGTTTGACAGATGTGGAAAATATGTGCCGCCATTTTGTCGACATTCACGGCAAGTTGGTCTACAAAGAATGCATCGCCGACTACAAAGTTAATATCAGTCCATTTTCATGTCACTTGTGTGAACGACAGTTTCACGTGTTCAGGACTTTGACAACGCATTTGAATGAGCACTATGCTAATTTTATATGCGATGTTTGCGGTAAATCTTTCATACATTCGAAACGATTAAAAGTCCACAAACGCACACACGAGCACGGCCAATATCCGTGCACGCTATGCGGAAAAGTATTAAAAACTAAAACATCTAAAGCTAATCATATGGAAACCCACTCGAAACGTGTCATCAAATGTCAAATTTGCTTCAAACCTATGAAACATTATAACCATAGAGTAAAACACATGTCAGAAGTCCACAACATAACCTACAAATTCAAATGCCCAATATGCCCTCGAGAATATAACATTAAACATTATTTGGCGACGCATATAAGGCAGACTCATGGGCATAAGAATAAAAAATGTATAGAATGTGGCATGGCGTTTATAACTAATCATGGTTTAAAGAAACATATGTTGAAACATAGTGGGGTTAAGCCGTATTCCTGTCGCGTTTGTTGCAAGACATACGCGAGGAGTTACAGCTTGAAGGAACATATGAGAGGGCATGATACACCTGGCACAGTATAAATACAGACCCTGTAAACATCATCATCTCCCTGGCCTTATCCCATACATTGTTGGGGTCGGCACTTGATTCAACCCGATGTGGCTTCATGTTAGTCGCAATCAACTTATTAACTCCTTGTCCGTTATGTGCGCCTGGTACTTCGTGTACCATATCATCATCTCCCTGGCCTTATCCCATACATTGTTGGGGTCGGCACTTGATTCAACCCGATGTGGCTCCATGTTAGTCGCAATCAACTTATTAACTCCTTGTCCGTTATGTGCGCCTGGTACTTCGTGTACCATATCATCATCTCCCTGGCCTTATCCCATACATTGTTGGGGTCGGCACTTGATTCAACCCGATGTGGCTCCATGTTAGTCGCAATCAACTTATTAAACCCTTGTCCGTTATGTGCGCCTGGTACTTCGTGCACCATATCATCATCTCCCAGGCCTTATCCCATACATTGTTGGGGTCGGCACTTGATTCAACCCGACGTGGCTCCATGTTAGTCGCAATCAACTTATTAACTCCTTGTCCGTTATGTGCGCCTGGTACTTCGTGTACCATGTCATCATCTCCCTGGCCTTATCCCATACATTGTCGGGGTCGGCACTTGATTTGACCCGATGTGGCTGATCGCCTGATTTTTATACGAAGCGACTGCCATCTGACCTTCGTAATCCCCTTTAAATCGGTAATCTGGGTTAAACCAGTTGTCAGATTCTTAGGCCTCCAACTGACCTGTAACGATTGCCAAAGATGTTAAATTGGCAACCGAGACCATTGGCTTAACGTGTTCTCCGAGGCACGGAGGGAACACGGGCGGTCACCCATCCAACTACTGGCTTGGGTTCCGTAACTTCACTGATCGAATAATACAATGCGCAATGTGCGTGTACTATGAGTACAAGTAATCATAAAATAGTGGGCATATGTATTACTTAGACGAAAATGTTTATGTCATAGTTATTATCAAACTGTAATAAAAAATATACTTAATCCTAATTGGTTTTTTATTACTTGGCATTTATTAGGAAAGACCTTATTTTAAGGCCAACGGATAATGTTTTCTCCTTTTATCTTTTACCTTATATACATTGGATTATTTGATTAATAAATGCCTAAGATACATATTAATAGAAGTGCGTTAGCAGCTTAAACTTATCTCAAGTTTTTTTTATTTCATTAATATAAAACAAAAAAATATCTTGAATATATCATTCAAAAAATATGTTCTTTCTCTGTTTAACAAATGTAGCAAAGGCAGTGTGTACTTATACAACCGCTCATATTATATGATATGATTTTTGTACTACAAAACATAAATCCGACTTGATAACGGTTATTGAAAGTAATTTGGAAGATGTTTTTGCAATAAGGATGCTGAGATTCAGAGACACGCTTGTTAATTGCATTATTTGTTTTTTATCTTCAAATGAAGTAAAGAATTTTACTGAATGTACGAAACCCTATTATCCTAAACCTATTCTGGCAAGAAAAAAACGAAAGTTGTCTATGCCGAAAGTACAGAGGAAGAAAAATAAAAATTAGTTATGAATGACACTTATGTATGTCTACTCTGTGAGTCTATGGCTGGCTAGGTATTTTTTTAGATTTCAAAGCCTTTTATTATAATTATAACACAAGTTTTTGTTTAAACGCTGTAAATATAGTGTTTTAGGCGTAACAGGAGTGTAATGTTATGTTAAACAAATCAAGATGACTAGCGAGAGCCTAACATGGAAATTGGAGCAGGATTTGTGTCGCTGTTGTCATTCGGAGGGTTCCTTTTGCAGTTTATCGGACACAGAAATATACTCTGATATGCTCAGAAACTTAGATGTGCATGTGAGTATTATTAAAAACTACTAGCGGACGTCCCGTTCCCGTGGGAGTACGGGGATTAAATATAGCCTATATTAATCAGTGATAATGTAGCATTCAAATGGTGAAAGATTTTTTAAAATCGGTCCATTATTTTTTGAGCCAATTCGTTATAAACATACTTACATACAAATCTCTCCTCTTTATAATATTAAGTATAGATTACAAACAAAACTTTAAATTTTATTTATCTGTATAAAATACAAAAAAGTTAGGTTCGTCAAAAAAATAATAGAACCCAAAACACTCGCTAAATATCCCAGCTCCTTTACTGGGGGTTGTTCCAATAATCCCTATTGAAAATCCCTATCAATTGGGAATACTGGAAAAAAAGTCTAAAAATCCCCATTGCGATTGAAAGCAGCTTGTAATGAACAAATTTTCATATATCCCCATTAGGTTTAAAATTAAATATGGAAACCATACCTACTGTATAAGAATCACTAAGCCTAGTTATTTTAGAAATTAACAAATTTGTATAATATTGCAAAGTAATAGCCAAAATTTTAAGTATTTGATGCTAAAGAATGAATAATATAAAAGTATGAATGATATCTATATATCTATCTATACAGATAAATAAAATTGAAGTGTCTGTTTGTAATTCCAAAATAACAACTTTTCACTAAATGCATATGAAAGTATACATGATACTGACCCTAAAAGACCAAGATTTAAAATTTTTCTCTGTCTGTCTGTCTGTTTGTTCTGGGTATTCTCTGAAACGGCTGGACGGATTTTAACGGGACTTTCACTGGTAGGTAGCTGATGTTTCAAGGAGTAACTTAGGCTACTTTTATTTATTAAAAATATTAGGGTTCCGGGACAATAAGGAAGAAACTAAATCTACGCGGGTGAAACTGCGGGGCACAGCTAGTAATGTAATATTAGTTTATGGGGATTTGTGGAAAATTTGTTCACAAATCCCCATTCCGAGCTGCTTTCAATCACAATGGGGAGTTTTGAACAATTTTCCACTTTTCCCGATTGATGGGGATTATTGGAGCAACCCTTTATTGGGAATAAAATGCCATAATAAATTTAATCCATCTATGTTTTCCCTCCAACTAAACTCCAATTAATAATTTATAATGTTTTTTTTTTTTAATCATTATTATTTTACTGTGTAATGAAATGTACATGATGCCAGCTGAGGTTCTTGCCGGTTCTTATCAGAAGGCTAGTTTCCGAACCGGTGGTAGATTCCTCGACGTTCATAAGTGCCTTACCAGGGCCTACACTGAATAAATCATTTTCATTTTCATTTTCAATTTATTTCATGGGCTATCAGTCTATGAAAGTCCCATTAAAATCCATCCAGCGGTTTACGCGTGATGCCGTGACCAAGGGAAATGGGGATTGATTTTTATATATAGGACTAGCTGTGCCCCGCATAGATTTAGTTTGATGCTTCATTTCGCAGAACCCTAATATTTTTTATAAATAAAAGTAGCCTAAGTTACTCCTTGAAACATCAGCTACCTGCCAGTGAAAGTCCCGTTAAAATCGGTCCAGCCGTTTTGGAGATTACGCGGAACAAACAGACAGACAGAGAAAATTTTTAAAAATTGATTTTTTTTGTGTCAGTATCGTATATATTTTCATATGCATTTAGTGAAAAGCTGTGATTTTGGAATTACAAACAGACACTTCAATTTTATTTATCTGTATAGATTTGACCATTAATTAACTGTGGGACATTAACTCAAAAAATTTAAAAAATCATAATCTAATGTGAAAGTAATTAGTAGATACATAATATCATAACATAGTATATTTCTTGGGCAGATATCCCCAGTGGAGGGCCCGCTGTGCATGGCAACATACACAATATGCCAGGAGTGCATCGAGCAGCTGGTTGCCGCGAATAACTTCAAGAAACAAGCGCTAAGTTGTGAAGAACGCTTTAAAGAGATGTATAGCAAGAATTTTATTCAAGGTAAGATTGTTTCTATTTCATTACCATGATGAGGGTTTGAGCATTCGCCTGCTATGCAAGCAACGCAAGTTCGAATCCCAGCGGGGCCTGTACCAATGAGTGTTTCAAAAAAGTTATGTGCAGTCAAAGTCAAAGTCAAAAATATCTTTATTCGATTAGACTTATACAAAGTACTTTAAAATCGTCAGAATGACATTAATTTATAGGATTATACATGCTACCGCCAGGTTCGGAAGGTTGCTTTTACTGAGAACAACCTGACAAGAAACTCAGTAATAACTGTTTTCAAAAATATATACAATTTTAAAGAAACAAAGTAAATCACTTGAGAAATGTAAGCCCATGGACACAGTTCCAATAAACAAATGTCGATAAAAATTAACATAAAGAAAAGTCTTGTAGTTGTACTTATATGTAAATGCGTAGCTTGAGATGAGCAGCCCCCACAAGCAGCACCTGTTCACAAGTATGACGAGAATGCCAGCCATCACCCTCCTCAACCATTATAGAGGTGTGTTTTACGGTGAAGGAAAATATCGTGAAGAAACCTGCATGTCTGAGAAGTAATTCAAAGATAGTATATAGTGACTGAGACAGCGATAGACTCACGTTGGCACTTAATCATGTGTGAAAAGTGTGTGTTGTTATTACAACACCTCTGCCTGCCCCTTCGGGGAATACAGGCGTGAACATATTATATAACTAGCTGTGCCCCGCGGTTTCACCCGCGTAGATTTAGTTTCATCCTTAGTTTCGCGGAGCCCTAATATTTAGTAGCCTAAGTTACTCCTTGAAACACCACCTACCTGCCAGTGAAAGTCCCGTTAAAATCGGTCCAGCCGTTTCAGAGATTACCCTGAACAAACAAACAGACAGACAGACGGACAGACAAACAGACAGAGAAAAAAATTTAAACTTGGTTTTTCAGTGTCAGTAGCGAGTATATTATCATATACACTTAGTGAAAAGCTGTTATTTTGGAATTACAAACAGACACTTCAATTTTATTTATCTGTATAGTCATATTTTCAATCATATTTTATTTCTCGTTACAGTATATAATCCAACTACAGAAGTCAAAGAAGAAGAGCCGGAAGAAATTCAGGATGGTAAGATTTTCTACACTAATATTATTTGATTGTTTTTTTGTTTGTTTGCATTGAATAGGCTCCGAAACTACTTGACCGATCTTGAAAATTCTTTCAGCAATGGATAGCTACATCATCAGCGAGTAACATAGGCTATTTTTTATCCCCGTACTCCCACGGGAACGGGAACTACGCGGGTGGAACCGCGTAACGTCCGCTAGTATTTCATAACTTGCTGTAGACTTTATTTTAGGGGTGAATTTATTTGGCGACACCCTATTTAAGAAAAACATAAAAGTAGTCTAAGTTACTCCATGTACCAGCAGCTATCTGCCAGTGGAAATCCTGTTCCAAATGGTGCAGCCGTTTTTAGACATTAGCCATAACATTATGACAGACAGACAGGCAGACAGAGAAAATTTTTGAAAATAGTTTTTTATGTACAAGTCACTTCTTGTACCAACAGCTATTTGCCAGTGAGTGTCTTGTTAAAGTTGGCCTGATATTTTAGAGATTAGCCAGAATAAAATGACGGACAGACAGACAGAGAAATTGTTTGAAAACTGTTTTTTTTAAGTAAGTACCGTTAATACTTTCGTATGCATTTAGAAAAGCTTGTAATTTGGAATTTCAAATAGACACCTCAATTTTAATTATCTGTATAAGTCACTAATATCTTTATTCGATTAGACTTTCAACAAAATACTTTAAAGTCGTCAGAATGACATAATTTTACAGGATTATACATGCTACCGCCTATACATATATACAGGTTGTCGAGGAAAATAGGACAGCTGTTAAAATATGTGATAGGGTATAATTTTAGGAAGCAAATAAAATTATTATGACGAAAATATCTTCTTCCATTTTCGAGTAATTGACGTTCAAAGTTGACCATATCAAGACCTTATTTTCGCATAAAAATCAGCTGTAATGTAGAGTCATTCACGTGAAATCTAACTACGTTTTTATTTTTTTTCTCCCACTAATAATTCCTGAAATAATTCTATAAAACCATTTTTCGAAACCATTAACCTTCCCCTTAATTTAAAAAGTTTAATGACCGCGTACGTAATGTAGGTAAACGCGGGCGCGGGTGCATTCAATCAGTTAAGGCCGCGAGCTCTTCGGCCATAGCCTATAACTACGTTATCGTTGGAGCTAGATATTTTACGACTTCAACATAGTGATATATTCATAAAACCCTACAACTTCTAGAAGACAACTGTTCCTTTTTCTCCGACACCCGGTATATATACATGATATATTGTGTTTTATGTGCAGTGTTCAAAGACGAGTTCTTCCCCCCAGTGGATGATGATGATGATGATGAAGATCCAGATCATGATGATTACCACACGGATTTCGATCGTAATGATGGTATGAATTTCTTCACTATACTAGGTATCTAATCTTTACATGACTGTCCATCTATAAAATGTTTATGTATGTTTTAACTGACTTCAAAAAAGGGAATGTTCCATTTCAAATTATAATATATAAAGTACTAGCTGTGCCCCGCGATTTCACCCGCGTAGATTTAGTTTCATCCTTATGGTCGCGGAGACCTAATATTTTTAATAAATAAAAGGTAGCCTATGTCCTTTCTCAGGGTCTAAAGATTGTGCCAAATTTCATCAAAATCGGTTGAGAGGTTTAAGCGGGAAAGCGTAACAGACAGACAGAGTTACTTTCGCATTTATAATATTATTAAGTAGGGATATAAAGTATATTAAGTTATAAAGTATAAGCCGTCGTGGCCGTAATGAGTGAGCAGTCACCTGCTACGCAAGCGAAGCAAGTTCGAATCCCAACGGGGCCTGTACCAATGAGTTTTTCTAATAACTTATGAACAGTGATTTCACACCACGTACTTTACGGTGAAGGAAAACATCGTGAGGAAACCTGCATATGTCTGAGAAGTAATTCAAACACGTATGTATAGTGGCTGAGACGGCGATGGACTCACCCTCTGTCACGTTGGCACTTAATCATATTCGGTGAAATGTGGGTGTTGAAAATTACAACACCTCTGCCTACCCCTTCGGGGAATACAGGCGTGAGCATATGTATGTATGTACTAGCTGTGCCCCGCGGTTTCACCCGCGTAAATTTTGTTTCATCCTTATTTTCGCGGAACTCTAATATTTTTAATAAATAAGAGTAGCCTAAGTTACTCCTTGATACATCAGCTACCTTCCAGTGAAAGCCCCGTGACAATCGGTCCAGCCGTTTCAGAGATTACCCGGAACAAACAGACAGACAGTAAAAAATTTAAAACTTGGTTTTTTAGTGTCATTAGCGTGTATACTTTCATATGCATTTAGTGAAAAGCTGTTATTTTGGAATTACAAACAGACACTTCAATTGTATTTATCTGTATAGATACACGCTTCTGACACTAAAAACCAAGTTTTAAAATTTTTACTGTCTGTCTGTTTGTTCCGGGTAATCTCTGAAACGGCTGGATGGATTTTAACGGGACTTTCACTGGTGGCTGATGTTTCAAGGAGTAACTTAGGCTACTTTTATTTATTAAAAATATTAGGGATCCGCGACATGAAAGCATGAAACTAAATCTACAGTTAGTAATGGATATAATTATTATTTTATAGTAAGTGATGTATTTTTATAATTATTTCTAGAACCAGTGTTACCTCCACCGAAAAAGCAGAAAAAACCCAAACCAAAACCGAAGACCAAGAAGAAAAAGGTGAAGAAAACCAAGAAAGTGGCCGCTACTTTGGACGGAGACTCAACTGACGTGATTGCTAAGAAAGGTAGGATTTACAATGTTACTTATAGCAAACGTCACGTGGTCCCACCCGCGTGTTCCCGTGGAAAAATATAGCCTATGTTACGCGCTGATGATGTAGCTATCCATTGCTGAAAGAATTGTCAAGATCGGTCAAGTAGTTTCGGAGCCTATTCAATGCAAACAAACAATCAAATCTTTCCTCTTTATTATATTAGTGTAGATAGCCAATCTCACGCGGTTTCACCCGCGTAGTTCCCGTTCCCGTGGGAGTACGGGGATAAAATATAGCCTATGTTAATCAGTGATAATGTAGTGTAATTTTTAAAATCGGTCCAGTACTTTTTTAGCTAATTCGTTACAAACATACTTACAGATAAATAAAATTGAAGTGTCTGTTTGTAAATCCAAAATAACAGCTTTTCACTAAATGCATATGAAAGTATACACGCTACTGACACTGAAAAACCATTTTTTTTTAATTCTCTGTCTGTCTGTTTGTTTGTTCCGGGTTATATCCGAAACGGCTTGACCGATGTTAACGGGACTTTCACTGGCAGGTAGCTGATGTTTCAAGGAGTAACTATGGCTTCTTTTATTTAAAAAATAGTATAACGTTACCGCAGGAAACCCGTGGAATTAACTCTACGCGGGTGAAATCGCGGGGCACAGTTAGTTTTAATATATAAATAATATAAAGGTGCAGGGCGCAGAAAAGGCTATTTACGGCACTGCTTCGGGATACGATTTTTAAGATTTACAATACGATGATTCTTCTCCACCATTTAAAGTCTATTCTGGATTACTATAACAAAAAAAAATTTCAAAAATTATTTACGCTATCCCAGAAGGGTCCCCGAAGGTGTGTAATAACGACACCCACATTTCACACAAGTTGATTAAGTACCAACGTGACAGAGGGTGAGTCCATCGCCGTCTCAGCCACTATACATACGTGTTTGAATTACTTCTCAGACATATGCAGGTTTCCTCACGATGTTTTCCTTCACCGTAAAGCACGTGGTGTGAAAATCACTACTGTGGTGTTTACTATTAATTTATTTGTTGACGTAATCAGTAATCAGAGAAATAAAACAACTCTGCATTCACAACAACGCCGGTCCGTCCGCCATGACACATAGCAGTGTTGCTAGCACTATGTGCCACAGTTGAGGAGCGGTCGTGTACTTGTAATTATTAAACACAGAACACTGAATGCCACAACTGTACAAAGTTTTTAGTAAAACTCATTGGTACAGACTAGGGATGGCGATTATTTCCAAAAAAGATCGATTTTTAAATCGATTCGAATCGTAACTTGATGAATCGATTCATAAAAAAATCGAGGTCAAAAAGATCGATTTCTAAAAAATCTATTTTTTCTAGGATTTATATTTACATTGTAAATACAGACTATTTACAATGTAAATATAAATCCATTTTATGAAAAACAAGATACCATAATAAGCGATCACTTAGTATTAAAATCAGGGATTTTATATAGTTCAAGAAATTCGATGATCACAATCATTTTTATAACAATATGAAAGTATCAGGTAAAAAGAAGACATAATTCTACTTTATAAATGTAAAGTAATAATTTTAACAAAAAAAATACTGATTTCAAATTTTAATTCTAAAACTACTGAATAGATTAAAATCATGTTGTGAATACAAAAAATCGAGTGTCAATTCTCTAGTGTGAAATATCGATTCAGTGTTACATATCGATTTATAAAATCGATTTATTTGGCTCGAAAAATCGATTCTTCGATTAATCAATCTCAGATCGCCATCCCTAGTACAGACTGGGATTTGATCTTGCGTCGCCATAGCAGGCGATTGCTCACACCACGACTATCGAAAAATTAAAAATACTTTTATTTAATTAAACTTGTAACGAAGCACTTTCAAATCGTCAGAATGATATAATTACACAGTATTATACATGCTACCGCCAGGTTCGGAAGGTTGCTATTACTGAGAACAACCTGGCAAGACACTCAGTAATTACTCTTTTCACAAAATAACCCGTCGGTGTTCATCTCTTACGTGTTAATAAAAACCGTATCAAGATCCGTAATGTAGTTTAGAAGGACGATGCAAACAGACAAATAATTTTTTATTGGAAATGGCGACTTCAATTTAAATCTATACAGATAAATAAATTGATGTGTCTGTTTGTAATTCCAAAATAACAGCCTTTCACTTAATGTGTATGAATGAAAATTGTCGCGGCACCCTAATGTTTTTAATACATAAAAGTAGCCTAAGTTACTCCTTGATACATCAACTACCTGCCAGTGAAAGTCCCGTTAAAATCGGCCCAGCCGTTTCAGAGATTACCCGGAACAAACAGACAGACAGACAGAGTGAGAAAAATTGAAAACCTTGTTTTTTTTGTGTCAGTAGCGTGCATACTTTCGGACGGAGGGGCTCGTGGCACTGTTGCTATTGTGCATATGATGCGATTAGTAAAGTTAAGCAACCATACGCCTAGCCAGTAGTTGGATAGGTGACCGCCCGAATTTCCTCCGCGTCTCGGAGAGCACGTTAAGCCGTCGGTCCCGGTTGCCAATTTAACATCTTTGGCAATCGTTACAGGTCAGTCAGAGACCTAAGGAAGTCTGACAACTGGTTTAACCCAGATTGCCGATTTTCCTCGAAAAAGGGGTTACGAAGGTCAGATAGCAGTCGCTTCGTTTAAATATTAGGTGATCAACCACATCGGGTTGCATCAAGTGCCGACCCCAAATACACGGGATAAGGCCAGGGAGATGATGAGCGTGCATACTTTCATATGCATTCAGTGAAAAGCTGTTATTTTGGAATTACAAACAGACACTTCAATTTTATTTATCTGTATCGATGTATAGATACATATGCTCACGCCTGTATTCCCCGAAGGTGTAGGCAGAGCTGTCGTTATTATCAACACCCACATTTCACCGAATATGATTAAGTGCCAACGTGACAGAGAGTGAGTCCATCGCCGTCTCAGCCACTATACATACGTCTTTAAATTATTTTTCAGACATATGCAGGTTTCCTCACGATGTTTTCCTTCACCGTAAAGCACGTGGTGTGAAATCACTGTACATAAGTTATTAGAAAAAGTCATTGGTACTATTTATTTATTTATTTATTTAATATACATTTTGAACGGCCAGTAACCAATTACACAAAACGTAGCAATATTACACAATATATACAGTACACAAGACATTGATTTATATACAGCATAAAATACAAAACACATTTAGACATTCGCCTCGCAATACTTCAGACATGCCGACATGATCATCTGCCATCCATCCTTGTATTTACATCTACATCTATGTATAGATGTAGATGTAAATACATGTGTGAATTGTGAAACTTTAAATCTGTTTTTTATTGTATCTAACGCGTCCCAATCTATACATCTATACAGATAAATAAAATTGAAGTGTCTGTTTGTAATTTTAAAATTACAGCTTTTCACTAAATGCGTATGAAACTATACACGATACTGACACTGAAAAACCAAGTTTTACATTTTTTCTCTGTCTGTCTGTCTGTTTGTTCCGGGTAATCTCTGAAACGGCTGGACCGATTTTCACGGGACTTTCACTGGCAGGTAACTGATGTTCCAAGGAGTAACTTAGGCTACTTTTATTTATCAAAAATATTAGGGTTCCGCGACAATAAGAATGAAACTAAATCTACGCGGTTGAAACCGCGGGGCACAGCTAGTTATATCTAAATTATTAACAATGCGAATTATACCACCAAAGTGTTCAAGCGGAAACAGTTCCAAAGAGGAGTGAAGCAATGGAAGTATTATACAGGGTGTCGGAGAAAAAGGAACAGTTGTCTTCTAGAAGTTGTAGGGTTTTATGAATATATCACTATATTGAAATCGTAAAATATCTAGCTCCAATGATAACGTAGTTATAAGCTATGGCCGAAGAGCTCGCGGCCTTAAGCGATTGAATGAACGCGCGGCCGCGTTTACCTACATTACGTACGCGGTTATTCCTTTACATTTTAATTTTTTAAATTAAGGGGAAGGGTTAATGGTTTTGAAAAATGGTTTTATGGGATTATTTCAGGATTTATTAGTGGGAGAAAAAAAATAAAAACGTAGTTAGATTTCACGTGAATAACTCTACGTTACAGCTGATTTTTATGCGAAAATAAGGTCTTGATATGGTCAACTTTGAACATCAATTACTCGAAAACGGAAGAAAATATTTTTGTCATAATAATTTTAATTGCTTCCTAAAATTATACCCTATCACATATTTTAAGAGCTGTCCCGGTTTCCCCGACACCCTGTATATAAAAATGAATCCCCATTTCCCTTGGTCACGGCATCACGCGTGAACCCCTGGATGGATTTTAACGGGACTTTCACTGGCAGATAGCTGATGTTTCTAGGAGTGTTTTAGGCTAATTTTACTAAAAAAAACCGCATGGAACTAAATCTACGCGGGTGAAACCGCGGGGCACAGCTAGTATAATATGTTTCTCTATTTTAGGCTGGACATTCAGATTGACCAGGAAGGATTACAAGACGAAGGGTGGTCTATACTACTGTACTCGGTGTGAGAAGACATACGACAAGTTAGACTCAATCAGATATCACGTTAAGTTCAATCACTACAAGATGCCTAGGTTCCGTTGCCCGTATTGTACAGAAGAGTTTATGACGCCCGTCCGCTTCACAATCCACAAACTCCAAGTCCACGATAAAGATGATAGATTCAAATGCAAAGCTTGTAAAGGCATATTCAATACAAAAGTGCAGTTCAAGAAGCATATGAATACTTTTCATATGATGGGCGAGAAGCTAAGATGCGAAAATTGCGAATACGAGAGCTTCAGCTTCGAAAATATGTGCGCACATAAGGTTAAACATAAAACAGTGAAGGATTACCACTGCAGGTTTTGTAAGAAGTCGTTTCTGAGGAAAACTACATTGGATCTACACGAGAAGATTCACACAGGTGATAAGAGGAAGGTGTGCAGTATATGTGGCGCTGCGTTCGTGCAGAAGGCAAGTCTCAATTATCACAGGGTGAAATATCATCCGGAAGCCTATTAGATTGAAGCGTCATCTTATATGTAAAAATGAATAGCCCTTTCCCTTGGTCACGGCATCACGCGTAAACGGCTGGATGGATTTCACGGGGACTTTCACTGGCAGATAGCTGATGTTTCAAGGAGTGACTTATGCTAATTTTACGAAAAAAACTGCATGAAACTAAACCTACGCGGGTGAAACCGCGGGGCACAGCTAGTCTTATATGTAAAAATGAATAGCCCTTTCCCTTGGTCACGGCATCACGCGTAAACGGCTGGATGGATTTTAACGGGACTTTCACTGGCAGATAGCTGATGTTTCAAGGAGTGACTTAGGCTAATTTTATTTAGAAAACATATAAGGGTTCCGTGAAAAAAGCATGAAACTAAATCTTAGCTTACCTTATGTATAGAAACCTACAGCTCATCACTACCGGTAAATGACCAGGGAGTCCCTCAAGGAAGCATTCTGGGACCAGCGTTGCCAGACGTCCCGATTTTCAAATCAAAATGAAATGTCCCGCGCTGGACTGGCTCAGTCCCGCTTTATATTATTATATATACGAATAAGACTCAACTATTTAAAGATAGGGTGAATCTGATTTAGAATATTATATTTTTATTGAAATAAATTTTCTATGGCTACTTTTACTATCTATTGTCACGTAAACGTTATTTTAATTTAAATAATAAAATAAATATTTGAAAAGTTTTTATTATATAGGATTTTACTATGTCCCGGTTTCGACTAAAGAATCCCGCTGTTTTACGCTCACTGTTAAAAATTCCGACTTGGCAATAAAATAACTGGCAACACTGTCTGGGACCCTCAATCTATATTAACAATGTGCCCCGCGGTTTCACCCGCGTAGATTTAGTTTCTTCCTTATTGTCGCGGAACCCTAATATTTTTAATAAATAAAAGTAGCCTAAGTTACTTCTTGAAACGTCACCAGTGAAAGTCCCGTTAAAATCCGTTTCAGAGATTACCCGGAACAAACAGACAGACAGAGAAACATTTTAAAACTTGGTTTTTTAGTGTCAGTAGCGTGTATACTTTTTAGTGAAAAGCTGTTATTTTGGAATTTCAAACAGACACTTCAATTTTATTTATCTGTATAGATATCATTTAGTGAAAAGCTGTTTCTTTGTAATTACAAACAGACACTTATTTTTTATATAACTGTATAGATTCATAGCAAGTATTAATAATTACCTAAATAGTATTATTCGTTTACAGAACTGTCAACTGTAACATTATTTATAAGACTAGCTAACGTCACGTGGTTTCACCCGCGTAGTTCCCGTTCCCGTGGGAGCACAGGGACCAAAATATAGCCAATTTTGATCAGAGATAATGTAGCATTCAAATGGTGAAAGAAATTTAGTAATCGGACCTGTATTTTTTGAGCCAATTTGTTACAAACATACATACAAGTCTTTCCTCTTGTTATATTACTAGATGTGCCCCACGGTTTCACCCGCGTAGATTTAGTTTCATCCTTATTGTTGCGGAACCCTAATATTTTTGATAAATAAAAGTAGCCTAAGTTACTCCTTGATATATTAACTACCTGCCAGTGATCCCGTTAAAATCGGTCCAGCCGTTTCGGAGATCACCCGGAACAAACAGACAGACAGACAGAGAAAAACATTAAAATTTGTTTTTTTAGTGTCAGCAGCGTGTATACTTTCATATGAATTTAGTGAAAGGCTGTTATTTTGGAATTACAAACAGACACTTCAATTTTATTTATCTGTATAGATGTATAGATATCTCTTTATCTATAGATGTATAGATATAATAATACAAGGGTGCAGTTACAGAAGGTCGCGCGGGGCGCAGAAAAGGCTATTTACGGCACTGCTTCGGGTTACGATTTTTAAGTTAAGATAACCTTTTACTACTATCTTTAAGTATAGTATGGATTTCTTTACCTAATAAATTTTTAAAAATTCAGTGTATCTTTATTTGATGAGCCCTTTAAGAAAGCACTTCAAATCGTCAGAATGACACAATTACACAGGATCATACATGCTACCGCCAGGTTCGGAAGGTTGCTTTTACTGAGAACAACCTGGCAAGACGCTCAGTAATTACTCTTTACGAAAAAACCGTATCAAGATCCGTAACGTAGTTTAGAAGAACGATGCTTTCAAAGAGCCTAATGTATGGAAATGCCGATTTTAATTAACAGGAGCCCAACCATGAGCTCTTATTGCAATGATAATTCAGTTGTGCGACAGTGACAGATGTATACACGTCGCGTACATCTGTCTCGTAAATGAGTGAAACTATCATGGCAATAAGAGCTCATGGTAAGGCCCATTTAAAGATGATATGAATTCGTTAAGAAGTATGTGAGGGGTCACCATAGCAGCTCGGATGAGAAATAGTGTGAGATAAGACAGTTGCAAGTCTAGGTATGATGTGGTGACTATAATGATAGAAGGTATTATTTCTAAACCTATTTATTGTAATTAAATCGTTTGCTTCATTGAGCGCGAGTGTTGCCAATCTTAAATATTTGAAAATTTACTCTTTTAGTTACTGTCAAAATAATGTAGATTTGTCGTTTTGAACTTTTAAAATGTCGGTAAAATGAAAATGAAAAATATTTATTCAGTTTAGGCCCTGGTAAGGCCTTTATGAAAGTCGAGAATTTACCACCGGTTCGGAAACTAGCCTTCTGAGAAGAACCGGCAAGCAACTCAGCTGGCATCATGTACATATCATCGAAACAATATAAATCATATGAAATCATCATACAAAATCAAATTTGATAATAGGGTAACATACATTAATGACGTATACGCGATCGGCCACGACGTGATACCTCTTGACAGTAGGTGTTACGCCTATACCGCTTATTATCTCGTAGATGCGAGTGGGTGAGTGAGTCAGTTTTAATTATTTGTTTCCTAACTTGCTTGTAAACCGAGTACGGAGTCTAGGAACACATAGATCGGAGAGACACACAGATGCGCATCTACGAGTATATAAGCGGCGAATATTTTTCAGGAACATCGCAAAATATTATTTTTTGAAGGTTCTTTGATGTATACCACGGTCCTACAAATAACCCCAACTCCTCACTACCATATAACTAAGCTTATACACAATTTTTTTATATTTACAAGCCCTAAATGGGTAAAATAACTTTAAAACTGTTTTTTTGTATCATACGCCTTCAATGAAAAAAAGTAATTTTTCCGCAACCAAATTATTATCGACGCGAATTTTACCACCAAAGTGTTCAAGCTGAAACAGTACCAAAGAGAAATGAAGCAATGGAAATATAATATGTTTCTCTATTTTAGGCGGAAAATTCACCTTGACCGAGGAGGATTACACGAAGATCGGTGACATTTATCACTGTGCTCGGTGTGAGAAGACATACGACAAGGTAGACTCACTCAGATTTCACGTTAAGATCAAACATTACAAGATACCCAGGTACCACTGTCCTTATTGTACCAAAGAGTTCATGACACCCGCCCCTCTCACAGTCCACAAGCTCGAAGTCCACGATAAAGACGAGAGATTCAAATGCAATGCTTGCAAATGTATGTTCAATACAAAAGTGCAGTTGAAGAAGCACATTAACAATTTTCATATGATGGGCGAGAAATTTAGATGCGAATATTGTGAATACGAGAGCTTCAGCTTCGAAAGTATGTACAAACATAAGTTTAAACATAAAACAGTGAAGGATTACCACTGCAGGTTTTGTAAGAAGTCGTTTCTAAGGAAAACTACATTGGATCTACACGAGAGGATACACACAGGTGATAGGAGGAAGGTGTGCAGTGTTTGTGGCACTGCGTTCGTGCAGAAGGCAAGTCTCAATTATCATATGACGAAATATCATCCAGAAGTTAACTATTAGGTTGAAACGTCATGTTTTATAACGATGAACAGGAACGTTATAATGCTGAAGTGTCATAATATGTCACTTGAAGGACAATTTTAGATGCTAAAATGTCACGTGGATGACAATTTTAAATGCTAAAATGTCATGTTTAACTGGATCGCTATATTACTAAAATGTCATGTTGTGACAGGAAAGATATATTGCTAAAATTTCTTTTTGTGACAAGAAATGTATAACACTACAATGACATATATAAACTGTCAATTTTAGATGCCCAAATGTCATGTTATGATACAAAATTTTAAATGCTAGAATGTCATGTAACAGGAAATTTATAATACTAATCACATATTTGAACTGTCAATTTAAGATGCTCAAATGTCTTGCTGTAGACAATGTTAAGTGCTAAATCGAAATGTTATCTCAGGAAACATTGAATGCTAAAGTGTTATATTGTGACAGTCAAGTTTGATGCGGAAATGTCATGATGTGCTTGAGTGACATATTTGGTCTGTCAATTTTAGATGCTGAAATGTCATATGAAAGACAATTTTAGATGTTCAAATGTCATTGTGTGACAGGAAATTTGTAATTTTAAATTGTCATTGTGGGACAGACAATTTTAGGTGCTAAATTAACATGTTTGGGTAATTTTAGAAGGTACAGTGTAATGACTGTGCCAACATTACATCTATACATCGATACAGATAAATAAAATTGAAGTGTCTGTTTGTAATTCCAAAATGCTTATGAAAGTATACACGCTACTGACACTAAAAAACCAAGTTTAAAAATGTTTCTCTGTCTGTCTGTCTGTCTGTCTGTTTGTTCCGGGTAATCTCTGAAACGGCTGGACGGATTTTAACGGGACTTTCACTGGTAGGTAGCTGATGTTTCAAGGTGTAACTTAGGCTACTTTTGTTTATTAAAAATATTAGGGTTCCGCGACAATAAGGATGAAACTAAATCTACGCAGGTGAAACAGCAGGGTACAGCTAGTTGTAAATATTAGTTGAGTGTGCTGAATTATGTTATGTATTTGTTGGGATAGGAAAGATTCAAATGTTAAAATGAATGTTCTGACTAGACATTTCAGATGCTAAAAGATACAAATTCTTGTCATGATAAAATTAATATTGTGAAAGGAAATTTTTTATGGTACAATGACATGTGGTGTCTAGTTGAAAAAACCCATTTGGCAAGTTGTTCGAGAGATTGGTCGCTGGTTCAATATAAGTCATGTGTTTCTTTGTATATGTCCTTACTTATATGAGAAGTTAAAATATAACAGAGTGCCTAGTGCGAGCTATTCACTGCCGCCGTCACAAGTCACCGGGTCAAAGCTAACGCAGATTGGTATGGGATCGGAGCAGCGCCTCTGTCGGCCTAAACATGACACTATTGTTAGCCCATACTAATCTGCGTTTACATCGACGCGATCACTTGTGACGGCGAATTTAAGAAAACTCGCACTAGGCCCTCTGTATTCACAAGGTAGCACGACATCTATTTTGTGTCCATCACAATTTAAGTATAGACACCTTTATAATCCACACCATATTCTAATTATGTATTTTTTATATAAGTACGTGATTCGATAAATAATACCCGAACAGTATTTCAAAGTCAAAGTCAAAGTCAAAAATATCTTTATTCGATTAGACTTTATACAAAGCACTTTCAAATCGTCAGAATGACACAATTTACAGGATTATACATGCTACCGCCAGGTTCGGAAGGTTGCTTTTACTGAGAACAACCTGGCAAGGAACTCAGTAATTACTCTTTTCAAAAATATTATACAATTAAAAAAAAAAACACAAAATAAATCATTTGAGAAATGTAAGCCCATGGACACAGTTCCAATGCACAAATGTCGATAAAAATTAACATAAAGAAAAGTCTAGTAGTTCTATTTATATCTAAATGAAATTTGAACAATAATATATGAGTTTGTGACTTTTATTGATTTACTTTAGACATTTCTCGGAGGAATTCTATTGCATCTCTTACTTCCATTCTCTCGCGTTTGCGCCAATAGAAACGATACAAAATGTATGGCAATGCCATAAATCAGTCGCGTGACATATGTCATTCCCGTACATTTTGTATCGTTTCTACTAGCGAAGCGTGAGGATCATGTTACTTTGTCTACAAGCCCTGCCATTTTTATTATAATCTCTGTTATAATGTCTGTATGAGTGTCATTACGAAGGATTTGTTTAATTCCTTACTGCTTTCAGAGGTTATATTTATATGTACTGTGGTATAGCCAGTCCATCGTGCTTGTATCGTAAATGTCAGTTGTATAGAATGTATTTTTTTTTATTATTTAAGAATGTATTTTGTTTTTATATATTTATTTATCGAACTTACAGTTATCTTTACAGGCTTACCCAATACAATAGATTTTATATACGATATTAGTAGAATCTAACTTATTTATAACAAATAACAAAGAGAGCACATTTTGTGAATTCACTCAGTAGATCTAAAACGGCCACTTTGGGAGAATCATAATGTGATCGGAATATGATTCAGGAATAATTCACATTTCGCAATTCACCTGTTTGACACTTTCCTATGAAGATTCCTAAAATGGTCCACAAAATATAAATTGCTTTTGCGACAAATAGCAGAACCATAAAAAGTTACATAGGGACTAACATCTACGATTATTGTATTCATTCGTGAATCATAAATATGAATTGCACTTAAGTAACCATTTTGTCATTTCGGTGATGAATCATATTCGGATCACATTATGATTCTCTCAAAGTGGCCTTTTTAGACCTACAGAGCACAAACGAATAGGTCGATGTGCTCAGCTATGACGTTGAGGGAGCGGAGCGCTCGCGTCAGTGGCGCCTCGCCGACCAAGTTGGTCCGCCCGCGCGGCACCACCATTTTGTTTTTATTAATTAAGTTTATATTTAAAGGTTGGTACTTATAATTTGAATTTTTTATATATAAGTTTCTTTAAAAACATATTAGAAGGTAAAGTAGAAGGGAAGAGAGGAAGAGGAAGACCCAGGTTATACATGAGACAAGTCAAGGAACAAGTGTCTGCCATGACGTATAGGGAGGTCAAGGAGGCACTTGATAGAGACGAATGGATGAAGTTGCATCAGATACACCGAGAGTCACAACTCTTATAATGATGAATTATTGGTTAAGAGTATTTTTTGCAAATTAATTTATTCCATTATAATAAATAATGTATATTCTAAAATATTTCAACTGTCAATGCAGACAGCTTATATACATTCATTTCTGTACATGCAATCACAATATATCTGCAATACAATTTTTTTTAAAGTATACTTATTATCAATAGATAAATGGTTGTTTTATTTATAAAACTATAGCTTTTACCCGCGGATTCGTTCGCATTGAAAAATAATACCACCAAGAACATGTGTACTATGTTTCATGATGATCGGTCAAGTAACATTTATAATATTAATTAACTAACGATGGATGGATAGTGTGATAGATGATATGGCTAGAATGGGAGTGAATACAGATATGACAGCTGATAGAGAGACATGGAAGAGAAGAACACATTGCAACCACAAATAACATGGGATAAGGGCAGGAGGATGATGATGATATGGCTAGAATGGGAGTGAATACAGATATGACGGCTGATAGAGAGACATGGAAGAGAAGAACACATTGCGACCACAAATAACATGGGATAAGGGCAGGAGGATGATGATGATATGGCTAGAATGGGAGTGAATACAGATATGACGGCTGATAGAGAGACATGGAAGAGAAGAACACATTGCGACCACAAATAACATGGGATAAGGGCAGGAGGATGATGATGATATGGCTAGAATGGGAGTGAATACAGATATGACGGCTGATAGAGAGACATGGAAGAGAAGAACACATTGCGACCACAAATAACATGGGATAAGGGCAGGAGGATGAATATTAATTAACTAAGAATTATTTATAGTAGTTGCTGAATGGTTTGAACAGTTGCCTGTTATCTAAGAGAAGCAGGTTCGAACCTTTCCGTCCTGTACCAATGAGTTCTAACCACTTCAGTAAAGAAATCTTCTACTCAAATAATAAAAAAAAATTGAATTAATAAAAAAACCTATTTAATAGCTCAAATCATCAAAAAAATCAAAACCTAATGATTATCTATACAGATAAATAAAATTGAAGTGTCTGTTTGTAATTACAAAATAACAGCTTTTCACTAAATGCATATTAAACTATATGCATAAAAAACAATTTTTTTATGTTTTTCTCTGTCTGTCTGTCTGTTTGTTCCGGGTAATCTCTGAAACGGCGTGACGGGTCTCTCACTGGCAGGTAGCCGATGTTTCAAGGAGTAACTTTGGCTACTTTTATTTATTAAAAATATTAGGGTTCCGCGACAATAAGGATGAAACTAAATCTACGCGGGTGAAATCGCGGGGCACAGCTAGTTAAAATATAATTTTGAACAAGTCTCACGTTTAGTTATCTTTCAAACTTTTATTCCTTTCGCTAATACGATGCATTTCATTTTATGACATCACTCGTGACACGTCAAAAATTAAAAATTGTATATTTCAGCATTATTAAGCGTCCGAAATAAAACATTTATTTAAAGAAAAATATCTATGGTCTACGAGTGACTGTGGTCGTTAAATTAAGAAAAAGAAGACGAGATGCAAGATTGACGCGCCTATTTCTTTTCTAGGACAAAACGTGGGATACTATACCATAAAGAACGGAAAATATACATGCAGCGAGTGCTCCAAAGAATTCGCGTCTCAGCCTTTAGTGTCGCAGCATCACAGATTTGTGCATCTTAAACTGAGACCGAGGGCGCGAAAATGCCCCCATTGTGAAGAAAAGGTCCCAGGCTATCTTAGGGCATACCATTTAGAAGACGCCCATGGAATACCCGCTCCGAAGTGCGGAGTTTGTGACAAAAAGTTCCGGTTTCCAAGCCACGTTTTGCAACACCAAAAAAAAGTTCACATGGGAGAGAGAACTGTCAGTTGCAAGATCTGTCAAAAAAGTTTTTTTAATAACCTCAGTTTGAGGTTGCATATGACGAGTCATTCTGAAGAAAAGAGGTTTAAATGTCACGTGTGTGAAAGAGAGTTTCGATGGGAGAATAATTTGAAAGATCACGTGAAGATACATTTGGGTGATAAGAGATACGTATGTAATATTTGTGGGAAGTGTTTTGTTCAGAAATCTACGTTGAAACAGCACTCGGCTAGGAATCACCCTGGCTTGATGTAGACCCTTGTGGCGCCATCTGTTGTTAAACGCAAAAACTAAAAACGCACGTGCAGCAGCGTTTCTCCACTCGCTACATAGATGTCGCTACTCGCTAACAAATGCGAAATTTGAGTATAAATACACGTGAACCTAAATCGCGCAATCAGAGTTTTCAAGGGCATTGCAATATATTTTGCGGTATACAAGTTTCCAACAAGGACAGTTGGAGCCGGTGTTCCCCAGACATGACACCTGCCTCAATGGAACATCTTGTCTTTGCTGGGGATGACACTGATCATGAGCTCTCCACACAGTATATATACAAGTGTCCAACTAGAACAGTTGGAGCCGGTGTTCCCCAGACATGACACCCGCCTCAATGGAACATCTTGTCTATAGGTTTTATACTTTTAAATATTATATTTATTTAACGTTATATTGACAGACAATAAACAGAATTGTTATTCAACAATGTTGTTTTGGTAATTTCAAGAGCATTTGTAATCCCCAGTAAAAGTTGAAAAAAACATACCTTCTTCTTGGCCCTTCAACGTATGTCGAATTATTTGTATGAAGTATCATAAATATGACTACTTGACAATCTAATCTATATATATTAAAATCAATCCCCATTTCCTTTGGTCACGGCATCACGCGTGAACGGCTGGATGTATTTTAACGGGACTTTCACTGGCAGATAGCTGATGTTTCAAGGAGTGTTTAAGGCTAACTTTATTTAAAAAAACATAAGTGCTGCGGGACACCCGTGACATTAACTCTACGCGGCAGAAACCTCGGGGCACAGCTAGTCCGTTCAAAATTTGAAGTTTTCATCGCGGCAAAAAATAACTAACTACTAATTAGTGTAGTAGTAATAATAATAATAAAATAAAATAATAGTAGAATTTTATAAAGTGGCAATCTATCTCAGCTGAGAAATGTCAAACTCAACTGCCATTCGAAGTATCACTCGAGTCAATTATTCATTTATATCTATTATGGCCAAAGACAGGACGAAAAACAAAATACTCAACGAAAAAGTTATGAGAAAAGAAAGAAATCATATGACTCTAATCATCTGAAATTCCAAATTTGTATTGGAATTTGGCATTTAAGACCAAAGGGAGAGTGAACCAACACGATCGCGGCGTACATTTACGAATTATATCCAAATTACGGTCATGTTACTTATCCCCTGTCAAAATGCCAGCTTATTTAAAAGCAAAGCATCTTGAAACCGCACACGGTATACAAGCGCCAACGTGCAATGCTTGCGGGAAGACATTCAGATTCCCCTGCCTAGTCTTAAGGCATCAAAGAACGAAGCATATGGGGGAGAAGGATTTTGTATGCAACATATGCAGTTCAGATCTAGCAGGCAGTTGAAACAGCATGCGATTAAACATGAGGATTTGAGAGCTTTTCAATGCGAATATTGTAATAAATCGTTTAAATGGAAGAAGAATTTGAGGTTACATATAAGGATGCATTTGGATGATAGGCGGTTTGAGTGCAAAGTGTGTGGGGCTGCATTCGTGCAGACGACCAGCTTGAAGTATCATATGGTGAAGCGACACCCTGAGGCTGTATGAAAGTCTTTGTACGAAAAGCCGTTACGTACATTGAAAACCACAGGCCACGTCCGTAACTAGGCTTTTTAAATACTCACAAAATGGCGCCCAAGTCAGTTAGATCCAAAGATGTGGGAGCCGAGTCTTTTGTGTAGCCATAAATATAGCACCATTTTATTTATATCTCTCTCATTTTTGTATATCTGTGTCAATGGTTCTTATACTACAATACAAATGTTACGAATAAGTCTGCCTGTTTTAAAGCGGCTATTGCAGCCTATAAACGCATATTACTATGAAGATACTATATTTTATTGAGTTTGTTATTCTAAAGAAAAGTTACTTTATCTACATATATTGTAAGTTGAGAATAAATTTGTCATAATATTAATATTATTTGCTTATTTTCATTGCACCCTTTTTTTTTTCTTTAGAAAAATCGGTACAGATGCCATCGTGACCTTGAATGCGCATTAGTCACTATAAGTCTGTATGTGTTTGTATGACGCAACGCGAATAAAATACATACACGGTTACTACCATTATTATCGCAGAGCATGTTGTGCTAAACCTAGCATAGAGTTCACATTTAAATTTGAATTTTATTGTTAACTAGCTGACCCGACAGACGTTGCCCTGTCTTAATTATGAGAATGCACGTATTCTGTCAATTCTATGTCAAACGTCATAAGGTTACAACAAACAGTTTTTATTGTCCAAAGCGCTAAGGTTAGATTTAAGAAGGAAAGAAATAATTTTGTATGGTGGTTAAGTATTTTTAAATTTTCCACACTATTTTCTTAGTTTTTCTTTCATAAGAACCATCTCCTGACAATAACGAACACAACAAAAAAATAATTTAATCGATCCAGCTGTTCACCCGTGATGTCGTGACCAAGGGAAATGGGGATTCATTTTTATATATATGAAGATGTATTGTAGGTAGACTAGAGACCATCGTTCGCCACATGCTACGATCCTTATATACTTAATTTTTTACAACTTGCTCATGTCTGAGAAAAAAATGAAAGACGTATGTATTTATCCCGAGATGGCGATGGATTCCTCATACCTTCTACCCCTTCGAGCCTTCGGGGACCCTGAATATAGAACCCGGTATTTCTGATATAGAAAGTAATTTAGAACCACATATTTACTAGATATCTACAAAATGTTACTGCTTGACTACCAAATTAATTACCTCCTGTTCAAAATACATCAATCTTTTATAGGTTTAGACATAGATAAACAATTAGTTCATTTTAAGACCTGTTAATTAATTTTATGGTTACGATGACCGCTTCGAAAAGTCTTATGTAGCTTATCGAATTGTTGTTTGCTACCTTCGTATGGGGAAAAGATTATAAAAGTATATTTTTACATCATGGGTAGGTGGGAGTGTAGCACAGGTATATTCAGGCGCGGTTGTAAACACGGTTTTAAATAGCAACTAATTATAAGGGAGAGCCGTGGTGGCTTCGGGGTTAGAGCAATCGCCTGCTACGCAAGCGACGCAAGTTCGAATCCCAGCGGGGCCTGTACCTATGACTTTTTCTAAAAACGTATGTACAGTGATTTCACACCACGTGCTTTACAGTGAAGGAAAACATCGTGAGGAAACCTGCATATGTCTGAGATATAATTCAAAGACGTATTTATAGTGCCTGAGGCGGCGATGGACTCACCCTCTGTCACGTTGGCATTTAATCATATTCGGTGAAATGTGGGTGTTGAAAATTACAACACCTCTGCCTACCCCTTTGGGGAATACAGGCGTGAGCATATGTATGTATGTATGTACTAAATATAAATCCCGACTGACTGATTACATACTAATGCACAACCTAAACCGTTGTTCATAGAGACATGAAATTATGTGGGTATGTTCTTGGTGAGGTGTAGGTATCGACTAGGAAAGGGTTTTCCGTAATTTCACGCCTAAGGTGATTACGTATTAGTTTAGATTATAGGAGAACCGTTGTGGCCGAGAAATAAAAGACGTCTGCTACACAAGTCACGCTAGTACAAATCCCAAAACGGTCTGAACCAATGAGTTTTCCATAAATTTAAATGTAGTAATCACCAAGAGCTCTACGGTGAATAAAAATATGTCACGTTGTCACTTACTCATCATCGGTGAAAAGTGGGTATACAATTAAGCTTACCCATTCGAGGACCCTTCTGGGATGGCGTGAGCATATTTATACTTTATGCATATTTATAACATAGAACAATACATTTTATTGTCACATTGGGCGCCAATATAAAAATGATCTTGCATTGGCGCCCAACATGGGCTTAAACAAAATTTACCTGCTACGTATAGCTTATTGAAGCCATTAAAATATCCATCTTTCATCGAACCTTGAACCGGGAAGTGTTAAGCCATGCAAATTTATACTGATAAGACATACAGACGCTTCTTTTTCCTAAGACTAAGTTCATATTTAATTTTAGGTAAACAACAAGTGGAGGACTATATTACCGAACGGTTGAACGTTACCAAAAGGTTTTTGTGCAAAGCTTGCGAGATTGCCTATAGACGAGTGTCAGATCTACGTTGCCATATAAAAAGAACGCATATCAAAGAAAAATTCATAAAGTGTAGTCTATGCCCAGAGAAATTCATGTACCACGCTCAAAGGAAACGTCATGTGAACACAGCGCATTCTATGCAAAGGCTGAACATGTTCGAATGCGCCAACTGCCAAAGACAATTTAAAAGGAAAAATACTCTCGCTGAGCATATGACAAATGTGCACATAGACAAGAAATGCACGCACTGCGAGTTGAAGTTCCCGCGTAAAAAATATTTGTTTCACATGAATGAAGTTCATGGTAAACCGATGCCGACGTGTGGAGTCTGCGGGCTGAGGACTATTTTAGAAAGCGCTTTGGTACGCCATCAACGTAACGTGCACTTAAAAGAGAAGAATAACAGGTGTACGATTTGTAAAAAGAGGTTTTACAATACGTCGAACTTACGCGATCATATGATTACCCATAAACAAGATAGAGTTTTCAAATGTGACATTTGTGCAAAGAGTTTCGCGCGTAAAGAGAGCTTTAAAGCGCATTACAGGATACATACTGGGGAAAAACCGTTTGGTTGCGCTTTATGCAGCGCTGCATTTGTACATCGTGCTAGTTTGAGGTTTCACTTGAAAAGTCGCCACAAAGAAAAATTCGAACTCGAGAAAAGGAACTCAATTAATAAAGACAGAATTCTTTGAATTATTGCCAGTATACAAAATCTAATTTTGAATTATATTATTACTATTATATTGATTCATTATTAGAGTATTTCAGAATAAAATTTTGGTTTGGTTAAAAATATGCGCAGACAGAAGTGAAAAAATTATGATTTTGTACAAAAAAGTTTTGTGGCACATCTAAGTATGTATATTTTGATCATTCCATTAAATATTCTTCTAACTACAATTACAAAATACTAATCTTTATTATAACACATGAAAATATTATCAAAACTCTATGCAAAGGAATCCTTCATATTCTAAGAAGTTGCAAAACACTTGAAATTTTGATAAGGACAACGTTGAGTCCTCAGTCATCATATCCTAAATCCTAATATTTTAGGCATTTAAAAGTATTAAGAATAATTAAGTAAATCTCATGAACCTATTGTCAGACATATGCAGGCTTCCTCACGATATCTTCCTTCACAGTATTGTGACAGCTCATAAGTTTAAAAAAAATACTTTAGGATCATAAACCAAACTGCCAACTAAATAAAAAAAAACTGTTTTAATGTTTTTCTTTCTAGGATATCCGTAATACTCTATACGAAAACACTTCAAGATCGAATACAACGGATCTCCCAACATAATATTTATGTGTCTCATTTGCGACAAAAAGTTTAACAGCAGAGCATGCGTTATGCAACATTATAACGGTGTGCATTTGCAACGAAGACCTGCACCACGAAAATGTACATTATGCCCAGAAATAATTCCCGCGTATTTGAAAGCGGCACACTGTGAAAAAGAACACGGCATACCAGCGCCATCTTGTGGCGCATGCGGGAAAAAGTTTGCGTTCCCCTACCAAGTGTTGCGACACCAAAAAATTTATCACATGGGAGAGAGAATGCATAAATGTGACATTTGTAAAATGGAGTTTAGATGTAAATATAATTCAGACAAGCATAAATTGAAGCATAGCTCTCTGCGACCTCATAAATGTCAATTTTGTGACCTCATAAATGTCAATTTTGTGACAAGGCCTTCAAATGGGCGAATAATTTAAGAATACACGTCATGATACATTTGAATGACCGACGCCATGTTTGTTCTGTGTTGCGGCGCCGCGTTTATACAGAGTTCTTCACTAACTTATCATCTCAACAAAAAGCACCCGAATGTTCAGTAGATTAAAAGGTTATTCTTCTACGCAGACTTGTTTTTAAGTACTAATTGTAGCTTTCTCTATGCTTTTTTTTTGTCTGTGATGTATTCGTAGTTGTTTTAAAACCTATTATTGTATTTAAAAGGGCTTTTTCTCTTTCAATAATTCATAGTTTTTACTTCCAATGATAATTGTAACAGAAATAAGAAACTAAGTACCAAAGGAAGAATTATAAAAAAAAAATTGTACACGATTATAATTAAATTTTAAGCTGTAAAAAGCCATCGGTCTAGTTACTATACCAAATTTTTACGTGTAAGCGCATGAAAAATATGTCACTATCATTACAATTTTCTGTCCTACAAATTAAGAACTTATGTATTTTAAATCGAAATAAATGAATAAACTTAAAGGCCGTGTTATTGCTATTGGGAAAGATTTTGATCCTATAACTGATCCTTTGTCCTTAAATAAATCAAAATTCAAAACAATGTAACATTGATTTGTCATACCACGAATTTTAGAGTGCCAACATTCCGGGATATCTGCATAATTAAGTCTGGGAATATATTAAGACTTTAGTGCTTGGGGGCTGCCATCTGTCAGATTGTGACAGTGAAATGTATTTATTTATTAACTAAACCCTTATAACAATGTACTTACCTACCTATGAATTAACAAATACCGACTGTGTAATATAACTTCTTTTAACGAACAATATTATTATTCATTTCTTAAAAACAGCAGAACCGATTTGAGAAATGTAATTATACTAATTTACACCAATTTAACAACAATGAAGCAAATTCCAACATAAAAACGAAATCTTTGAATGTTATTTTTTAATTTTTGATGATAGAAATCAGTGTAACCCTAGACGGAAATTATTCGATTTTTTTTTTCTAGGAATCTCAAAATACACGCCGAAGAAACCGGACGCTTTATACTACAAGATTGAAGACGACGGCGTTGGCGGGAAGAATTACACCTGTCTGACATGCAGCAAAATTTATAAGACAAAAACGTGCGTCGCCCAACACCACAAATTCGTTCACTTAAAACAAAGGCCGAAATCTCGCACGTGCTACCTTTGCGGGGAAAAAGTCCCCGCGCATTTGAAAGCAGCTCATCGCGAAAAGGAACACGGAATACCGGCGCCATCTTGCGGGGCTTGCGGAAAAAAGTTCGCATTTCCCTTCCAAGTGTTGCAACACCAAAAAAGGGATCACATGGGAGAAAGGATGTTTTCATGTGACGTTTGCAACATGAAATTTAAACATAAAAAACATTTAGAGACTCATGTTATGAAACACAGTACGCTAAGGCCGCATAAATGTCAGTTTTGTGACAAAGCATTTAAATGGAAGAGTAATTTGACCACTCATGTCATGATGCATTTAGATGATAGACGCCATATTTGTTCTGTGTGTGGCGCTGCGTTCGTGCAACGTTCCTCTCTGACCTACCATCTCACAAGAAAACATCCAGACTTTCAGTAGTTTTAACGTCACAAATGTCATCGTGACAATGTCAAAATATACAGGATGTCGGAGAAAAAGGAACAGTTGTCTTCTAGAAGTTGTAGGGTTTTATGAATATATCACTATGTTGAAGTCGTACAATATCTAGCTCCAACGATAACGTAGTTATAGGCCATGGCCGAAAAGGTCGCGGCCTTGCGACGAAGCGATTGAATGAACGCGCGGCCGCGTTTACCTACATTACGTACGCGTTAATTATTTTTTTTTAACTAAGGAAAAGATTACTGGTTTCTAAAAATGGTTTTATGGGAGTATTTCAGGATTTATTAGTGGGAGAAAAAAAATAAAAACGTAGTTTGATTTCACGTGAATAACTCTACGTTACAGCAGATTTTTAGGCTGAAATAAGGTCTTGATATGGTCAACTTTGAACGTCAATTACTCCAAAACGGAAGAAGATATTTTTGTCATAATAATTTTATTTGCTTCCTAAAATTATATCGTATCACATATTTTAACAGCTGTCCTATTTTCCCCGACATCCTGTATATGAAAGGTTTTTGGGTAAAATGACAACTCCCGTTCGATGTTTAAAAGGTAAAAATGGAAATAAAGTGAGCTTTATCCAGCTCTATTCATCCATGTATATATGAACAAATAAATAAAATTGAAGTGTCTGTTTATAATTTAAAATTAACAGGTGTTCACAAAATGCAATTGATAACAAAAAAACAGTTAAAAAGTTTTCTGTCTATCGGTTTGTTCCGGGTAATCTCTGAAATGGCTGGACCGATTTTAGCGGGACTTTCAATGGCTGATGTTACAAGGAGTATAGTTTAAAGTTTTATTTAAAAGTCACAGCACAGCTTGTTGGAAATAAAGTGAACTTTATTAAGTACAGCAAAATATTATAAGGTTTTTATTTGTGTGTGGTAACAGCAATGTTATCCTTTTAAAGGGACGAAGTCACGGGCAAATGTCAATATTTATATATCAATATAATTGTTAGAGAATAAGCAAACGAAATATTAGTGTAATAGTTTAAAAGCTAAAAGTGACAGCTTTAGTGTTGTACCCCTATTACGAGTTTGCCACAATTTTGTAATCTAATAGGTACTTGCTAGCGTCCGTTGAATATCTATACAGATAAATAAAATTGAAATGTCTGTTTGTAATTACAAAATTACAGTTTTTCACTAAATGTATGTGAAAAATGCATATGAAATACACTCTACTGACACAAAAAAACTAAGTTTTAAATTTTTCTCTGTCTGTCTGTTTGTTCCGGGTAATCTCTGAAACGGCTGGACCGTTTTTAACGGGACTTTCACCGGCAGGTAGCTGATGTTACAAGGAGTAACTTAGACTACTTTTGTTTATTAAAATATTAGGGTTCCGCGACAATAAGGATGAAACTACATAGTTTCTAATAAAATAAATTGGGCAGCGCCTTCTAGCGGAGGCGTAAATAACTAAAATATGTCAGGCAAATATTGCGGGTAGCGCCAGCGAGTATCGATTACAAAAACGGTGTATAACTCGTAATAACGGTCATTTCAGTATTATAAATTGGTAATAAATCATGAGATGTTCTTTTTACAGGCTTTTATTTTTCCTAATATTTTAATGATTGAGTCAGAGCCTTGGGTTTGGAGCAGTCACTACACGTATATGTCTTTGAATTACTTCTCAGACATATGCAGGTTTCCTGAGGAGCTCGTGGCACAGTTGCTATTGCGCATGTGATTCGATCAGCGAAGTTAAGCAACCATACGCCTAGCCAGTAGTTGGATGGGTGACCGCCCGCGTTCCCTCCGTGCCTCGGTTGTTAATTTAACATCTTTGGCATTCGTTACAGGTCAGTCGGAGACCAAAAAATAATCTGACAATTGGTTAATCCCAGATCACAGATTTTCCTCCTAAATGGGGTTGCAAAGGTCAGATGGCAGTCGCTTCGTATAAAAATCAGGTGATCAGCCACATCGGGTTGAATCAAGTGTTGACCCCAACAATTTATGGGATAAGGCCAGGGAGATGATGATATGGTACACGAAGTACCAGGCGCACATAACGGACAAGGAGTTAATAAGTTGATTGCGACTAACATGGAGCCACATCGGGTTGAATCAAGTGCCGACCCCAACAATGTATAGGATAAGGTCAGGGAGATGATGACATATGCAGGTTTCCTCACGATGTTTTCCTTCACCGTAAAGCACGTGGTGTGAAATCACTGCACAAACGTTTTTAGAAAAACTCATTGGTACAGGCCCCGCTGGGATTCGAACAGAAAAGTAAGAGTTTGGCAAAACAAAATTAAACTGAGTGTCTACTTTCTTTCTCCGAAATCGGAATTCGGCAAACGAGCGAAAATCAATCCTAGTTTCAATATCGCTTTGTTTTTATCAAACGTAAATTTTCGTACGTTTAATGAATAAATTAAAGCGGGCTTAGTATATACAGGATGTCGGGGAAACCGGGACAGCTCTTAAAATATGTGATAGGGTATAATTTTAGGAAGCAATTAAAATTATTATGACAAAAATATTTTCTTCCGTTTTCTAGTAATTGATGTTCAAAGTTGACCATATCAAGACCTTATTTTCGCATAAAAATCAGCTGTAACGTAGAGTTATTCACGTGAAATCTAACTACGTTTTTATTTTTTTCTCCCACTAATAAATCCTGAAATAATCCCATAAAACCATTTTTCGAAACCTTCCCCTTAATTTAAAAAGTTGAATGACCGCGTACGTAATGTAGGTAAACGCGGCCGCGCGTTCATTCAATCGCTTAAGGTCGAGCTCTTCCGCCCTTAGCAACCATAGCCTATAACTACGTTATCGTTGGAGCTAGATATTTTACGACTTCAACATAGTTATATATTCATAAAACCCTACAACATCTAGAAGACAACTGTTCCTTTTTCTCCGACAACCTGTATAAACGTCAAAGATTTTTCTAGCGAACAACTTTCGGCCGAATGTTCGTTTGTCGGAGAAAGTCAGTGATTATGTGAGTAAGAAATTGTTATTTTTAAGTTATCTATGGAACCTTAATTGCTTCACAATTGAACAATTGAGTCAGCAATAGAATTGACGTTCGCTTTGTTGAATCAACTGAATACACACGAGTACTGATACGTCACAAGATCTCTTTTATAACAAAAGAAAATCTTAATATTGTATTATTGCACAATAATAATGATCTCCTACCGATTTTCGGTTACGGCGGCTAATCTCAACGGGGATTAGCCATGTGCGCAGGAGATATTATAGTGCACAAGTGTGTGCAAACACAGGTGCACTCTTTATTCCCTCACTCTCATAGTCCGATGGGAGGCAATCCGACACGACCGGAGAGGGATCAGGCGTAGGACCAACGGCTTAACGTGCTTTCCGAGGCACGGGGGTGTAAACACCGCCGACTTCCAAACTCCGGGCATTTTAATGTGAATTTCATGAAATATAAACCCAATATCCATATTATCGATCCGACCCGGGAATCGAACCCGGGACCTCGTGATTGGCAGGCGAACCTACTAACCACTAGACCAACGAGGCAGTTTGTTATTTTTTCACAATTAAGTACTTAATTAACGTTTTATTGAATAAAAACTTTATTGCAGGAAACTTTAGTTTCTTAATCTATTATATATAATGTAAACTAGCTTCTGCCCGTGACTTCGCCCGCGTGGAATAGTTACTTTGAGCTAACGCTAACTTTAATCCGCGATTGGTTTTAACCTTAAATAATGTTTTAAATCAGACAGTTCCTGAAATAAGTTTTCTTGTTTCAAACCAGAAATTAAATAAAAAGATTTTTTTTAGAAAATATCCTACGTTTATTAACTATTGCTTTTTCAAGCAAGGTATCATTAAAAAAAACAGTTTTTTATAATCACGGCTTTTTTTTTCTTTCGACACAGAAGGTCCATAATCCAGTAGGGACTTATTATTGACGAAATACCTCTTATCCATACATGCATAAAAATACAATAAAAAAACAATGTAATAAACAAACATTACAGAAAATTAAAAATATTTGCTGAACCTGTTTTCATCATCAAATCGTTGAAATAAGCTGTTTTAATCAGTTTTTATAGTTATTCAATACTATTATTATAATCTAAAGACTGGCAGCTTCGTCATCACATCGTTTTATAAGCCGTCCGTGGTTGTAATAATCTTCAATATTCTGCAGAGTCCAATGTTTTGTCTCTGGTACATAACTCCACACGAACAGAGTGCAAGCCGTTGCATTTAAGGCATAGACAAGAAACGTGCCCCACATATCCAGGTACAAGAACATATAAGGCGATAATTTTAACGAAGTATAGTACAAGAGGCAAATGGATATGACATAGAGAGAGCCTCCTACCCCTCTATGTTTCACTGGGATTAATTCCGCCGACATTGTAAGCCCGCAAATAGATGCCCCGAATCCATAAAAAATAATCACCACCCCCAAAGTATATAGACATAACAAGGAATCTTTAGCTATTATGTCTATGGTCTGTAAAAACGAAATCATAGACGACAAATACGAGAACACAGCGATACCAACACCACAGGAAATGAAAACAGTTTTGTTTTTGAAATATTTCAGGAGGATTGCGCAGCCGGCGTTACCTAAGAACATGGTTAAATATGTGAAGATTATTGTAATGGCAGCTGCGTCGTCTGTTCCTGTTACTAATCTGACTATATCTACAGTATAAATCATCAATACCATCATTCCAGACCAGTATATCAAACACAATATCACGAACATATGCAAGCATGGCATGTAGAAATCTCGCCTGCGTACCCTTAGCCATGTGTTAAAAGTGCCACCAGTCGCCACGCCAGAATCCTGAGCTAATCTTTCCTTCTGAGCTGATATTATTTCATTCAACTCGGCTCTAGCCAGCATATCTGTGCCTCTAAGCCATGTGAACGCTTCTTCACATTTGTCAAACTGTCCTTTATGAGCGAGCCAAGCTGGCGATTCTGGCCAAATGAGGCTTATGACCAGCGCCAATGTTATTGGACAGCCCATTATAACGGCAACGGTTTTCCAATGGCAATATTGGCCAATAATTCCGCCCAATGCCATGCCAAATGTTTGGCTGACTCCGTACATGGTCATGGAGATTATCCTAAGCTTGGGTTCGACCATTTCGCTGATGCCAAGCATGCTGGCTGTGACCAGACAGTGAGTGCTCAATCCGTGGAAGGCCTCGGCTATGATAACGGCCAGGATGCTTTGCGCGAAGTATACGATGATCCATCCGATGACTCCAAATAAACAGCTTAACACGCACCCGAACTTACGGCCTCTTAGCTGCATCACGGTGGGCAGCAAGATAGATGGTATACCAGCCAGGCCGTGGGTCGAACCTGGAATGGATATCGAGTATTAGATGGAGTCTGGGGTCTTGTGCTTTGGACCTCCACATCCCCCTAAAATTTGCATTGCACTCTGTAAGGTGTCAGTCAGCGACGCACTCGATGTCGAGTGTCGGTATTAAACATACGAAACTGAACTATGTCTTGTTAGTGTTATATTATGTTTTTATCAATTTACGACGTCGAGTGCGTCGCTGACATGGCTTGCAGAATAAAGCAACTGCGCATTCAAGGTCAGCGCTCATAAGTATTGACTGCACATAGGTCCCGGTATACTGGTTTCTTTATCAACGGTTAATTAACTATTAACTGAAGATGATTACTTAATGAAGATGAGGCACTATACATGTTTTTACGGTGAAGGAAAATATCGCGAAGAAACCTGCATATGTCTGAGAAGTAATTCAGACGTAGGTATAGTGCCAGAGACGGCGATAGACTCACCATCTGTCACGTTGGCACTTAATCATCTTCAGCGAAATGTGGGTGTTGTTATTACAACACCTCTGCCTACCCATTCATCACGATGTATTTCTGGACTTCAGTTTTTAGAAAAAAATATTGGTACTGGCCACTGAAATTCGAATTTGCGTCGCTTGCGTATCAGGTGACTGCTCAAGCTACTCCTTCTCCGACTACCATGACTCGCTATAATGTGTATAGAATTGTGATCAAACCCATACCGATCCACGACGAAGAATCCACGTCGAGGGGAATGCTGGAGTCATTCTGTCTGAGCTGGTGCAGGAGGACGTTGGGGAAGCTGATGATGCCGCCTATTGACACCGCCGCTAGCTGGGGAGAGCTGGCCACAAACAACTAGAACGAGAGGTAATTTTTTTTTAAAATTCGCATCTAGAATTTTTTGGTGAATTTTGTCACAGGCTGGTGGAAAGTAAAATAAAAAATCCATAGTTTTTTTTTTTTTTCGTATTTTTTGAGTGGATAGAATTGATTTTACAACAAAAATAAGCATTGCCTTATATTCCACATATCATCCAATAAGCATCGAATCTTTAGTAACCTCTAACTATATTTTACCACAAAAAGAAGTTGAACAACTTGACTTTTTTACTGGAAAATTTAAGGGATTCTTATATAAAATTTTTAAATTGATATTTTACCAGCCGATGGCCCGTGCCAAAAATGTGCGCTTAAAAAGTCTCGTCTCTATATTTGTATTCTAATAAAGTATTTTCAAATTGGCGGAATGACATTATCAAAAAATTTACTAATATTTTTTTTTCTTTATCTATAGAGCTGTGTCCCGCGCAAAATGAAATTTATCCGTATTAAAAAATATCACCTTAAAGTTTAAAGGCAGTACCGTCTCTTTTTGTGATATAGATTAATTACAAAAGGGTTTCGAGTTGGAACTAGTAATTTTATTTGCATAAAAAAATATTTTCATAATTTGGCTAAAAGATTGAAAAGGTGAAGGTAGAAGTAGGTGCCCAGTGGGACAGCTTAAAAATGCTAAGGGATATTTTTTAATTATTATTTAGAAGAAATGTGTTTTAAATTTTATTTTATTTATTATATTTTGTTTTAATTCAATTTTAAATTTTAAATGTGTGTTAAAATTAAATTAAAAAGTATTAACTTACTTACCTGTATAATAACGGCGCGAAATCCATTTCTTAAAATTCGTATAATTATTATGTTTTTTTTTGACACCTTTGTAAAAAAAGAACAGTTTTTTACTTTTTTTTAATGTAATTGCAATACCACGTAACAAATAACAAAAATTGGTTTAAAAAACGATAAGTGAGCGCGAAAATGTCTTTATGATACGAACAGCGCAAAGTTTATGTCAACAAAAAGCACCCGAATGTTCAGTAGATTAAAAGGTTATTCTTCTACGCAGACTTGTTTTTAAGTACTAATTGTAGCTTTCTCTATGCTTTTTTTTTGTCTGTGATGTATTCGTAGTTGTTTTAAAACCTATTATTGTATTTAAAAGGGCTTTTTCTCTTTCAATAATTCATAGTTTTTACTTCCAATGATAATTGTAACAGAAATAAGAAACTAAGTACCAAAGGAAGAATTATAAAAAAAAAATTGTACATGATTATAATTAAATTTTAAGCTGTAAAAAGCCATCGGCCTAGTTACTATACCAAATTTTTACGTGTAAGCGCATGAAAAATATGTCACTATCATTACAATTTTCTGTCCTACAAATTAAGAACTTATGTATTTTAAATCGAAATAAATGAATAAACTTAAAGGCCGTTTTATTGCTATTGGGAAAGATTTTGATCCTATAACTGATCCTTTGTCCTTAAATAAATCAAAATTCAAAACAATGTAACATTGATTTGTCATACCACGAATTTTAGAGTGCCAACATTCCGGGATATCTGCATAATTAAGTCTGGGAATATATTCAGACTTTAGTGCTTGGGCTGCCATCTGTCACATTGTGACAGTGAAATGTATTTATTTATTAACTAAACCCTTATAACAATGTACCTACTTACCTATGAATTATCAAATACCGACTCTGTAATATAACTTCTTTCTTTTAACGAACAATATTATTATTCATTTCTTAAAAACAGCAGAACCGATTTCAGAAATTTAATTCAACTAATTTACACCAATTTAACAACAATGAAGCAAATGCCAACTTAAAAACGAAATCTTTGAATGTTATTTTTCAATTTTTGATGACAGAAATCAGTGTAACCCTAGACGGAAATTATTTGAAATTTTTTTTTCTAGGAATCTCAAAATACACGCCGAAGAAACCGGACGCTTTATACTACAAGATTGAAGACGACGGCGTTGGCGGGAAGAATTACACCTGTCTGACATGCAGCAAAATTTATAAGACAAAAACGTGCGTCGCCCAACACCACAAATTCGTTCACTTAAAACAAAGACCAAAATCTCGCACGTGCTACCTTTGCGGGGAAAAAGTCCCCGCGCATTTGATTGAAAAACTCATTAGGACAGGTCCCGCTGGGATTTGAACAGAAAGGAAGAGTTTGACAAAACAAAATGAAACTGAGTTTCTACTCTCTTTCTCCGAAATCGGAATTCCGCAAACGAGCGAAAATCAATCCTAGTTTCAATATCGCTTTGTTTTTATCAAACGTAAATTTTCGTACGTTTAAGGAATAAATTAAAGCGGGCTTAGAATATAAAGGATGTCGGGGAAATCGGGACAGCTCTTAAAATATGTGATAGGGTATAATTTTAGGAAGCAATTAAAATTATTATGACAAAAATATTTTCTGCCGTTTTCGAGTAATTGATGTTCAAAGTTGACCATATCAAGACCTTATTTTCGCATAAAAATCAGCTGTAACGTAGAATTATTCACGTGAAATCTAACTACGTTTTTTTTTTTCTCCCACAAATAAATCCTGAAATAATCCCATAAAACCATTTTTTGAAACCTTCACCTTAATTTAAAAAGTTGAATGACCGCGTACGTAATGTAGGTAAACGCGGCCGCGCGTTCATTCAATCGCTTAAGGTCGAGCTCTTCCGCCCTTAGCAACCATAGCCTATAACTACGTTATCGTTGGAGCTAGATATTTTACGACTTCAACATAGTGATATATTCATAAAACCCTACAACATCTAGAAGACAACTGTTCCTTTTTCTCCGACAACCTTTATAAACGTCAAAGATTTTTCTAGCGAACAACTATCGGCCGAATGTTCGTTTGTCGGAGAAAGTCAGTGATTATGTGAGTAAGAAATTGTTATTTTCAAGTTATCTATGGAACCTTAATTGCTTCACAATTGAACAATTGAGTCAGCAAATGAACTGACGTTCGCTTTGTTGAATCAACTGAATGCACACGAGTACTGATACGTCACAAGATCTCTTGTATAACAAAAGAAAATCTTAATATTGTATTATTTCACAATAATAATAATGATAATGATCTACGGAATTTCGGTTACGGCGGCTAATCTCAACGGGAAGTACGCAGGAGATATTATAGTGCACAAGTGTGTGAGGCAATTAAGAGTGCACTTGTGTTTGACAAGTGCACTCTTTATTGCCTCACTCTCATAGTGGGATGGGAGGCAATCCGACACGACCGGAGAGAGATCAGGCGTAGGACCAACGGTGCAACGTGCTTTCCGAGGCACGGGGGTGGAAACATCGCCGACTTCCAAACTCCCGGCATTTTAATGTGAATTTCATGAAATATAAACCCAATATCTATATTATCGATCCGACCCGGGAATCGAACCCGGGACCTCGTGATTGGCAGGCGAATCTACTAACCACTAGACCAACGAGGCAGTTTGTTAATTTTTCACAATTAAGTACTTAATTAACGTTTTATTGAATAAAAACTTTATTGCAGGAAACTTTAGTTTCTTAATCTATTATATATAATGTAAACTAGCTTCTGCCCGTGACTTCGTCCGCGTGGAATAGTTACTTTGAGCTAACGCTAACTTTAATCCGCGATTGGTTTTAACCTTAAATAATGTTTTAAATCAGACAGTTCCTGAAATAAGCACAATAAAACAAAAAAAAAATTCTTGTTTCAAACCAGAAATTAAATAAAAAGATTTTTTTTTAGTAAATATCCTACGTTTATTAACTATTGCTTTTTCAAGCAAGGTATCATTAAAAAAAAACAGTTTTTTATAATCACGGTTTTTTTTTTCTTTCGACACAGAAGGTTCATAATCCAGTAGGGACTTATTATTGACGAAATACCTCTTATCCATACATGCATAAAAATACAATAAAAAAACAATGTAATAAACTTAAACATTACAGAAAATTAAAAATATTTGCTGAACCTGTTTTCATCATCAAATCGTTGAAATAAGCTGTTTTAATCAGTTTTTATAGTTATTCAATACTATTATTATAATCTAAAGACTGGCAGCTTCGTCATCACATCGTTTTATAAGCCGTCCGTGGTTGTAATAATCTTCAATATTCTGCAGAGTCCAATGTTTTGTCTCTGGTACATAACTCCACACGAACAGAGTGCAAGCTGTTGCATTTAAGGCATAGACAAGAAACGTGCCCCACATATCCAGGTACAAGAACATATAAGGCGATAATTTTAACGAAGTATAGTACAAGAGGCAAATGGATATGACATAGAGAGAGCCTCCTACCCCTCTATGTTTCACTGGGATTAATTCCGCCGACATTGTAAGCCCGCAAATAGATGCCCCGAATCCATAAAAAATAATCACCACCCCCAAAGTATATAGACATAACAAGGAATCTTTAGCTATTATGTCTATGGTCTGTAAAAACGAAATCATAGACGACAAATACGAGAACACAGCGATACCAACACCACAGGAAATGAAAACAGTTTTGTTTTTGAAATATTTCAGGAGGATTGCGCAGCCGGCGTTACCTAAGAACATGGTTAAATATGTGAAGATTATTGTAATGGCAGCTGCGTCGTCTGTTCCTGTTACTAATCTGACTATATCTACAGTATAAATCATCAATACCATCATTCCAGACCAGTATATCAAACACAATATCACGAACATATGCAAGCATGGCATGTAGAAATCTCGCCTGCGTACCCTTAGCCATGTGTTAAAAGTGCCACCAGTCGCCACGCCAGAATCCTGAGCTAATCTTTCCTTCTGAGCTGATATTATTTCATTCAACTCGGCTCTAGCCAGCATATCTGTGCCTCTAAGCCATGTGAACGCTTCTTCACATTTGTCAAACTGTCCTTTATGAGCGAGCCAAGCTGGCGATTCTGGCCAAATGAGGCTTATGACCAGCGCCAATGTTATTGGACAGCCCATTATAACGGCAACGGTTTTCCAATGGCAATATTGGCCAATAATTCCGCCCAATGCCATGCCAAATGTTTGGCTGACTCCGTACATGGTCATGGAGATTATCCTAAGCTTGGGTTCGACCATTTCGCTGATGCCAAGCATGCTGGCTGTGACCAGACAGTGAGTGCTCAATCCGTGGAAGGCCTCGGCTATGATAACGGCCAGGATGCTTTGCGCGAAGTATACGATGATCCATCCGATGACTCCAAATAAACAGCTTAACACGCACCCGAACTTACGGCCTCTTAGCTGCATCACGGTGGGCAGCAAGATAGATGGTATACCAGCCAGGCCGTGGGTCGAACCTGGAATGGATATCGAGTATTAGATGGAGTCTGGGGTCTTGTGCTTTGGACCTCCACATCCCCCTAAAATTTGCATTGCACTCTGTAAGGTGTCAGTCAGCGACGCACTCGATGTCGAGTGTCGGTATTAAACATACGAAACTGAACTATGTCTTGTTAGTGTTATATTATGTTTTTATCAATTTACGACGTCGAGTGCGTCGCTGACATGGCTTGCAGAATAAAGCAACTGCGCATTCAAGGTCAGCGCTCATAAGTATTGACTGCACATAGGTCCCGGTATACTGGTTTCTTTATCAACGGTTAATTAACTATTAACTGAAGATGATTACTTAATGAAGATGAGGCACTATACATGTTTTTACGGTGAAGGAAAATATCGCGAAGAAACCTGCATATGTCTGAGAAGTAATTCAGACGTAGGTATAGTGCCAGAGACGGCGATAGACTCACCATCTGTCACGTTGGCACTTAATCATCTTCAGCGAAATGTGGGTGTTGTTATTACAACACCTCTGCCTACCCATTCATCACGATGTATTTCTGGACTTCAGTTTTTAGAAAAAAATATTGGTACTGGCCACTGAAATTCGAATTTGCGTCGCTTGCGTATCAGGTGACTGCTCAAGCTACTCCTTCTCCGACTACCATGACTCGCTATAATGTGTATAGAATTGTGATCAAACCCATACCGATCCACGACGAAGAATCCACGTCGAGGGGAATGCTGGAGTCATTCTGTCTGAGCTGGTGCAGGAGGACGTTGGGGAAGCTGATGATGCCGCCTATTGACACCGCCGCTAGCTGGGGAGAGCTGGCCACAAACAACTAGAACGAGAGGTAATTTTTTTTTAAAATTCGCATCTAGAATTTTTTGGTGAATTTTGTCACAGGCTGGTGGAAAGTAAAATAAAAAATCCATAGTTTTTTTTTTTTTTCGTATTTTTTGAGTGGATAGAATTGATTTTACAACAAAAATAAGCATTGCCTTATATTCCACATATCATCCAATAAGCATCGAATCTTTAGTAACCTCTAACTATATTTTACCACAAAAAGAAGTTGAACAACTTGACTTTTTTTTGGAAAATTTAAGGGATTCTTATATAAAATTTTTAAATTGATATTTTACCAGCCGATGGCCCGTGCCAAAAATGTGCGCTTAAAAAGTCTCGTCTCTATATTTGTATTCTAATAAAGTATTTTCAAATTGGCGGAATGACATTATCAAAAAATTTACTAATATTTTTTTTTCTTTATCTATAGAGCTGTGTCCCGCGCAAAATGAAATTTATCCGTATTAAAAAATATCACCTTAAAGTTTAAAGGCAGTACCGTCTCTTTTTGTGATATAGATTAATTACAAAAGGGTTTCGAGTTGGAACTAGTAATTTTATTTGCATAAAAAAATATTTTCATAATTTGGCTAAAAGATTGAAAAGGTGAAGGTAGAAGTAGGTGCCCAGTGGGACAGCTTAAAAATGCTAAGGGATATTTTTTAATTATTATTTAGAAGAAATGTGTTTTAAATTTTATTTTATTTATTATATTTTGTTTTAATTCAATTTTAAATTTTAAATGTGTGTTAAAATTAAATTAAAAAGTATTAACTTACTTACCTGTCTTAATAACGGCGCGAAATCCATTTCTTAAAATTCGTATATTTATTATGTTTTTTTTTGACACCTTTGTAAAAAAAGAACAGTTTTTTACTTTTTTTTAATGTAATTGCAATACCACGTAACAAATAACAAAAATTGGTTTAAAAAACGATAAGTGAGCGCGAAAATGTCTTTATGATACGAACAGCGCAAAGTTTATGTCTACAATTAAAATGTTAACGTAAAATGTATTATCTGCTCATCTGCATACATACTATTTTTAACCGACTTCAAACAAAAGAGTTTTCAATTTGACTGTATGTTTTTTTTTAATATAATTACTGACGCAGAGGAGCTTATTGCAAATGCAATTAAGCAACCCTAACCCAAGCCAGTAGTAGGATGGGTGACCGCCCGAGTTCCCTCCGTGCCTACTTAACGTGCTCTCCACGTTAAGCTGGCGGTCAGCGTTACAGGTCAGTTGGAGGCCTTAGGGAATCAGACAATTGGTTTAACCCAGATTACCCATGTTCCTCGTAAAAGGAGTTGCGAAGGTCAGATGGCAGTCGCTTCGTATACAACTCAGGTGATCAGCCATCATTGAATCAAGTGCCGACCCCAACAATGTATGGGATAAGGCCAGGGAGATGATGATATGGTACACGAAGTACCAGGCGCACATAACGGACAGGGAGTTAATAAGTTGATTGCGACTAACATGGAGCCACATCGGGTTGAATCAAGTGCCGACCCCAACAATGTATGGGATAAGGCCAGGGAGATGATGATATGGTACACGAAGTACCAGGCGCACATAACGGACAAGGAGTTAATAAGTTGATTGCGACTAACATGGAGCCACATCGGGTTGAATCAAGTGCCGACCCCAACAATGTATGGGATAAGGCCAGGGAGATGATGATATGGTACACGAAGTACCAGGCGCACATAACGGACAAGGAGTTAATAAGTTGATTGCGACTAACATGGAGCCACATCGGGTTGAATCAAGTGCCGACCCCAACAGTGTATGGGATAAGGCCAGGGACGATGATAGTCCATGATAGTCCATCGGATGCAATAAATTTAAATAACCAAAGTTTGATTAAGAATCAGGAATAGGTAATATTTATTATCAGCAGCAATTTATTAGCAGTGGGTACAAGTCGCACAGTGGCGCGCGCTCACTCGCCAGTCCCCCGCACTCTCTCCGCCCTCAACGCTCTCTTGGACTCCAACCCTGATTGTGACGTGTTCGCGGATGAATGGCAGACGATAATGTCAGCATGCCTGGAGTATTGTGAGGGGAGCGAATGAATGTGTTTTTTGTATATATTAATATTACTCTTACTCTTAATTAGTGTAATTGGCTTTTAGCCGTTCTAATTAATACATGTATAAATAAAAATAAAATAAATTATTATTACCCGACTACGGCGAAGCAAAAAGAAGTGTTATGATTACCATGTGACATTATTGGAAAGTATATTCTATAAATTATTTTAATCCAAATACTTTACTTTCAATTGAAGTAGATATTTGATCAAGTGTTCTAAGATTGTATGTAAGTTAATTTGAATTAGTAATCAGTTTATCAATAATTTTATTATTTTTACTCTGTGATACTAGAAATGAATACTCTATGTTACAATAAAAATTACTCTATGAATATCAATCCCGAATGTAGTCAAAGACAACACAGGATAATATTTTTTATTGGTTCATGAGATCACTTCCGACTTCCGGGTTCTTAGGTCTGCTACACAAGTCGAATCCTAGCGGCCTGTACTAATAAGTTTTTCCCAAAACTCAACCCAAAAGCAGTGATTTCACACCACGTGCACGGTGAAGGAAAACATCATGAGAAAACCTGCATATGTCTGAGAAGTAATTCACAGACGTATGTATAGTGGCTGAGACGGCGACAGACTCACGTTGTCACTTAATCATCTTGTGCGAAAAGTGTGTGTTGTTATTACAACACCTCTGCCTACACCCGAGGGGAATACAGACGAGAGCATAAGTATTTAAAAATAAAAAAATATAGCAAATTTTTTTTTAACTTTTATTTAGCTTAGGTCTAAAGAAATGTTGAGAGATGCTAATCTTCGTAGTGCGAAAAATCGCCTATCCGTTCCAAAGCATCGTCAGGATGAATGTTGTAAAGATGGTCGTCAATTAATTCTGCACAATCCGTTGTATATCCACAAAAGCCACAATTATATTTGATATCATCCGGCCCATTCCATTCCACGTCCTCGTCTACAATGAATCTGTAATTCTTTATAGATCGCATATGCTGCGCGAATGTCGGCTTCCTTGGTTTTGGTATTGCTTTTGGTTTTGCAACTTTTGTCTGTGGTTTTTTGACATTTGACTTTTTCTGGGCTGCTTGTGTTTCTAAAAAAAAATCTCAATTAGTGTACTGTCTATGGGTGGTTTTCCACTTTCCGCTGCCATGATATCGTCCGCCGATACTTGACTACAACGACACAGTGTGAAAGCGTTCAGTAGTAATTGTATCAAACTACTAGTCCCACGATATCGTCCGCCGATACTTGACTACAACGACACAGTGTGAAAGCGTTCAGTAGTAATTGTATCAAACTACTAGTCCCACGATATCGTCCGCCGATACTTGACTACAACGACACAGTGTGAAAGCGTTCAGTAGTAATTGTATCAAACTACTAGTCCCACGATATCGTCCGCCGATACTTGACTACAACGACACAGTGTGAAAGCGTTCAGTAGTAATTGTATCAAACTACTAGTCCCACGATATCGTCCGCCGATACTTGACTACAACGACACAGTGTGAAAGCGTTCAGTAGTAATTGTATCAAACTACTAGTCCCACGATATCGTCCGCCGATACTTGACTACAACGACACAGTGTGAAAGCGTTCAGTAGTAATTGTATCAAACTACTAGTCCCACGATATCGTCCGCCGATACTTGACTACAACGACACAGTGTGAAAGCGTTCAGTAGTAATTGTATCAAACTACTAGTCCCACGATATCGTGTCTTTACCGTTAGCGTCCAATGTGAAAGCGCCCAACATCTATCTCTAAAAACGAAAATCAAACGTTTCCTTATCGCTTTGTTTTTAAACTGAAATTTTCGTTCGTTTAAAATTTAACAAAAGTAGGTTTAGAATATACAGGGTGTCGGAGAAAAAGGAACAGTTGTCTTCTGGTAGTTGTTGGGTCGATATTGAAATCGTAAAATATCTAGCTCCAACGATAAAGTAGTTATAAGCTATTGCCGAAGAGCTCGCTGCCTTAAGCGATTGAATGAACGCGCGGCCGCGTGTACCTACATTACGAACGCGGTCATTCGACATTTTAAATTAAGGAGAAGGTTAATGGTTTCGAAAAATGGTTTTATGGGATTATTTCAGGTTTTATTAGTGGGAGAAAAAAAATAAAAACTTTTAGAGTTAGATTTCACGTGAATAACTACGTTACAGCAGATTTTTATGCGAAAATAAGGTTGGATATAACTTTGATCATCAATTACTCGAAAACGTAAGTAAATATTTTTGTCATAATCATTTTAATTGCTTCCTAAAATTATACCCAATCACATATTTTAAGAGCTGTCCCGATTTCCCCGACACCGTGCATAGACTTTTTTTAAAAATATTGAATTTGAATATTCAATTGAATTAGCTGTAATATATATATTCAACTAGCTATATATTCAAATTTTAAATAAATATGTCTTCAAATTTGTTTCATTCTATTAGATTACTTAAATCTTTAGTATACTGTAAACATACGTTTGACCGATGTGTCTGGTTCGTCTGTGCAGGCCTTCTTGGCTTGCGAGGTGGTTGCGCGGGCGGCACGCTTTTTCGGCTTCCCATCAGGAACATCGCTTTTAATCTCGTACTCTGAAAATTAAAGTTATTTTTTAAGCAAGCGAGAAATACCGAGATGCTTCTTAAATTGTTACTAAATATTAAAACTAAATTAGTTGTCAGATCAGGGACTTACCATGAGCTCTTATTGACATGATAGTTTCACTCATTTATGAGACAGATGTATGTGACGTGTATACATCTGTCACTGTCGCACAACTGAATTATCATTGCAATAAGAGCTCATGGTTGGGCCCCAGTAATCGACATATAACTGCCTCGTTGGTCTAGTGGTTAGTAGGTTCGCCTGCCGATCACGAGGTCCTGGGTTCGATTCCAGGGTCGGGTCATTAACAGATATTGGGTTTTTCTGTCAAGAAATTCACAATAAAATGCCCGGAGTTTGGAAGTTGGCGGTGTTTACAGCCCCGTGCCTCGGAAAGCACGTTAAGCCGTTGGTCCTACGCCTGATCTCTCTCCGGTCGTGTCGGATTTCCTCCCATCGGACTATGAGAGTGAGGGAATAAAGAGTGCACCTGTGTTTGCACACACTTGTGCACTATAATATCTCCTGCGTACATGGCTAATCCCCGTTGAGATTAACCGCCGTAACCAAAATTCGGTAGGAGATCATTATTATTATTATTAATCGACATATCTCAAAGAATTAGCAAGCTGAAATGGTAGTGGACCGGCCATATCTCGCGAAGAACCGACAACCGCTGGTAAACCGCGACTCGGCAAACGTAGACGCCCTCCGGCCAGGTGACGATCTGGGAAAGACTGCAGGCAGATGCTGGATGCGGCAAGCTGAACACAGGGCGCTATGGCACTCATTAGGGGAGGCCTATGTCCTGCTGTGGACTAATGTTGGTTGTAGATAGACTAGAGTCAGTTCCAGATATGGAGAAGTAAAACTAACTCTAGCCTCTTGGGGCGCTTTTCACGTTCCTATGCAAAGTAAGGAAAATATACTTGGGGCGCAGAAAGGGAACTGTGGTCATATTAGTAGTAAGACTCACTAGCTTTAAACTGCTCCTCGGTGTGCAGCATCTGTTTCTTGAAGTTGGCAGCATTGCGCAGCTGAGTGATGCACACCTCGCATATACCACCGTATTGGCCAGTGGACGACGAGCTTAACTGTAAATAAGGTTATCGTGCACTAAAACAAATTAACTGCTTTCAGATAGCAATGAAATGACATTAGATTGCAATCAATAACTTTCTCTTTTCATCAGATAGTCATAAGTTCCACCAGATAGCGATCACTTGCCATCAGATAGCGATCACTTGCCATCAGATAACGATCACTTGCCATCAGATAGCGATCACTTGCCATCAGATAGCGATCACTTGCCATCAGATAGCGATCACTTGCCATTAGATAGCAAGTAGTTGCCATCAGATAGAGATCACTTGCCATTAGATAGCCATAGTATATGTATACAGTATAAATATAAGTTGAACTGTGAATGTTTGCTCCATCACTCTTCTTTTTACTGTCAAAATAATTATGTCTAAAAAGTCTGAAGATCACATAAGCCATGATCTTTATAAGTCGATAGCAGTCATTTTTCATCAACGTCATCTTACTCCCTTTTTCTATATTCATTTTTTACATATTTATCATCTGTCATTTTTAGGTTAGGTACTAAAGATAAAAAAAAAACTATAATTTTGTACTTATTTTCATTGCATAGATAAATCTGACAAATAACTAGGTATAGCAATAAATCTGTACATATACTTATTAAGTTACTAGCTATGCCGCGTAGATTTGGTTTCATCCTTATTGTCGCGGCAACCTATTATGTTTAAAAATAAAAGTAGCCTAAGTTACTCCTTGAAACATCAGCTACCTGCCAGTGAAAGTCCCGTTAAAATAGGTCCAGCCGTTTCAGAGATTACCCGGAACAAACAGACAGACATAGAAAATTTTTAAAACTTGTTTTTTAGTGTCAGTAGCGTGTATACTTTCATATGCATTTAGTAAAAAGCTGTTATTTTGGAATTACAAACAGACACTTCAATTTTATCTATCTGTATAGATGTATAGATATAGATTGAACAACAGCCCTTAATGTTCACTTACTTGTACGTCAAAGCATTCCTTCAGCAAGTCGGCATAAATCTTCTCAGAATCCATCCATTGGAAACTGGTTTTCACATCTTTACACTCACCCTCCGAAGCACAGCAACGACACATAGTTTCTACGTTAAACTCCATTATAAATTAATTTATTCTTTGAAGTTTAATACGAAACTATTTTTTTATCCCGCTTTTAAATTGATTGAACCAATGAAAAAAAAAATGTACTATATTTGTTTGCTAAAAAAAACAAACCATAGACAAAAAAAGCGCGGTAAAAGGTAATTAATCAATGAATAAAAGTATTTTTTTTAATTACATAAATGCAAAAGAGTTGTTTGCCACAGAGCTCAATTGAGCGACTGTGAAGTTTTTATTTCATGTTTGGTATTCCTCAGATTACGTATATTGCTACCAAGGTCACATTCTTGCGTCATTTATAGGCCAAGGTTAAGGGCCGCCACATGAGAAACGTGAACCCTATTGGGCCTCATGCTCTTATATTAATCACAATGTTTAGTGATATTCTTCCTGGATGGTTAATCTACACTTATATTAAATAACAGTTTTTTGTTTGTTTGCATTGAATAGGCTCCGAAACTACTTGACCGATCTTGAAAATTCTTTCAGCTATGGATAGCTACAGTGAAACCGCGTGACGTCCGCTAGTATTTTATAAAGGTAACGTCACGAGTTATAAGCGCTCAGCGAAAATAGTAGGGTTAGCGCGTCTGCGCTATTTTAAAGTAGACACTTTATTTGCCTCGCGCCATTGTGATAGACAGACAGACTCATAAAAATGCTATTTATAGCATTATATCGACATACATAATATCGAAGCGCATTCAAAGCCAGCGCTCATAGCTCGTGACGGAATCTGGTTTATGAAATAAGTCGGAAACTATTACAAGCTTAGAACATAAAGAAAACATAATAATAGCGCTATATAACTCATTTGTAGAAATATTATGTGGGTAAGCAAGTTAAATGTGGAAGAACGGTGGTAGCCGTGGGCTTTGAGCAATCGCCTGCTACACCAGCGACTCAAGTTCGAATCCCAGCGGGGCCTGTACCAATGAGCTTTCTAAAAAACTTATGTACAGTGATTTCACACCAAGTGCTTTATGGTGAAGGAAGACATCGTGAGGAAACCTGCATATGGCTGAGATGTAATTGAGAGTGAGACGGCGATAGACTCACCATCTGTCACGCTGGCACTTAATTATGTTCGGTAAGAAGTGTGTGTTGGTATTACAACACCTCTGCCTACACCTTCGGGGAATACAGGCGTGAGCATACGACACATTATATTGATGACTAGTACCTTAAAAAATAAATATGCGGATACGTGAGTAACAATTAGTTTTAGGTATATAATAAAATAAGGAACGAGTAAAGGTATTAACCTGTTTTACCTATAATTTATTTATTTATTTATTGCGTTTATGTTAGTTACATTAATATACAAAATAATCTTAATTATAATGATAACCTTAGCAAGCTAACATAAGCCCTGTTAGGGCACAGCAAAACATGAGAGGCACTACTAGGCTTATTAAATTATAATCGTAAAAATAAATTTATTTCTAACTTCTATCAATAATTATATTTTAAACTAAACCTATTAATACTAGTAATTAACAATATTAATATTTTAGTAAATCTAATTACTTTAATGTATCATCTAAGTAATCCTGTACAGTATAGTAGCTTTTATTTATTAATAGTTGCTTAACTAGTTTATTGTATATATTTACATTATATTCTTCTCTTATATATTTAGGTAGTTTATTATATATTTTTATACACATTTTGAAGGGGCTTGTGGAATGTAATTTAAGATTACTACTAGGAAATACTAATTTATTTTTATGTCTCAAGGTATATCTTTTTTGTATGTCTTCGCATTTGGTAAATAAACCGGGGTATTTGCGCACATAGTTGCATACTTCCAGTATATATATACATGCTAATGTAAGTATTCCATGTTCTATGAAATATGGTTTACAACTAGTTGTATTGTGTGTATTTGTTAGTATTCGGATTAGTTTTTTTTTGGTGTGTAAATAATGATGGTGCATCTGTACTATTACCCCACATTATGATGCCATAACTTAGCCACGAGTAAGCATAAGCATAATATAGTGTGAGCGCGGATGTAAAGTTTGTTGTTTTCTTTATTTCTCTTAGTGCGTATGTGAATTTAGAAAGTTTTGTTTTGAGTTTTAGTATATGGGGCTTCCAGTTTATATGGGTGTCTATCTCTAGGCCCAGGAGGGAGAACTCTTTGACATTGTCTAGTGGTATTTGGTTCATATTTAATTGGATGGTTATGGGTTCTTTTTGGTATGGGTGAAAAGTCATTATTTTAGTTTTAGTTAAATTGATTTCAAGACAGTGATCGTGTAGCCAGTTTTTTGTTTTATTGAGAATTAATTGTAATTTATTATTTATATTGTTATTATTTTCACAAGAAGTAAGTATGGAAATGTCATCGGCAAACAAGACACATGTGTTGTCCATTATTTTAGGTAAGTCATTGATGTAGATGATGAAAAGCAGACAGCCAATAACGCTACCCTGGGGTATGGAAGCGTTGACGGGTTTGCGTTCTGATTGTATGTTGGATACCTCGCCAGTCATTTCGTTGGTGTATTCTATCTCTACGTGTTGCTCTCTGTTATGGAGGTAGGAAGCAAACCATTTTGATTACTAGTAGTGCCATCTAGTGATAAGATTTGTAACTAACTTAAGTATGTATGTCGGTTGTTCATTTTAATAAAACAGTCTGGGCCCCAACCACGAGCTCTTATTGCAATGTTAATTCAGTTGTGCGACAGTGACAGATGTATACACGTCACATACATCTGTCTCATAAATGAGTGAAACTATCATGGCAATAAGAGCTCATGGTAAGGCCCCTGTTGCGAATACCCAATGAGTTTTAATAGGTTATGGGCCCAGCACGCTTCCACTGCGCAACGAAAGAGAGGAAGAGGAAGACCCTCACATACATGAGACAAGTTAAAGAAAAGGTATCTGTCATGAAGTATAGGGAGGTCAAGGGGATGGCACTGGATAGAGACGAATGGAAGAAATTGTATCAGTTACACCGAGAGTCACAACTCTTAAATTTATGATGATGATATAATAAAATGATTAACACCAACAGTCATTCAATGTTTTTATTTAATGTACTAACACATAGCTTATTTCTAATTATTATGATGAAGGATACAGTCATATTCTCTCGCGCTGGCGCTAATAGAAACGATACAAAATGTATGTAAATGACATAAATCAGTCACGTGACATATGTCATTCCCGTACATTTTACAGCGAAGCGTGAGGATGAATGTTACTTCGTCTACAGGTCCTGGCCTACTAGTTCACTTAGGATTTCGCTTTTCCATCAAGTGGTATGCTTTTTTATGAACGGTTAACGACCTTTGATTGTCAAATGTTTTATCGCAAGCCAGACATTTCAACACTATAGGGCGAGCGCCGTGCATCCTGACAACGTGATCATTTTTCTTCGTGTAATCTGTGAATTTTTCCCCACAATAAGCGCATTTACTTTTTCTATGACAAGTTACGTGCACTGCCCGCGCGTGATCCCTTTCCTTAACGCGTGTATCAAATACTTTGCTACATAAATCACATTTAAACACACCAACTTTATGCCTATGCATATGAGTATTTAAAGTTTTTCTATTGACAAAACCACTGCCGCATATTTCGCAAACGTGGTGTCTGTAGTGACTATTCATGTGCTCTAGCAATATTTTAAAACTATGAAACTCTTTAGTGCACACTGCGCACCGCAAGATGGCGCTATCTTCGCTGTCAAACTTGAAAGGTAATATTTGATCTTTGATATCCTTGTGGTAGGAGATTTCGTGTTTTGTCAAATGTTGCATTAATTCTTCCAAATTATCAATGGTAATACTACATAATTTGCAACGCAGACCAGTTATATCTAATTTGATTAAAAAGTTTGCTACTCTTAAATTGTTAAAGTATTTTGACGTTTCACTGACGCTATGGTTGTCTATGGTGTGTTGTTTTAATTCTCCCGCCTCGTGAAACTGACAGTCGCAATAGCAACACATGTAACCAATTCCGCCATGTTTTCGAATGGGCGTTGCATTTGAATATTGCATTAAAGTTTTGACATTGTCTTGGTGTCTGTATACTTCGTTTTTTTTTCTTACTTGTATTGTTTTTTTTTTAGGTGTAATTTCTATAAATTTCTTTCTTGATACTTGACGAGTTTCAGGCTCGACGGTGATTGCTTTTTTCTTCGATTTCCCGTTACCTACAAATTAAAAAAAAACATCAATTAAAAAGTAATGTACGTAACACTAAGTTAAGCATGCTATTTATTTATTTATTTAACCTATAGAACGGCTTGAAGTCACTTAAACTAAAGAGAAAAAAGGAACACTTTCATGCAGTCTCCTCACAAAACATACAGAAAAAATATTCATCCATTCATCCGCAAACAAATCACATTCAGGATGATTATCCAGGAAAGTGTTAAATGCGGAGAGAGTGAGACCGGGCGACCGGGCCCGAGCGACTGTGCGGCTCGCGGGCACACAGAATAACTTGTGCTTTCTGCCGCGCAAGTAATTATGTTATGTTAGTTAGTTATATTATTCAATACAAATCTTTTGCACAGACCGATGTGGAATCTATCCGATGTGGATACTATCAGAAAATTGAGACCGCCTGAGTTCCCTACGTGCGTCGGAGAGTACGTTAAGCCGTCGGTCCCGGTTGACAATTTAACATCTTTGGCAATTGTTACAGGTCAGTCGGAGGCCTAAGATGGTCTGACAACTGGTTTAGCCCAGATTACCGATTTTTCTCGTAAAATAGGTTACGAAGGTCAGGTGGTTCTTTGTATAAAAATCATGTTATCAGCCACTTGGGGTTGAATCAAGTGCCGACCCCAACAATGTATGGGATAAGGCCAGGGAGATGATGATATGGTACACGAAGTACCAGGCGCACATAACGGACAAGGAGTTAATAAGTTGATTGCGACTAACATGGAGCCACATCGGGTTGAATCAAGTGCCGACCCCAACAATGTATGGGATAAGGCCAGGGAGATGATGATATGGTACACGAAGTACCAGGCGCACATAACGGACAAGGAGTTAATAAGTTGATTGCGACTAACATGGAGCCACATCGGGTTGAATCAAGTGCCGACCCCAACAATGTATGGGATAAGGCCAGGGAGATGATGATATGGTACACGAAGTACCAGGCGCACATAACGGACAAGGAGTTAATAAGTTGATTCGACTAACATGGAGCCACATCGGGTTGAATCAAGTGCCGACCCCAACAATGTATGGGATAAGGAGATGATGATTTTCACAGCGGCCTTAACGAAAAGACTATGTTATATATTTATTATTTATTGAAGGCTAATTTATTCTACTTAATTATCGAAGATTCTTAAAAAAGTTCACATCAACTAACTTTATCAATAACAAACATATCAGTGTAGGTACTGGTTACTCAAAAATGAGTTACAACATTTGAAAATGGTTATGTGACGTCCTACCTAACATAAACAGTACCCCAAGTTAGGCTTTAACATGTTTTTACATTGGACGATAGGTATACGCCTGTGTATTTCCTCATGTTGTATGGGAACGTTAAAAAGCGCCCCAATCGGCGAGTGTTAGTTTTCTCGTCTCCATACAAAAAGCGCAAAACGCAAGGTCAAGCGACAACGATCGATTGAGTCAAATACCTATAACTTGAGGTACAGAGTGCCTAGTGCGAGTTTTCTTAAAATCGCCTTCACAAGTGATCGCGTCGACGTAAACGCAGATTTGTATGGGCTCACAATAGTGTCATGTTTAGGCCGACAGAGGCGCTGTTCCGATCCTATACAAATCTGCGTTTACGTCGACGCGGTGACTTGTGACGGCGGCAGTAAAAACTCGCACTAGGCCCTCTGTTCATTATAAACGCCCTGGCTTAAAACTATATTTAACGCTACATAGCTTTTCACTAACGACAGTCATAGTATTATCAATTTAACTACTTATGGTAAGAATACGATGCGATCATGCAACATAATCTATATCTACAAATATTATAAAGAGGAAAGGTTTGTATGTATGTTTGTTACGAATTGGCTCAAAAAGTATTGGACCGATTTCAAAAATTCTTTCACCATATGAATGCCACATTATCACTGATTAATATAGGCTATATTTTATCTCCGTACTCCCACGGAAACGGGAACTACGCGGGTGAAACTGCGTGACTTCCACTAGTGCCTAATAAAGTTAAAGTCAGTGTTATTGTTATCGATTCTTCTGAGAAGGCTAGTTTCCGAACCGTTGGTAAATTCTTCAACATTCATAACTGCCTTATCAAAGCCTAAACTGAACAAATAATTTTAAAGTCAAGTTAAATCCTACTAATATTGTAAACGAGAATGTTTGTAAGAATGTATGTATGGATGTATATTTGTTACTCACGCAAAAACTACTGAATGGTTTTTGATGAAACTTTACAACAAAGAGGTATTCAGTGGAAACGACACCCACATTTCACACAAGATGATTAAGTACCAACGTGACAGAGGGTGAGTCCATCGCCGTCTCAGCCACTATACATAAGTGTTTGAATTACTTCTCACTGATCTGAATCATCTAGGCTTTCTTCTTTAAATAATATGTTATGAAGAAAGATGATAACTATGGTCTGATTTTGCTGAAATTAATACAGTAAAATAAAATTGCAGTGTCTGTTTGTTAACCTCAAGGACATAGAGTAGCACTTAAAATATCATAACTCAGAAAAAATATATTCTAACGTCAAAAAAAATGCAAATATAAACGTTTCGTAAAAAAAATATTCTCACTTCTGCCGCGTTATTCACTAAGGTTCCTCAGCGTCGCACTCGTCGTCGAGTGTCGGTTTTGAAGATGTATCAATTTCTTATGATTGAAACCAACGCTCGTCGTCGAGTTACCTACACTGAGAAATCTTAGCGAAAAACACGGCTAAGAATTACATAAGATGTACTATCTTCTTATGCTCAACCATGAAGAATTTATTGACAAACCCCTTGTTACACAATTCACACACATAATTATTGTAATGTGCGCTCATATGCACATGAATGATATTCAAATCTCTTATCTCGACATCGCACACAGCGCACATTGAATTCGTACCTACAAATTTGACTGGCACGATTTGATTCTTAATTTTAGTGTGTATCATTACATCATGAGTATTCTTCAAATGATCCATTAAGATCTCAAGAGTGTCTATAAAAATGCCGCATAATTTACATTTTAAAGAAGTCACGTCTAAAATGATGAGGAGTTTAGTAAGCGGTTGATTGCTGCGTAAGAATTCCGGTCTGTCATCTTCGTGGCTGTCAAGCGAGTGTCGTTTCAAATCGGTCGGGTTAATATATTGTTCGAGGCAAAAACTGCACGCGTAGCGGCCATCGACCCTGCATCTGACAGGAGTAGCATTCGAGCATTTGAGAATAGCCCTTATATTATCGAAGTGTAAATCCAATTCGGCAATTCTTTTCTGTTTCCAGTCCTTCCTTTGCTTCTCACGCACTTCAGGTAATGTTCTTTGCCCAGAATGGCGGATGGATATGAAATATGAGAAGTTTGTTTTGCGATCGAGTGTTATTTTGCCTGGTTCGACGTCCGTGGTCTTTGATATGCTGGAACGAAGTATTCCTGAAAATAAAATACTTTTTCTTTATAAAATAAATATAATCACGCTATCCCAGAAGGATCCCGAAGGGTGTAAGCAGAGGTGTATCAACAACACCCACATTTCACCGAATATGATTAAGAGCCAACGCGACAAAGGTGAGTCCATCGCCGTCTCAGCCACTATACGTAGGTCTTTGAATTACATCTCAGACATATGCAGGTTTCCTCACGATGTTTTCCTTCACCGTAAAGCACGTGGTGTGAAATCACTGTATATAAGTTTTTGGAAAACTCATTGGTACAGGCCCCGCTGGGATTCGAACTTGCGTCCACCACGGCTCTTTTTCTTTATTTCCAAAGTGACGCAAGTTTTAATATCACCGACAGCTATACTAATGAGTTTCAATTCTAAAAACTTTAGTGCAGTGATGTCACACAGCTTTATGGTGAATGAAAACATCGAGAGGAAACCTGTATAATTCTGAGGAGAAAGCAAAGAAGTATGGTACCTGAGATGGCAATGAACTCACCACTAAAGTTAGTTCTTATGTTAGTGAATTGAGGGTTTTCGCATTTTCAAATGGCTCTCCTCTTATCTCTCAAAGTAATGTTTACTTAATATTTGGCAATTTCGGATTTATATTTAGTTCCATAAATCTATACATGTATTATTAAGAGGATGATTTGGTTGTTGTTTTGTTTGTTTGCATTGAATAGGCTCCGAAACTACTTGACCGATTGAAAATTCTTTCAGCAATGGATAGCTACATCATCAGCGAGTAACATAGGATATATTTTATCTCCGTACTCCCACGGGAACGGGAACTACGCGGGAGAAACCGCGTGACGTCCGCTAGTCATTTATGAATAGAAATGCGGACCGGAAAAGCATTTTATTTTATTCCTTATCTAAGGCCTTCATCCTTATCTGCTTGTGATATTTAAACTATAGCTGAGCTGAACTGATTTTGCTGAAATTTGAAATAGAACTTAGCTTTGGCTACAAGGACAGTTATAAGATACACAAATTATCATTAACCTCTTCTGAGAAAGCGTGATGTAATAAAACATTACTATGTAACCAACCCAGTGAGGGACTTTAAAAATGAGGGGTCGAGGGGTATCTTGGATGTCGTGATAATTCATTTGTATACCAATACAAAAATAAAAAAAATGATAAAGTCATGGGATGTCTGGGAAAAAGACCTAAATTGACTGATAACCCGGAAAATTGGAATAAGAATGAAACAAACAAAAACGTTTAAATATTTTTCTGTATATTTGCACAATAATCGTCAGTGCCATTACTTTAAATTAAGCTATTAATTAGGCAGCTTACAAAGTAAATACAATACATAGTTATCTATTTGGTTGCGTCCATAAATTACGTGAGATGAGTTAGGGGGGGAGGGGGTCGAGTCAAATCTCATATAATCTCACGTTAGGGAGAGGGAGGGTCTCGACAAATATCACGCACTTTTTGTTCTGATTGAAACAAAAAAAAATTTTACTATTTTGGTCCAATCAATGCAAATTTTTATTTCATGTTTGACTCTCAGCAATATTGATTACTAGTCTTCACTAGTCGTAAATAAAAGCACGAAGCAAATTGTTTTTTTCTTTCTACAATAACAACCCAACCCGTTTACGTTAGAAACCCACATTCTGAAAAATCTCACGTGAGATTAGGGGATGCGGGAGGGGGTTGAACAAAATTTCACGACAACGGGGGAGGGAGGGACAGAAAATTAAGAAAAAACACCTCACGTAATTTATGGACGCCCCCTTTCGATATATTGAATGAAATTATTAATTACATAATGATTTACAATAATCTAATTAAAAATCTAAGTCTTGACTGAAAGCAATGCACAGCCTGAACCGGAGATCTACACTTAGAAAGGGTTTTCGAAATTCCTTCCCTACAGGGGTGAAAAAGTTCAAAGTTTGTATGGGAAATCTTACTGCTTCGTTTGTCTTTATGAATTTTCATCAAAATCAGTCCAGTGATCTTATAGTCTATACTCTGGTATGTTATTAGCGAAATATGGGTTTTATTTGATATAATTATAATAGCAATAAGCAGTCTAGTAAACGGGTACTACAACCTATAAGCAAATTGTTTGTTTGTTTGCATTGAATAGGCTCCGAAACTACTTCACCGATCTTGAAAATTCTTTCAGCAATGTATAGCTATATCATCAGCGAGTAACATAGGCTATATTTTATTCCCGTACTCCCACGGGAACGGGAACTACGCGGGTGATACCGCGTGACGTCCGCTAGTAGATAATAAAATCTTATAGCATTTCAATGCTATTGCAAAGCAAACCCGAAATATTAGTCTTTTTAACAAAGGTATATATGGCACTAGCATGTTGAAATTGGCAACTCTAGCTTTATTCGGTTTATAATACTTATTTGGCAAAATCATTTAATGACGAAATATTTATTCATTCGTTTTGCGAGCGCATAGATTTACTTTTAATATCATAGCTTCACACCCCATGTTTAGAACGCATATGCCCCTTCCAACTGCATTTTTGCACGAATGCCTGCCCACAAATATCACAAGAGAATCTCCTATCATTAGAATGTATCCTCATATGCTCTCGCAAAGTATTCTTCCTTCCATACGCTTTTGAACAGACTTCACACTTATAAGAACGTACCCCTGTATGCTTGGTCATGTGTTTCAACAATCCTGTCTTGCCAAAGAACATCATATCGCATTCTGTACACTTATGTCTTCGCTCCATTAAGTGATCCTTCTTCGTGTGTCTAGATAAGGACCTCTGGTTATTGAATGTCCTGTCACAAGCCTGACATTTCATCACAACTGGCTCCATGCCATGCTCTTTGACCATGTGACCTATCATTTTCCAGTAATCCACAAACCTCTCGTCGCAAACCCTACATTTGTTCCTACGACCACAGCCTAAATGGATCCTTTTGATGTGACCATGCCTCTTCTCTTTCGTATCGAAAACAGCGCTGCATTGAGAGCACTTAAACTCTCCCGAAGGATGCCTTTTGATATGGAGAGATAGGAGTTTCTCCGTCACGAATCCAGCCCCGCAAATATCGCAAATGTAATTACGGAAATGCGAATTCATATGTTCTTGAAGTAGTTTGAAATTGGGAAACTGTGTGCTGCAAATCGAACACTTCAGCTCGGCTGTCTCAAATCTAAACGGCAGAATGAGTGACTTGGCGTCCGTAAACATGAGAAATTCGTGCTGGTCCTGCAAATGATGTATTAAGTCGTCCAACATTTTCATATCTTGGTTACAGATGGTACATTTCAAATATGATATGTCTAGCTTTAGTACGTGGTCGAAGAATCTGCTGTTTAGATGTTTTATCAGTGTATCGTTTCTGTGTACGTCAGAGAAGTGTTGTTTGAGATTAGCGGCCTCTAGTATGTTTCTAGGACAGAATCCACAGCCGAAACCTTCGCTGGTTTTGCATCTTAAAGGATTAGCGTTCGAGTAATGGAGAATGTTCTTCAAATTGATTTTGTTCTTACTTATGTCCGAGACGAGGTCGTCTTGTTTCAGCCATCGCGGCATTTTTTTCTGGACCATTTTAATCTCAAGCTCTGGGCGAGGAGTTTTAATTGTTATTACTTTTCTTCTTGATGCACCTACAAAGAGAAATATACAATTGTGAATACACTTTATTATACAGAATCCAGCTTTTTGGACGCACATTTCTGGCAAAGAGCAACGGCTAATGGTTTTTTGTAAGGTGTTGTTGATAGAACTTACTAAAGGCTCGATGATTATTGGATGATATGTGGAACATAAAACAATAATTATATTGATTGTAAATGAAATTCTAAAAATAAACTACTCAAAAAAGTAAATAACAAAGTACAAAAAAGATTTAAAAAAATTCAGTTACTCTTTTCATATATTTTTAAATTGTAATGTACCAACCAACCGATGCTCTGTGTCAGAAAGGTTTACCTAAAAAGTCTAGACTCTATATTTAGCGATAATTCATATAAACAATAAATTAATCTACTTAATACTTATACATCAAATAAAATCTCGCTTCTTCCGTTGTTGACTCATCTTAGGAAGTAGACTCATCAAGATTAATTGGTTGTACGACAGTAAATATAGTTAAGGTTTAAGTCAAATTTGACGAGAACAGTTGCATTGACTGAATGTGTGTCACCTTCTGAATCTTCAGTGATTTATTTTGTATTTTTAAAACTGTATAATATTGAAAGGAGTAATTACTAAGTTTCTTGCCAGGTTGTTCTCAGTAAAAGCAACTTTATGAATCCTCATTTCCCTTGGTCACGACATCACGGGTGAACGACTGGACCGATTTCGATATTTTTTTTGTTGTGTTCGTTATTGTCAGGAGAAAGTTCTTATGAAAGAAAAAACTAAGAAAATTGTGTGGAAAATTTGAAAAAATCCATCTTCTCTAATTTAACCTTAGTGCTTTGGACAATAAAAACTTTTTGATGTAACCTTATGACGTTTGACATAGAATTGACAGAATACGTGCTGCATTCTCATAATTAAGACAGGGCAACGTCTGTCGGGTCAGCTAGTCCTGTATTATGTCATTCTGACGATTTGAAAGTACTTTGTATAAAGTCTAATCAAATAAAGATAGTTTTGTGTTTGAGTTTGATCCCATGGCATTACTAATAATTATCATATTTTGTTGTGTGAAATGTGAAATGCTGTGTGACTTAAATATGGCTTTCACCACCACGGTTCTGTTTAATTTATTTTAAATAAACCAGTACTTTGACATTGTTATTTGATAAGGATTAATGTATTTGACGATACCGTTGGTCCAGTGGTTTACCTGACTGCTATTCTAGGTGTCGCGGGTTTGATTGCCGTGTTCGGCCAAACAATGTTTGCCTTGCGTCTGTGTGTTTGGTATGTATTGTATTATAAGTATTAAATAGTTTCTCGAAACAAAAAGAATTTAAGTATGATATCCCTTGTCTGGTACCCATAGTAGACAAGCTTTGCTTAGTTTGGAACTAGATAGCGCTGTGTGATAATGTCCGAACATTATTATTTATAGATTTTACTAATGCTTTTGACAATGTTGTGGAACGCTATCAGTACTTTAGAATGTCTGATTTTGGTTGGGGTGGATATTTGTTGACCTGCTTTGAATCATATCGTAATAAAAAACTTAATTTCGTAGAAGTAAGTGAAGCGGAAACATCAGCCATTTTCTTAAAACAGTGTTCGACAGGGTTCCCATCTAGGACCGTTATTGTTTTAAAGTTGTACTATCTACGTAATAAATGCATCACGCTATTCAGATTTCGGCTAATGATGTACGATAATTTATTATATATATATAACGTTCCAAAGAACGTAAAATTTCGGACATCTCAGATTTTCTAAGAATCACTTATTTATGCAATAATATGTTATTACTCCGTAAATTTCAGATGAGGATTAGGAAAGTTCAGACAAAAATAATAGCTAATAATATTTTATTAAATGGATAATATTACAAATAAGATAAAGCTAGATAATATTACAGATTACATTTAAAATTGAGAGCTCCCGATTTTGAGTCTTCCTTGAAAATTATTGTCTTAGACAATGCCGTGTTTGATAAGCATGTGCTTATCCAAAGTGACACCTTGCTTATAGGCCTTGTCACAAAGATTGCATTTGAATTTTTTCCCTGCTGTGTGTCTATTTATGTGCGCAATCAGGCTCTGTTTCGTTGCTAAGCACTTCGAACAGATGTCACACTGAAATTCCTTGACACGTGTATGATGAATCATGTGCATCCTCAATTGCGCTGATGCGTAGAACGTCTTCTCACATTCTGGACACTTGTGATGTCTCATCATCAAATGATACATCTTAATGTGTTGTTTTAAAGTGCTGTGATTCTTATAGACTTTATTGCAAGCTGTACATTTCGCTTCAGCGATCTTAAGTCCATGTGCTTCTGCAAAGTGAACTTCTCGTCTCATGTAGTTAACGAATACTTCACCACAATACTCGCATGTGTACTGACTTTCAAATCTTTTATGCACAATTTGCTCGTGGGCTTGTTTGCTTTTTCTATTCTTTAACATCTTTGAGCAGTAATTACATTTCAATTCCTGAATTTCGTGTATTCGATTGTGACTTAACAGTCCTGCCAAATTGACAAAACCAGCCTCGCATTTATCACAGCAATAATTTTTGTAGTGGACATTCATATGACCCACCAGCTGTTTAAATTTGCAGAAAATCTCTGTACATATAAAGCACTTCATCTCGTCGGAATCAAATTTGAACGGAAGTATTTGATTAAATATATCTGTGTATATTGTCTTGCCATGTTTACTACTTAGATGAGTCATCAAATCTTCAATCGTATTTATCGGGGTGTTACAGAGCTTGCAAGTAAGTGATGTGATGTCCAGCTTAAACTTGTACTTGGTCAAAGAGATGCGTTTCGACAAAAACGGTGGTACAGTGATGTTCGGATGAATTGTCAATATATGCTGCTTTAGATTTCTTGGGTCTGGGAACTGAGTATCACAGTATGGGCACACAAAGCCTATTCCTGCAAACTTCCCAACAGGAGTAGCATTGGAACATCTCAGTACCTCAATGACATTTCTGCGATGTTGGTTAACTTTATATCTACTATCGAATGCTTCTTTATTTCTTTTTATAACTGAAACAACTTTAGTTTTCTTTTCTCTTTTAACATTAGCCCTTTTTCCCTTTGTAACTCGTTTTTTAGTGTCTGATTCTTCCTTTTTAAGTTTTTCTTCTTCGCTGTCCATTTCTGTGGAAGCCTTGGGCGCAGGTTTCATCGAGCGTAGTTTGGATGTGATCTGACGTTCACCTATAAAAGAAGGATTTTTGAATTTAATTTCGGAGGATCATTCTAGCAATGTACGCCGTTTTATTATTGATTTATTAGAACACCAATAACAGGTACGTTAGGTAGTTAGCTAATAAGTTAATATAAGTGAGAAACTTACTCTAAGTAGGGTTGAACACGTATAATATAAGAATTTAATACAAATTGTGTTTTAGAAAGAACGTTATCTTTAATACGTTTGGATACTCTCTAACAGTGCAAAAAGTTCGCGTCACTATAACCTGTTTCATTTTATAATGAACAGATATAAAAAGACAGTTGAGGCAAAGATTCAAATTTCCTACAGAAAAGTACTGTTAATGAATCCTATGGAAAGCGCCTGACCAGGCAGTCCGAAACATACTCTTACTCATTTATTTCTCCCTCAAAACAGAAAGACGAACAACAATCTACATTTTTCGAAGTCTACGAAGCCAGCCAATTAACTTACCTACACAAATCGGGAGGGTCTATAAGCAGGTGTGAACATATGCAAATAACTAACTTACTGATCAACAGCGTGAGTTCATTGCAAAAAGAACTTCCAAGTTCCAATTTACCTCGAATCACAGCAGTAATCGATCATCAAGATAATCTATCTTTTTATGATTTCACTAAAGCTTTTGACAGTGTTATCACACCATACTCATAGTTAAATAGCTTAATAGAATTGCATACTTGAATGAAATGTTTGTTAAACAGGTTTAATTCATATCAAGAAAAATACCCTCGCTTCATATTAAATAATGTGGCAAAATTATAAACCTTTGTAACGTTAAGCAACGTTTCACAGGGATCACAGTTAGGACCATTATTGTTATTAATTCAGCTCAATTTCGCGGGATTCATATTTGTATGCAAATTGAGTGTCACAAGAACTTTAGTATGTCATAATTATTGATCAAATTCAGAATAAGATAGGACCAGCGATGGAAGTGTTGCCAACATATTTTGTAATGTTGTATAGGTGCAAGGTTTGCTATATGCAAGTGCGTATTTGTGTTACTCGCGCTAATAGACGTATTTCATATTAGCATTGGAATATTTACATCAAACGCTCGGCGTATTAGAATATTTGCGACATTTGTATTACTGCCTAAAAATTACATTAAGACCATTATTTTATTTTCGTATGAAATCTGAGTTTTGTATGGGGACAATACTATTGCAGTTTGTGTTCAATAGCCCGGCTTAAGGTCATGAATGTATGTTAATGTCTCTTAGGGAATTACAAAGGCATACTGTTAGATGGCACACGTACTTCGGAGGCTGTGAATAATATTATGAGGAGTTAAAAAATACAGAAAAAAGATTCAAAGCCTTACTCATATTTTATTAAATGAATACTATTAGAGATAAAGTAGTTTTACAATAAAATTTAATATATCCTTAAAGCGATTTAAAATTGTTGAGAGCTCCCGATATCGAGTCTTCCTTGAATTAAAATATACCGACAGAATTTATGTTAGACAATGCCACCGCCGTGTTTGATAAGCATGTGCTTGTCCAATGTAACACTTTGCTTATAGGCTCGATCACAAAGGTTACATTTGAATTTTTTCCCACCCGAGTGTCTGTTTATGTGCGCGATTAGACTTTGTTTAGTTGCTAAGCACTTCGAACAGATGTCGCACTGGAATTCCTTGACACGTGTATGGTGTATCATGTGCATTCTTAACTGTGTCGACGCATAAAAGGTCTTGTCGCACACTGGGCATTTATGATGCCTCATCATCAAATGATACATCTTAATGTGATGTTTCAAAGTACTGTGATTCTTATAGACTTTATTGCAAGCTGTACATTTCGCTTCAGCAATCTTAAGTCCATGTACTTCTGCAAAGTGAACTTCTCGTCTCATGTAGTTCACAAACACTTGACCACAATAATCGCAAGTGTACTGACATTCAAATCTCTTATGCACAATTTTTTCATGAGCTAACTTGCTCTTTTTATTCTTAAATATCTTCGAGCAGTAGCTGCATTTCAATTGCTGAGTTTCGTGAATCCGATTGTGGCCTATCAGTCCAGCCAAATTGACGAATCCTGCTTCACATTTGTCACAACAATAATTCTTATAATGGACATTCATATGACCAAGAAGCTGTTGAAATTTACAGAAAATCTCAGTACATATAAAGCACTTCATCTCGTCGGAATCAAATTTGAACGGAATTATATGATTAAATATATCTGTGTATATTGTCTTTCCGTGTTTACTACTTAGATGTGTCATCAAATCTTCAATCGTGTTCATTGGTGTGTTACAGAGCTTGCAAATGAGCGATGTGATGTCCAGCTTAAACTTATACTTTGTCAAAGAGATCCGTTTCGACAAAAACGGCGGTACAGTAATATTCGTATGTATTGTCAATATATGCTTCTTTAGATTTCTCGGATCTGGGAACTGAATGTCGCAGTATGAGCACACAAAGCCTATTCCTGCAAACTTCCCAATAGGTGTTGCATTGGAACATCTGAGTACCTCGATGACATTTCTGCGATGTTGGTTAACCTTATATCTACTATCGAATGCTTCTTTATTTTTTTTCTTTTCTGTAGGAACTTTAGCTGGCTTCTTTTCTCTTTTTACTTTAGCCTTTTTTACTTTTGTAACTCGTGTTTTAGTATCTGCGTCTTCTTTTTTAAGTTCCTCTGCTGATGGTTTATCCTCGTCGTCGATTTCTGTAGAATCCTGCGGCGCAGGTTTCATCGAGCGTAGTTTGGTTGTGACCTGATGTTCACCTATAAAAGAAGGATTTGTTGAAATTAATTCCAAAGGAGCATTAATCAATGCACGCTGTGTGTGTTGATATGATCACTAACAATATGTACATTCAATATCATCTTACTTTTAAGAAAAATGTATGAAGAATTTTATGGGTACCAAAAGATTATTGTATCCGGTTTTCTTGCGAACTTGAAACGTATTGCAAGGACGATATCGAAGATAATAAGAATTTCCTGAATATTATTAAAAGCACGGGTCCTAATTAAGAGCCCTATGGGACACCCTAGAAAGCCGTAAGCTATTCAGATATATATTTCAACTATTATTACTATCGTTTTCATTTCACCAAGATACGATTGACACCATTCCAATTAATCACCGTTTACGCTTAAAATGAGAGTTTTTAACGTAGCATTTTATGGTTTACTTTGTCAAAAGCCTGGCTGATGTTTGTAGTTCTTATAGTTAATAGCGATTGCCTACAGCTTGGAAAAGGCAAGAGCTTTTGTTGATATTGGCGAATCTGCATATATTTCTAATGCTATGATAATGGTTTATTTGAGAATACAATTATTCCTTCCGAATAATTACTGAGATATCGTAGTATTAAAGATGGGTCTGATATATTTTAATCTAGCATAGCCACTGTCTTTAAATACATAATAAAATCCAAAATCCTAACTGGCTGAAATCAAAGCACAGCCTAAAGCGCTGTGGGTATACATATATGTTAACAAAGGTCTTTTATTCCACTTTTGATTGGATGAAATAAGGGTTCGTAGGTTGCTATTTACTCGTGGCACAGTTGCTATTGCGCATATCATTCGATCAGCGAAGTTAAGCAACCATACGCCTAGCCAGTAGTTGGATGGGTGACCGCCCGAGTTCCCTCCGTGCCTCGGAGAGCACGTTAAGCCGTCGGTCCCGGTTGCCAATTTAACATCTTTGGCAATCGTTACAGGTCAGTCGGAGGCCTAAAAATAATCTGAAAACTGGTTTTATCCAGATCACAGATTTTCCTCCTAAATTGGGTTCCGAAGGTCAGATGGCAGTCGCTTCGTATAAAAATCAGGTGATCAGCCACATCGGGTTGAATCAAGTGCCGACCCCAACAATGTATGGGATAAGGCCAGGGAGATGGTGGAGGGTTCGAAGGTTGCATATGAAATCTTAATACCACGTAAGCTGAGGGTGGAAGCTAGTGCAGAAATACTGACTTAAAGATATATATAAATGTAAAAAATGTGTTCGTTATTCATTCCACTATTTCTTCGTACCTAAACCGGCAACAAGAAATTCAGAAGTCCATAATTTTGGTACTTGGTAATTTATTGAGTTGATTGTATCTGCGTCTTCAGCATAGTGACTTTTTAAGTACCCAATATCCCTTCCTTGGGATTTAAGCTAAACCTCTATTCAGTACACCACAAAGGTACGAGACATGACAACTTTTCTACCCACAAGATGTCGCCACATGTCAATTAGATCGCACAATAATAACGTTTGTTTTAAATCTGTAAATATTTTGACAACTGACAGGAAAAGTCCTGTTATAATATTCAATTAACATGCATCTAGATACAAGGAACAGTAGAAAGGAACAGAGGAAGAGGAAGACCAAGGTTATACATGGGACAAGTTAAAGAAAAGGTGTCTGTCATGACGTATAAGGAGGTCAAAGAGATGGCACTGGACAGGGACTAATGGAAAGAATTGCATCGGTTACACCGACAAGAGTCTTATTACTCTTCAATTCATGATGATGCTAGATAGAGCTAAGTAAATCAGTGTTTTCGAAAAGGTGTACAAAACCAGAATTAAATATCAATAAAAGAAACAAAATATAAGCTACGGAATTAAATATTTTATTTTCATCATTAAATGAGGCTATCTTAAAAACATTGAATAAGCCTTACTTACTACTGGCACATGACAAGACGACACACATCAATATCTTAAAGATATATACACGATCTAATAACATTTCATGACACCACTGATTGACTGACCTAATGCAAGCCAATCTGCGTCCTACCCTTTAAAATATAGAACTCATTCTTAAAATGTTGCGAATATTTACAAGCATAAGTGGAATTCGATCTGAAGACCTACATGGCGAGCATTAGCTCTTCCAACTAAGCTACTCGCGTCCCTATTACGTATATCGATTTATAATTTAAGTACTTATTTTTGCGGGGACGTCGGAATAATTTCCTTTAGACAAGTCGGGCTGATTGTTTTGTTTACTTCAGAATAGTATCCTTATTGATTTCAAATACGTAGGTATGTATATCATCGACAGAAATATTAATAAGGTATATGACATGATATCTTCATTTTATTTGTTAGAGTCTGCGATCATTAGCATGTGTCCGCATATGCGTTTTCAAAGTACTCTTTCTGCCAAAGGATTTCAAACAAGCATCACACTGGAATTCCCTTAAGCCGGTATGCTTAACTAAGTGGTCTTTCAGTTCTTTCCCAGAAAAGAATGCCATGTCACAATACTGGCATTTGTGGGGTCGCTCCATTAAGTGATGCCTCTTGATGTGTATGAGTAACACTCCTCGATTCTTAAAAGTTTTCTCGCAGGCTTGGCATTTGTGTATCGTCCGCGGCCCGTTATGTACTTCTATCACATGGGCTTCCTTAGCTCTGTGTTCTTTGAATTTCTGATCACAGTACCCACATTTATGAGAGAGGTTCATCCGAACATGTATTCTGTATTCATGTGCCTTTTTCTTCACATGTGTGTCGAATACTTGGGGACAATAGCTGCATGTAAACGTGCCTGTTTTATGCGACCTCACGTGCTCGGCGAGGTTGCATTGTATAACGAACCCTGCGTCGCAGACATTACAGATGTAATTGCGATAATGAGAGTTCATATGCCAGATCAAAGTCTTGAATGTGTTGAAGGCGTTCGTACAGATGCAGCATTTAAGGAATTCGGTGTCGAATTTAAAAGGTACGATCTGATTCTTGATATCTGTGTACAGAACCCTTTTATGTGTGTCCATTAAGTGTTGGATCATTTGTTCTAATGAATCGATGGTCTGGCTACACAATTTACAGAAGAGAGCCGTGATGTCTAACCGGACGATGTATTGATCAATTCTTCTGTTCTTGAAGAAACTTGCTTCGCTCACATTCGGGTGAGTATCTAAGGTATGGGTTTTAAGGTCTAGTGGGAGTGGGTATTGGTCATCGCAGAAGCAACAAGCGTAGCCGATACCGCTGTGACACCTGATCGGCGTGGCATTAGAACATTCTAGAATCTCTCTGATATTAGCGTGATGCTTGTCAGTTGCACTAACTTTCGTCGACCGCTGTTTCTTTTTCACTGGTATTCTGATTATTTTAATTTTCTTTTCAGTTTCTTTGGGATTCTTCTTCTTAACCCATTCTATTTTCGGCTTGCCGAGTTTAATAATTTTTAATTTACCCTCAGTTTCGCGTGTCGGCTCGCTGTCATCGATCTCAATTTTGATCTGCTTGAGACCTATAAAGAAAATGGTCATCTATTGAATTCTCACACACTGAAGGTTAAATTACTTTTATGTTAACCTTGGATGGGTACAAATAGTGAAAATTCACACAAAACAATATTGTGAAACTTAAATAAAGATCGGTAGTAGAAGTATGAAGATGGATATTAAGATAGTAAACGAATATACAGGGTTTTGCATTCTTGCCATGCGGTTGATATTTCATTGGCGATATTTTGTTTAGTACGAATAAAAGTCCGTTCGTGTACAACGTTCCTTTTTTAAATAACCTCGTGTGTATACACCGCCCTTTGCACAAAATAGGTAAACAAGCTTATTGTAGGCGCCACGGCAAAGTCACCCGCGCCGGCCGAGCATATTCCCTTTCGTACTTAACTCAAGAAAATTACGTCCATCATTTGATGATTATGTTCTATTCAATCAATACATAGTCCGCAAATATATCATGAATGCAGAACACCTGTATATTAGTTAGCCGTCGTCACGGTCACCAATGATGATCAAAATTGGAAAGCTTAACATAGCATCTGAAAATCAGATAATTTGTTGCGAAAGTTCGAAGAACGAGTGTAATGGTGAACACAGAGGAGTGGATGCACTTGTATTTAAATGAATCATTGGTCAGGATTAGTGGCCGGTTAGTGGCAATAGGTTCGCACCCTATTGATGATGAGGGTAAGGGTGAGTAATAAGTACAGCTCTGCCTACCTCTTGGGGGAATACAGGCGATGTTAAATGAAGTACAAACCAGAGACGTTACGGTAATTCAGATATTTATTTAAGATTATAAGTATGGTATGACAGAAATCAAAAGCTAATATTCCTATAAAATTACACAATCTCGTTATGTTTCGTTCTCATGTGGCTTCTCCAACTGCATTTCTGGACGAAAAGCTGCCCGCAGTGTTCACATTTAAATCTCTTGTCTGCATCGTGTATTCTCTTGTGAGCACTCAACGTCTTCTTGCGTCCAAAAGCCTTCAAACACACGTCACATTTAAACTCCCTTGCCCCTGTGTGTTTCACCGAGTGACTCCTCAGCGCTGTTGTGTCAAAAAACGACATATCACAAACGTTACACTTGTGTCTCTTCTCCATAAGATGGTCTTTCTTAACATGCAAAGTCAAGGCAATTGGTCTCGTGAATGTCCTGTCACAAGCCTGGCACTTGTGTATAGCCTGAGGAACATTATGCTTCGCTATCATATGAGCTTTCTTATACCTGTTTTCTGTAAACATTTCATTACAATAGCCACATCTGTAGGACAACTTTGACCGCACGTGAACCTGATAATTATGGTACTTTTTCTTGGCCAGAGTGTCAAACGTTTTAGGACACGACTCGCATGAATAAGTGCCGGTTGCATGCGTCTTTGAATGCCAATGGAGGTAGGATTGGGAGACGAATCCCGCGTTGCATACGTCACAGACGAAGTATCTATAGTGGGAATTCATGTGAGACGTCAAAGTTTTGAACGTGACAAACGCATGAGTGCACATGCAACATTTGAGGTCTTCACCATCGAATTTGAAAGGTAAGATTTGGTTTTTGATATCGCTGTAGAAAAATCTTTTGTGTTCATCCCTTAAATGGTCTATAAGCTTTTCTAAGGTATCGATGCTCTGTTCGCAAATCTTACACGCTAAGGATGTAATGTCCAATCTCACAACGAACGAATCAGCTTTCTTATTCTTAAAAATACTTGCTTCGTCGATTTTCTTATGGAGGTCTAGGGTGTGTTTTTTTAAATTTCTTGGGTTCGGAATCTGTTCTTCACAGTAACAGCATTGGTAGCCGACACCTGCGTATCTTTGAATGGGGGTAGCGTTAGAACATTCTAGAATCTCTCTGATATTGGTATGGTGCTTGACGTATGTTTTGACTTCCTTTGATTCCTTTTTACTCACTGGTTTTGGTTTATGTATTGGTGCAGTTTTAACTACATTTGTATCTGTTTGGTCGTGCTTACGAGGTGTTTGTGCTGAGCCATTAGCGTCAATGCTTTCGCTCTTCATACCAGCACCTACAAAAGAAATTAACAGTTTTGTATTGTCAGACTATCATGTATTTTGAGTAAGCGTAGCAGTAACGCCAATTATCAAAGTGTCAATTTCAAGTAAGTGTCAAATTTGAGGAGCATATGCACTATGGGCAATGGGTTGAAATATCCATTTACAATATTAGCTATTTCTCTTCCACTTGAGATTTCTGTAGAACCATTCAAAATCTGTATTTTTTTCCAAACAGATACTTTGTATATTTACACCAGAAAAAAAATCTAACCAAGTGAGAGGAACTTTTCCGTTTAAATAAATTCCCATAAAACCATTTTTCGAAACCATTAACCTTCACCTTAATTTAAAAAATAATAATTACTGCGTACGTAATGTAGGTAAACGCGGCCGCGCATTCATTCAATCGCTTAAGGCCACGAGCTCTTCGGCCCTTAGCAACCATAGCCTATAACTACGTTATCGTTGTAGCTAGATATTTTACGATTTCAATATAGTGATATATTCATAAAACCCTACAACTTCTAGAAGACAACTGTTCCTTTTTCTCCGACATCCTGTATATTTGGCCTTAGCTTCAACTATGCACACTGTGTATGTCTGTGAACCTGAGATCTAGAATAACATCTGTCACCCGGAAGGATTATTTTGCAACGACCATACTTCAACAAATATGCATATTAAAAAAAACATCCACGTCGAACCTCCTTTTTTAATGTCGGTTAAAAATCAGTAACAGCCTAGACGACATTCGCATGTATAATATTTTTAGGATTATAATAATACAGATAGTAACGGTGAGTTTTCATCATTTATATTGCTAATTTAGTTTTTACATAATTCATAGTCGATACACATCAAGGATTCATTGTTTCAATAATACATCATCTAGGTAAATTACATTGTTCTGAAGACAGCAACATTCCAAACCGATGGTTACATTTATAATCCTGTATAGTCCTGTATATTTTTTCTGTCCTTTTGACGATTTGAAAGTTCTTTGTAAAGTCTAATCTAATAAAGATGATTTTTGCTTATTTTGTTATTTTGACAATTATTCACACAAGTTCCCCGTGCTTGGACCTCATATGGCCACGCCAGCTACACTTCTGGACGAAGGCCTGTCCACAGTTATCACAATTGTACCTCTTCTCTTCATCATGAATCCTCATATGGGAATTCAATGTCTTCTTTCTCCCAAAGGACTTCAGGCATACATTACACTGAAAAGCCCTGACTCCTGTATGTTTCACAAAATGGTTTTTCAGACCTGTAGTTGAAAAGAAGGACATTTCACACTCTGTGCATTTATGAGGTCTCTCCATAAGGTGGTCTCTTTTGACGTGTATGCTCAATATTTTCCGATTGCTAAACGTTCTATCGCAAGCCTGACATTTAGCAGTTCGGTTCACAACCCCATGGACCTCGGCCAAATGCGCTTCCTTCCTCCTATAATCTTTGAAAGTCTCCGAACAATACCCGCATTTGTTCAACAAATCAACGTGTGTGTGGTTATTTCTTTCGTGAAGTTTCTTCTTGACGTGAGTTGAGAAGATTTTCGTGCAATATTCGCACTTAAAAGAGCCTGTCTTGTGATTCTCTGAGTGTTGGGACAAGCCATTCCTGTTAATGAAGCCTACGTCACACACTTTGCACACATAGTTCCTGTAGTGCACATGCATGTGCTTTAAAAGCATCCGAAATTTGTTGAACGAACTGGAACATATAAAACAACTTAACGTCTCACCGATAAATTTAAACGGCATTATATGATTATTGATATCCGTAAAAATCTTCTTATTATGCACTACCCTCAAATGCCTAATTATTTCATCTAAACCATCAATACTACACATACACAAGTGGCATTTTAGATCTGTAATATCTAGTTTGATAACATATTCTGACATGTTCATGTTAGTCATGAAATTTGCTTTAGACACGTCATTGTGATTTTCTAAGGTATGCGTTTTCAGCTGTCCTGGTTCTGGGTACTGTTGGGTGCAGAAACAGCAAGTGTACCCAACACCACCGTACCTCCTTATCGGTGTAGCATTCGAAGAGTTTAATATCTCTCTAATATTACTTCTGTGTTTAACCAATTCTGTCCTCGGAGTTTTTTTCGTATCATCTCTAACTTCGAAGTAATCATCCAATGTTTCAGTTGCGTCATTTTCAGTTTTGATGACTATAGCTTCATCATCATCACCTATAAAGAAAATTACTTTGTTGAATTGGCGACTCTTGTTTATATATAAAGGCTTAATATTAAGGTTTCTGTCCCATGCTGGTTCAGGTAAGTTTGTTAAATGAAGTAAAATCCTGATATAAATATATTCAAATTCTTTTTTCACTGGCAGTATGAAGGAACATCCTCTGTATGTTGAGATAAGGTACCTGGTTGACCAAAAATCTAAACTTTTTCCCACAAAAGAAAAAATCTTGACGTTTTCTCAAAAAAGCTAGTAGAAAAAAATCGAACCGGTGAACGTCAGTCTCGAACCGGGGTACTCTCATTTCGTTATCACCTCGTAAGCTGACAGCCTCACCTCTGAGCTATCATAACTTGACAGTTGTCGGCGAAATTTACTGTCGTATTGTATTGTTATTTTATGAGTTTTTCAGTGCATGATAACATGGTCTAAACGATGTTTTCTGAAAGTGAAACCTAGCTAGATCAATTTTTTGGCCCCGAAACCCCCTACATACAAAATTTCATGAAAATCGTTGCAGCCGTTCCCGTCCGAATTGATCGTTTAAAGGTATAAGATAAGATATAGTCGGTTATACTTTTTTCTTATATTCCCGTTGCTTTAAGAATATATGGAAATTTTATCGTATTTGTACATGAAATGGTATGAAAATGAAAAATGAAAAATATTTATTCAGTTTAGGCCCTGGTAAGGCACTTATGAAAGTCGAGAATTTACCACCGGTTCGGAAACTAGCCTTCTGAGAAGAACCGGCAAGAAACTCAGCCAGGCATCATGTACATAACATCGAAACAATATAAATCATAATGAAATCATCATCATATATGTATATACGTATGTGGTAGAGAAACACTTGTAATCCATGTTTTTCTGGTTAGAGCTATTGCTAACTTTACATCTTTTACATACAATCAATTACACCGACGATAAAATTTACCAATTCACAGAGTAATTTGGTAAAACGCATTCCACCGTCAAAGCTATTCTCATCGTAAAATTGCCTTAACGCATTCGCTGCTGAAGACGCTCCTGCGCGTTTATCCGAACTTTCCTATATGCTAACGACGCTTATGTGAGTCCATACAAATTTCTGTGCCTTCACTGTGTGCTACGGCCGACTCTGCGCGTCTATTGTTCAATTAAGAACAAATTGTAAAGGCCCTTACCCACCATTGCTATTTATAACACATACGGGATTTACCTACGGTCTACAGTCGTGGGATAAATTTTTTAATATTTTTTTTTTATTAAAACTAAGATTCAGTACAGTAGGGACGTAACATTATTTTAACGGTAATAATTCTTGCAGTAATACACACTCATGGATAAAGGGTTAATAAAAACAAAAAAATTTTTTTTTTGATATCGGTGAAATAAACAGCAGAAAGTCTGTATAACGTTTAAACTTATAATAACAATATATCAGATGGCTAGTGTATGTGTGGGTTTACGAATGTGTGTAATAAACTAAATAATATTGGTAGGACTGTCACGTTGACATATCGTTCGTTCTTTACTTTAAATTCATAATCCTACTGTAACTTACACTATCGCCATCTACCGATGTAGGATTGTACTTTTTTATTGTAACTAAATAATGTTTCACACTCCCAAGAACTAGTAGACAGTAGGTAGGTACATAGGTACCGACCCTTTTCCTTTTCGCATGTTTTTATTACCTGTCATAAATAAGCGAGTGTTTTACGACCCGCAATAACAATAGTCAAACGCGCAGAAGCGCCGAATAGCACTGGGGAACACCTTACGTCGACGCTACGTTGAGGTTTTAGCACAGAGCGAAAGCGTATTTGTACAACGATATGCGTTTGACGCACTGGTGTAAGGTCCGATAGTGTAGCACAGGGTAATGACTTTTTATTTAGCTTCAGCAGCGAACGCGTTAAAGAAAAACAAGTTTAAAACTTTTATCGTGGAAGTAAGCCCTAGCAAATTATTATCCCTGTAATTTGTCATAATAATTAACAAGTTTATTTAAAATACGTATTATTGTGCGTTCCAACAGGCATCTTCTGAGTAAATAAGTTGTCAGTCCTTATCACGGCTGACTTGTAAAAAGGCTCAATGAAAATTTGGAACAGATGGTACGATTGCGATATGTTTCAACAGTCGAAATAAATCGGTTAAATTTTCCATCGACTCGCCCTGGCGATGAGACAATCGAGTGGTTTTTCGATTGCTTCATGCAAGCGATTGGTCCGAGTCGCGCCGAGTCTAGCCGAATGGTACTGGGCCTGTAGACAAAGTAACATTATCCTCACGCGTCGCTAGTAGAAACGATACAAAATGTACGGGAATAACATGTGTCAATTGACTGATTTATGTCATTCACGTACATTTTGTATCGTTTCTATTAACGCAAGCGCGAGACAATATCACTTTGTCTAGGCCTACTGAATGTCAGCCGATGCGATGCATAGCGCCATGGTCTATGAGTGGCGACTACATGCGAGTCGGACTCGCTACCATCGACTGCGTTTGGAAACAATCGCGATGTATCGAGATTTGGAATTGAAATACTCGCGATTACGTCTCGCCATCACTCATCGCTAATAGATAGAATAATCTTTGAACACTGCGACATTTTATATACAGGAATTGCTAACGAATCCAGGAGCGACAATAAAACAAATAATATTAGATAAATTATATTTATATTATTGCATTATAATAAACAACTATAACAAATTGCACAAATATACCGACATAAATAAAAATAATAAATAATCTCAGAACTTTCGTGTATTTTTTATAATAATAACAACAAATCTGTCTTAGTTATATTTAACCACTTAAAGTATCTGACAAAACATTTTTTTTTGTTGTAATAGCAATAGGCTCGCCCTTATTACATGGGACTTAAACTTAACTTTGCCGGGGCATCTGCGTTGTCGCCCCTGAGTGCCTAGTGCGAGTTTCCTTAAAATCGCCGTCACAAGTCACCGCGTCGACGTAAACGCAGATTAGTATGGGCTAACAATAGTGTCATGTATAGGCCGACAGAGGCGCTGCTCCGATCCCATACAACTCTGCGTTAACTTTGACGCGGTGACTTGTGACGGCGGCAGTGAAAAACTCGCACTCTGGAGACCTCACTGTGTGGTAGCATGTATAATCTACATTAATATAATAAAGAGGAAAGATTTGTTTGTTTGTTTGCATTGAATAGGCTCTGTCTCAAGTAACTCTGTCTGTCTGTTACGCTTTCCCGCTTAAACCTCTCAACCGATTTTGATGAAAATTGGCACAGACAATCTCTAGACCCTGAGAAAGGACATAGGCTACCTTTTATTTATTAAAAATATTAGGTTTCCGCGACCATAAGGATGAAACTAAATCTATGCGGGTGAAACCGCGGGGCACAGCTAGTAGGCTATATTTTATCCCCGTACTCCCACGAGAACTACGCGAATGAAACCGCGTGACGGCCGCTAGTGTGTTATAAAATAACGGTATGCAAATCAAACAACCTCGCCGTGTCTATTACGCATATGTCCCCTCCAACTACACTTCTGAACAAACGACGTCTGACAATGTTCACATTTAAATCTTCTATCGTCTTGATGTATCCTCATATGTTCTCTTAACGTCTTCTTCCTCCCATACGACTTGTAACACACGGCACATTTAAATTCCTTCAAACCCGTATGCTTCACCATATGATCCTTCAGCTCGCTCGAAGCGTAGAACGTCATATCACAAAGTGAACACCTGTGTTTTCGCTCCATTAAATGGTCTCGTTTCGTGTGGATCGTCAATGCGGATTTATTAGCGAACGTTTTCTCGCACGCCTGACATTTCAGTGTGCTTAACATCACTCCGTGCTCTTTCACCAAGTGTTCGTCTTTCTTACGATGGTCTTTAAACTTCTGGTGGCAATATCCACACTTGTTCAACATATTCGAGTGTATATGGACAGATTTTTCGTGAGATCTCTTCTTTCTGAGCGTGTCGAACACTTTGGGACATCGTTCGCATTTGAACGTCCCTAATTTGTGGCCCTCGGTGTGATTCGCTAGAATATGTCTGTTCACAAACCCGGCATCGCAGACAGTGCAAACGTAATTTCTGTAATGAATATTCATATGCTCCTGTAATCCTTTGAATTTATTAAAAACGTTCGTGCAAATTATACACCTTAAGAGTTCACCGTCAAACTTGAAAGGTAAGATATGATTTTTGATATCCGTGTACATTTGTTTGTCATGAACCTTCATTAGATGATCCGTAATGAGTTCTAAGGAGCCTATAGTAATGTCACAAACACTGCATTTTAGGTCTGTAATATCCAATTTGACGAGATATGAGAACATCATTTTTCCGTGCATAAATTTGAGTTTAGCTTTCTCGTGAGCGGTTAGAGTGTGTTTTTTCAAATCTGACGGTTCTGGGTATTGCTCCGTGCAAAAGCTGCACGCGTAACCAATACCACCGCGGCATCTGATCGGTGTAGCGTTTGTGTATTGTAAAATCATTCTAATATTATGTCTATGTTTGTCAAGTTCGTTTATATCTTTGTCTATGGATTTCCTTTTCCTTACAGTCGTGTAGGTATCCGTATTCAGCGAGGTCTTTTCTCTAATGGTGAGTACCAATCGTCGGACACCTACAAAGAAAAGGATACATTATTTGTTTGTCAATCTTCTTTAAGACTTCTTGCCAGAGGATTTTTAAATGTATACATTTTTGTATGAATTTTCTCTGCTGCAAAATGTATTTCAATGATTTTTATAAATCTGGTCACACCTAATTCTTGCCCGTTACGATCATTAATCGACGGATTATTTTGCGACACCGAAAGCCTCAAATGAGTGGTTCCCGAACCTTAATCATAGACAGTATCTGTTATGTATGTACACTAGCGCCACCTGTCGGCTTTATAATGAGATACCGTTGCCTGTCTCCTGTAAATAGTATTTAGTTAATACATGAATCACGATGGTCATGACTTGACAGTTAATTATGCAAGCTCAATAAAATGGCGTCAGTGCGTTTACAACTACGGGTCGTTTCACTATGTTCCCAACTTAACAGTATCTATACTAGATTATGATAGAGGTGTAATGAACACTCACATTTCGCCAGTTATGTTTAAATCCCATGTAATAGGGAGCGAACCTATAGCCATATCGGGCACTGATCCAGACTCCGGGCTACTGGGGAATTACGGATGGAAAGTCAGAATTTCACTTCCAACCCAAGACCTCGTCTTTCGCAGTAGCGGTTGGGATCACGAATTGTTCACTGTCATCGTCGAACGCTGCCGTGTTGACGTAAACGCAATTTGTATAGGATCCAAACAGTGCCCTCTGTGGCCCTTAGAGGGCACTTTTATTTATCCCATACAAATCTGCGTTTACGTCAACGCGATTTAAAGACATCTCGCACTAGGCACTCAGGTCCAACACCACAATTTGTTCCAATGGCGGCTTAAATAGCATAAAAAAGAAAAGTGTCCTGAAGTTATATGGTAAGGCGGGTATTATCAGTTTTATGTAAACGTTATCATTGTGCGATCAATTTGAAAATTGACGACGTAATTTTGTGCAACGAATTTAAAATCATAGCCATACGTATTCTCATGCCAATTTTTTTAAGTTCATGACCATAGCTGACTTCTTTCTATAGCTATAGGTATATAAGCCTAACTTTTCGCGTTGTGATTGAAACAATAAGGCATGTAGCCCTGAGGGCCTAGTGCGAGTTTTTCACAGCCGCTGTCACAAGTCACCGCGTCGACGTAAACGCAGATTTGTATAGGGTCGGACCAGCGCCTCTTTCGGCCTAAAGATCAAATCTGCGTTTACGTCGACGCGGTGACTTGTGACGGCGATTTTAGGAAAACTCGCACTAGGCACGTGAAATATTTCACTCGCATTCAACACTCGTGGATAATCACTCTGAATGTGATTTGTTTGCGGATGAATGGAAGAATATTATATCGTCTGTATGTTTGCAGTTTTGTGAGAAGACTGGATGAAAGTTTTCTCTTTACTTTAAGTGGCTTCAAGCTGTTCTATGAGGTTACATAAATCTAAATATATATAACTCAAAGGTGACTGACTGACATAGTGATCTATCAACACACAGCCCAAACCACTGGACGGATCGGGCTGAAATTTGGCATGCAGGTACATGTTATGACGTAGGCATCCGCTAAGAAAGGATTTTGATTAATTCTAAGTCCAAGTGGATAAAATAGGGGATGAAAGTTTGTCAATTTTAAACCGGTCGGGCTGAGACTTTGCTTGCATAATTTATTCATAAAAAATATTAATGTGCCACGAAATTAAGAATGAAACTAAATCTACGCGGGTGAAACAGCGGGGCACAGCTAGTAAATAAATAATTATATTCTTAGTCGACTTCCTAACGTCATTTGAGGTTTGATAAATTGAAACACGCAATCAAATATATCATAAATATAATTTAAGTCTTATTCCATAAGTCCAATACTACACAGTTGTAACAAAGTCTTTCCCATAGTTTTAATTCTGGTTTTTTATATTATAAATGGGAAGAATTCTGGGCCTGTAGACAAAGTAACATTATCCTTACGCTTCGCTAGTAGAAACGATACAAAATGCATGGGAATAACATATGGCACGTGACTGATTTATGTCATTCCCGTACGTTTTTTATCGTTTCTATTAGCGCAAGCGCGAGATAATGCTACAGGCTCAGGCTTTTGAGAAGACACGAGTCCCATTTTTTATATGAATATGGCTTACTTCAAGTCTTCAACATAATTAATCATAAAGTTTTTAGATACTCCGTGATTTTTGTGATGTAATTAAAGCTAAATTAAACTGTAGTAGGCCTAGATATAGTAACTTTCTCTCACGTTTGCGCTAATAAACGCTATACACGGATGGAAATGCCATAAATCAGTCACGTGACATATGTCATTCCCGTACATTTTGTATCGTTTCTACTAGCGAAGCGTGAGGATAATGTTACTTTGTCTACAAGCCCTGGATATTCAATGACATTTCTTTATATAAGAGTTCATTAATTATTTTGTGATGTATTAAAATGACTTGAAAATGGTGTGTATCCATCTACCATTTGAAATTACAGTGTCCATTCTGAAGTTATCGTAAATCACAACGTTCTTAGCAATTCCATGACCTTTCTGTTAGTTTGTAAGGTTTTAACCCGTCAGAGGAATTTACTTTTAACTTGCTTCCACCTGTTCTTGCTCTCTTCTGTCATTGTGACTGTTCGTTCGTATAAACCGTATACAGGTTGGCGGATAAACCGGAACAGCTGTCAAAATATGTGAAAGGGTATAATTTTAGGAAGCAATTAAAATTATTATGACAAAAATATTTTCTTCCGTTTTCGAGTAATTGATGATCAAAGTTGACCATATCAATACCTTCTTTTCGCATAAAAATCAGCTGTAACGTAGAAATCTAACAACGTTTTTATTTTTTTTCTCCCACTAATAAATCCTGAAATAATCCCATAAAACCATTTTTCGAAACCATTAACCTTCCCCTTTATTAAAAAAGTTTAATGACCGCGTACGGAATGTAGGTAAAAGCGGCCTCGCGTTCATTCAATCGCTTAAAGTCGCGAGCTCCTCGGCCATAGCTTTTATCGTTGGAGCTAGATATTTTACGTTTTCAACATAGTGATATATTCATAAAACCCTACAACTTCTAGAAGACAACTGTTCCTTTTTCTCCGACACTATGTATAAAAAATCCCATATTAATCCGACAAATCACGACTTCGTTTATTAATCCCAGCACTTTCTTCATGGACATATGACATTCATCAATTATTTTGTGATGTATTGAATTACTTATTGAGTTTCTTGCCGAGTTCCCAGTAAAAGTAACTTTCCAAACCAGGTAACATGTACCTAATATTACTCAAGCACTTTGGAATTCTATAATCCTTTATGGAGAGGCATATTCAAAGTGGGTTATATTAAGATTCACGCAAACTTAGCAGCTAGAAACCAGATTGGTATCGCCTTATATCAAAGCAAGTATTTGTTTCTATTGCAACGCACACTAACATAGTTATCACCATCGAAACGGTTTCACAAGGACTCGTGAATTAGACGATCAATGGGACAGCCTTTAGACGTCAGAACTTCCTTACTTCAGCATATAGACATCATTAGACGTTAGGCCAATGCCCTTACTTCTGCAGATTAGCCAACATCATATTCTTACTGATCCCATGATTCTTCTTCAAATGCTTCCTCTTACTATTCTGTGTGGCGTACGCCTTACCACAAACCTCGCACTTAAACTTTCTTTCGTTTGTGTGCGTCGCCATGTAGTGTCCTAACATATGTCTTTTATTAAAGAACCCCATACTGCAAACCGTGCATTCATAGGGTCGTTCCTTTAAATGTACACTACGCATATGCAACATCAAATTAGATTTGAGATTGAATTTCTTCTCGCACAAATCGCATTTGATCCCTTCAGCGTTGTGAATCTGAATCATGTGTCTTGTTTTCTGGTAATAGTTCTTGAACCTTGCTTTGCAAATCTGGCAGACACTATCGCCGGCGATGCCCTTATGTTCCGTATTCACGTGTGCCTTTTTCTTCGATTCAGCTGAGAACACTTGACCACAATGCCGACACGGAAAGGAAGTTTTCTTTTTGACATGCGTCATTTCGTGTCTATTCAATCGGAAGCTATTAACGAAACCCGCTCCGCAAATAGTGCATATAAAATTCCTGTAATGTACATTCATGTGCTGCATAAGTAGCTTCATGTTATGGAACACTTCGTCACAAAGACAGCAGTTCATCGTCTGTTCATTCGTCAGCTTGTATGGCTGAAAGTAATCAGTCATTCCTAAATAATACTTCTTATCGTGGTCCTTAACCAAATGCTCCGTTAAAGTCTTTATGCTATCCATCGGCTGGTTACACACAGTGCACGTGAGGTCTACTACATCTAGAAACGCTACGAAGCTAGGCATTCCTGAACCAGCTTTATACGTAGGTTTCTCTTTGACGTGATCGTTCTGAGTGTGTGATCTCAGGACGCCTGGATCAGGGTATGTTTTGAAACAGTAAGCGCATGTGTACCCTGCGTCGTTTCTGTCTTTAAAAGGCGTTGCGTTTGAATATTTAAGAATTGTCGTGAGATTGTGCCACTGTTTCTTCATTTCAGGCAGATGTTTTTCACGATACATTATTTGGCTATTAGCCTCTGTGACCACTCGTTCTTCTTTAAGTTGTCGTTTGCGTAGTTTTTTCGCTGCGCCTATAAAAGAAAAACAATCTTTCACACGCGATCTTCAATTTCTTCATTAGTAAGCACTACCGGATAAGCGCGAGCACACAATTGGACATTCTAAGACCGTATATATAAAACTTAGGCAACCAATCGTCATTTGATTTTTTTTGTTTTAAAAAAATACAACTTCTCATAGATCAAGTCAAACTTCAAAAGTAAAACCTTATATAATTAAGTAAATAATTCCATTCACATCAATGGAACCGTTTTCAAGGTCCGCGCGACGTGGTTTTCAAAACATGGCTTAAAAGAATTTCCGCGTAAAAGGGGTTACGAAGGTCCCATGGCAGTCGCTTCGTATAAAACTCAGGTGATCAGCCAGATTGTATGGGATAAGGCCAGGGAGATGATGATATGGTACACGAAGTACCAGGCGCACATAACGGACAAGATGTTAATAAGTTGATTGCGACTAACATGGAGCCACATCGGGTTGAATCAAGTGCCGACCCCAACAATGTATGGGATAAGGCCAGGGAGATGATGATATGGTACACGAAGTACCAGGCGCACATAACGGACAAGGAGTTAATAAGTTGATTGCGACTAACATGGAGCCACATCGGGTTGAATCAAGTGCCGACCCCAACAATGTATGGGATAAGGCCAGGGAGATGATGATATGGTACACGAAGTACCAGGCGCACATAACGGACAAGGAGTTAATAAGTTGATTGCGACTAACATGGAGCCACATCGGGTTGAATCAAGTGCCGACCCCAACAATGTATGGGATAAGGCCAGGGAGATGATGATATGGTACACGAAGTACCAGGCGCACATAACGGACAAGGAGTTAAAAAGTTGATTGCGACTAACATGGAGCCACATCGGGTTGAATCAAGTGCCGACCCCAACATGAGCGTGGGTTTTGAATTCTTCTGGCACTAATTTTCTTGGGAATAGGAGACACGTTTGAGGTCAGTAATAAAATAAAACGACAAAATTATTTGAAATATATAATTGTTTATTTCAATACACCTAAGTGAGAATATAATTCATTGGACGTGTTGTAAAATAAAATTCCCCCAAAACTGGCGGTATTCGTGTGTCACAAATAAAAAATATATCATTATCAATTATATAGCTTATTCGACTACTCTAATCAACATGATTTCATTGAATAATTACATAATATAATTAAAAAAGCATTGCACTCGACTTCCTCAAATATAAATTAAAGTCATTTTATTCAGTCCAAAATACTAGCTGTGCCCCGCGGTTTCACCCGCGTATACTTAATTTCATGGATGGCTTGCGGTACCTTTAAACCTGTTTTTAAATTAAAGTACAAGTTACTCCTTGTAACAATAGCTATCTGCCAGTGAAAGTCCCGTTAAAATCGGTCCAGCCGTTTTGGACATTAGCCGAAACAAAACAGAAAGACAGTAAGAGCAAAAAATTTAATTTGTTTTTTTAATGCCAGTAGCGCATATTCTTTCAAATGCATTTAGTGAAAAGCTGTTATTTTGGAATTACAAACAGACACTTCAATTTTATTTATCTATATAGCAGTTATAATAGTATAACAGTTCAACTCTGATGGATTTATAGCTAAAACTAGCTGTGCCCCGTGGTTTCCCCCTCGTTATTCCATGCTTTATTTATTAGATTCCAACTTTTTTTAAATAAAAAATTAACCTAATTTACTCCTTATACGTGATATCTGCTAGTGAAATTTCCGTGAAAATCGGTCCAGCCGATTTAGAGATTACCCGGAACAAACAGACAGACAGAGATTTTTTTTAAAACTGTTTTACATTAATTCAGTATGTACTTTCATATGCGTTTAGTGAAAAGCTGTAATTTCGGAATTACAAACAGACACTTCAATTTCATTTATCTGTAGACGTATATATACATATATATGTATGTAAAAAAAGTTTAACTAACGTGCATAAGCATTGACGTCTTACTAACCAGTTAATGTGCACTAAAATCTAATTAAACTTCATAATTACTAGATCATTAGCTCTCTGTTAAATTCCCGGGCCTGTAGACAAAGTAACATTATCCTCACGCTTCGCTAGTAGAAACGATACAAAATGTACTGGAATGACATATGTCACGTGACTGACTTATGTCATTGTCATGCATTATTTATCAAAGTCAAAGTCAAAAATATCTTTATTCGATTAGACTTTATACAAAGCACTTTCAAATCGTCAGAATGACACAATTATACAGGATTATACATGCTACCGCTAGGTTCGGAAGGTTGCTTTTACTGAGAAGAACCTGGCAAGACACTCAGTAATTACTCTTTTCAAAAATATTATGCAACTAGCTGTGCCGTAGTCTTAGTTTCATACAAACTTTCATCCCCTATTTTATCCCCTTGGGGGTAGAATTAATCAAAATCCTTTCTTAGCGGATGCCTACGTCATAACATGTGACTGCATGCCAAATTTCAGCCCGATCCGTCCAGTGGTTTGGGCTGTGCGTTGATAGATCACTATGTCAGTCAGTTTGAGTTATATAGATTTAGATTTTAAAAATACAATATAAAAACACTAGAGAAATGTAAGCCCATGTAAGTTGTATCGTTTCTATTAGCGCAAGAGCGAGAGAATGTCACTTTGTCTAGGCCTACGGAGGGCTTAGTGCGAGTTTTCTTAAAATCGCCGTCACAAGTCACCTCGTCGACGTAAACGCAGATTTGTATGAGCTCACAATAGTGTCATGTTTAGGCCGACAGAGGCGCTGCTTCGATCCCATACAAATCTGCGTTAACTTTGACGCGGTGATTTGTGACGGCGGCAGTGAAAAACTCGCACTAGGCACTCTGATTCTATTAGTCTTTTTATAATTGGACAAGCGCATAGAATTATTAACATTGCGTAAGAGACCCTATAACAAAATCGATACGCGCAAAAAAAAAAAAAACGTTTTAACTTTTTTTTTCTTTGTGGTATACAATAAAGAATTATTATTATTATAGTAAGGTTTATGGTATTTCATAATTAGTTTCGATTTGGTCCTTAGTATCAAAACACAGAAAACACTCAGGCCTAACTTTTACTTACCATCCGGACAGCAGGCCTAGAAAAACCAACATTCTCTAGCGCTTGCGCTGATAGAAACGATAAAAATGTATGGCAATGACATAAATCAGTCACGTGACACATGTCATTCCCGTACATTTTGTATCGTTTCTACTAGCGAAGCGTGAGGATAATGTTACTTTGTCTTGTTCTGTGCGAGTTTTCTTAAAATCGCCGTCACAAGTGATCGCGTCGACGTAAACGCAGATTAGTATGGGCTCACAATAGTGTCATGTTTAGGCCGACAGAGGCGCCGTTCCGATCCTATACAAATCTGCGTTTACAACGACGCGCTGACTTGTGACGGCGGCAGTGAAAAACTCGCACTAGGCCCTCAGTACTCTTATTGGTCGCCTTGGAATAAAAAATAATTACAACTACGCATTTAAACGCGCTCAAAATTCGTGACGCCAGCCATTAACTAGACATATGGCTAATAAATTTTCCCGTTAACTAGACATTCATTCATTTATTTAAGAGCTAGGCTCTTGTCAGTGAAGCAATCGCCAACACTCTATTGTCCGCTAACACTTTGACTTCCTTGTACGACATGACGCTGACTTGTTCCTTCAGCTGTTGTAAATACATAACTAGACATAAGGCTCTATAATTTTCTCCTCCAACGACTTCTTCTTACTCTCCGCCGCAATTTGCTTCAACGTTAAGTCTCTATTGTCGATTAAATGCTTGACATCATCGAACTCCTTGAAAATGTCCAAGTCATCTTGATGCAAACGTATGTGGCTTTTCAAACTACACTTCTGCATAAAAGTCTTATGACAGATTTCGCATTGAAATTTCTTATCGTCTTCGTGAATTTTCATGTGGTCTTTCAAAGTTCTCATCCGCGAGAACTTCTTGCCACAAACATCACAGGAGCATACCTCCCCTCCTGAATGTCTCGATAGGTGATCCGCTAAACCGCGTTTGGAGTAAAATTTCGCGTTGCATTTATCACATGGATAATTCATTTGCTGTAAATGATGATGCTTTATATGTCTGCTTAGGTCAAACTTCTTTTTGAACGTCTTATTGCAAGCGTTACAAGGGTATACCACTGGTGCTTCATCGTGGACCTTAACCAAGTGTTCGTTCCTATCGTAGTAGCTGACGAATATCTCAGGACAATGAGGGCATTTGTTTCTAAGCCATCCGCCTGTATGCACCCCCTTTTCATGGTTCCGTTTCTTAGTTTTCGACGTAAAGGTTTTTTCGCAAAAATCGCACGGAAACACGCCTTGAGCGTGCGTTTTCCCGTGCTTTCTCAAAGCAGCTATCGTTATATAACCTTCTCCACATTTATTACAGCAATAATTCCTATAATGACTGCTCATGTGATGATACAAGTTCTTAAACGAGATATGGACCACGGAACAAATGACGCATGTAAAACTCTGCCCGTTTTCCAAACGAAACGGAAGAATAATATCTTTAATATGTTTATATATAGTCTTATCGTGTGAATTGCTCAAATGTTCTTTCAGATGTGAAAGTCCACGCATATCAAGTCCGCAAATAGTGCATCTAAGATTAGTAATGTCTACCTTAATAGGGTTGTAACTGAGTTTATAATCTATAATCGTGTTAATTTTGTCTTTTTCGCTTTGCTGGGCAGTGTGTTGTCTTAGATCGTCGATATTTTTGAATGCTTTTGAGCAGTAAAGGCAGGAGAAACCGCGGATAGTCTTGTCTCGGAATGGGCTGGCGTTGGAGTATTGTAGGATGGTAGTGAGGTTGACTCTGTGTTCAACTCGCTCGGGTGTAGCGCTAACGTCTGAAGCTTTTTTCTTTTGCCTGCGTTTCGGCGCGGCCCCAATCCCTACAACAGAAACCAAATCTTAATTATCCAAGCCCATTCCTTCTATTCGCGTATTATTAATCTTCGCTCCGACCCCAAATACTATGGGATAAGGTCGGGAGGATGATGATATACATCCTCGCTGTTCAGCGTATCTTTAACTCCATCCCATTTTTTTTTTAATCTTTTTATTTACATCTTTACTGCGGTAGCATGTATAATCCTGTAAATTGTGTGATTCGGACGATTTGAAAGTGCTTTGTATAAAATCTAATCGAATAAAGATATTTTTGACTTTGACTTTGACTACATTAGCTGACCTGACAGATATATTTGCAGCACGCATTCTGTCAATTATATGTCAAACGTCATAAGGTAACATTAAAAAAGTTTATATTATCCAAAGCGGTAGCGTTGAATTAGAAGAAATAATTTTATTTAGTGATTAAATATTCTTAAATTTCCAAATTTTCCCCGCAACTTTCTTGAGTTTTTCGTTCACACTAACAAAGAACAATAAAAAAAGAATTATCGAAATCGTTCCAGCCGTTCATGCGTGATGGCGTGACTAAGGGAAATAGGGATTCATTTTATATATAACTAGCTGTGCCCCGCGGTTTCACCCGCGTAGATTTAGTTTCATGCGTCACTTCGCGGAATCCTAATATTTTTTATAAATAAATGTAGCCTAAGTTACTCCTTGAAACATCAGCTACCTGCCAGTGAAAGTCCCGTTAAAATCGGTCCAGCCGTTTCGGAGATTACCCGGAACAAACAGATAGACAGACAGACAGACAGACCGACAGACAGACAGAGAAAAATTTTTAAAATTGATTTTTTTTGTCAGTATCGTATATTTTCATATGCATTTAGTGAAAAGCTGTTATTTTGGAATTACAAACAGACACTTCAATTTTATTTATCTGTATAGATTATAGATATGTTACGACTTCACCATAGTGACAGACAACTGTTCCTTTTTCTCCGACATCCTGTATAAATATATTCAAGTTTTTTCTGTTTGAACTAAACACTTTCGTATTTTAAGTCTAAATCGTAAGTAAGTCATATTAAGGTAAGTTTAGATCATATGAGGTAAAGTTTAAAAAAAAGCTGATAAGTATTTTCTGAATCTTTTTCATATCATACATATACTCACGCCTGTATTCCCCGAAGGGGTAGGCAGAGGTGTTGTAATAACAACACACACTTTTCACACACATGATAAATTGCCAACTTGACGACAGATGTTGAGTCTATCGCCGTCTCAGGCACTATACATACGTCTTTGAATTACTTCTTAGACATATGCAGGTTTCCAAACAATTCCTTCACCGTAAAGCTATTTGTGTGATATCACTGCACTGGGTTTAGAAAAACTCATTGAGGTCTTTGGAATGAAAACCACGGCTTTGTATCTCCAATGGACGCTTGTAACTCCAAAAGCTTCACATGAGCATTATCTACCCTGCGAAGATATCTTCACACTATTCTTAAATAATCCTTTACTCGCTCGGGGTTATTACAATCATGCTATAAACATAATTTTAGCAATAAGTAATGCTTTTATGTAAATATCGTATAAATTACACAACAAAAACAAATTTCCCTGCATAAAAAATAACTAATCCGCCATCTTGGATGATCCGCCATATTGGATTTAGAACGACGTCACGTAGCAAAGCATTCATCGACATCCAAAATAAGCGTGTATACCACTATGTATTACAGCTCAATTGGTTAAAGATTAATCTGGACAAATAATATGTGTGATCGCAAATGATATACAAGCCTTTTAAAACTTACGTCATCTTCAAAATCCGATACGTTAACATTAAAAGCACTTTTTCTTCATATTCTCACGCAAATAAATCAATAAATTTATCCGTAACGTGGCAATGCTGCCAGCCTTCTTGGCACGATCTCGAAAGACACCGATTTGGGACAAGTTTTTTACTTATACCTAGCTGTGCCCCGCGTAGATTTAGTTTCATGCTTCATGGTTCGGAGCCCTAATATTTTTAATAAATAAAAGTAGCCTAAGTTACTCCTTGAAACATCAGCTACCTACCAGTGAAAGTCCCGTTAAAATCCGTCCAGCCGTTTCGGAGATTACCCCGAACAAACAGATAGACAGACAGAGAAAAATTGTAAAACTTGTTTTTTTAGTGTCAGTAGCGTGTATACTTTCATATGCATTTAGTGAAAAGCTGTTATTTTGGAATTACAAACAGACACTTCAATTTTATTTATCTGTATAGAATGACAAAATTAAATATTACTGGAAATTTTGACACAGAGTTCACGAAATACACATAGCGACTTTTGCACGCGCAACGACGGATGTTTAGTAATTAAGGGGTTCTAGTTTAAAAACCTGTAGAAGTTGAAAAACAAAGCCTTAAAAGTTATCGCAAATGCGAAATACGAGATCAAAAATCTTATATATAACACGGCATGCAAAATTGAACAGTATTGCAATAACGTTATAGTTTAAATTCATGTAAATACTAACTGTGCCCCGCGGTTTCACCCGCGTAGTTTTAGTTTCATCCTGATTGTCGCGGAACCCTAATATTTTTGATAAATAGAAAGCCTAAGTTACTCCTTGGAACATCAGCTACCTGCCAGTGAAGTCCCGTTAAAATCCGTCCAGCCGTTTCAGAGATTACCCGGAACAAACAGACAGACAGAGAAGAAATTTATAACATGGTTTTTTTAGTGTTAGTAGCGTGTATACTTTCATATGCATTTAGTTAAAAGCTGTAATTCTCTAATTACAAACAGACACTTCAATTTTATTTATCTGTATAGATATCACACAAGCTTTTCAACAACAGTAATACTAAAGAACTAGAACAATCGGACGTCAGGCGGTTTCACCCGTGTAGATCCCGTTCCCGTGGGAGTACGGGGATAAAATATAGCCTATGTTAATCAGTGATAATGTAGCATTCGAATGATGAAAGAATTTTTTTAATCGGTCTAGTATTTTTTGAGTCAATTCGTTACAAACATACATACAAATATTTCCTCATTATAATATTAGTAAAGATCGGAAATAGGATCTTGAGGTTTGAGTCGCCTTCTACGCAAGCGACGCAAGTTCGAATCAGTGGCGTGCATTGCATATAAGCAGGTAAGCAGAAATTACAATTTGTGATCACTGAATACACTCGTGTCGTGTGTGTGTTTATGTTCGTATGTGTATCTTTACCAAGACGTACGTACCTACGCCGCGTCACATAGGTATGTACTTAACCTGCCTACCTACCTTCTTATTGTTTATGCCTACCCCTCTGAAAATCCAATGCACGCCCCTGGTTCGAATCCCAGCGGGGCCTGTACTAAAGTGTTTCTAAAAAAAGCCATTATGTGCAGTGATTTCACACCACGTGCTTTACGGTGAAGGAAAACATCGAGAGGAAACCTGCGTATGTCTGAGAAGTAATTCAAACACGTATGTATAGTGGCTGAGACGGCGATGGAGTCACCACCTGTCACGTTAGGATCGATTTATTCGATCACGTTAGAACTGCTTCTTTTCTAAAAATCTAATATCATTGGCTCATAATTTTCGATGTAATGTGAGTGTGACCTACAATATTTTAACTAGCACATCCCAAACTGCATCACTTGTGGCAAAACCTAGGATGTGCATCACGTATTAGTGGACTGTGTCAGATATGAGTCGGAGAGGATAATCGGTAATACTAGATAAATATTGTAAGTAGTCTCATGGACACTGTACTTATGCTACAATTCTTTTTAATATTACTTTTGATCTTTGTTTGACTGGCTTGAGTTGTCATGCTCCCTAAAATGCCTTTGCTTGCGGCGGCGTCAGGGTGACGGGTCCCTCACTTCCCTCTATAATGGTTGAGGAGGGCGATGGCTGGCATTCTCGTCATACTTGTGAACAGGTGCTGCTTGTGGGGGCTGGTCATCTCAAGCTACGCATTTAGATATAAATAGAACTACTAAACTTTTCTTTATGTTAATTTTTATCGACATTTGTACATTGGAACTGTGTCCATGGGCTTACATTCCTCAAATGATTTATTTTGTTTTTTTTTTTAAATTGTATAATATTTTTGAAAAGATTAATTACTGAGTTTCTTGCCAGGTTGTTCTCAGTAAAAGCAACCTTCCGAACCTGGCGGTAGCATGTATAATCCATGTCGTTCTGACGATTAGTACTTTGTAAAAAGTCTAATCGAATAAAGATATTTTTGACTTTGACTTTGAGGCGGGCGTTGGCTGCAAAACTGAACATAAATACCCTTGATGTTGGAATGTTCCATACAATATCGTCGCCTACAACTGAGGCAGCCAAATTACTTTTTAAGTTTGTTAATCAGGGTTTGACGAAAGATAAGAATTTAGTTGGTAAAACAAAGTAAGAGTCCGATGGGACTGATATGTAATAATGTGCAGCAGCGTTTCTCCACTCGCTCATAGATGGCGCTACTCGCTAACAAATGCCAAGTTTGAGTACAAATACACGAGAACCTAAATCGCGCCAGAAGAGTTTTCAAGCGCATTGCAGTATATATACAAGTTTCCAACTAGAACAGTTGGAGCCGGTGTTCCCCAGACATGACACCCGCCTCAATGGAACATCTCCCCACAAAAACTACCACGTGAAAAAGCTTGTATCGTATTGAAATACTGTTCACTTATAAACTACAATATATTATATTACAAACAGAAAACAGAGGAAGGATATTAGGAAAGCTGCAATTATTATTTAAATACTAGCTGTGCCCCGCGGTTTCACCCGCGTAGTTTTAGTTTCATCCTTATTGTCACGAAGCCCTAATATTTTTAATAAATAAAAGGAGTAACTTAGGCTAAGTTACTCCTTGAAACATCAGCTACCTGCCAGTGAAAGTCCCGTTAAAATCCGTCCAGCCGTTTCAGAGATTACCCGGAACAAACAGACGAGACAGACAAAAAATTTTAAACTTTTTTTTTTAGTGTCAGTAGCGTGTATACTTTCATATGCATTTAGTGAAAAGCTGTTATTTTGGAATTACAAACAGACACTACAATTTTATTTATCTGTATAGATGTATAGATAAATAAACAAACATAATATCAAGCAGCTTTCCTCATAACCTTTATAAGTGAAACATTGGTTGTTTGTGCAAGTGTACTTTAAAGAGTATATAATTGCAAAATTAATAATTGTAGTTCATATTTATCGCGATTACCTAAGCGATAATATCGCTTAGGGTGGGTTACATGGTAATAGGTGTTAGAAAAACGCTGTCAATTGGCAAAATTCGGTGTTAGTGTAATTATCTAAACGTATGTAAAACTCCACCTGCGTAGTTCCCGTTCCCGTGTGAAACGTGCATATGTCTGAGAAGTAATTAAAAGACGTGTGTATAGTGCCTGAAAGGCGATTAATTATCAGTACCTGGTTGACCGAGCTGTGCTCGGTTTCTTTTTCTCACAAAAAACCAAACTTTTTCCCACAAAAGAAAAAACTTGACGTTTTCTCAAAAAAGCTAGTAGAAAAAAAAGGAACCAAAAGAAAACATCGAACCGGTGAACGTCAGTCTCGACCCGGGGTACTCTAGTTTCGTTATCACCTCGTAAGCTGACAGCCTCACCTCTGAGCTATCATAACTTGACAGTTGTCGGCGAAATTTACTGTCGTATTGTATTGATATTTTATGAGTTTTTCAGTGCATGAAAACAAGGTCAAAACGATGTTTTCTGAAAGTGAAACCTAGCTAGACCATTTTTTTGCCCCCGAAACGCCCTACATACAAAATTTCATGAAAATCGTTGCAGCCGTTCCCGAGATCCAACAGACAGACAGAGAAAAATTTTAAAACCTGTTTTTTTAGTGTCAGTAGCGTGTACACTTTCATATGCATTTAGTGAAAAACTGTTATTTTGGAATTACAAACAGACACTACAATTTCATTTATCTGTATAGATGTATAGATATTAATTAAAGTTCACAAAATTACCCAAAATTTGTATAAAATGGTTTTTTTGTGTCCTTCTGACGATTTGAAAGTACGAATCAAATAAAAATTATTTATTTAATTTTACAGTGAAATTTTACATAGTTTACTTACTGCTAAAGGTGTAGCATAAACTCATTCGAGTTTTACCGTACACCAGTGTCGTCGACAATTCAATAATAACAATGTAGGTATTTTCTTAAAATAAAAAATTAAATAGAATATTGATGTAAAGTAGGTACAATGAGAAGTTGAAGGTAGTTTAATAAAGCAAATTATATCGACATTCACAGGCTAAGTCCGAGACTGCTAAACATATGATAGCAAATTTACCGCTTTATACGGAGTGTTCGATTTTTATGTATAAATTTTAATTATTTATATATATATATATATTTTGAATATAGAATATATTGAATATAGAATTTTATGAATATCTCTGCAACATCGCTTATCGCCGTTGAGATTAACCGCCGTATTATGCAATGAATAAGTAGGTATATTCTTCCTCAACAAACTAACGAACCATTTTCTTTATATACAAACTTTTAAAAAAAGGAGGAGCTCGTGGCACAGTTGCTATTGCGCATATCATTCGATCAGCGAAGTTAAGCAACCATACCCCTAGCCAGTAGTTGGATGGGTGACCGCCCGAGTTCCCTCCGTGCCTCGGAGAGCACGTTAAGCTGTCGGTCCCGGTTGCCAATTTAACATCTTTGGCGATCGTTACAGGTCAGTCGGAGGCCTAAAAATAATCTGACAACTGGTTTAGCCCAGATCACAGATTTTCCTCCTAAATGGGGTTGCGAAGGTCAGATGGCAGTCGCTTCGTATAAAAATCAGGTGATCAGCCACATCGGGTTGAATCATGTGCCGACCCCAACAATGTATGGGATAAGGCCAGGGAGATGATGATATGGTACACGAAGTACCAGGCGCACATAACGGACAAGGAGTTAATAAGTTGATTGCGACTAACATGGAGCCACATCGGGTTGAATCATGTGCCGACCCCAACAATGTATGGGATAAGGCCAGGGAGATGATGATGACAAACTTTTAAAAAAACCCAATCCCTACAGATAAAAAAATGGCGTTTAGAACCTAAGTGGCGTTTAAGTGAACGTGCACACACAACCAATGTCACTTGTGTAAAAACTAGTCACTTACGTTTGACCGATGTGTCCGGTTCGTCTGTGCGGGCCTTTTTAGCTCGTGAGGTGGTCGCTCGGACGACACGTTTCTTGGGTTTCTCTTCAGGCACCTCGCTTTTGATCTCATACTCTGGAAGAATATGAATGGTGTGTTTTAAATCCCTTGTACATTTTATCGACTTTTGTGCATTGGAACTGTGTCCGTGAGCTCACATTGCTTATGTGTTTTTTTGTATTTTTAAAATCTATATGCAGATAAATAAAATTGAAGTGTCTGTTTGTAATTCCAAAATAACAGCTTTTCACTAAATGCATATTTTAGTGAAAAGCTTTTAGAATTACAAACAGACACTTCAATTTTATTTATCTGTATAGATTAGACAACTAGCGGTGCCCCGCGGATTTAGTTTCATCCTTCTTGTCGTGAAACCCTAATGTTTTTAATAAATAAAAGTAACCTAAGTTACTCCTTGGAACATCAGCTACCTACCAGTGAATGTCCCGTTAAAATCCATCAAGCCGTTTCAGAGATTACCCGGAACAAACAGACAGACAGAGAAAAATTTTAAAACTTGGTTTTTTTAGTGTCAGTAGCGTGTATACTTTCATAGGCATTTAGTGAAAAGCTGTTATTTTTAAATTACAAACAGACACTTCAATTTTATTTATCTGTAGGTCTAAAACGGCCACTTTGAGAGAATCATAATGTGATCCGAATATGATTCAGGAATGATTCATATTTCGCAATTCACCTGTTTGACACTTTTCTATGAAGATTCATAAAATGGTCCACCAAATTTTTATTGCTTTTGTGACAAATAGCAGAACCATAAAAAGTTACTTAGGGACTAGCATCTACAATTATTGTAATCATTCGTGAATCATAAATATGAATTGCACTTAAGTGACCATTTTGTCATGTCGGTGATGAATCATATTATGATCACATTATGATTCTCCCAAAGTGGCCTTTTTAGACGTACAGTATAGATTAGAGAATATATTTACCAGTTCCGGAGTATCCATCCTCGAGTGAGTCGTGCAGGTTGTCGTCGGAGACGTGTCCGTCGTCAGGCGGTACCTCGATCTTGACTAAGTTGGCTGGGGACAACCATTCATTTGTTTATTTACTAGGTTTCACGAGGGATGATTTAATTTCATAGGTTAATATAACGAAAACCTAATTAAAAAAATTGTCTAAGGGAGTCATTGTGACCTCAGCTCTCTGCCAGTAAAATACCCGTTAAAATCGGTACAGCCATTTCAGAGATCAGCCGGAACAAACAGACAGTAGACAATTTCGAAAAATGTTTTTTTTTTATATGCTTTCTTAGCTGTGCCCCGCGGTTTCACCCGCGTAGATTCAGTTTCATCCTTATCGTTGCGGAACCCTAATATTTTTGATAAATACAAGTAGCCTAAGTTACTCCTTGAAACATCTTGAAAGTCCCGTTAAAATCCGTCCAGCCGTTTAAGAGATTACCCGGAACAAACAGACAGACAGACAGAGATACATTTTATAACTTGGTTTTTTAGTGTCAGTAGCGTGTATACTTTCAGATGCATTTAGTGAAAAGCTTTTAGAATTACAATAAGACACTTCAATTTTATTTATCTGCATAGATGTTTAATATTCTTGAAAAGACTATACACTAAGTTTCTTGCCAGGTTGTTCTCAGTAAAAGCAACCTTCCGAACCTGGTGGTAGCATGTATAATACTGTATAATTGTGTCATTCTGACAAATTTAAAGTAATTTGTTAAAAGTCTAATCAAATAAAGATATTTTTGAGTCTTTTCCAATTGAAATGGTGACTTACAGGTAAAGAACTTGGCCTCCAACTTCTTGAACTGCTCCTCGGTGTGCAGCACCTGTTTCTTGAAGTTGGCAGCATTGCGCAGCTGAGTGATGCACACCTCGCATATACCACCGTACTGGCCAGTGGACGACGAGCTTAACTGTTTGCAAAACAAATGAAAAGTTGTATGTTTTTGTGTCGGGTGGTACCAGTATAACTAACTAGCTGTGCCCCGCGTAGATTTAGTTTCATCCCTATTGTCGCGGAACCCTAATATTTAAAAAAAATAAAAGTAGCCTCAGTTACTCCTTGAATCATCAGCTACCTGCCAGTGAAAGTCCCCCCGTTAAAATCGGTCCAGCCGTTTCAGAGATTACCCGGAACAAACAGACAGACAGAGAAACATTTTGTAACTTGGTTTTTTTAGTGTCGGTAGCGTGTATACTTTCATATGCATTTAGTGAAAAGCTGTTATTTTGCAGTTACAAACAGACACTTCAATTTTATTTATCTGTATAGATGTATAGATAAACAACTAAAAACCTTAAAAAAATATATAATCTGATACCTAAAATATATTATTAAAGGGAGTCCCTGTAGGCAAGGTTCGGTAGATACTGGCAGCATTCCCCCTTTGAATAGCTAAACTAATTCTTTGTCAGAGATAGCTGCCAGCTCTTCGGTCTCCGGTGATGTCGACTAAGCTTTTTGTTATTTCATTAAATAGCCTATTAATGACTATTATCTTATTATTTTCATTAACATGTGTTATAAACATAATGTTACATATTTAGTTGCTTGATGAAAAATTTAATGGTTTTATGCTGGGATGAAAAGTTGCACGGTGTGTTATTTATTATCTGTGCTACTGTATAAAATTAATATGTTCTGCATAGTGCTACACCACTTATTAGTCTTTTGTATATTGTCTATTACCTTTTAATTCTGTCTATGATTATTATGTGCGTTATTCCTGATTGATTTAAATAAAGCGTTAGTACGTTACGGAATTTACACGAGTTTTATTACGGTGTAAGAACTTAAGTGACGAAATATAAACATGTATAATAGTTTAAATATGACATAATAGTATAATTATGATAACCTATGCCCTGCAGTTTCATCCCTTCATCCATAGGTGACCTGCGACAGGGTTTTTTTTTTTAAATGTCAGTACCATATATTAACATATTATGAACTAGCTGTGCCCTGCGGTTTCACCCGCGTAGATTTCATTTCATTCTTATGGTCGCGGAAACTTAATATCGATACAGATAAATAAAATTGAAGTGTCTGTTTGTAATTCCAAAATTAAAGCTTTTCACTAAATGCATATGAATGTATACACGCTACTGACACTAAAAAACCAAGTTTAAAAAATTTTTTCTGTTGTGTGTCTGTTTGTTCCGGGTAATCTCTGAAACGGCTGGATGGAATTTAACGGGACTTTCACTGGTAGGTAGTTGATGTTTCAAGGAGTAACTTAGGCTACTTTTATTTATCAAAAATATTGGGGTTCCGCGACAATAAGGATGAAACTAAATCTACGCAGGTGAAACCGCGGGGCACAGCTAGTTTTTAATAAATAAAAGGTAGCCTATGTCCTTTCTCAGCTTCTAAAGATTGTCTGTGCCAAATTTCATCAAAATCGGTTGAGAGGTTTAAGCGGGAAAACGTAACAGACAGACAGAGTTACTTTCTTATTTATAATATTAGTAGTGATTACAAGCACACTTCAATTTTATTTATCTGTATAGAGTATAGATATAGATATAGATAGCTTTTGTCATATTTTTGTTAGGAGTCGGGCGTCAAATCATATGTTAATAATAATTGCTGCAAGTGAATTCTAATAAGAAAGAATCAGATGAATGAAATTTTTTTTTATTACGTATATTTTTTTAACATTATCATTTAAATTCAATGAAAATTTTAGTGCGAGTATTTTTTTTCCTATGCATATTTTTTAATTTTTTTAATAAATAAATAAGGAAGATGGAAACACCGGTAAATAATTCGAAACTCTAAATTGCAATATTTTTTAAAGTATTTTATTACAGAAGTAGGGTAAGTATATTATTCTATAAGCTACCAAGTGGCAAATTAGCATTCTGCCCACTTTCTTACTGCATATAAATTCTATAACAATGTACAACCATAAGTTCTAAACCGGTACAAACTAATCACAAAAACAAGCTACCTCCACAACTTAGAGCAGCTTTCAATAGTTTTAAGTCTCGGTGTAATGTTTAGTGATAATTTCCAAAAGGTTTCAGTTAGAAATATGTTGAGAGAATCAAACTTTCAACTCACGAGTACATCGAAGCATTCCTTCAACATGTCGGCATAAACCTCCTCTTCACCCATCCATGAATAACTTCCTTTGACATCTTTAAATGCACCCTCCGAAGCACAACAACGACACATACCACCCACTACTGAGGTCTCCATAGTTTTACATACAATTCACGACATTTACATCTAATTAATATCGATAACTTCGATTTTAAAACACGGTCATTATTAGGCGACGCTATTTCATCGCGTATCCGCCATTTTCTTCAAGTTCTTCATTTCATTCATTCAAGCAGGTTCTGTTTTTTTTCTATGATTCGACCGAATGACGAATGAAATTAAGCTAAGCGGCATCATAGACAATATAATATATAGCCTAGTTTTCTGCGGGATTCGCTACGATGCGATGAGACCGATCCCGGGATTTCAGTGTGGGATAATGTGGGCACAGACCTTGTAGGCAGACCATACCGGTAACATGTATAATTCTGTATAATTGTGTCATTCTGAAGATGTGAATGTGCTTTGTTAAAAGTTTAATCGAAGAACGATATTTTTGAGTTTGAATACATTCTACCATACATAATGAAAAATTTTGCATTGTACGATGGTATTTTTTTCCTATGATTGAAGATCCAAAAATTATTTTCTGCCATAGACTAATTATGTTAGTCTAGTTTCTAATGCATTAAAAGTCTGTGAATATTCCAAGGTTCTGTCAGACTGACAGTCTTGTCAACAAAAAGTTGTCAATTTTCAATAATAAAAAAATTGCATTCCTGCCATTCCTGATTTTTGCTATTTTCTGAAGTAAACATTTTATTTAGTGTCTAAGTGCTTTTGTATAGTATGAGTTCGCTGTACCAGTGCCGTTGTTGCCTCGCTAGGCCTCCAGACAAAGATCTGAAGTCTCCATACACAATACTAGGCAAAACAGAAGTCTACGCGGATATGTTGAAGGAATGCTTTGAAATCAATGTAAATACTTAATTTATTTAATCCTAAGACTAGCTGGTGCCCGCGACTCCGTCAGAGCAGGGTTTGATTTATCTTTATATTTTGGATAATTCAGAATATCGTTATAAATTACAGCCTATGTGCTATTCTGATTGTAAGCTATATATTGTAAAATTTCATCAATATCCATTCAGTAGTTTTTACGTGAAAGAGTAACAACCATCCATCCATCCATACTTACAAACTTTCGCATTTATAATAATAGTAGTAGGATATTTTAAAATTTTTAATCCCATACATACAAAATGCTTTAATTCCCCGAATGGGTATTCAAATTGCACCTAATTACCCACATTTCACCAGTTATGTTTAAGTCATAATCAAAGTCAGAGTCAAAAATATCTTTATACGATTAGACTTTTTACAAAGTACTTTCAAATCGTCAGGATGACATTAATATACAGGATTATACATGCTACCGCCAGGTTCGGAAGGTTGCTTTTACTGAGAACAACCTGGCAAGAAACTCAGTAATTACTCTTTTCAAAAATATTATTATTCACTGAATATGATTAAGTGCCAATGTGACAGAGGGTGAGTCCATCGCCGTCTCAGCCACTATACATACATGTTTGAATTACTTCTCAGACATATGCAGGTTTCCTCACGATGTTTTCCTTCACCGTAAAGCACGTGGTGTGAAATCACTGTACGTAAATTTTTAGAAAAACTCATCGATACAGACCCTGCTGGGATTCGAACTTGTGTCGCTTGCGTAGCAGGCGATTGCTCTAATCCCGAGGCCATGGCTCTTGGCCAATACCCATTGAAATTTAGTTGGTGTAACCGAAATTTGGTAGGAGATCATTATTACTATCATAATGTAAGTAATCTGTCATTCTCTTTTCCAGCTGACACTGTCAACGACAGACAGCGGTATCTGTGAAGTATGTATCGCTCGGTTGCGTGATGCTAGCGAATTCAAACATCAAGTGACACAATGCCAGCAGGATCTTCTGGAGGTTATCAACAGCTTGGAGGTTAAAGGTAACATTATTTACTCCCTATGACTAGGTCATCATAGGTTTGAAACATGCCAAAAATTCTGAACATCCATTCAGGGCCGGAGAATGCACTTGGCTAGTTTGTTTTATTCCAAATTTTTATTCATATACTAGCTGACCCGACAGACGTTGTCCTGTCTTAATTATGAGAATGCAGCACATATTCTGTCAATTCTATGTCAAACGTCATAAGGTTACATCAAACAGTTTTTATTGTCCAAAGCGCTAAGGTTAGATTTAAGAAGAAAGAAATAATTTTATATGGTAGTATTCATACAATTTTAAATTTTCCACGCAATTTTATTAGTTTGTTCTTTCATAAGAACTATCTCCTGGCAATAAGGAACACATTTTTTTTTTTTTTATCGAAATTGCTCCAGCCGTTCTCCTGTTCTCCCGTGACCAAGGGAAATGGGGATTCATTTTTATATATATAGATTTATTGCAAGTTAGTTTCTTGCCGGTTGTTCTCAGAAGGCTAGTTTCCGAACCGGTGGTAAATTCTCGAGTTTCATAAGTGCCTTACCAGGGCCTAAACTGAATAAATATTTTTCAGTTTCATATTCTTCATATTCAAGTTTCAATTATTGATGGCAAGTGTATGTTTGTAGATGAGATGGTGCCCATCGTCAAAGAAGAGCTATCGGAAGACGAGGATCACGCCTACGATATCATTGGAGAAGGTATGCTCAAAAGAATTTCAACTGGGGGCAACTGCACTTGTTCACCCGCGCAGACTTTAGTGTGTTATATGACGATTTTTTTCAGGTTTCAAGAGAATGGTATAAAGTATCCCATGTCCTTCTCCTGGTTCTAAGCTACCTACCCACCAATTTTCAGCCAAATCGGTTCAGCCGTTCTTGAGTTATAAGTAGTGTAACTAACACGACTTTCTTTTATATATATAGATTACTGCCTCGTTGGTTTAATGGTTAGTATGTTCGCCTGCTGATCACAAGGTCCCGGATCGGGTCAAAAATAGATATTGGGTTTTTCTATCAAGAAATTCACAATATTCACAATGCCTGGAATTTGGAAGTTGGGTGTGTTTCCACCCCCGTGGGTCGGAGCACGTATCACCGTTGGTCCTACGCGTGATCTCTCTCCGGTCATGTCCCATCCCACTATGAGAGTGAGGCAATAAAGAGTGCACCTGTGTTTGCACACACTTGTGCACTATAATATCTCCTGCGCAGTCAGCTAATCCTCATTGAGATTAGCCATTGTGAACGAAATTCGGTAGGAGATCATTATATATTCAATCATATATTAGTGTTACTTTATTACTACTCATTAAATACTACCAATACTGACTGCGCATTCAATATAACATGGGATAAGGGCAGGAGGATGATGATGATATGGCTAGAATGGGAGTGAATACAGATATGACGGCTGATAGAGAGGAATGGAAGAGAAGAACACATTGCGACCACAAATAACATGGGATAAGGGCAGGAGGATGATGATGATATGGCTAGAATGGGAGAGAATACAGATATGACGGCTGATAGAGAGACAAGGAAGAGAAGAACACATTGCGACCACAAATGGGATAAGGACAGGAGGATGATGATACAATATTTACTTCCAGAGTTGAAACAGGAGTTGTCAGAGCTGGATGAGCTGGTTGACGAGGATGACAGGAAACTGGCAGACCTCCTCAGCTTCACCATCAAGAAGAAAGCAGAGAAGAAGAAGAAACGTGGCATGCTTGCTGATGATGCAGGTCAGTATTCCTGTATGCACCAACTAAATAAAAATAAATTAATAAAAAATTAAATTAAACAACATTTACATTAGCTGGAAAAAAAATTATAGCACGAAAGAAAACTTGATTTTTTTTATTTAAATTTTAAAGAAGTATTTTTTTTCAAAAAATACCTGCCATAGCTTCATTGGTCTTCTTTAGTGGTCGCAAGATGTTATTTACGAAATTTATTTTTATTATATTTATTAATTTTATTTATTAATAATTCACGAAAATAATAGACAAATTTTTTTCATACTTATTACAAAACTAGCTGTGCCCCGCGGTTTCACCCGCGTAGATTTAGTTTCTTCCTTATTGTTCCGGAACCCTAATCTTTTTAATAAATAAAAGTAGCCTAAGTTACTCCTTGAACCATCAGCTACCTGCCAGTGAAAATCTCGTTAAAATCGGTCCAGCCGTTATAGAGATTACCCGGAACAAACAGACAGACAGAGTAAATTTTTTAAAAACTTGGTTTTTTAGTGTTAGTGTGTATACTTTCATATGCATTTAGTGAAAAGCTGTAATTTTGGAATTACAAACAGACACTTCAATTTTATTTATCTGTATAGATAAATAAATATCGTGAATATTCATTCAAGCATAAATATTATTTACAGATAATACAAGTCCACTGAAAATCTCCCTCCGCACACTAACACAGATGTCTCAAATGAAGAGAATTCTCAAACCTGTCAAACTGACAAGCAAAGGAACCAAACATAACGACGACAACGCTAAACACAGAACGAACGTGACTAATATTATCAAGTATTCAAACTGCACGCCGTTCTCTAACAAAACCCTATCCGGCATCCTCTGCGCTTACTGCAAGGAGACTTACCAAGATATACAAGAACTTAAAACACATATACAATCTAAACATGAAGACGAAGAGTTAATTAACAAGAAAAATGACAAAAATAACCTCTCTATTAAGATGGATATAACTAATCTACAGTGCAAAGTGTGCAAGGAAAATGTGTCTAACATATCAGCTTTAAAAAAACATTTAACCAAACAACACGATGTTAAATTATATCCGGATTGCCACGATTATATCCTAGAGTTCAAGTTGACAGCTTCACAGATACTAAACTGCGCTCTCTGCCACTCAACTTACGAGACGTTCAAGATGCTATTACAACACATGAACGGGCATTACAGAAATTATATATGTGATAATTGTGATCTCGGCTTCATAAATAAACATAGGTTGAGGAATCATCAACGGACACATGATGTTGGTTCGTTCAAGTGTACGTTCTGTGAAAAGGTTTTCTCTACTCGAGTGCGGTTGATGTCACATGAGAAATATATACATAAATCAACGGCTAGGTACACAACGAATTGTCCACAATGTGATCAATCGTTCAACAGTTATTACCAACGGAACAGGCATATGAACAAGGTGCACAACACGGCTGCAGCAACGTATAGATGCAACATATGTGACAAATCGTTCATATTAAAGTCTAAATTAACATCTCATATCAAAAAAGTACATTTGATGGAACGCAATCACACATGTCCGGAGTGCGGACAAGGATTCTTCATCAAACAGTCTTTGGACGAACATATGATAAAACACAATGGTGAAAGAGTCTTTAAATGTACCGTATGTCTAAAGGCATATGCTCGGAAGAAAACGCTCAGGGAACATATGCGGATACATAATAATGATAGGAGATTCAAATGTGGTGTTTGTTCGTTGGCATTCGTACAAAAATGTAGTTTGAAAAGTCATATGCTGTCTAATCACGGTATTGCATTGTCTGAGTATGAAAATCCTAAGGTTTGTGCGTAATTCTGAAGGCTTATATACACAGGCCTGTAGGTCTAAAAAGGCCACTTTGGGAGAATCATAATGTGATCCGAATATGATTCATCACCGACATGACAAAATGGTCACTTAAGTACAACTCATATTTATAACTAGCTGTGCCCCGCGGTTTCACCCGCGTAGATTTAGTTTCATGCTTCATTTCGCGGAACACTAATATTTTTTATAAATAAAAGTAGCCTAAGTTACTCCTTGAAACACCAGCTACCTGCCTGTGAAAGTCCCGTTAAAATCGGTCCAGCCGTTTCGGAGATTACTCGGAACAAACAGACAGAGAGACAGAGAAAAAATTTAAAACTTGGTTTTTTAGTGTCAGTAGTGTGTATACTTTCATATGCATTTAGTGAAAAGCTGTTATTTTGGAATTACAAACAGACACTTCAATTTTATTTATCTGTATAGATGTATAGATTCACGGATGATTACAATAATTGTAGATGTTATTCCCTATGTAACTTTTTATGGTTCTGCTATTTGTCACAAAAGCAATTCATATTTTGTGGACCATTTTAGGAATCTTCATAGGAAAGTGTCAAACAGGTGAATTGTGAAATATGAATTATTCCTGAATCATATTCGGATGACAGTATGATTCTCCCAAAGTAGCCGTTTTAAACCTACTGTATTCCCCGAAGGGTGGGCAGAGATGTACTTATAGTACACCCCCCCATTACAGCCAGCACCTGTTCACAAGTATGACACGAATGCCAGCCATTAAATTGGTAATTAGTAAAGCGAATAAGAGCCGTGGTGGCCTCCGGGTTAGAGTAGTCGTCTGCTACACAAGCGACGCAAGTTCGAATCCCAGCGGGGCCTGTACTAATGAGTTTTTCTAAAAACTTATGTGCAGTGATTTCACACCACGTGCTTTACGGTGAAGGAAAACATCGTGAGGAAACCTGTATATGTCTGAGAAGTCATTCAAAGACGTATGTATAGTGCCTGAGACGGCGTTCTTCTCAGTAAAAGCAACCTTCCGAACCTGGCGGTAGCATGTATAATCCTGTGTAATTGTGTCATTCTGACGATTTGAAAGTACTTTGTATAAAGTCTAATCGAATAAAGATATTTTTGATTTGATTTGATTTGATGGACTCACCCTCTGTCGCGTTGGCACTTAATCATATTCGGTGAAATGTAGGTGTTGAAAATTACAACACTGCCTACCCCTTCGGGGAATACAGGCGTGAGCATATGTATGTATGTATGTAGAATAAGCAAGGTTGTTTACCGTTTTTAGCAATAAAAATGTAAGTTATGATGAAATTTAATAATTATGTATAGTAAGGTCACATATCATGATTTTTGAATCACAGAAAACCTTGGTTTCATGTTCCAAGCTCAAACTTTGAACGCTAAATATTTTATTGTTTTTTTTTCTTTTGTCATTTATAGACAACTCATCATATCATCATCTCCCTGGCCTTATCTCATACATTGTTGGGGTCGGCACTTGATTCAACCCGATGTGGCTCCATGTTAGTCGCAATCAACTTATTAACTCCTTGTCCGTTATGTGCGCCTGGTACTTCGTGTACCATATCATCATCTCCCTGGCCTTATCCCATACATTGTTGGGGTCGGCACTTGATTCAACCCGATGTGGCTTCATGTTAGTCGCAATCAACTTATTAACTCCTTGTCCGTTATGTGCGCCTGGTACTTCGTGTACCATATCATCATCTCCCTGGCCTTATCCCATACATTGTTGGGGTCGGCACTTGATTCAACCCGATGTGGCTCCATGTTAGTCGCAATCAACTTATTAACTCCTTGTCCGTTATGTGCGCCTGGTACTTCGTGTACCATATCATCATCTCCCTGGCCTTATCCCATACATTGTTGGGGTCGGCACTTGATTCAACCCGATGTGGCTCCATGTTAGTCGCAATCAACTTATTAACTCCTTGTCCGTTATGTGCGCCTGGTACTTCGTGTACCATATCATCATCTCCCTGGCCTTATCCCATACATTGTTGGGGTCGGCACTTGATTCAACCCGATGTGGCTCCATGTTAGTCGCAATCAACTTATTAACTCCTTGTCCGTTATGTGCGCCTGGTACTTCGTGTACCATATCATCATCTCCCTGGCCTTATCCCATACATTGTTGGGGTCGGCACTTGATTCAACCCGATGTGGCTCCATGTTAGTCGCAATCAACTTATTAACTCCTTGTCCGTTATGTGCGCCTGGTACTTCGTGTACCATATCATCATCTCCCTGGCCTTATCCCATACATTGTTGTGGTCGGCACTTGATTCAACCCGATGTGGCTGATCACCTGATTTTTATACGAAGCGACTGTCATCTGAAAGTTCTTGAGAATACATATATTGAACTTGTCTATAGTCAAATAAACTGTGCCACAAGAGAATTATTGGTTTTTATATAATTATTATTTGATAATAATTTCTTCAAAAGATCTCGAATTTGTTGTGAATAAAAATGGATTATTGTATTTTAAATTGCAAATAAGTTGTTCCTAAGATATATTTTATTTAAATTCCTTAATGGAAGTTATTATATAGTCATTCATTTAATGAATTACAGTTAAGTTATACAATTACATTTGTTACTGATTATTTAATAGAATATGTAAGAAAATAAAGTAATTATACACATATAATTGTATTTATTGTTTTACTAGCTGTGTCCCGTGGTTTTACCCGCGTAGATTTAGTTTCATGCTGTTTTATTCTTAGTAAAATTAGCCTAAGTCACTCCTTGAAACATCAGCTATCTGCCAGTGAAAGTCCCGTTAAAATCCATCCAGGGGTTTAGGCGTGATGCCGTGACCAAGGGAAATGGGGATTCATTTTTATATATAAAGATAAGAAGCCTAGCTGTGCTCCGCGGTTTCACCCGCGTAGATTTAGTTTCATGCTGTTTTTTTTAAATAAAATTAGCCTAAAACACTCCTTTAAACTTCAGCTATCTGCCAGTGAAAGTCCCGGTAGAATCGGTCCAGCCGTTTAGGCGTGATGCCGTGCCCAAGGGAAATGGGGATTCATTTTTATATATAAGATTTCAACAATGAGCTGCATATTTTGAAGAGGTCGTATTTTTCTGACCATTTTAATAATTATACAAGCTATGCCCCGCTGTTTCACCCGTGTAGATTAAGTTTCATGCTTTTGCTCGCGGAACCCTAATTTTTTTATTAAATAAAAGTTACTCCTTGAAATATCAGCTATTTGTCAGTGAAAGTCCCGTTGGAATCGGTCCAGCTGTTTTGGAGATTAAACGGATCGAACAGACAGACAGAGACAAATTCTTATATACTTTCATATGCATTTAGTAAAAAGCTTTTGGAATTACAAACAGACACTTCAATTTTATTTATCTGTATAGATTACGACAATATGGCCTATGTTATTCGCTGAAGATGCAGCTTTCTAAACAGTGAAAGAATTTTTAAATTGGTCGATCAGTTTTTTTGTAAAATATTATTTCCTACTCAATATTATAAATGCGAAAGTAACTCTGTCTGTCTGTTACGCTTTTCTGCTTAAACCTCTCAACCGATTTTGATGAAATTTGGCACAGACAATCTTTAGACCCTGAGAAAGGACATAGGCTACCTTTTATTTATTAAAAATATTAGGTATCCGCGACTATAAGGATGAAACTAAATCTACGCGGGTGAAACCGCGGGGCACAGCTAGTATTAAATAAATATTACCCGACGACGGGGAAGCAAATAAGAGGGTTATGATTTTTCAATGGAAAATCGCGACTTTTTTAAGGTTTAAATAAAGAAAGATTATATTAGGTATCCGCGACTATAAGGATGAAACTAAATCTACGCGGGTGAAACCGCGGGGCACAGCTAGTATTAAATAAATATTACCCGACGACGGGGAAGCAAATAAGAGGGTTATGATTTTTCAATGGAAAATCGCGACTTTTTTAAGGTTTAAATAAAGAAAGATTATATTTTAAATAATTTATTGATTATATACAAGTATTTATATTTACATATAATAATTACACAATTTTCTACGTATTGCTGCATTTATTAATATTACGTAGTCGTGGCCGAATGATTATCGTATGCAAGTTTTAAAACTTAAGTGCAAATTATCATCTCCCTGGCCTTATCCCATACACTGTTGGGGTCGGCACTTGATTCAACCCGATGTGGCTCCATGTTAGTAGCAATCAACTTATTAACTCCTTGTCCGTTATGTGCGCCTGGTACTTCGTGTACCATATCATCATCTCCCTGGCCTTATCCCATACATTGTTGGGGTCGGCACTTGATTCAACCCGATGTGGCTCCATGTTAGTAGCAATCAACTTATTAACTCCTTGTCCGTTATGTGCGCCTGGTACTTCGTGTACCATATCATCATCTCCCTGGCCTTATCCCATACATTGTTGGGGTCGGCACTTGATTCAACCCGATGTGGCTCCATGTTAGTCGCAATCAACTTATTAACTCCTTGTCCGTTATGTGCGCCTGGTACTTCGTGTACCATATCATCATCTCCCTGGCCTTATCCCATACATTGTTGGGGTCGGCACTTGATTCAACCCGATGTGGCTCCATGTTAGTCGCAATCAACTTATTAACTCCTTGTCCGTTATGTGCGCCTGGTACTTCGTGTACCATATCATCATCTCCCTGGCCTTATCCCATACATTGTTGGGGTCGGCACTTGATTCAACCCGATGTGGCTGATCACCTGATTTTTATACGAAGCGACTGCCATCTGACCTTCGTAACCCCTTTCACGAGGAAAATCGGTAAGTTGATTGCAAATTCAGACACAATATAACATTAATAGGATACATAACCTCAATTCTTTCTAGAAGTCCCCGAAGGGGTAGGCAGCGGAGTTACAAACAAGACATATTTTATATATTTTTATAATAATATATATTTTTCATTGAACATGATTAAGTGCTAATTTAACTTGATCACCATCTCAGGCACTATACCGACATATATGTCTTTCAATTACTTCTCAGACATATGCACTTCACTTAAGTTTTTATCAAAACTCATTGAGCGCTTTCCCAATATCACGATATCGTCCGCCGATACTTGACTACAACGACACAGTGTGAAAGCGTTCAGTAGTAATTGTATCAAACTACTAGTCCCACGATATCGTCCGCCGATACTTGACTACAACGACACAGTGTGAAAGCGTTCAGTAGTAATTGTATCAAACTACTAGTCCCACGATATCGTCCGCCGATACTTGACTACAACGACACAGTGTGAAAGCGTTCAGTAGTAATTGTATCAAACTACTAGTCCCACGATATCGTCCGCCGATACTTGACTACAACGACACAGTGTGAAAGCGTTCAGTAGTAATTGTATCAAACTACTAGTCCCACGATATCGTCCGCCGATACTTGACTACAACGACACAGTGTGAAAGCGTTCAGTAGAAATTGTATCAAACTACTAGTCCCACGATATCGTCCGCCGATACTTGACTACAACGACACAGTGTGAAAGCGTTCAGTAGTAATTGTATCAAACTACTAGTCCCACGATATCGTGTCGTTACCGTTATCGTCCAATATGAAACCGCCCACACACTTATCTAGAAGCTTTTGGATTTGAACTTGCATCAGCTCAACCACTCAGCCACTACCTGTATTGCTATATCTAAATATTTTTTTCTACGTACTTTCATGCATCTATTCCCCGAAGGCATAGGCAGATGTGTACTTATAGTACCACATTTCACCAGTTATCTATACGTCCCATGTAATGGGTGTCTGGCTGAGTTTCTTGCTGGTTCTTCTCAGAAGGCTAGTTTCCGAACCGGTGGTAAATTCTCGACTTCCATAAGTGCCTTACCAGGGCCTAAACTGAATAAATAATTTTCATTTTCAATAGGATGCATTCAACCGGCAAATCATTTGCAATCAACCGGCCACTAATCCAGACTTCAGTCTACTACTGGGAAATTACAGATGGATAAACCCAATAACGCTTTACCCGACCCGGGGATCGAACACAGGGGCCTTACCATGAGCTCTTATTGCCATGATAGTTTCACTCATTTATGAGACAGATGTATGTGACGTGTATACATCTGTCACTGTCGCACAACTGAATTAACATTGCAATAAGAGCTCATGGTTGGGCCCCAGGTCCTCGAGTTCCTATGTAGACACAATATCACTAGCCGCCATACTGATTCCGTGGTTGGACAAAAGATGATTTTTCAAACTACATTTCTGTACAAACGTCATAGCACAAACATCACATTTAAACCTCCTATCATTATTATGTATCCGCATATGTTCTCTTAAAGTATACTTCCTTGCATACGACTTATGACAAACCTCACATACATAGATTTTCTCCCCGCTATGCTTAATCATATGGGCTTTCAAGGCTTTTTTGCTGAAGAATCTATACCCACATTCCGTACACTGGCAGTTCCGTTCCATTAGATGATTCTGTTTTATATGATACATCAATAATGATTTGAGAACATATGATTTATTGCACACATTACATTTATACTGAGCTTCTGAGTTGTGTACTTTGATTAAGTGTTGGTTCCGTTGATAGTAACTGCGGAACGGTTCATTACAGTACGGACAATTAGATATATTCCTAGCACCCAAGTGCTTCATTTTCTCATGATAATGTTTCTTAGTTTTACTTGAGAATACTTTATCGCAATGATCACATTTGAAATTGCCTTCTTGATGTGTTGTTCTATGAGCGTTCAAAGACCGTTTGGTAGCAAACGACGAATCACACTTATTGCAACTATAATTGCTGTAATGTTTATTCATGTGTTGTTTGAGCATCTTAAACGTCTCATACGTCGACGAACACATCGCACAGTCGTACACGTCGCCTTTTTTCAATTTGAATTGTAATATATGGTCCATAATGTCTGTGTGGATCATTTTCTTATGGGTTTTAACTAGGTGTTCCTTTAGATCACCTAGACTTGACATTGGTTGGTCACAGAGCGTGCACGATAGATCAACTGTGTCCAACTTCACTACATATTCTGTCATGTCGAAGTTCGATTTGAAACTTAATCTGAAAATATAAAAAGAATAATTTTGAAAAATATTTTAGAAGAACACACATTATTGCTAAGTAGACGCAGTTTTCTATGTACAATTTTAGCGGACGTCACGCGGTTTCACCCGCGTAGTTCCCGTTCCCGTGGGAGTGCGGGGATAAAATATAGCCTATGTTACTCGGGGTGAATGTAGCTTTAGAATGGTGAAATAATTTTTGAAATCGGCTCTGTAGTTTTTGAGTTTATTCATTACAAATATACACACAAAAATACAAATCTATCCTCTTTATAATAATAGTTTAACGTAATGTAATATAGTGTAAATGTTACTTCTAAGTATGTTCTGAATTTATACTTAAGTCTTACTGAATGGACATTGCATTATATGACAACACTAGCTGTGCCCCGCGGTTTCATCCGCGTAGATTTTAATTTCATGATTGCCCGCGGTTCACAAAGGTTTAAAAAAATTAAGTAGCCTAAGTTACTCCTTGTAACAATAGCTATCCGTCAGTGTAAGTCCCGTTAAAATCCGTTTAGCCGTTTAAATAAATAAATGCTTTCACAAAAAATTGTTATAATCTATTATATAAAAATGAATCCCCATTTCCATTGGTCACGACATCACGCGTAAGCGACTAGACCGATTTTATCGGGACTTTCACTGGCAGATAGCTGATATGTCATGGAAAGTTTTAGGCAAATTTTATTAAAAAAACAGCATGAAACTAAATCTACACGGGTGAAACCGCAGGGCACAGCTAGTTTCCTATGAAAAGCAAGCGAAATTAGCAACTAACCTCTCTTTATTATGGTCCATTTCCGTATGCAGCCTCAAATCAACTGGATCAGGGTAGGACGCCTCGCAGTACCCGCACATATATCCTAGTAAGCTTTTATTCTTGAATGGTGTTGCGTTTGAATATTTCAGTATAGTTTCCAAGTTCTCCTTGTGTTTAGACTTATCATGGCTGTTCTTGGTCCATAGAAGCAGTTTCTTTTTTAATTCCGGTTCTTTTATCGTGATTGTGTGGGATTCTTTCTTTTGTAAGACTATTTCTGGTGTGTCGCGTGAATCTATATAATTAAATACAAATTCATGTGTCTGTTTGCTCTGTTAAATTAACAGCTTTTCACTAAGTGACAGACGGTGAGTCCATCGCCATCTCAGGTACGACAAGAGTAAGACATATGCAGGTTTCCTCACGATGTTTCTCTTCACCGTAAAGCACGTGGTGTGAAATCACTGCACATAAGTTTTTTTTTAGAAAAAATCATGGTATAGGCCCCGCTGGGATTCGAACTTGCGTTGCTTGCGTAGTAGGCGTCTACTCAAACCCCAAGGCCCAACGGCTCTTCACACACAAAATATACTACTGCGTGACCGTGTGACGGCATATATAGTAATCAACTTACTTATTGACGTAGCCAGTCTTGATACAAGTGTTTTGATCTTATTGGATCTCCAAGTTTCACCGTCTTTTGTCTTTTTAGATCCACTTTTAGTTTTCCTTTTAGTTGGTTTCCTCTTCGTTGGATCCCTAGTCTCTCGTTTAACCTTCCTTACACTGTCTTCTCTTGCTGAAATAGATATTGGTGATCATAGAATCAGGTGGTACTTTGCGGTTGTATGAATCGTACATGAGTATATTTTAGTTCCACTGTTTGTAAGTAGATGGCGTTAGTAGTTAAATAGATCGCGCTATTGAAAGTTGTATCGCGTTACATAAATATGTCTATCATTCTTTTGTTTCTCTTATTCTTTGACATTATAACTAACATATGGTATAATTTAAATACCATATAATAGGGGGCGAGTCTATCTATCGTTACTTTTACCACAAGTAAGAGATTTTTACTTTGTCCTGGGTGTGATTCCCGGGTGGGGTCAAAAATAGATATTGGGGTTTCTGTCAAGAAATTCACAATAAAATACCCGGAGTTTGGAAGTTGGCAGTGTTTACACCCCAGTGCCTCGGAAAGCACGTTAAGCCGTTGGTCCTACGCCTGATCTCTCTCCGGTCGTGTTGGATTGCCTCCCATCGGACTATGAGAGTGAGGGAATAAAGAGTGCACCTGTGTTTGCACACACTTGTGCACTATAATATCTCCTGCGTACATGGCTAATCCTCGTTGAGATTAGCTGCTGTAACCGTAATTCGGTAGATCATTATTTTATTAATGTCCCAGTAGCAGCCCGGAGTCTGGATTAGTGCCTGATTAATGGCAAGCTCATTACATGGGACTTCTTAACTGGTGAAATGTGAGTACTCTTCCCGGGAATACTCACCGCAACTAGATAAGAAGTAGTCATCAGAGTCATCGCCACTGTCTGGTTTTGGTTCCAACTTGACTTCTAGTAAGGGTTTCTCATCTGTAACATATTTATGAAATAGGATAAAGACCATTGTAGCTGTGAGCTAGGCAAAATCTATCTATAGAGTGCCTAGTGCGAGTTTTCTTAAAATCGCCGTCACAAGTGTCGTCGACGTAAACGCAGATTTGTATGTACTCACTATAGTGTCATGTTTAGGCCGACGGAGGCGCTGTTCTGATCCTATACAAATCTGCGATTACATCGACGCGGTGACTTGTGACGGCGGCAGTGAAAACTCGCACTAGGCCCTCAGATAAACAATACATACGCCGCAGAGGTGTTGTAATAACAACACAGTCCAATGCCTTCTCAGCCACTATACATATGAGTTTGAATTACTTCTCAGACATATGCAGGTTTCCTCACAATGTTTTCCTCCACCATAAAGCATGTGTGAAATCACTGCACATTAGTATTTTAGAATCACTCACAGGTGTAGGCCCCATTGGGATTCGACCTTGCATCGCTTGCATAACAGGTGACTGCTCAAACCCATGGCCACCATAATTTTTTTACAATAATAAAATTAAACAAAGAAATTACCTTTCACAGTAGTATCACTGATTCTCTTCATCAACTCTTCTTCAGAGGTAAGAACCTGTTGTTTAAAGCTTAGGGAACTCCGGAGGGCTTTGATGCAGGTATCGCAGATCCCGTGTGACTCCACGGGAGCGAATGAAAGCTGTAATTTTTTTTTACAACTTAACTATACAGATAAATAAAATTGAAGTGTCTGTTTGTAATTCCAAAATTACAGCTTTTCACTAAATGCATATGAAAGTATACACGCTACTGACACTGAAAAACCAAGTTTTAAATTTTTTCTCTGTCTGTCTGTTTGTTCCGGGTAATCTCTGAAACGGCTGGACGGATTTTAACGGGACTTTCACTGGCAGGTAGCTGATGTTTCAAGGAGTAACTTAGGCTACTTTTATTTATTAAAAATATTAGGGTTCCGCGACATGAAGCATGAAACTAAATCTACGCGGGTGAAACCGCAAGGCACAGCTAGTTGGTAAATAAAAATTATGAGACATTTTTTTTTTTTTTCTATATTTATGTAACTGATGAATGATTGGGTTAAATAAATAAATACAAATTAATAAATATTTAAAATAAATAAGTGAATATATATTCAACACATGAACTGTAGATACAAATAGCTTAATTGGCAGTGTAATGCGAAAGGCGATAAACGAAGTAAATTTAAACTCAGTGTTTTTTCATGAATGATAACCCTATCCCTATATCCCAATGCATTAAAACCAATTAGACTCTGTACTCTGATACTCTTCATATCTACAATGATAGCAGTGATTTAATAAACATATAAACTCACAGTTAAATTGAAGCATTCTTGTATCATTTCACAATAAATTTCAGTCTTGTCCATCCAAACATAAGCTTCATTTAACTTTTTGTGAATGCCCTGTGAAAGGCAACAGCGACAAACGCTTAGCATATCCATTAAAACATATCATGTATCACTTTTTGTGGATAAAATACCTAAGTAATTATTTATTATTTTATTTTAATATTTTAAACTGTGAAGACGAAGAATTTGAAGAGCCTTGCAAAATAAATTGTTGTTCTTTTGACAGGATGCTTTTTTAATTTCATTTATTAAAGTTGGCTACGAACACCACATCATACGGCCTAGTCTATGGTAATATTCATCTAGTGGGTTTTTTTTATCTGTGCCTCTAGTCTGAACATATTTAGACTAAATTAAACAACTAGGAGAAAACTTTTATGACAGAACATTTTTGATTTGAGCTAAAAATGAAACGTACATTTTTTTTTACTACTTACTTTATTATCGAAACTAGATTAATAAAAATCTAAATCCCGGTATAATCCCGGTGATACCTGCCGCTCTACATCGCTCTACAAGCTGAAATATAAAAAAAAACTAAATAATATCATTCAACCGTTCAATCAATCAATCAAACAAGATGGCGGAATTAGTTGAACTCTTGTACTGTTAGAAAACCAAAATTATTTGATTAAACTGTTGTATTATAGTGGCTATGTGAATTTTTTTATTATAATGGAGTTCGATGCGCTCGTGGTGAAGGAGAGCCCCGGCCTGTGCCGGTGTTGTCTCTCAGAAGGCTGCTATAAAGATCTAGGGTTTGAATATAATTGGATGAATGAGACTGAAGTCTACGCCGATATGTTGTTTGAATGTTTCGATATAAGTGTGAGTATTTTACCCATATTTATATTTAGACCCAAACCTATACAAATAAATAAAATTGAAGTGTCTGTTTGTAATTCCAAATTAACAGCTTTTCACTAAATGCACATGAAAGTACTCGCATAGAAATAACAATTTCATGTGATCCTCTGTTTGTTCCGGCTAATCTCCGAAATGGCTGGAGCGATTTTAACGGGACTTTCAGTGGCAGCTAATTAATGTTATCTTATATCTTTAAACGAGCAATTCTTGTGTATTTTCTATATCTATACGTATACATGTATATATATAGAATCTGGATCTCGGAAACTGCTCCAACAATTTTCATGGAATTTTTTGTGTAGGGGTTTCGGGGGCAAAAAATTGATAGCTAGGTAGGTTTAATTTTTTCAATGAAAAATTGCTTAAATATCATTACGTATACATAATACGAAGGTAAATTTTGCTGACATCCGTTAAGTGATTATGATAGCTAAGACGGCCTATCGGGTGATAACGAAATTAGACTATACCCCGGTTCGAGTCCTAATGACACCGGTCTTAATTTCGGTTTTTTTTTTCATCTTGCTTTTTTTAAAAAAACCATTAGGGTCATCTAAGTTAATCCGGGATTCGACCTTGTGTTGCTAGCGTAGCAGGTAGCTCCTCAGTCACATTAACCTAACGAATATTTATTTATTTGTTTGTTAATAGATAACTCAGCACAATGAAGGTCCCAACGGCCCGAACCGTCTCATCTGTGAAGTGTGCATCACTCGTCTCCGAGACGCTTGCAATTTCAAGAAGCAGGTGTTGGAGTCTGAGAAGAAATTTATTGACATGATTGGCCGCAAGGAGTTTAAACCACAGAGTATGTACAATAAGACTTTTTTAAAATGAGTACTTTTGTGTCGATTTGTCAGTAAATAAAAAAGAAAATATGCCCCCAATGGGTAGGCAGAGGTGTTGTAACAAAGCGTCCTCCCAGAGAGTAAGCCAGGTGTAGCCTGGGAAGGAGAGGCCTGACGGCCAATCGTTAGGGGGGCAATGCAAGCTTGCAACTGCAATCACTTGCCCCCCTGTAAAAGCGACAAGGAGGAACACCTGTGGGTTTTAGCCGGTATGAGTTCCGCATAACACTTCCATGATTACCCACAGTAAAAAAAAAAACAGGTGTAACAACAACACTCACATTTCACTTGAATATGATTATTATATGATTAAGTGTCAATGTGACAGAGGGTGAGTCTATCACCATCTCAAGCACTATACATACGTCTTTGAATTACTTCTCAGACATATGCAGGTTTCCTCACGATGTTTTCCTTCACCGTTAAGCATGTGGTGTGAAATCACTGTACATAATAAGTTTTTAGAAAAATTTTGATACAGGCCCTACTGGGATTCGAACTTGCATCGCTTGCGTAGCAGGCGACTCAAACCCCAGGCCACCGCAGCTCTATATTGCACAATAGTAATACCTTCATTTTCTGATTTCATAACTTTTTCAATGCAAAATAAGGTATTGTTTTTATATTTTTTTGTAACCAGCAGTTTCACCCGCGTAGAGGTAATTTCGTGGACACTTATGTTTTTTTAAATTAAAAGTAGCCTTAGTTACTCCTTATACTATTAGCTACCTGCCAGTAAAAGTCCCGTTAAAATTGGTCCAGCCGTTTCAGAGATTACCCGGAACAAACAGACAGACCGACAGACGAAATTTTTATAACTTGGTTTTTTTGTGTCAGTAGCGTGTATACTTTCATATGCATTTAGTGAAAAGCTGTTATTTTGGAATTACAAACAGACACTACAATTTTATTTATCTGTATAGATTAGTTAGGTTTACTACCACTCCTGAGTTGGGTGTCATTTGCAAACAAAGTACAGGTGCAATTGCACCCACTATCTTCACTCATCAGTCATCACTAGTGTCGGCAACTGTATGTATGTAAATTTGTTCCCAGTGATGATCTACCAAGCGCAGATAAAGAATGAGGAAGCAGTCGGGGACACTCATGATGATGCAGAGGCTGAATACCTGGATGATGACACCTTTGGTGATGGTGAGTATTGTGAATAATTTAATCACTAGCGGACGTCACGTGGTTTCACCCGCGTAGTTCCCGTTCCCGTTGGAGTACTGGGATAAAATATAGCCTATGTTACTCGCTGATAATGTAGCTATCCATTGCTGAAAGAATTTTCAAAATCTGTCAAGTTTTTGGAGCCCAATCAATGCAAACAAACAAATCTTTCACTACATTCATAAGGTTGCTTTTATTGAGAAGAACCTGGCAAGAAACTCTGTAATCTGAAAATCAGCTCCGCTAGATTGAACTGGACCCCAGTTAGGTCTGCGGGTATAGTTGAGTTGTGGCCCTTTGGTGACGATGTACGGCAACACCCGATGTACTGGTGCGAACCACTTTGCACCATAATGATACTAGTTTGTAGCAGCGTTTCTCCACTCGCTCATAGATGGCGCTACTCGCTAACAAATGCCAAGTTTGAGTACAAATACACGAGAACCTAAATCGCGCCATAAGAGTTTTCAAGCGCATTGCAGTATATATACAAGTGTCCAACTAGAACAGTTAGAGCCGGTGTTCCCCAGACATGACACCCGCCTCAATGGAAGATCTTCCCTTTGCTGGGGATGAGCATGATCACTTGCTCTCCCCACAAGTTTTTAACTATTTAGTTTTTGTGTATTCTTTTTTGTATATTCTATATTTTTTTCTTTGTTATCTGAATTGTTGCTGTTTATTTGTTATCAATAAATGTTTTTATTATTACTATTATAATAACTGTATTCAAAAATATTATACATTTTAAAAAATCCATACATCTATCTATATCTATACAGTTAAATAAAATTGATGTTAACTTTTCACTAAATGCATATGAATTTTTTAGGCTAGACCGATTTTAACGGGACTCAGAGGCAAATAACTTATTTTACAAAGAGTGACTTATATAACCCTACGCGGGTGAAACCGCGGGGCACAGCTAGTACAAAATAATCAAATAGTTCTAATCAGCTACTTTATACATTTCAGATGAGCCAAAAGACCCGACTGATATGGAAGAGCCTTCGGTATCAGAAGATATAACAGTGTCATCGTTGCCAGTGAAAGGCAAACGGGGAAGACCGAGGAAGGCCAAAGCTAAAGCGGAGAAGGCCAAGATTCCCCGCATTGAGGAGAAGAAGCCACCGAAAGTTAAAGGTACGTGTCTTCGTACTTATCTTCTGTTTGGGTGTCTGTGCTGTTTTTGGGTGTTGTTTAGCATTATATGTAATGATTTACAAGATCCTCTTTTATACAGGGTGTCGGGGAAACCGGGACAGCTCTAAAAATATGTGATAGGGTATAATTTTAGGAAGCAATTATAATTATTATGACAAAAATATTTTACCGTTTTCGAGTAATTGATGTTCAAAGTTGACCATATATAAGTAACGTAGAGTTATTCACGTGAAATCTAACTACGTTTTTATTTTTTTTCTCCCACTAATAAATCCTGAAATAATCCCATAAAACCATTTTTCGAAACCATTAACCTTCCCCTTAATTTAAAAAGTTGAATGACCGCGTACGTAATGTAGGTAAATGCGGCCGCGCGTTTTACGATTTCAATATAGTGATATATTCATAAAACCCTACAACTTCTAGAAGACAACTGTTCCTTTTTCTCCGACACCCTGTATATGTACTAGCTATGCCCCGTGTTGACTCAGTTTCATTAATGGCACGCAGTATTATGTTTTTTTATTAGCAGTAGCAGTATTTTAAATAAAAAAACTGAATTACTCTATGGAACATTAGCTATCTGCCGTGGAAAGTCCCCTAGTCAATGCCCTGTGACAATAATGTGCACCTAACAATCTAAACCTTATATCGTCGTTGCGCGTTCAAAAGTCGCTATGTGTTTTTACATACTTTAGGAGACGCAGATAATGATTTTCTCGAAATATGACCCGAGTATTCAAAAAAAAATTCTTCCTATTGATACATATAACAAACTAGCTCCCCGCGGTTTCACCCGCGTAGATTTCGTTACATGGTTCATGTCGCGGAACCCTAATATTTTTAATAAATAAAAGTAGCCTAAGTTACTCTTTGAAACATCAGCTACCTGCCAGTGAAAGTCCCGTTAAAATCGGTCCAGCCGTTTCAATGATTACCCGGAACAAACAGACGGACAGACAGACAGAGAAAAATTTTAAAACTTGGTTTTTCAGTGTCAGTAGCGTGTATACTTTCATATGCATTTAGTGAAAAGCTGTAATTTTGGAATTACAAACAGACACTTCAATTTTATTTATCTGTATAGATGACAAAATTAAACATTACTGGAAATTTTGACACAGAGTTCACGAAATACACATAGCGACTTTTGCACGCGCAACCACGATATGTGTTAGAAAAACGGGTTTAAAGCAGGCAGCCTTAAACTTGTTCACTGTAGCAGTGAGTTAGGCAAATTATATACAGACTAGCGGACGACACGCGGTTTTACCCGCGTAATTCCCGTTCCCGTGGGAGTACTGGGATAAAATATAGCCTATGTTAATCAGTGATAATGTAGCATTCAAATGGTGAAAGAATTTTTAAAATCGGTCCAGTACTTTTTGAGCAAATTCGTCACAAACATACATACAAATCTTTCCTCTTTATAATCTTAGTGTAGATAAATACATATGCTCACGCCTGTATTCCCCGAAGGTGTAGGCAGAGGTGTTGTAATACAACACACACTTCACACAAGATGATTAAGTGCCAACGTGACAGATGGTGAGTCCATCGCCGTCTCAGGCACTATAAATACGTCTTTGTATTACTTCTCAGATATATACAGGTTGCCTCACGATGTTTTCCTTCACAGTAAAACTCGTGGTGAGCATTTAAATTTATTAAAATAATAGTTGATAGAGAGAGTGTACACTTTTATTATATATCTTTAGAATAGTCTTCATAATTTAAAGGGTTTTTTTTTAAGGTTTTTTTATTGACACCCAAAATACAGCACAGATACACCAAATTCTGTTTGTCATAACTTTTCTGTTACAATAATCGGAAAGAAATATTTTATCGAAGTTTTCTGCCCAATTCTCATGTCAGCTTCCATGCTGATATTGAAAATTTTGTAAGTTTGTAAGTGGGAGGCAATTTTCGGAAACACTCAACAAATTCAAAAATCCATTCACCTATATTTAGAATGAAATATTAGCGCGGACATACAATGCCAACTATTTTGTCGATAATTTAACAATGTGCTGACATGACCGAATCTCACCCAATCTCATGTAGGACCGGAGCCGAATCTCCTCCAATCTCATGTAGGACCGGAGCCGAATCTCACCCAATATCATGTAGGGGAGGAGCCGAGTATCATCCAATCTCATATAGGACCGGAGCCGAATCTCACCCATTCTCATGTAGGACCGGAGCCTAATCTCACCCAATCTCATTTAGAACTGGAGCCTAATCTCATCCAGTCTCATGTAGGACCGGAGCCGAATCCCACCCAATCTCATGTAACAAGGGAGACAAGTCTCATCTAGTTATAGATGACAGATAGCTGATAAACTCGCTAGAGTAACATGGGCGGTTTTTCAAACAACTCTGCCACCGGGGCTGGCAAGTATTTTTTTTATTGAGCTATGTGTAACAGAAAAGTTATGAATATAATTTTATGTGTTAGCAGTGCCAATAAAGAATTTATTGTTAATTTGGTCTCAAAAGTATATTACACTATTTCTATTCCTGTCAGGTTTCACAGTTGTGTAAATAGTGAAATGTAAAGTTTTGTCATATTACCGGAGTTAGTCAAGCGAAAGTATAATAGAACAGTTTCTTTTAATTTACTCAGATTTTAGGCCCTTTTAAGATCTCGTAAGTTTTATCTATACAGGGTGTCGGGGAAACCGGGACAGCTCTTAAAATATGTGATAGGGTATAATTTTAGGAAGTAATTAAAATTATTATGAAAAAAATATCTTCTTCCGTTTTCGAGTAATTGACGTTCAAAATTTACCCGAGTGCCTAGTGCGAGTTTTCTTAAAATCGCCGTCACAAGTCACCGCGTCGACGTAAACGCAGATTTGTATGGGCTCACAATAGTGTCATCTTTAGGCCGACAGAGGCACTGTTCCGATCCCATACAAATCTGCGTTTACTTTGACGCGGTGACTTGTGACGGCGGCAGAGAAAAACTCGCACTAGGCCCTCATATCAAGACCTTATGTTCGCATAAAAATCAGCTGTGTACGTAGAGTTATTCACGTGAAATCTAACTACGTTTTTTTTTCTCCCACTAATAAATCCTGAAATAATCCCTTCAAACCATTTTTCGAAACCATTAACCTTCCCCTTAATTTAACAAGTTGAATGACCGCGTACGTAATGTAGGTAAACGCGGCCGCGCGTTGATTCAATCGCTTAAGGCCGCGAGCTCTTCGGCCATAGCCTATAACTACGTTATAGTTGGAGCTAGGTATTTTACGCTTTTAATATAGTGATATATTCATAAAACCACACAACTTCTAGAAGACAACTGTTCTTTTTTCATCGACACCCTGTATAACTTAAAACATTTTCGGATACAACTAACTCACCAATCCATATCAAGCGTTTGGCAAGGACATTTCACACCATTTCCTTAGGCTTTCTTACCGGTTGGGATTGCTTAAGACATTTTTCAACCAGTTGTCATATTTTCTTAGACTTTTACCACATATTTTTTTAATACTTTCCTTATGGAATGACAAAGATAGGAAACCGAAACGGCTTAACTTACCCTTTGAGACTCTTTTAGAAATTATACATTTCTATATAATATTTATACCTATCATCAAATTTGATTTCATATGATTTATATTGTTTCGATGATATGTACATGATGCCTGGCTGAGTTTCTTGCCGGTTCTTCTCAGAAGGCTAGTTTCCGAACCGGTGGTAAATTCTCGACTTTCATAAGTGCCTTACCAGGGCCTAAACTGAATAATTTTTATTCATTTTCATTTTCATATACTTTATTGGCACTGCTTATTGTATTATAACAGGCGGTCTTTTTATATGCATTTTACCTTATAATGTGACAATGTTTAAATGGCAACGTGTTTTTGAACGAATTCTTTATCTTTATATTAATATTTCGGCTCTAAAGTTGTGTTTCTGAACGGATTTTTTTTCTTACAAATGACTTTTTGTGGCAATTTTTAAAGAATTTAATTGAAAACAATATTTAAACCTTCTCTTTTAAAAACGAAATCTAAACTTTGAATTCTAAGAATAGTTTTTTGATCTACAATAATGTTATTGTAAAATGAACTTTGTAGTATTACAATAAGGTTGTTCTTAAAACAACACCCACTTTTAAACCGAAGATGATTTAAGTGCCAACGTGACAGATGGTGAGTCTATCGCCGCCTCAGGCACTATACTTACGTCTTTGAATTACTTCTCAGACATATGCAGGTTTCCTCAAGATGTTTTCCTTCACCGTAAAGCACGTGGTGTGAAATCACTGCACCATAAGTTTTTAGAAAAACTCATTGGTACAGGCCCCGCTGGGATTCGAACTTACGTCACTTGCGTACTAGGCGACTGCTTAATCCCCAAGATATCTTTTAATACTAGGAAATACAATAAAATAGAATAAAAAAAAATATCCTTTAGAGTTTTCGGATTTAGACCTTATGAACTTTGTAACTTAACGCGTACACTGCTAACGACGCATCTGTGCGTCCAACTGTGAGAGAATTTACGAAGAAGATGCAATGTTAGCAGTGAATGTGTCGCGTTCACTACTAACGACGCATCTGCGCGTCCGACTGTGAGAGAATTTACGAAGATGCAATGTTAGCAGTAAATTTGTCGCGTTCACTGCTAACGACGCATATGTGCGTCCGACTGTGAGAGAATTTACGAAGATGCAATGTTAGCAGTAAATTTGTCGCGTTCACTGCTAACGACGCATATGTGCGTCCAACTGTGACAGAATTTACGAAGAAGATGCAATGTTAGCAGTGAATGTGTACGTCTAGAGCTGCTACTTCAATATCTTGCCTCATATTAATACCCATTGAAATAATCATATGTTTTAAGTGAGTACTTACCATTACAATTCCCCTTTATAACGTTATGGATATCATGGAGGAGGAGGAGCGAGGAGCTCCTGGCACAATTGCTATTGCGCATATCATTCGATCAGCGAAGTTAAGCAACCCTAACTCTATCCAGTAATTGGATGGGTGAGCGCCCGAGTTCCCTCCGTGCCTCGGAGAGCACGTTAAGCCGTCGGTCCCGGTTGCCAATTTAACATCTTTGGCAATCGTTACAGGTCAGTCGGAGGCCTAAAAATAATCTGACAACTGGTTTAACCCAGATCTCAGATTTTCCTCCTAAATGGGGTTTCGAAGGTCACATGGCAGTCGCTTCGTATAAAAATCAGGTGATCAGCTACATCGGGTTCAATCAAGTGGCGACCCCAACAATGTATGGGATAAGGCCAGGGAGACGATGCTAGCTGAGCCCCGCGGTTACATCCGCGTAAAATTTAACTACCGCGAAAATGACTTAATAACAGCTCATGTGTTGTTCTGATGTATAAGCTATACTATTGTAAAGTTTCATTAAACTCGATTCAGTAGTTTTTATCTATCCATCCATATTCGCAACTTATTACATTAGCAGGATATTCATAAAACCCTACAACTTCTAGAATACAACTGTTAATTTTTCATTCATGCCCCGTATACATATACAGGGTGTCGGGGAAAATAGGACAGCTGTTAAAATATGTGATAAGGTATAATTTTAGGAAGAAAATAAAATTATTTTGACAAAAATATCTTTTTCCGTTTTCGAGTAATTGACGTTCAAAGTTGATCATATCAAGACCTTATTTTCGCATAAAAATCTGCTGTAACGTAGAGTTATTCATGTGAAATCTAACTACGTTTTTATTTTATTTTTCTCCTCAATAGTTCCTGAAATAATCCCATAAAACCATTTTTCGAAACCATTAACCTTCTCCTTAATTTAAAAAGTTTAATTAAGAGTGTCATGTCTGGGGAACACCGACTCCAACTGTTCTAGTTGGACACTTGTATATATACTGTGTGGAGAGCGAGTGATCAGTGTCATCCCCAGCGAAGACAAGATCTTCCATTGAGGCGGGCGTCATATCTGGGGAACACCGGCTCCAACTGTTCTAGTTGGACACTTGTATATATACTGTGTGGAGAGCGAGTGATCAGTGTCATCCCCAGCAAAGACAAGATCTCCCATTGAGGCGGGTGTCATGTCTGGGGAACACCGACTCCAACTGTTCAAGTTGGACACTTCTATATATACTGTGTGGAGAGCGAGTGATCAGTGTTATCCCCAGCAAAGACAAGATGTTCCATTGAGGCGGGTGTCATGTCTGGGGAACACCGGCTCCAACTGTTCTAGTTGGACACTTGTATATATACTGCAATGCGCTCGAAAACACTTAGGTTATCATGCATTTGTACTCAAATTTCGCATTTGTTAGTGAGTAGCGCCATCTATGTAGTGGGTGGATAAACGCTGCTACAAACATATGGCAGTCGCTTGCGCTTCGTATAAGATCAGGTGATCAGCCACATCGGTTTGAATCAAGTGCCGACCACAACAATGTATGGGATAAGGCCAGGGAGATGATGATGACTGACTAATTATTTACAGTGTTACGAGGATTTGTAAATCTAAAGCATTCTAAATTACACCTTATAGTCAAGCGCAATGACTTCAATTTACAAAAAAACAATTTCCCTTTTTAGGTGCGACACGTGCTAAGATGGATCACGTTGAGCCAATGAGCTCCACAAAACGGAATCGGCTCATGAAGATCAACGCTATCACATTACTTGAAACAACCACAGTGATTCCGTTCAAATGGTATAGACAGGATTATCTATGCTTCTACTGCCATCTGCCGTTCAAAAATACAGACTCACTTAAAGCCCATACCTTAGAACATAAAACATCGAATATAAAAGCCGCTGTGTCATATCTGAGACGCGACGAAAAAGTAAAAGTCGACGCGTCTAATCTTAAGTGCAAACTGTGTTCGGAAGAGTTTAACGACCTTACGAAAATAATCGATCATCTTAAAACACACGATAAAGTCTTCAATGAAGAAAATTACGGAATAATACCTTACAAGTTGATGAAAGATGATTACCAATGTGCAGTTTGTGATGCGAGTTTTCAATATTTCATCAAGTTGAATCAACATATGAACGAGCATTTTGGCAGTTATATATGTGAATTGTGCGGAAAATCATTTTTAAGTCACGATAGGTTACGATGCCACTCCTTAAGCCACGGATCTAAGTTTAAATGTAACGTATGCGAAGGTACATTCGACTCTTTAACCCAGAAAAATAACCATGAATCGAAAGTTCATAAAAAAGAGAAGTTAGTCAAATGCTCCTACTGTCCAGATACCTTCCCCAATTACACACAGAGAAAAAAACATCACAGAACAGCACATGGCATTCGATCGCCGGAATACAACTGCCCAGTTTGCGAGAAAACCTTTCAAATTATGAGCAAAATGAAGGTACATTTGAAAGAAGTCCATATACGTGAGAAGAACTACTCGTGTTCGGTATGCGATCAGAGATTCTTCTCCAAAAACCACGTTCAGAAGCATATGGTGAAGCATTTTGGTGAAAGGATACATCAGTGTGAAGTGTGCAGTAAATCGTATGCGCGGAAACAAACGTTGAAGGACCACATGCGTATACATAATAATGACAGGAGGTTTGTCTGTCCCGTTTGCAGTCAGGCTTTCGTGCAGAGTAATAGTTTGAGACTGCATATAAGAGTGCATCATCCTGGTGGGATTGATAACTAGATTCTGGACGCGGTTTTTCTTGTGGTGAAGTTTGTAAAATATTGTAATTGATTTTCCGAGTCGAGACGGCGAGTTTTTAGGCGCATTTTTATGTCAAAGCACCGGCTAGTGGTACCTACTTACAGGGGCGTGCATTGGATTTTCAGAGGGGTAGGCATAAACAATAAGTAGGTAGGTAGGCAGGTTAAGTACATACCTATGTGACGCGGCGTAGGTACGTACGTCTTGGTAAAGATACACATACGAACATAAACACACACGACACGAGTGTATTCAGTGATCACAAATTGTAACTTCTGCTTACCTGCTTATATGCACGCCACTGTCTACATATCAAATGAAACGGTAAAATTAAAAACCTTAGCTTTTTTTCCGTCGATATACTTCAAGAATCGCAATAGCTAAGCAAGCATTTAATAACAAGCGTCATATATTTACATCTCACATTTCAAGTAGAGTCAAGAAACAGTTCATTAAAACGTACATCTGGAGAATAGCGCTTTATGGAAGTGAGACATGGACTATGCAAAAGAAGGATAAAGAGATACTGGCGAGATGTGGTGTCGGAAAGAGTCACAAATGAAGATGTACTCAAAAGAGTACTATGGAATACAATCCAGGATCCAGGAAAGATGATTGGCCACCTTGTACGACATGACAGTTGCTTTAAATACATATTAGAAGGAAAGTAGAAGGGAAGAGAGGAAGAGGAAGACCCAGGTTATACATGAGACAAGTCAAGGAACAAGTGTCTGCCATGACGTATAGGGAGGTCAAGGAGGCACTTGATAGAGACGAATGGATGAAGTTGCATCAGATACACCGACAAGAGTCATAACTCTTAAATTCATGATGATACTTCGTATGTGTAATAAAAATACAGTTAATAAAATAAGCGTGATTCAGGCGTGACCATATGTATATAATAATAATAATAATAATGTATGTGTATGTAAGTGAACTAATTCCGAATTGTAAAAGAAAATACCCATACATTCCGGTATTAATGTGATCGGAGTTTATGGTTACATCCTGAATATTTGTTTATTTATTTATTTATTTATTTATAATTTGAATATATAAACTTACAGCTATTGCCAAAGCGCTTATATATAAAACGAAAAGAGAATTATAATAAAGACAATTTACAAAAATAGATTCTCAAGCTCTGTATGAGCGACGGCAGCGAATCTGCGAATACGTCAGCATCCTGGATCATGGCGACAAAGTCGTTGAGAAAACTTAGCGCCCGAGCAGTGGGACTGTTATTGGCGAGACAAGTACGTAGCGCTGGAATGGCAAACAGTGGATGTTTTCGGCGGCTACCACCCCGTATATAGTTTTGAGGAACAAATAAACTAATGCGCTCTGTGATATACTATATGTAATCAATACGGTCTTTATTGTCCCACTGCTGGGAAAACGGCACAAAATTATTTCTTACTGTTTGAGCACCAAGGAGATCAATTGATGCTCAGTACTGTTGAACTGAGCTGAACTGGTTCGCGTCGGGTTAGGTACTGAATAAAACACCAATGCGAATTGAACTGAATACGAACTCTCTGTTCGATCTCGTTTGAACTCGGTTTTGATCTCTATTCGATCTCATTTATTGTGAACTCTTTGTCCTATTTACATATTGCGTAGAGAAACTTCATAGCGCGATCTAATTATGACAAGCGCCATCTAGTGAACTTCAGTGAACTAATATAATGCAATATATATCAATTTGGTCTTGAACACTTACTAGCTGTGCCCTGCGGTTTTACCCGCGTAGAGTACATTTCATGGGTATCCCGCGGAACCCTTACGTTTTTATAAATGTAAAGTAGCCTAAGTTACTCCTTGTTACATTACCTACCTGCCAGTGAAAGTTCCGCTAAAATCGGTCCCGGCGTTTTGGAGACTAGCCGGAACAGACAGACAGAAAAAAATATTTTTTTTAATTAATTGGTTTTTCTATGTCAGTCAGTACCGTGTGTATCTACTGTCATATGCATTTAGTGAAAAGCTGTAATTTTGGAATTACAAACAGACACTTTATTTATCTGTATAGATGTATAGATTGAACCGGAATACCTATATGGAAATTAACTGTTCTTAATTAAAAAAAATGTATTTGTCTCTATCTGATTATTGCAAATACCATGCGCTAGAAAAGGACAACTATAAACCTATTTTGGTCTACGTTGCAGAAAATTCTCTAGAAAACTTTAAATGTACCCTTAACATTGTTACAATAAATATACCCTTTATTAGTTGAACAGGCAATGTGTTTTGTCTCGCTTCCACTTGCAGGAAATGTCACGTGGGTAAAGGAGACAAAACATATGTTATCAGATGTCTGAACAACGTTTATGTAAGGGATTTGTGTCTTGTAGTGAATATTAGACAATTTTAGCTCCTAAAAGGGTACATTTACAGTTTAAATTTCCTTTTCAGATGTAAAACCGAGAAAATACAAGGGGAGCGAATCTTCCTCGATGCGCAGACGCAGAAATCTACAAATTGTGTTCAACAACACGGCAATTATACCGTTTAAATGGCGTGGGAAATACCTGTGTTTCTTTTGTAGCAAAGATATACCAGAATATACCGAGTTGAGGAAACACACGAAGTCCCACGGGAATTGTTCAACCAGAGACCATTCTTTAAAAGTTCTCAAAGGAGGACAGAATATGGAGATCAAAATTGATGTCTCTGATATAACTTGCGAGATCTGCACGGAACCATTTACGAATTACAACGAAATTGTCAACCATTTATACGTTAAACATAAACTAGAGTATGACAAGAGTGTGGACATGCCTATAGAAGAATATAAGCTTGTGGATCTAAGCTGTTTGATATGTCACGAGAAATTCACATATTTCGGCTATCTGGTCTCGCATGTCAACAATTTTCACCCGAAAAAATGTCTAGTCTGCGATAAATGTAACCAGAAATTTAACAAGAAGAGAGATTTATTCTCCCACATGAAGAATTATCACAGAGAAGGAGGCTACCGATGTGAATTTTGTCCCCAAACGTTCCCTTCGCTGAATATTTTAAGAAAACACACGAATAACAGACATTTAACTCGGTGTGGTATCTGTAACTTGAAGCTACCATCAGCGGTGTTGAAACAAAAACATATGGACTTAGAGCACCCTGACGACGGATCGCTAGAGTGTGATCATTGCGAGAAAGAGTTTCATACGAAACAAGGACTGAAAATGCACGAGAGGAAATGTAAAGGGGATCTCTTTAGCTTAGCGATAAAGAAGGAAGATTTCTATCCAATGGATTTGGACGATGATTACGAAGAAACAAAGCGACCGAGCGTCAAACAAATCCGGGAGAATGTTGTCATTGTCATCAACATGTCCACAGCCATACCCTTCAACTTCTACAAGAATAAGTTCAACTGTTTCTATTGCTCAAAAGACTTTCAGGATTCCGACTCTATGAGAGAGCATACGGTACTCGAACACCCAGTTTGTGACGTCAAACAAAAATGCATCAGGAAATGTAGGGAATCAGTTGCATGCGTCAAAATTGACATATCCACCTTAGCGTGTAAACTGTGCTTTGAATCGATGCCCGATTTGGATCAACTGCTCGATCATTTGATAACGAAACACGACGCGAATTACGATAAATCGATCACAACTTGTCTCCAACCGTACCGTTTAATCAAAGACCATATGGCGTGCCCTAATTGCCCCAGTGAAGTGTTCAGGTTCTTCGGTACTTTACTAAAACACATGAATAACAAACACACCAATAATAATATTATATGCGTATTCTGTGGACAGACATTCAGACGGGATCAGAATTTAAGGGTTCATATATGGAGGCATCATAGGGACGGTAGGTTCAAGTGTAACCTGTGCGGTGCAGAGTGTAACATCCCTTCGCGATTGTACATGCATATGGCTAAATCACACGGTGTTAAGGCGGCCAAATGTCCAAAATGTCCGGAGACCTTCGCCACGCAATACTTACGGCAGAAACATTTGATCGAAGTCCACGATTCTGGCCATAAATGCACTTATTGCGGGAAATTGTTTACGAGGAATTCTTTTATGCGCGATCATATAAGAAGGACGCATTTGAAGGAGAAGAATGTGGAGTGTTCGATTTGTAACATGAAGTTCTTTAATAATATACTTCTGAGAAGGCATATGGTGAAGCATAGTGGGGAGAAGAACTTTCACTGTGACGTTTGCGGTGAAAGATTCTTCTGGCGGAAGAGTTTGAGAACTCATATGGCTAGGCATAGCAAACATCTAACTCCTGAACACTAATATCTAATATAATTTCATATTGAAAGGTCGCTCAATCTATAAGACACGTCGTCAAACTATTTTTAATAGTTCCAATAATAAATATGCTCACGCCATCACAGAAGGGTCCCCAAGGGGATAAGCAGAGGTCATGTGATAACAACACCCACTTTTCACTGAAGATGATTAAATACCAACTTGACAGATGAGTCCATCGCCGCCTCAGGCTCTATAATTACGTCTATTAATTACTTCTCAGATATATGCAGGTTTCCTCACGATGTTTTCCTTCACCGTAAAGCACGTGGGGTGGGAAACTCTAGTTCGATATTCGGAGCTACTCGAGTGGAGACCCTGACAAATCTATCTTAGAGTACAGTGTTATCACTTAACGAGTACCTAATGTCTTTGTAGTAAACAATAAATATACTTACAACTACAGAGGCAGATATAGCACGCGGAAAGTGGAGGAATTTAAAACATATATAATCTCGTGTTCCACTATCATTGTTCAGTGACAAAAATGGCGCCCAACATGGGGCAAATTCGAGATGGGACTTGGTTTTGAGTGTCATTCCAATATTAGCTATACTGATTATGTACTTGTGATAGTGTTGTGGTTTGTATATGAAAACGTATAATCATGTAATTATAAGTATTTAATGATCTCAATCTATAAAAATAAATAAAATCGTCTGTTTGTAATTATTAGATTTTTTATTCATGACATACATGTTTAATACTAATTTCTTAAAAATGATAAAGAAAAATACGAACACGATTTGGAACTCGAACCCACGACCTCTGCAATCCGTGCAGTTGCTCTTCCAACTGAGCTACTCTTGATCCTATCTCATGCGACGAACTTTCTATCCCTTGTTCCTGCGGAACAGGGGTCGCCTTGCGCCATCTGTTGGTCGGTATATCCAAACTCAAGGGAAAGAAAAATTAATATAAAATCTTATTGCGCGATTTAGGTTCTCGTGTATTTGTGCTCAAACTTTGCAATTGTTGGCGACCACTGCCATTTAGAGCCTAAGCTGGTGTCGCCACTGGGTTGTTAAGGTCAAACTATTACGAAAAAGGCGCGATATTATTTTAAATGAATAAATAATTTATTCATTAATATACAAAAATATTATAGCGCTGTGTGTGGAGCTTGTTCTATGGATACAGCGTCATTGTATCATGATTTTAGGGTTTTTGTCGTAAAACATTATTTGGTACTCTACCTACAGAGCTTACACTTTTAGATATAATTCGGAGAATGGCCATTTTAGACCTGTTCAATGTGATTAATAATATTAATAAGTTTTTAAATTTCCATCTATATATGCCAAATAAACAAATATTTCTAATAATAATATAACGTAAAGAATATGAATAATTAATTCTTCAATTAAATACAAGTAATCACGTGAGGTCGTTTTCAGAAAAATGGTCATTCTCGGTAACAAAAGAGAACATTTCTTTTCAGATGACACGCGAACACGAGCCAGTGCTAATTTCGGAAGGCGGCAGAATCTACTAATTCTATTTAATAACTCCACAGTCATTCCATTCAAATGGCGAGGGAAATATATGTGCTTTTACTGTGGAGAAGATATCCACGAGTATAATTCTTTAAAGACACACACGGAAAATCACGGCGAATGTTCCGACCAAGATCGCGCTATTAAACTAGTTAAAGCATTCGATAGTGAAGTCAAAATTGATGTTTCGGATATCGCTTGCAAGATATGCCATACAGATCTATCCAGTTTCGAAGATATAGTCTCACATCTAACAATGAAACATAATCTACCGTACGACACAAATGTAGACCTTAATATTACATTGTACAGACTTCTAGATTTAAAATGTCTACTTTGTGACCAACATTTCAAACACTTTCGACTTCTAGTCAAACATGTTAACGCGGATCACCCGGATAAATGTCTGTTATGTCACAAATGTGATCAGAAGTTTAACAAGAAGAGAGATCTTGATTCGCACATCAGGATTCATCATAAAGATGAGTACAACTGCTTGAAGTGTGATAAAACATTCCCAACCAATGCATCTCTACAATACCATAGGTCGAATGAACACGTTTCAACTTGCAATCTCTGCTTCCAATCTTTCTCATCCGATAACAAGAGATTGAGACACATGAAAACGGAACACGACACACAGGGTAACCAATGCGGATTTTGTTTCAAAACGCTGACAACGAAACAGGCGTTTCTCAGACACGCTTCGCAATGTACTGCGGTGAAGAAAAGTGATACAGTGATTGTAGATGACGATAAACGACAGGTTGTTAAAATCATGCGTAATAATATAGCGTGTGTCCTCAACATGTCCACAGCATTGCCTTTCAAGTATTATCTTAATAGATTTAGATGTTTCTATTGCTCGAATGATTTTAACGATTGCGATCAACTTAAAAACCACACGGTTTTAAAACATCCGTATTGCGATGTCGCTGCTAAATCTATGAAACTACGAAATAGGTATGATGGTATGCAGGTTAAGGTAGATGTTTCTACCCTCTCCTGTAAGCTTTGTTTACAAACTATGCCAAGTATAGATGTATTAGTCGATCATATAATTGAGGAACATAAGGCTAATTACGATAAATCCGTCGAAAACCTCTTGCAACCCTTCATTTTGCACAAAGATAACTTCGTCTGCCCTCTATGCGGTGAGAGGGACAGGAGTTTCTGCACGATCCTTAAACACATTAGCACGGCTCATGCGGACAATAAAATTATATGCGTTTATTGCGGTAAAGCTTTTAGAACAAGACCGAGCATGCGTTCCCACGTTCTGCTTCGCCATAAAAGTTTAAGGTTAAAATGTGAGAAATGCGAATTGGCGTTCCGCACCGTCGCAGCTTTAAAGATACATATGGGTAGGATACACGACACCAAGATAGTGCAGTGTACCCTCTGCGTTGAGAGGTTTACGAGTCGGTATGCGATGCTGAAACATATGCGGAACACCCACGACGCCGGACATAAATGTACCTATTGTTTGAAAGTGTTTACGAGGTACTCGTTCATGGTGAATCATGTGAGAAGATTGCATCTTAAAGAGAAGAATGTGCAGTGTTCCATTTGTTCGGAAAAGTTCTTTGATGCGCAAAGACTCAACAATCACATGATCAAACATATTGGCGAGAGGAATTTCCATTGTGATATTTGTGGCAAGAAGTTTCTATGGAAGAAGAACCTTCGAGGGCACATGGCTTCGCATAACAGACAGATGCAATAATTTTCAGAGTTCAGTCGGGAGACGGTCAGGTGTTGTCTCACTAATCAGGATCTGAGAATTTGGCTATGGTATCCCCTGCCTGTAAGAGGCGACTAAAAGGGAACCGCAGGGCCTGCTGGCGGCGTGCTCTGGCAAAGTGCGGTGTTCCCCGTGCTATCTATCAGAATAACTGGGCCCCCCCCCCCCTAAACACGGAGGATGGCTACCGGAGGGTTTTAGTGCGGCAAAAATCCCACATACCCTACCCTGTCTCCCAGGGTGAAAGGGTAGCTTTTGAAGGTTTCCCCCTCGTAATTAAAGGATGCAGTTATCGTATAGGGTACAAGCATTTGGCTATGGTATTCCCTGTTTGTCTTAAAAGACGACTAAAACTAACGTGGGATAGTACACGTAAGGGTCCCAGGAAGTGCTTAAGGGTCCTGGTACGTTCTTAACAGTTCCTGGGACAATTTTGGTAACCGATTTATAAAAATATTCTAGCTAATGTTTTGTGTCAAATAATTTATCTGAACACCTCAACCGTAGAAGCCTAAAATGATGATATAAGCCTGCAACTTCGCAAGAAATAACTACAATTTAAATATAATCTAAAATCATGATTTTACTACCGTTAATATAAGAACTGTTCCAAACATAAACTCCTTGAACCATTAGCAACGGAAATGAGCAACGCTTTCAAGACGTAAAGGCATTTTACAGAACATAGACTAAGAATGACAATAGAAATCCAGAAGAGAAGTTTATGGGGTGAAATTACAGCAAGAACATTTTTTTTCAGATGAATTCCAACCAGGACCATACGAAAGCTGCACATCTGAGAGACGGCGAAGAAACATGGCCATTGTCTTCAATCACACTACTATTATGCCCTTCAAATGGCGAGGCCGTTTCTTATGCTTCTACTGTACTAAAAGCTACGCAGATTATCCAGAATTTAGGAAACATACGCTAGCACACGGCCGTTGTTCCACAAAGGATTATTCTCTGAAAATTATCAAGGGCAATCATATAGAAATTAAATTAGACGTATCAGAAATAATCTGCGATATTTGTAACGCTCCCTTTGAACAGTTCTCGGATATTGTAGACCATTTGATCGGACACCACGGCTTAGAGTACGATCGGGATATTGATATCCCGTTTCAAGAGTACAGGTTGTCTGACGGCAAATGTTTGCTCTGTGACGAGAGGTTTAATTATTTCGGTCATTTGGTCAGTCATGTCAATAATGTACATCCACAAAACAGCTTTATTTGTAACGAGTGTGGGTTGAAATTTAATAAGAAAAGAGATCTTGCTTGTCATTTGAGGAATTTCCATCGCCAAGGAGGGTATCATTGTGACCAATGCGTTCTGGTCTTCGAAACGAATCAAAGTTTGCGAACGCATCAGAATAACGTACATTTTAGGCAGTGTAGTAACTGTGGGGTTAGATTTGGTTCGCTATCTCTTCTACAGAAACACATACAGTTCGACCATCCTGAAGTCTGCGAAATGAAGTGCAGTTACTGTATGAAACTGTTCCACTCAACCCAAGGAGTAACGTTACACATGAGTAAATGTAAGGTGAAACTGCTGTCGCAAGTTGTACCAAATAACACATACTTGGAAGACAGCGTCTTGGTGCCGATTAAGCAAAAGAAGAACCAAAACATTCTACAAATAAGGATCAATATCCAATGTGTGCTAAACATGTCAACGGCGATACCGTTCAAATTCTTCGCGAGATACAGCTGCTTTTTTTGCTCGAAAAAATTCACGGAATTCGATGACTTGAAACAGCATACGACTACAGAACACCCTGTTTGCGAGCTGAAGTGTAAATCCATGAAGAAATGCAAAGGGGAACGGACTAGCGTTAAAATTGATATTGCGTCCTTATCCTGTAAGATTTGCAACGTCCCGATGACAGATCTGGATGCACTTATAGACCACATCATTGAGGAACACAAAGCGAACTATAATAAGTCCGTCAAAGGCTGCCTGGAACCTTTCCAGATCTTAAAAGATAACATTCCATGCCCAAATTGCCCGGAAAAATTCCGGTATTTCACATCAGTTCTGAAACATTTGAACTCTGAACACAATGACAATAATAGAATTTGCGATTTTTGCGGGCGCAGCTTTAGGAACGTGTCTAATCTTAAAGCTCACTTATCGTACTCTCACACAGGCGTTTGCGAATGTAGTATTTGTGGGTTGAAATTTAAAAACCAATGGTGTTTAGCTCGACATAGAGCAACTACTCACGACGCGAAGGAGTTCAAATGCAGACTTTGCTCAGAACGATACCAGTCTGAATACCAGAAACAAAAGCATATGATAGAATCCCATAATGTAGGCCATAAGTGTACGTATTGCGGCAAAATGTTCACAAGGAACTCGTTTATGAAAGATCATATACGGCGGACGCATTTGAAGGAGAAAAATGTACCTTGCTCCGTCTGTGGAGAGAAGTTTTTCGATAATCACCTTTTGAAGATGCATATGGTTAAGCATGAGGGGGAAAGAAAGTTCAGCTGTACCGTCTGCGGGAAAGCTTTCTTGCGGAGAAGCAATTTGAGCTCTCATATGGAAATGCATAAGAAGTATGGACAAGTACAGATGCCTGTTTAGGGCAGCCGACAGACGCCTACTGCTGGGCATAGGGCTCCCCCAACGATCTCCACGACGACCGGTCTTGTGCCTCACACATCCAGCGGGTTCCCGCAATCCTCACCAGAGTGCCTAGTGCGAGTTTTCTTAAAATCGCCGTCACAAGATCGCGTCAACGTAAACGCAGATTTGTATGGGCTCACAATAGTGTCATGGTTAGGCCGACAGAGGCGCTGTTTCGATCCCATACAAATCTGCGTTAACTTTGACGCGGTGACTTGTGACGGCGGCAGTGAAAAACTCGTACTCGGCACTCAGGTCGTCGGTCCACCTTCTTGGGGGCCTTCCCACATTGCGCCTGCCGGTACGCGGTCGCCACTCCACGACCTTTAGGCCAGTCGGCCATCGGTTCTATGAGCGACGTGCCCCGCCCACTGGCTAAAGTTTAGCGATTCTTTGGGTTCAGCGAATTTGCGAAAACAAGCGGTTTAGGAATCTAGGGATTATTATTAAGACTACTAGCCGATGCTCGCTCCATGACAAAAATGTGCGCCAAAAGTCTCGGCTTTACCGACTGACGTTTTGTAAAATAGGTATCTTTACGTCTATACAGATAAATAACATTGAAGTGTCTGGGGCCCAACCATGACCTCTTATTGCAATGTTAATTCAGTTGTGCGACAGTGACAGATGTATGCACGTCACATACATCTGTCTCAAAAATTTGTGAAACTATCATGGCAATAAGAGCTTGGTAGCATGGTAAGGCCCCTGATTGTAATTCAAAAATATCAGCTTTTTACTAAATGCATATGAAAGTATATACGATACTGGCATAAAAGAATTTATTTTTATTTTTTCTCCATCTCTGTTCCGGGTAATCTCCGAAACGGCTGGACTGATTTTAACGGGACTTTCACTGTCAGTTAGTTAATGTTACAAAGAGTAATATAGGCTACTTTTAATTTAAAAAAACATAAGGGCTCCGCGGGACACCCATGACATTAACTCTACGCGGCTGAAACCGAAGGGTTAGTATTTAATAAACTAATCTGGAAAAGCCAGAATACATTCGTCTGAGCCTGAACGAACAGACCAACAGAAATTATATTATGATTATACATATTTTGCAGTTTTGATTATTTGATGGTCAGTGGCGTGCATTGCATATAAGCAGGTAAGCAGAAGTTACAAATTGTGATCACTGAATACACTCATGTCATGTGTGTGTGTGTTTATGTTTGTATATACCAAGACGTACAACCTATGCCGCGTCACATAGGTATGTACTTAACCTGCCTACCTACCTACTTGTTTATGCCTACCCCTCTGAAAATCCAATGCACGCCCCTGTTGATGGTGTTATATATTGAACATCTGTGGTTATTTAACAATAACTCACTAAAATGTAATCGCCTCACTACTGCCTGTTGTCTATGGGCACGCTGTCACTTCACTTCTTGCCGCCATTATCGTGACACACATTATATTTTACTTTATTTCAAAAAAATATAAAATTAGTTTATTTATCTACAAACTGTGCTTCTTTTAATTATATATCGTTCAGATGGCAACATTGTTATTTAAGACAATGTACATACATATTACATAGATACTATTGAGTTACTAATGTAATAAATAAGTTTTTACAAATCGGTCTATCATAAAATCTTTGTAAATTGTATTCTCTGAATTTGAGAATTTATATGTAAGAGGGATTTTTATTCAAAGTATTGTATATATTGGAAATGACTGTATATTTTAAATTAATTTAAATAAAGTTCTATAGAAGTATCTATAAGAAGATTTCATACGTATTCCAGCGCCAGGGAAGGAAGGCAGAGGTGTACTTATAGTACACTCACATTTCGCCAGTTATGTTCAAGTCCCATGTAATAGGGGAAAAACTGAAGTAACGTTAGTATGTCCACTTTGCGTGTACGGGAATGGCATGTCACGTGACTGGTTTATGTCATTTTATATCGCTTCTATTAGCGCAAGCGCGAGAGAATGTTACTTTGTCTAGGCGTTAAAATAGAAGACATTTGCCCAGGCTTTTAAATTTAAAATGTGATAATTTTATGTATGAACGATTCTAATACAATTTTTTTAATATCTCACTTTTTTATTTACACCTAAGTGATTCCTCAGCTTAGCTTAGTATTCAATTTTACGAGACAGATGTATATGACGTGTATAAGTTTGTCTTTGTCACACAGACATACTGTCATGGCTATATGGGCTTATAAACCCTTAGTCGGAGGAACCAAAGCCATGTTTAAAATAAATAATTTTTGAATTCATTTTAATCAGATCCTTCGAAATCGACACATTGGCGTGACTATACAAGATAATACAAGAATATAAATGCTTAGTTGCTTTTACTGAGAAAAACCGGGTATGAAGCACTTTTCAAAAATACATACATACATAAATGCTCACACCTGTATTCCCCGAAGGGGTAGGCAGAGGTGTTGTAATAACAACACACTTTACACACAAGATGACTAAGTGCCAAAGTGATAGATGGTGAGTCTATCGCCATCTCAGGCACTATACATACGTCTTTGAATTACTTCTCAGACATATGCAGGTTTCCTCACGATGTTTTCCTTCACCGTAAAGCACGTGGTGTGATATCAATATACATAAGTTTTTATTAAACCTCATTGGTACAAGCGCCGCTGGGATTCAATCTTGCATTCCAACTTCTTGAACTGCTCAAACACCAATACTCTTTTACAAAAATGTGTTTGCCAATATAAGCCAATTGACTCAGTTCCAATGCTTAAACGTGACTACTGACATACTTTACTTAATCGATCACACCTAGCCTTACATCACGACGAACCGCTGCTCCTTTGCTACGTGAAACACACAAACACATTTGACACACGTAAAGTCAAAGTCAAAAATATCTTTATTCGATTAGATTTTTTACAAAGCACTTTCAAATCGTCAGAATGACATTAATTTACAGGATTATACATGCTACCGCCAGGTTCGGAAGGTTGCTTTTACTGAGAACAACCTGGCAAGAAACTCAGTAATTACTCTTTTCAAAAATATTATACAATTAAAAAAAAAACAAAATAAATTACTTGAGAAATGTAAGCCCATGGACACAGTTCCAATGTACAAATGTCGATAAAAATTAACATAAAGAAAAGTCTAGTAGTTGTACTAGACTTTTCTAATCAGTGATCATGTAGCATTATAATGGTGAAAGAATTTTTAAAATCGGTCCTGCACTTTTTGAGCCAAATATTCCTCTTTTTGATATTAGTACACATATGGATAAATTTTTAATGTGTGCAAGTAAATAAATGGTATTGACTTAACTCGGAGTGTTTATGGACGAAGCCCCTACAATATTTAATTAAAAGTGCCCATACGTCATAACTTATTCAATGCTATCGCGTACTCACTTGCTCGTTAATCAAACACATTACGTTGGATGAAATAAAAAACATTTCGGCTCGCGTTTTGCCAGCCAGGGACAGTTTTAACTAACCCTTAAAGATTAAGTATCGCAAGATTTCGCGTTGTGAAGAAGTCATCAAGAAAGCAAGTAAAGATGCCCATTTGTTTCCAGGTTCAAAATATACAGTCGAGGACAGGTATAAGAAAATGGAAGGGGAACGTAAGTTGTCCGTTAAACGGAGAAACATTGAGTATGTCCTACAATACAGCACGGCCACGCCATTCATGTGGTACAAAGGCCGCTACAGATGCTTCTTTTGTTCTGAACCCATGAAAGACCCTAGCTTACTAAGAGCCCACACAGCCACAGTCCACCAGTTCGCAAATCTAGAGCTCGTTGTCTATGACAGAACCAAAAACAACAGGAACAGAGACGCGGCTGTCAAAATTGACGTGACAGATATTTCGTGTAAACTTTGCCTCAAAGCAGTTGCTAATTTAGAAGAGTTGATACATCATCTTATTATAGCGCATGACGCCGAGTATGACGTCAGCGTACCAAATTGTCTACTACCCTTCAAATTGGACAAGGATCAACTCACATGCCCCACTTGTGATATGAAGTTCATGTTCTTTGAGTACCTGCTCAGGCACGCTAATAAACAACACCTGTCACATCACTATATCTGTGACGTTTGCGGCACTAGCTTCCAAGGCGAGAACCACTTAAAAATGCATAACAGATACTACCATAGAGAAGGGGGCTATAACTGCGAATATTGTGGCACGTCCCTAGCTACTCTGTCCAAGAAAATATTGCATGAGAAAAATGTCCATCTTGTCAATCTGTCTACGTGTAATCATTGCCCGGAGACTTTCAAAAGTCCGTACTTGAAGAAGCTTCATTTGGCCAATGTCCACGGGGTGGAGGAGCTCAAAATCAAATGCCCTTACTGTCCCAAAGTGTACCCACAGGAGAGTATCATGTCCAGACATATGAGAAGAGTGCATCTTCGCGAGAAGAATGTCGAGTGCGAAATATGTGGCGACAAGTTCTTCGGCGCTTACGACGTGAAAGTCCACATGGTGAAGCATAACGGAGAGAAGAAATTCGTGTGCACTGTTTGTGGAAAGAAGTTTTCCAAGAAGAGTAATTTGAACTCCCACTCGGTTCTCCATACTGGGGAGAAGAGTTTCTCCTGCCACTTGTGCACTAGAGCGTTCGCGCATCATGCCAATTTGAAGATGCATATAAGGAACCGTCATCCGGATAATATACAGGCGGAAGCAGGAGTGGATGAGATGATTAACCAGCAGTTGGAGATCATTCAGAGTGATCTTAATGATGATATTATAGAAGAGGAGGTTTTGGCTAATATGCTTTAAGGTTTAAGATAAGATTTCAAATATTCTATCCGCCGCCGTGGTGGCCTCGGGGTTAGAGCAGTCGCCTGCTACGTAAGCGACGCAAGTTCGAATCCCAGCGGGGCCTGTACCTATGAGTTTTTCTAAAGAAACTTATGTACAGTGATTTCACACCACGTGCTTTACGGTGAAGGAAAACATCGTGAGGAAACCTGCATATATCTGCGAAATAATTCAAAGACGTATGTATAGTGGCTGAGACGGCGATGGATTCACCCTCTGTCACGTTGGCACTTAATCATATTCGGCGAAATGTGGGTGTTGAAAATTACAACACCTCTGCCTATCCCTTCGGGGAATACAGGCGTGAGCATATGTATGTATGCATATGTAATATTCTATCCATCTGTCATTTAGGTTCATCATCTCCTGGCCTTATCCCATACATTGTTGGGGTCGGCACTTGATTCAACCCGATGTGGCTCCATGTTAGTCGCAATCAACTTATTAACTCCTTGTCCGTTATGTGCGCCTGGTACCTCGTGTACCATATCATCATCTCCCTGGCCTTATCCCATACATTGTTGGGGTCGGCACTTGATTCAACCCGATGTGGCTCCATGTTAGTCATAATCAACTTATTAACTCCTTGTCCGTTATGTGTGCCTGGTACTTCGTGTACCATATCATCATCTCCCTGGCCTTTTCCCATACATTGTTGGGGTCGGCACTTGATTCAACCCGGTGTTCACCTGTTTTTTGTACGAAGCGACTGCCATCTGACCTGCGTAACCTATTAAAAATTGGTAATCAAGGTTTAAGCAGTTGTCAGACTCTTAGGCCTGCGACTGTTATTAATATTACCTACTTAAGATAAACAAATCTATCATTTTGTCCTTCCTTTCATTCCAATTACTGTTTGCGATTTCTTGAGTAAAACTGACAATTTTTTTAAATCTGTGTCGTAATAAATAAAGCTAGTTTTAAACCAAGGACTATCTTAGTCTATGCTTGGTAATAAGGGATTGTGTTATGTATATTACTGTCAAAATTATTTAATAAACCTCCAGATTTATTGCTCTTTGATTTTTATTTAATGAAATTTTAATTATTCTATAGATAAGGCACTATGAACGTTCCGAATATTACGGCCTGGGCCTGTGTACGATACAAAATGTATGGCAACGACATAAATCAGTCACGTGAAATGTTATTCCCGTACATTTTGTATCGTTTCTAGTAGCGCGAGGATAATGTTACTTTGTCAACAGGCTCTGGTACGGAAACTACCCTGAAAAAGACTGGCAAAAACGAATGGCATCTTTTATATTGAATCAAAGGAAAACCTTATAAAATGTATACTATATACTTATAATAATGAAAGTTCTATAGGCTGCGTGCAGATTAACCCTGATGATATTTTCAAATAAAAATTAGCCTGAGTAACATAAGCCATCTGCCACTTACAATCCTTTATTTACCAGGTCAGTTTTGACAAATCAATCCAAACCTAAACAACAACGTAATAGAGTTACATTTCACAAAGTGGAGGCGTAACGGGCTACTTTCATTCCAGGAACATACACGAAGTCAAGACCAGAAGAGAACTTTTTGAAACGTCTTAAAGTGGCTAGAAGGAACGTTCTCGCCGTCCTACGTTATGGAAATGTCGTGCCTTTCAACTGGAACACCAAGACATACAGCTGTTTCTATTGCTCGAAGCAAACCAAAGATTACAAATTTCTCAAAGAACACACGATACAAAAACATAGCTCTGTTGATTTAGATGAATTCGTACCAAAAAGGATTATAACTAAAGATATCCCTGTCAAAATAGATATTACGAATATTGGCTGTAAAGTGTGTGCAGAAGTCACTGTAGCTAATTTAGAAGAACTTATAAATCATGTAGTTGAAGAGCACGGTGAAGAATACGATGACTCTATAGGCATTTGCTTCTTCCCTTTCATGTTGAATGACGCGATGCACTGTTTGCTATGTGGTCTTATCTATGACAACTTCTCGTCGTTGATAACACACATGTACAGAAAGCATATAACACACACATACATCTGTCAGATCTGTGGTCTTGGTTTCATCGATCAAGTTAGATTGAAGCGGCATATAGATAACAGTCACACGGATCATAGATGCAAGATCTGTCATCTAAGGTTTGAGACGTTTCACAAATTGGAGAAACACAAACAAGGGATGCATGGTCTGGTCAAAATCTATCCTTGCAAGCTTTGCACAGCTAGCTTTGTAAACAATTATCATCTGAAAGTCCATATGGGTAAGGTGCATAATGTAGAAAAGTTCCGAATCAAATGCCAGTATTGTCCTAAAGTGAGTACGACGAAGGCGGCGATGGTACAGCATGTTCGGTTGGTCCATTCGACCGCTATGTACGAATGCAGTCTTTGCGATTATAAAGCTGGTGTTAAGTACATGGTGACGCTTCATATGCGAAGGCATTCGGCGGAGAAAGACTATAGCTGTAACGTCTGCGAAAAGAAGTTCAGACGGAGCAGTAATCTGAGGACTCATATGAAGATTCATTTTGGTGTTGACGGGAGAGTGTGTCGGTATTGTAGGAAGGGTTTTGCCGATTTGAAGGAATTGAATACACACATGTTAATGCACTCTGAAGGTTGAAGTCGAATATGGAAAACTATTACTCGCGAATTTGAGCCCTTAAATTCATTTGCCAAATGAGTTCTATTCTTTTGAGAAATAAACATTTAAAACCAGATGTCCTTGGGAAACATAGACCAAGATAATCTTTGGTTTAAAAGTAGCTCCATCTCGTTCTGTGATATGGATTTCAAAAGGGATGGACATAGCTTTAGTCCGAGTTTGACCCAGTCTTTGTTTATTCCATGTTTTGTAAAAAGGGAATTAGTTTAGAGATTAAAAACAATATGGGGTCAACTAGATCGTACAGGAATAGGTAGTAGGTACGTTTTCCTAAATCTAAATACATACTCCCTTCATCTGACAAGCGACAGGATTTTTATGTTTTTAGGGTTGAACAGATCATTCAAATCACACTGCTAATGCGTTCACTACGGTTTTTTGATCCTACTAACTTAAACGCTACACCCGTCAGATCGTCAAGATATACAAACGAATTTTATAAAAGTGTTTAATTGTATTAAAAATCCGCTTGCATGGTTGTTTTCTGGCCTCCTTAAACTAAGCCTTGAGAAGAGAAGCCTCAAACACGTGTTTTCCTTTCAGGAGCACGTACAGGAGGCCAGAATGCAACACAGGGCAGGGATAGCTTCGACGAAGAAATTGATAAACAGTCCACAAGCAAAACTTTATCAGCTAAAGACAAAAGGCAAATTATGAGGAATAATGTTTTGCAAGTTCTGATCAAATCTACCGTTATGCCATTCAGATGGCTTAAGAGCTCGTACAGGTGTTTTTATTGTTACGATATCTTTCAAGAACCCGCTGAATTAAAGAATCATCAACATATCCACGCTGGTGATATTATAAAAGAACAAGCGATGAACAACTATTGGGAACCTGTTGTCTATGTAGACATTTCTAGTCTAACCTGCAGACTTTGTCCTGAAGAGATTACAGATTTGTACGATCTGATCGATCACTTAGTTGAGAAGCATGACGTTGTTTACAATAAAGATGTAGGCATTTGTATGGTAGCGTTCAAACTTGATAATTTTTCAGTGAACTGTCTTGCTTGTGGAGCGAGTTTTTATACATTCGGTCCTCTATTGCATCATACGAATAAAGATCACAAAGGCACGTCTGCCATTTTGTGCGACGTGTGCGGACAACATTTCAAAGACGCCAATCTGTTACGGCTACATGTGAAAACAGTCCACGACAACACAGGGCTTTTGTGTCCAGAATGCGGGGAGAAGTTCGAGACGAGATCGAAGTTGAAAACTCATCAGAAGAACGTACACGACGCTGAGAAGAAGAAGTATAAGTGTCTGGTTTGCTCATTGATGTTTCAAAGTCATTACAAGAGGTCCCGCCATATGGCTGCAGAGCATAAGAACAGACAGGAGATCAAATGCCTCCACTGTCCTAAGACGTTCGTCTTTAGGAGTATGATGATGACGCATTTACGAGACACACATTTGAAAGTCAGGAATTATGCCTGCGGCGTTTGCGGTTGGAAGGCTTTTAACAGCAATCGATTGAAGAACCACATGTACAAGCATAGTGGGGAGAAGAATTTTAAATGTGACGTTTGTGATAAGGCATTTACGACTAAGAAGATTATGAGAGCTCATTTTGCAAGAATGCATAAGACTGTTCAACAACCGATGATGCAGTATGATAATCCATACGTTACGCAGCAGTAGGCTTGGGCTGAATTTTTGTGTTGATTTCTTGTGCAATTACTCGTAGGGGCAGACAGGCAGAGATGTCAAGCTTGGGACACTTTTGATGATAGGTGTTGGCAAAGTTGATGATTAACTGTTTTAGGGAAATGCACACCTGAACACCCCACTAATTTTACAACTTAATTTTTTAATTTTACACAAGTTAAATCATCTTGGTATATAATTAAAAAAACTCGGCTGTAAGAACGGAGTCTATATATCAACAGATAGCTATGTATATAACCATTTCAAAATTAATCAGTATTAGCTAATTATTTGAAACTAGCTGTGCCCTGTGGTTTCAACTTTAGCCGCGTAAAATCAAATTGTGAGCGTCTTCTGTCTTACACTCACTAACTTCGACTCAGTTATGTATAAATTAATATCAACAATTATTGTTGAGACTCTTGCCATGTTATCTATATATATAAAAGAAAGTCGTGTTAGTTACACTACTTATAACTCAAGAACAGCTGAACCGATTTGGCTGAAAATTGGTGGGGAGGTAGCTTAGAACCAGGAGAAGGACACAGGATATCCCCGTTCCACAATATATAACTTAATTAAGTCTACACGGGTGAAACCGCGGGGCACAGCTAGTTCTCAATAAAAGCAACCTTCCAAACCCGGTGGTAGCATTCATAATCATGTATAGTGTATTTTTTGTGTCCTTCTAATGATTTTAAATTAAAAGTGCTTTGGAATAGGTTTAATCAAAGCGGTCTGCTACAAAATTCTTTAACGTCAATATATTCTAAATCTACTTTAGTTAAATTATTGAACGAACGAAAATTAAAGCTTGAATAGAAGCAAATTATACTTTTGTCACTACGTTTGACACTACCTGACTAGCATTAGCACTAGCATTTTTCGTATGCCAACTGTCAAACCCAGCTGTCAGATTCAACTTACAGACGCGCTGTAGTGTTGCTAGTTTAAAAATTACACCGCAGCCCTCTCACTCAATTTCCAATTCACGAATACTTACTTTCTAAACTGTCCTTAGAAATAATGATCTGTTTATTATATAAGGAATTAATGTAGCACTCAATATGTAATCATAGCTTTAAATAAATATTCATATTGAAATACAAACAGTTTTATTTGAGGCAATTTTTACTTTCTTCTTTATTGAATACCAGCGGGAGTGATTCCCGTGGGAGTACGGGGATAAAATATAGCCTATGTTAATCAGTGATAATGTAGCATTCAAAAGATGAAAGAATTTTTAAAATCGGTCCAGTACCTTTTGAGCCAATTCGTTACAAACAAAAATCTTTATAGTATTAGTATAAGTATTTATTTATTTTATTTAAACCTTGTTAGAACGGCTATAAGCCACTTACACTAATAGGTACGCACTTTACTCAGTCTTCTCGCAGTACTCCAAGCATACTGACATGATATCCTTCCATTCATCCGCAAACAAATCACATTCAGGATATTTGTCCACAAGAGCGTTGAGTGCGGAGAGGTTGCGGGGGACAGGGGATCGTGCCCGGGCGACCGTACGGCTCCCGGGTACACTAAACAGTCTATGTTTTCGATTACGAGTATAGTTATCGGGCACATGGAACCGACACAGTTGCTCATGAAGGACTGGAGCATCGATGTGACCATGAATTGTCTTCAGCATCGTTACCATCTGTTCTCGTTTCCTCCTGACCTTCAAGGAATTATATCCTAGACTGCCAAGGAGGAACTGCGTTGGGTACATTAAGGGATAATATCCGTATATTCTTTTATATAGGTACCTAAGGAATGCTTTCTGTACCTTCTCCAGCAGAATCGAGTACTTGCTTTCGTGTGGATTCCACACGCAAGAGCTCGACTCGAGTTTGGTGCGGACCAAGGCACTAAAAACTAGTCCCAGGGCTTGAACGCTGCTAAAGTCTCGGGTGTTACGGAGAATAAATCCTAGGCGCTTAAAAGAGTCTCTAGCCACTGATTCAATGTGCACGTGGAAAGTGAGCTTTCGGTCGAATGTAACACCCAAGTCCTTCATTTGTTGCGACCTCATGATAGCGTCACCATGAAGTGTATAACTGAAGGCGAAAGGGCTCCGCATCCGACCAAAAGTCATGGCATGGCATTTAGAATGATTGAAATCCAGCTTGTTTTCAATGCTCCAATTGCATACAGCGTCAATATCAGATTGCACCTCAACACAATCGGCCTCAGAGCGAATTTCTCTGTATATTTTCAGATCGTCCGCATATAATAGACACTTTGAGTGCTTTAGAACTTGCGGTAGGTCATTTATCATGAGTAAGAATAGCAGAGGTCCAAGCACGGAGCCTTGACTAACGCCAGACCGTGTGTGATAAGGCTGGGACTCATACATACCCAACTTGACATACTGCTGGCGGTCCCGGAGATAGTCAGCGAGTAATGTGAGAGCACCAGGAGAAAAGCCAAATGCACAAAGTTTTGCCAGCAGTATGTCGTTATTAACCCTATCGAATGCCTTACTAAAATCAAAGTAGAGCACGTCTACTTGGGACTTTCTATCAAGACATGACGATATAAACTCAACGAGCGTCATTAGGTTGCTGTTCACAGACCTTTTGAGTCTAAAGCCATGTTGCTCGTCGCAAAGATTATTTTTGACTTGACTATAAATACTTTTATGAAGTAAAATTTCAAATACCTTGGCTGGGGAACATAAGTTAGCAATTGGACGATGCAATTCTACAGTAGACTTGTCAGAGCTTTTAGGTATAGGAGTGACTCGTGATACCTTCCACTGCGGTGGGTATTTACCAGTTCGTAGAGCCAGATTGAAGATATGAGAAAGAGGAGTGCAAAACTTTCTTTGAAAGCGCTTAAGAATAGCTGATGGAATATTATCTGGGCCTACAGCGCTATTTGACTTTAGTTTATTAATGCCTGTCCTAATGTCAGATGCAGTGAATGTCAATGTATTTACGTAGTTATTATTGTAATCATTATCATTACTCAAGATGTTATTGGCATTTAATTCTGGGACGTCAGATAAAAAAACACTAGAAAAAAAAAAGTATAGATTAATATAGACTAGTGGACGACACGCGGTTTCACCCGCGTAGTTTCTGTTCCCGTGGGAGCACGGGGATAAAATATCGCTTATGATATATCTATTGCTGAAATAATTTTCAAGATCGATTTAGTAGTGTCGGGGCCTATTCAATACAAACAAACAAAGCTTTCCTCATTATAATATTTATTAGTATAGACAAAATATTTAATATCTAACACAAACGAATATGTTAACAACCGAAACTGCTAACGATTCGTCAGTTTTAATTTAATTGAAAATATCAACGTACATTTTAGTGGATATAACTGTCAAGAAAAATATTAAAGATTACAGTATTAAAGAGAAGACTATGTTCCTTACAGGACGACTGACAATCGGAGACAAAAAAGATGGAGTCAAACCAGTTCCAACCTTAAACCCACGAGCAGAAGGACCAAAGGAATTAACATCAAAGGAAAAGCTATTGGCAACGAGGAATAATGTAGAACAAGTATTACTTAAATCAACCGTAATGCCTTTCAGGTGGCTCAGAAGCGCATACAGATGCTTCTACTGCTACGATATGTTTCAAGAACCGAAGGATTTAAAGAACCACCAGTCACAGCATAATGATCAGGACATACCAAGAGTTTTAAAGACGTATTGGGAGCCAGTAGTTTACGTAGATGTCTCAGAAATAGCTTGTAAGTTATGCCCAGAGAAGCCGACGGATCTAAACAATCTGATAGATCATCTAATAACAAACCATGATATGAAGTTTGCTAAACTCCAAAATTGTTTAAGTCCATTTAAGCTGAACGAATCTTCAGTGACTTGTGTACAGTGTGATAAAACGTTATCGTCATTCAGCTATTTACTGGTCCATCACAATAAGGACCACGTGGAAGAAACGCAAGTGCTTTGCGATATATGCGGCCAGAACTTCCAAAATTCAAATCAGCTTCGTCATCACACGAAAAAGGAACATGAAGATAACGCTGTTAAGTGCACAGTGTGTGGGGAAATGATTAGTAGCGTCAACAAGATGCGAACACACTTGCAACACGCACATAACAAACGCTACAAATGCTTCCTCTGCTCCGACTCCTTCGAAACACACTACAAAAGGTCTCATCATATGATGGCCTTCCACAAAGAAAGGAAGGAAGTCAAATGCCAGTATTGTGTGAGGACTTTCGTCTATAGAAGCACGATGGTTAGACATGTTAGAGAAATGCATCTGCAAGAGAAGAATGCTGTTTGCAGCATCTGCGGGTGGAAGGGTTTCGGCGGGAACAGGCTTCAGATGCACATGATGAAACATAGTGATGTTAGGAACATCAAATGTCCGGCGTGTGATAAAGCTTTTAAAACCAAGAAAACAATGAAACAGCATTATAATAATATACATCAGAAAGGGGTTAAAAGAACCAGTCTTCAGAATTGTGCGTGAAGAAGAATTATACATTTACACTAGCTGTGCCCTGCGGTTTCCGAAGATTTAGTTTTTTTCCCGCGGAACCCTAAATGTTTTTTAAAATAAAAGTAGCCTATGTTACTCCTTGGAACATCAGCTACCTGCCAGTGAAAGTCTCGTTAAAATCGGTCCAGCCGTTTCAGAGATTACCCGGAACAAACAGACAGACAGAGAAAAAATTTAAAACTTAGTTTTTCAGTGTCAGTAGCGTGTATACTTTCATATGCAGTGAAAAGCTGTAATTTTGGAATTACAAACAGACACTTCAATTTTATTTATCTGTATAGATATTGCACACTTATATGAATGTCAACTTGTTACGGTCCTTTTTTTATGTGGGAAATCTATCATGGATACGCCAACCGCCGCGCCGCGGGGGCAACGGAGGGGTCTTATACCCTCATATCGGCTAAAACAGGTGCCCTCCTCCTCGTCGCTTTCGACCCCGAAATTAATACGGTCTTAAGAAAAGGGGCTAGACAGACACAGAAAATTAAGCGATTCCATAACCCTTATAGAACATAGACTAAGTTAGTCCTTGGTTTAAAAGTAGCGTAGTAAATGCGCATACTTTTAGTCCGAGTTTGGTCTAGTTCTTAATCTATGTTTTGCAAAAAGGGGAAGAAGGTTTATTTTTCCCTTTTGAGATGACTCTGAAAATACTGCCTCTTGGAATAAGAAAAACACTTTAAAATAATTTTGATTATCTTGATATTTAACGCGGCAGGCCTCGGAGGAGATGGCGGGATGAGCTTGATGCTTTCAGGAGCGATTGGGAGAGGACAGAGAAAGTTGGAAAAGTGGAAGGGAGGCCTTTGCCCAGCAGTGGGACACTACAGGCTAATAATAATAATAATAACTCCCCACAACCCCATTAGTGATTCTCACTTGGCCTAGGCCCGTGATTATAAAATGAAATGTACATGATGCCAGCTGAGTTTCTTGCCGGTTCTTCTCAGAAGGCTAGTTTCCGAACAGGTGGTAAATTCCTCGACATTCATAAGTGCCTTACCAGGGCCTAAACTGAATAAATCATTTTCATTTTCATTTTCATTTTCAAAAAAAAAAAACCGGTTCCTAAAACCGAGAAAAGTTAATAACTTAAAAAAAAAAAAATAATTGATATTTAACTGTCATTTTGACACTTACACCTTTTGTCACAATTGTCAAAGATGACAAATCATTAAGGCCCACGTGCACAAAAATCTTGACTTTAATCGTTCTTGCATGTTCATATTTGCAGTCGATATTTAAAATTGATCCGTCAGTGGATCAGAACGGCTTAATTCAAAAGATTGACACTAGAATTTTTAATAGAATCAGGAGTTACTTTGCCGAAGTCTATGTTTATGGTTATAAAAGAGTATAAATTATTACAATGCTTTAAAATTTATTATTAAAATAACGGAATAAAGCATTGTAATATTTTTATACTCTTTTATAACTAGAAATTTTTGTTTCTTTTCAGAAGACCAAACTTCCTCCAAGAGGCAGTATAAGCCATTGATCCGAGACACAGATAAGATCAGAAGGCTGTTCTCTGTTATCATTGAAAATTCAACCATAATGCCCTTTAAGTGGTACCTGAACAGATATAGGTGCTTCTTCTGCGATCAAATCTTTACCGAAAGTTCAAAATTGAAAAGTCACACCGAATCCCATAAGGATATTAATTTAAAAGACATATTAACACAAATAGGTTCTCACAGTAGAATAAAATGGGATGTCTCTGTGATTTCGTGTAAAAATTGTCCGAAACCATTGTGGAGTTTGGAACATTACTTAGACCATGCAAAAACGGTTCACGAATTAGATTTCGATCGAGATGTTGTCAATAAATATTTCTACGGATTCAAATTGTCAGATGACAAAATGAAATGCATAGAATGCGGCGAAGTTTTCAAATTCTTTAATCCGTTATTGCAACACGTTAACAAGTATCATAGCAAAAATAATCAGTTTGTCTGCGATATTTGCAACCTGTCATTCAGTTTGAAAGGTACTTTAGTTTGCCATATTAAAAATGTACATTCGGTAATACCGACCCAGTGTAACATATGTCACATGACATTCCCAAGTGCCTATCAGCTGTCTGTACATAATGAAACTACCCACGAAGTAGGAAAATTCAAATGCTCTCTATGCCCGCAGATTTTGCCGAGTCGCTATCTCAAAAAGGTCCACCTAGCCTCAGTTCACAATATTGATAGGTTTAAATTCAAATGCGACTTTTGTTCCAACACATATCCTGATAGAAGTAAGTTATTGAGACATAGGAATCAGTTTCATTTGAAGGAGAAAACCGCTACCTGTCATATTTGTGGGTATAAAAGCTTTCCGACGATGCTCAAGAATCACATGGTTTGTCATAGTAATATTAGCTTTAAATGTGACCAGTGTGAAAAAGTATTTAAGAGGAAGAAAACACTTCGTGCACATAAAACTAAGAATCATGTTTGATCATTCGGCCGCTATTCGCTATGACCTCGCTATTTTTTTTATCGTGGAGAATCCGTTATGGATACATCAACCGCCGCGGGGGCAGCGTAAGGGTTATGTCGGACTCGCACCAACTAAACTCCACGGTGTTCCTCCTGGTCGCTAAGTGCACGTGATATGTTTTCACATGCTTCGCCGTGACCCTCCCGGAGACTGGCCTGTCAGGCCCCTCCTGTGATACCAGGCTGTACCCGGCTTTTACACTATGGGACCGCGAGGGCCATGCGTCGGCGCCAAGAACCCCGTCCCGGCGCCTGCGGCCCTCTTTACGGAGGTATCAGCCTCTCCTCGGCGAGTTTTTTTAAAATCGCCGTCACAAGTCATCGAGTTGACGTAAACGCAGATTTGTATGGGATTACAGTAGTGCCACCTGTGGGCCGACAGATGGCACTATTTTAACGAAAATATTGGTAATCTGGGATAAATCAGTTGTCAGACTCTCTTAGGCCTCCGACTGACCTGTAACGATTGCCAAAGATGTTAAATTGGCAACCGGGACCGACGGCTTAACGTATTTCACGGTTAATATATAAAAAAACTTGAGAGGTGTCAAGGGACACCCGGATGGAATGAAGTTCTATAAATATATAAATACAGAGAGACAGACAGAGAAACATGCGCACGCCGTACAGCTTACTATAATAAAAAGTGTCGTTATAACTTTTCGTAAGACTTTTTTCCGTCAGCCCCCTTTCACAACGCGCGACAAGGAACTGCGTTCCAATAACACTGATCTGAATTTCCACATAAACTTAAAAATATCTATAATTTTATAGCTATCATAGATTAAGTAGATATTTAGTTACTTGTTTTTTTTGTGCAATATAACTTTTGTATTACATATTGTGAAAGAGCAAACCTAATTAAGTGTTAATTGTATTATGTTAAATAAACAACAAAGTTTATGGTTATAATATAACATGCTTTTTATTTTTTACTAGCTGTGCCCCGCGGTATCACCCGCGTGGATTTAGTTTCATCTTTATTGTCGCGGAACCCTAATATGTATTTTTAATAAATAAAAGCATTTTCAGCTACCTATCAGTGAAAGTCTCGTTAGAATCCGTCCAGCTGTTTCAGAGAGTACCCGGAACAAACAGACAGACAGAGAAAAAATTCATATCTTGGTTTTTTAGTCTCAGTGGCGTGTATACTTTCATATGCATTTAGTGAATAGCTGTTATTTTGGAATTACAAACAGACAATTCAATTTTATTTATCTGTTTAGATTAGTGCCTAATTGTTACATAGAATATACTTATATTCTATCTACAATATTTAAAAAGGAGCCGCAAGCGACGCAAGTCCGAATCCCAGCGGGGCCTGTACCAATATTTTTTTCTAAAAACTTATGTGCAGTGATTTTACAACACGTGCTTTACGGTGAAGGAAAACATCGTAAGGAAACCTGTATATGTCTGAGAAGAAATTCAAAGACGTGTCTATAGTGCCTGAGACGGCGCTAGACTCACCATCTGTCACGTTGGTACTTATCCTACCCCTTCGGGGACCCATCTTTGGGAAGGCGTCACAATCACGGTTTTATTTTAATCACATTCAACTAAGACTGCTAGCGATAGATATTCTACTGTGAGTGTACTGGTACACCCACATTTTTAAAGTTATTTAAGCACTAAATGTAAGCGGGCCCTAAGGCCACTAATCCAGACTCCGGGTTTCTACTGGGGAATGACAGATGAACGAACACAATATTATTGGCCAGAACCGGGAAGTTCTTAGCTAGAAAAGCTAATCTTTAGTAATAAACTTTATTCCAATACGCCTAAGTTTTCCAGACTACACGACTATGATTCATTCGGAAAACTATTTTCTATTTCAGAATCGTCTGACGATGAGGAATCTGAGAAAGCAGTCGACGATTTCTGGGGCGACGAGCCTAAAAAACTTAAGGGATTGGTGAAACAAAAGGGCAATCTACTAGATCTTATTACTGTCATTCTTAAAAACTCAACTGTTATGCCTTTTAAATGGTACTCGAATAATTACGTGTGTTTCTATTGCGGGTCTCCATTCAGACAGAGCTCTAAGTTAAAAGCACATTATAATGCAGAACATCTCGGTGCGATAGCTAAGAATGTATTGAGACATGAAGTCAGCCGACGCAGAATTAAAATTGATATATCAGACCTTACTTGCAAGAGATGCCCTAAACAGGTTAAAAATTTGGATGAATTCCTGACTCATGCCTCTAAAGCACATGATTTAGAGTTCAATAAAGATGCAGCTAAAGATATATATTCGTTTATGCTCAGTGACGACGATGTATCCACTTGCTCTGTTTGCGGGGAAACGTTTAAATTCTTCGGAACGTTATTGAAACATATCTACAAATGCCAGAATAAAACTATTCCTTATTTGTGTGAAATTTGCGCGCAAGGATTCGCAGAAAAAGGCGCTTTGGAAAAACACATCAGTGGAGTACATTTGACGGACTTAGGACGTTGCTTCAGGTGTAGAAAGACGTTCCCAGATTCAGCAACGCTGAAGAATCATTTGAAACAGGCCCATAAGATGAAATGTCCTAAATGCCCAGAGGTGTTTACGACGCAGTATCAGAAAAGATCGCATTTAATAAGCGCTCACGATGTTAAAGAACTTCAATTCAATTGTGACGAGTGTTCGCGGTGTTTTAACACCAAAAACAAATTAGTTCACCACAAATCTAGTATCCATCTTAAAGAACGAAATGAAACGTGTGAAGTCTGTGGGTTTAAGGTGTATAACAGCCGTGCTTTAAAACTGCATATGATTCGCCACAATGACTCCCGCCCGTTCCAGTGTGATATTTGCGAGAAAACGTTTCCGAGGAAGTATTCCCTGGAGATGCACAGACGGATACATTTGAATGACAGGCGATTTGTTTGTAAAGACTGCGGGAAGGCATTCGTTCAATATGCAAGCTTAAAGTTACATATGAAGGTTCATAATTGAACTGTGGGGAGAGCGAGTGATCATGCTCATCCCCAGCAAAGGGAAGATCTTCCATTGAGGCGGATGTCATGCCTGGGGAATCGCGGCTCCAACTGTTCTAGTTGGAAACTTGTATATATACTGCAATGCGCTTGAAAAATCTTATGGCGCGATTTAGGTTCTCGTGTATTTGTACTCAAACTTCGCATTTGTTAGCGAGTAGCGCCATCTATGAGCGAGTGGAGAAACGCCGCTACAGAACGAAAGCGTATTGGGATGAGACGGCAAGGTTTTGGATTTCAAATCTATACATACATACATACAGATAAATAAAATTGAAGTGTCTGTCTGTAATTCCAAAATATCAGTTTTTCACTAAATGTACATGGAAGTAAGTATACACGCTAGCTCTGTCTGTCTCTCTGTCTGTTTGTTCCGGGTAATCTCTGAAACGGCTCGACCGATTTTAACGGGACTTTCACTGGCTGGCACACTGGTAGCTAATGTTTCAAGGAGTAACTTAGGCTACTTTTATTTATTAAAAATATTAGGGATCCGTGACAATAAGGATGAAACTAAATCTACGCGGGTGAAATCTCGGGGCACAGCTACTTCAAAATGAAACTTAGGTGTTTTGCAAGATATCAGATCTTCCCACGGGGTCCTGGATAAGATGTGTCCTGTGTCCATGGGCTTACATTTCTCAAGTGATTTACTTTGTTTTTTGAAATTGTATAATATTTTTGAAAAGAGTAATTACTGAGTTTCTTGCCAGGTTGTTCTCAGTAAAAGCAACCTTCCGAACCTGGCGGTAGCATGTATAATCCTGTAAATTAATGTCATTATGACGATTTGAAAGTACTTTGTAAAAGTCTAATCGAATAAAGATATTTTTGACTTTGATTTTGATGTATAATATTGCTCATCATATTAATTTGATAGTTTAGCTAGAGAGTTTATAGTCAGTTATTTATAAGTTTATCAGTAACCAAGGCGATTACTCACGTTTATAAACTGACAGCTTCAATGTGAATATTCATTAAGACGTAGTGCAAGATTTTAAGATTTTGTTAATTGAATATTTATTACATAATTGTGAAGAACAACACGTGCTTTTTTGGTACTTTATCCATTGTTATATCTTATACCTTTAAACGAGCAATTCTTGTATATATATGATCTGGATATAGAATCTGGATCTCGGCTGCAACGGATGAATCCTTCGAATCAAACGAGAGCATAACGCGGAACTTTCTTCCCGTTCTTTGGTCTAGTGGTCGCAAGCGCTACTGATCAGGAGGTCCTAAGTTTGATACCAGAGCCTGTAGACAAAGTAACGTTATCCTCACGCTTCGCTAGTAGAAACGATACAAAATGTACGGGAATGACATATGTCACGTGACTGGTTTATGTCATTGCCATACATTTTGTATCGTTCCTACTAGCGCAAGCGCGAGATAATTTTACTTTGTGTAGACCTACAGGGGCCCAACCATGAGCTCTTATTGCAATGTTAATTCAGTTGTGCGACAGTGACAGATGTATGCACGTCACATACACCTATGTGAAGTTGGCAACTGAAGTGAAAAAAAAAATTTTTTTCGTCGTGTATCCGATTGTACCCGGTATGTACCGGATTGTACCGTTTTTTAAATCGTTTGTACCCCTAGGGGGTAAAAGTTATAGGGGGGTAAATATTTTGGCAACTAAGTATAAAATATTGTAAGTTTATACATGCCATTCGATTGAACCCAGCATGTAGAGGATTGTACCGCTTTTTATTTCTTTTGTACCCTAAGGGGACGAAAGTTATTGGGGGTTAAACATTTTGAAATCAGATTTGGCAAAAGTGAATGTTTATGAATACCATTCGATTGTACCCAATATGTAGAGGATTGTACCGCTTTTAAAACCATTAAAATCTCCAGGGGCCCCAAGATATGGGCGTTGAAAGATTTGCAGTTTTTACCCTATATCTCAGGCTCCCATTACGTATAAGCATTTTTTATGTGCAGAAAGGATGAAACAGAGCAAGGAGAGGATTGTACCGCTTTCAAAATCGTTTGTACCTCAAGGGGCCCCGAGATATGGGGGTCGAAAGTCTCACAAACTTCCACTGTCATATCTCGGGGCCCTTTGAGGTACAAACGAAATAAAAAGCGGTACAATCCTCCACGTACATGGTACTATCAAACGCAAAAATTAAAAATGGTGTGTACCTCAAAACATTCCAAGTTAGCCTGGGCACTCAATGGGCCCCAGGGATATCTCGGTATCCCATGAGGTACAAACGATATTTATATGCATACCGGATTGTACCGAGAACAGAGAGGATTGTACCGCTTTTTGTTTCGTTTGTACCTCAAGGGGCCCCGAGATATGGGGGTCGAAAGTTTCATAACTTTGCACTGTCATATCTCGGGGCCCCTTGAGGTTCAAACGAAATAAAAAGCGGTACAATCCTCCACGTACATGGTACTACCTGATGCAAAAATAAAAATTGGTGTGTACCTCAAAACATTCAAAGTTAGCCTGGGCCCTCAATGGGCCCCAGCGTTATCTCGGTATCCCATGAGGTACAAACGATATTTATATGCATACCGGATTGTACCGAGAACGGAGAGGATTGTACCGCTTTTTGTTTCGTTTGTACCTCAAGGGGCCCCGAGATATGGGGGTCGAAAGTTTCATAACTTTGCACTGTCATATCTCGGGGCTCCTTGAGGTTCAAACGAAATAAAAAGCGGTACAATCCTACACGTACATGGTACTACCTGATGCAAAAATAAAAATTGGTAATTACCTCGAAACATTCAAAGTTAGCCTGGGCCCTCAATGGGCCCCAGCGTTATCTCGGTATCCCATGAGGTACAAACAATATTTATATGCTTACCGGATTGTACCGAGAACGGAGAGGATTGTACCGCTTTTTGTTTCGTTTGTACCTCAAGGGGCCCCGAGATATGGGGGTCGAAAGTTTCATAACTTTGCACTGTCATATCTCGGGGCCCCTTGAGGTTCAAACGAAATAAAAAGCGGTACAATCCTCCACGTACATGGTACTACCTGACGCAAAAATAAAAATTGGTAATTACCTCGAAACATTCAAAGTTAGCCTGGGCCCTCAATGGGCCCCAGCGTTATCTCGGTATCCCATGAGGTACAAACGATATTTATATGCATACCGGATTGTACCGAGAACGGAGAGGATTGTACCGCTTTTTGTTTCGTTTGTACCTCAAGGGGCCCCGAGATATGGGGGTCGAAAGTTTCATAACTTTGCACTGTCATATCTCGGGGCCCTTTGACGTTCAAACGAAATAAAAAGCGGTACAATCCTCCACGTACATGGTACTACCTGATACAAAAATAAAAATTGGTGTGTACCTCAAAACATTCAAAGTTAGCCTGGGCCCTCAATGGGCCCCAGCGTTATCTCGGTATCCCATGAGGAACAAACGATATTTATATGCATACCGGATTGTACCGAGAACGGAGAGGATTGTACCGCTTTTTGTTTCGTTTGTACCTCAAGGGGCCCCGAGATATGGGGGTCGAAAGTTTCATAACTTTGCACTGTCATATCTCGGGGCCCCTTGAGGTTCAAACGAAATAAAAAGCGGTACAATCCTCCACGTACATGGTACTACCTGATGCAAAAATAAAAATTGGTAATTACCTCGAAACATTCAAAGTTAGCCTGGGCCCTCAATGGGCCCCAGCGTTATCTCGGTATCCCATGAGGTACAAACGATATTTATATGCATACCGGATTGTACCGAGAACGGAGAGGATTGTACCGCTTTTTGTTTCGTTTGTACCTCAAGGGGCCCCGAGATATGGGGGTCGAAAGTTTCATAACTTTGCACTGTCATATCTCGGGGCCCCTTGAGGTTCAAACGAAATAAAAAGCGGTACAATCCTCCACGTACATGGTACTACCTGATGCAAAAATAAAAATTGGTGTGTACCTCAAAACATTCAAAGTTAGCCTGGGCCCTCAATGGGCCCCAGCGTTATCTCGGTATCCCATGAGGTACAAACGATATTTATATGCATACCGGATTGTACCGAGAACGGAGAGGATTGTACCGCTTTTTGTTTCGTTTGTACCTCAAGGGGCCCCGAGATATGGGGGTCGAAAGTTTCACAAACTTCCACTGTCATATCTCGGGGCCCTTTGAGGTACAAACGAAATAAAAAGCGGTACAATCCTCCACGTACATGGTACTACCTGATACAAAAATAAAAATTGGTGTGTACCTCAAAACATTCAAAGTTAGCCTGGGCCCTCAATGGGCCCCAGCGTTATCTCGGTATCCCATGAGGTACAAACGATATTTATATGCATACCGGATTGTACCGAGAACGGAGAGGATTGTACCGCTTTTTGTTTCGTTTGTACCTCAAGGGGCCCCGAGATATGGGGGTCGAAAGTTTCATAACTTTGCACTGTCATATCTCGGGGCCCCTTGAGGTTCAAACGAAATAAAAAGCGGTACAATCCTCCACGTACATGGTACTACCTGATGCAAAAATAAAAATTGGTGTGTACCTCAAAACATTCAAAGTTAGCCTGGGCCCTCAACGGGCCCCAGCGTTATCTCGGTATCCCATGAGGTACAAACGATATTTATATGCATACCGGATTGTACCGAGAACGGAGAGGATTGTACCACTTTTTGTTTCGTTTGTACCTCAAGGGGCCCCGAGATATGGGGGTCGAAAGTTTCATAACTTTGCACTGTCATATCTCGGGGCCCTTTGACGTTCAAACGAAATAAAAAGCGGTACAATCCTCCACGTACATGGTACTACCTGATGCAAAAATAAAAATTGGTAATTACCTCGAAACATTCAAAGTTAGCCTGGGCCCTCAATGGGCCCCAGCGTTATCTCGGTATCCCATGAGGTACAAACGATATTTATATGCATACCGGATTGTACCGAGAACGGAGAGGATTGTACCGCTTTTTGTTTCGTTTGTACCTCAAGGGGCCCCGAGATATGGGGGTCGAAAGTTTCATAACTTTGCACTGTCATATCTCGGGGCTCCTTGAGGTTCAAACGAAATAAAAAGCGGTACAATCCTCCACGTACATGGTACTACCTGATGCAAAAATAAAAATTGGTAATTACCTCGAAACATTCAAAGTTAGCCTGGGCCCTCAATGGGCCCCAGCGTTATCTCGGTATCCCATGAGGTACAAACAATATTTATATGCTTACCGGATTGTACCGAGAACGGAGAGGATTGTACCGCTTTTTGTTTCGTTTGTACCTCAAGGGGCCCCGAGATATGGGGGTCGAAAGTTTCATAACTTTGCACTGTCATATCTCGGGGCCCTTTGACGTTCAAACGAAATAAAAAGCGGTACAATCCTCTCCGTTCTCGGTACAATCCGGTAGGCATATAAATATCGTTTGTCCCTCATGGGATACCGAGATAACGCTGGGGCCCATTGAGGGCCCAGGCTAACTTTGAATGTTTCGAGGTAATTACCAATTTTTATTTTTGCGTCAGGTAGTACCATGTACGTGGAGGATTGTACCGCTTTTTATTTCGTTTGAACCTCAAGGGGCCCCGAGATATGACAGTGCAAAGTTATGAAACTTTCGACCCCCATATCTCGGGGCCCCTTGAGGTACAAACGAAACAAAAAGCGGTACAATCCTCTCCGTTCTCGGTACAATCCGGTATGCATATAAATATCGTTTGTACCTCATGGGATACCGAGATAACGCTGGGGCCCATTGAGGGCCCAGGCTAACTTTGAATGTTTTGAGGTACACACCAATTTTTATTTTTGTATCAGGTAGTACCATGTACGTGGAGGATTGTACCGCTTTTTATTTCGTTTGAACGTCAAAGGGCCCCGAGATATGACAGTGCAAAGTTATGAAACTTTCGACCCCCATATCTCGGGGCCCCTTGAGGTACAAACGAAACAAAAAGCGGTACAATCCTCTCCGTTCTCGGTACAATCCGGTATGCATATAAATATCGTTTGTACCTCATGGGATACCGAGATAACGCTGGGGCCCATTGAGGGCCCAGGCTAACTTTGAATGTTTCGAGGTAATTACCAATTTTTATTTTTGCATCAGGTAGTACCATGTACGTGGAGGATTGTACCGCTTTTTATTTCGTTTGAACCTCAAGGGGCCCCGAGATATGACAGTGCAAAGTTATGAAACTTTCGACCCCCATATCTCGGGGCCCCTTGAGGTACAAACGAAACAAAAAGCGGTACAATCCTCTCCGTTCTCGGTACAATCCGGTATGCATATAAATATCGTTTGTACCTCATGGGATACCGAGATAACGCTGGGGCCCATTGAGGGCCCAGGCTAACTTTGAATGTTTCGAGGTAATTACCAATTTTTATTTTTGCAGCAGGTAGTACCATGTACGTGGAGGATTGTACCGCTTTTTATTTCGTTTGAACGTCAAAGGGCCCCGAGATATGACAGTGCAAAGTTATGAAACTTTCGACCCCCATATCTCGGGGCCCCTTGAGGTACAAACGAAACAAAAAGCGGTACAATCCTCTCCGTTCTCGGTACAATCCGGTAGGTATATAAATATCGTTTGTACCTCATGGGATACCGAGATAACGCTGGGGCCCATTGAGGGCCCAGGCTAACTTTGAATGTTTTGAGGTACACACCAATTTTTATTTTTGCATCAGGTAGTACCATGTACGTGGAGGATTGTACCGCTTTTTATTTCGTTTGAACCTCAAGGGGCCCCGAGATATGACAGTGCAAAGTTATGAAACTTTCGACCCCCATATCTCGGGGCCCCTTGAGGTACAAACGAAACAAAAAGCGGTACAATCCTCTCTGTTCTCGGTACAATCCGGTATGCATATAAATATCGTTTGTACCTCATGGGATACCGAGATATCCCTGGGGCCCATTGAGTGCCCAGGCTAACTTGGAATGTTTTGAGGTACACACCATTTTTAATTTTTGCGTTTGATAGTACCATGTACGTGGAGGATTGTACCGCTTTTTATTTCGTTTGTACCTCAAAGGGCCCCGAGATATGACAGTGGAAGTTTGTGAGACTTTCGACCCCCATATCTCGGGGCCCCTTGAGGTACAAACGATTTTGAAAGCGGTACAATCCTCTCCTTGCTCTGTTTCATCCTTTCTGCACATAAAAAATGCTTATACGTAATGGGAGCCTGAGATATAGGGTAAAAACTGCAAATCTTTCAACGCCCATATCTTGGGGCCCCTGGAGATTTTAATGGTTTTAAAAGCGGTACAATCCTCTACATATTGGGTACAATCGAATGGTATTCATAAACATTCACTTTTGCCAAATCTGATTTCAAAATGTTTAACCCCCAATAACTTTCGTCCCCTTAGGGTACAAAAGAAATAAAAAGCGGTACAATCCTCTACATGCTGGGTTCAATCGAATGGCATGTATAAACTTACAATATTTTATACTTAGTTGCCAAAATATTTACCCCCCTATAACTTTTACCCCCTAGGGGTACAAACGATTTAAAAAACGGTACAATCCGGTACATACCGGGTACAATCGGATACACGACGAAAAAAATTTTTTTTTTCACTTCAGTTGCCAACTTCACATAGGTGTCACATACACCTGTCTCATAAATGAGTGAAACTATCATGGCAATAAGAGCTCATGGTAAGGCCCCAGGTCGGGTAAAGTGTTATTGGGTTTTTCTATCTATAATTTCCCAGTAGCGGCCCGGAGTCGGGATTAGTGCCCGGTTAATGGCAATAGGTTCGCCTTCTATTACATCGGACTTAAACATGAACTGGTGAAATGTGGGTGTGTTATAATCGTCTGCCTTCAGACAAATGAGGTAAAGAATAACGTCGGTAAAGTCGTTCTTTGGTTGGGCACGACCAAAAGAAATAGGGATTCATTTGACATCATTGTCAAAGCTAATCAAACAAGTGTTATTTCCATTTGAAAAGTAAACGATAACACAACGTATTACATTTCAGAATCGTCAAAAGAAGAATACACGATTGATGAAGATATATCAACCAAGTTAGATAAATCAGCTGAAAATGAAGATGAACTAATTGACACACATCAAATCAGTGACGACTTTTCATCATTTGTGCTAAGTCCTAAATATTACGACATTATGCAGCTTGTTACCGTCATCTTCGAGAACTCCACTGTTATACCATTTCGGTGGAACAACACCTACTTGTGTTTTTACTGCGACACCAAGTTTGAGTATATCTCTCAACTAAAAACGCATACCAAAGAGAATCACGTCGGAGTTGAATTGAACAACATATTGAAAAGAGAACTGGAGAGAGGAAGGATCAAGGTGGATGTATCAGAACTCACTTGTCTTAAATGTTCGGAACAAATGTCAAATCTAGACGAGTTTCTAGACCACGCTACTGTACATCAAATGAAATTCAATAGAGAATCAGCAAAAGAAGTATATTCATTCAAGTTAAACGATGATCAAATAACGTGCTTCGATTGTGGGAAGCTGTTTAACGCTTTTATAAAATTACTTGCGCATGTTTTCAGAGAACATAATAAGTTGCCTTCGCATGTCTGTCATATTTGCGGTCAGAGTTACTCCAAGAGGCATTTATTGCGTCAGCACATGAAAGCAATTCACGCACCGAAACCCTATAGTTGTTCGATGTGTCCGCAGAAATTCTGCGATGAATATGACTTGAGAAAACATTGCTTCAAAGGACACAGGCTTAAATGCACGCAATGTACAGAAGTTTTTGACACCCTAGGTAACCGAGAGAGACATTTAGCTACAGTTCATAACGTCAAATTGGACTGCGGGCAGTGCTCCCTTTATTTTCCAAATAAAAGTAGATTGGAAGATCATATTTCGCGGGTGCATTTGAAAAAGAAGAATTTCGATTGTATCATTTGCGGGCACAAGACTTATAACAATGCCGCGATGAAGATGCATATGGTACGTCATGATGACAGCAGGCCTTTCCAATGTGACGTTTGCAAGAAAACGTTTCAAAGACAAAGAACTTTGACAATGCATCGCAGGATACATACAAATGAAAAGAGGCAGGTGTGTCAGATATGTGGAGAGGCGTTCGTTCAACGGGCGAGCTTGAAGTACCACTTGCAGAAGCATGAGAAGAATAGTGACGCGAAAACGAAGAAAAGGAAGTCGTAGTATTACTGGTTTTAATCTTAAACAATTTTTATTTGTTGACACTGTTCCTTAGATGTATAATTACTTCAGATTACCTTAAATAAATTCTTACTACATTATCAATCTTAATTATTAATGAGCGGTTGTGTAGTGGTCTGGATTGGACCAATTTTGACATCTACACAGATAAATAAAATTGAAGTGTCTGTTTGATATTCCAAAATAACAGCTTTTCACTAAATGCATATGAAACTATACACGCTACTGACAATAAAAAACCAAGTTTTAAAAATTTTCTCTGTCTGTCTGTCTGTCTGTTTGTTCCGGGTAATCTCTGAAACGGCTGGACCGATTTTAACGGGAATTTCACTGGTAGATAGCTGATGTTTCATGGAGTAACTTAGACTACTTTTATTTATTAAAAATATTAGGGTTCCGCGAGTATAAGGATGAAATTAAATATGCGCGGGTGAAACCGCGGGGCACAGCTAGTTTAATATATGGAGGGAAAGGTTTTAAGGTTATGTTTCAAAATCGTTCCACTGACCTTTCTATTGCTTTTGATTGTGTATACCATCGTATGATACTTCTTAACCTAAAGTATAATGCCACTCATGGAACAGCTCTCAACCTGGTGTCTTTGAACCTGTCTGACCGCCATAAGAAGCTCTGTATCAGAGGTGTTGTATTCAAAGAACACCATTAATAAAACGGGAGTACCGCAAGGCTCTATCCTTGGTCCATTTGTCTTTTTAGCTTATGTTAAGACCTGCCAAATGTAGGAAATATCTGAGACTAACAGAATGGCTACAGAAATACGTAGAATAAAAATAGCTTTATTACGCCATGTTTAATATGTTTGATATTTGATTGTTTATGTTCAAATAAAGAGTTTGAAAATATCACATTGGAGCTTTCATGTTGACTATGTGGGCAATACTTTTATAATTTTACCGAGTTATCTATATCCATACATACAGATAAATAAAATTGAATTGTCTGTTTGTAGTTTCAAAATAACAGCTTTTCACTAAATGCATATGAAAGTATTCACGCTACTGACACTAAAAACCAAGTTTTAAAATGTATCTCTGTCTGTCTGTCTGTTCTGGGTAATCTCTGAAACGACTGGACCGATTTTAACGAGACTTTCACTGGCAGGTAGCTGATGTATCAAGGAGTAACTTAGGCTTTTATTTATTAAAAATATGAGGGTTGCGCGACAATAAGGATGAAACTAAATCTTTATTTAAGTATTTGGATTTGAAATTGTAGCGATAACACAATAAACGTATTACGTTTCAGACTCGTCTAAAGAAGAATTGGCAATTGATGAAGAAAGTGAAACCGAGATTAAAGAGGAATCATCCGATGATGAAGATGAACTAAGTGACACTTCACAGCAGATCGGTGATGACTCAACATTCGTATTGAGTACTAGATATGACGCCATTTTAGAGTTAGTTTGCATCATCTTCGAGAACTCCACTTCGGTACCCTTTAGGTGGAACAACACCTATTTGTGTTTTTACTGCGACACTAAATTTGAATATTTCACCCAACTAAAGGCACACACTAAGGAAAAACACACAGCAATTGAATTCAACAAAATCTTAAAGAAAGAACTGAAAAAAGGTAGAATCAAAGTGGATGTAGCAGAGCTCGCTTGTCGGAAATGTTCTGAACAAATGTCTAATCTAGACGAGTTTCTAGACCACGCTACTGATGTACACAAAATAAAATTCAACAGAGAATCAGCTAAGGAAATATATTCGTTCAAGTTAAATGATGATCATGTAACATGTTTTCTATGTGGGAAATATTATAACACTGTTGTTAGATTAATCGCACACGTATTTAAAGATCATAATCATTTACAATCACATATCTGCCACATTTGCGGGCAAGGGTATCCTAGGAATGACAGATTGAAATCGCACATCAAATCTCATGCCCCAAAACCGTTCAACTGTTCAATGTGCACAAGAAAATTCAGAAACGAATGCGATTTAAAAAGACATCGCTTCAATGGACACAAATTCAAATGCACACAATGTCCAGAAGTGTTTATAACTTTGTTGAAACAACAAAGACACATGGCGACAGTTCATGACGTTAAATTTGATTGCGAACAATGTCCTTTATATTTCACGACGAAAAGCAGACTTCAAGAGCATGTATCACGAGTACATTTGAATAAAAAGAATGTACAATGCACCATTTGTGGACATAAAGTGTACAATATCGGAGCGTTGAAAAGGCATATGGTACGCCATGATGATACGAGACGGTTCGAATGTGATATATGCAAGAAACGGTTTCAGAGGAAGTGTACGATGACGATGCATCGCAGGATACATACGAATGAAAAGAGGCAGGTGTGTCAGATATGTGGAGAGGCGTTCGTTCAACGGGCGAGCTTGAAGTACCACTTACAGAAGCATGAGAAGAATAGTGACGCGAAAACGAAGAAAAAGTTATAGTATTGATGGGTCTCCCCCTTATTCAAATTCAAAACATCTGGGGCCTTACCACGAGCTCTTATTGCAATGATAGTTTCACTCATTTATGAGACAGATGTATGTGACGTGCATACATCTGTCACTGTCGCACAACTGAATTAACATTGCAATAAGAGCTCATGGTTGGGCCACTGTATTTGATTAGACTTTTAACAAAGTACTTTGAAATCGTCAGAACGAGACACGACGACAAATTTGTTAAAATAAAATGTCTGTGTCTAAATTATATGTTTTCTTTAGATTTGCGTGTTTTATATTATTACTCCCTGACCCGGCGAACTTCGTACCGCCTAACAGTCCATTCTTAATTTTTTTTTTAGGAATCCTTTGTCTTTTTGAATTTTTCTTTCCGTAAGAACCATCCTCGTACTTCAAGGAATTCTAAAAAAATAATTAGCAAAATCGATTCAGCTGCTCTCGAGATAAACGGGCTAAATGCGAGTTGGACTCGCGCACGAAGGATTCCCTACCATTATCTATAAAATCGGACGAAATATCATATTTGTTGTATGGGAGCCCCCTTAAATGTTTATTTTATTATGTTTTTTTTTTACAAAATGACTACCGTGGTTCGGAGAGCATGTTAAGTCGTCGGTCCCGGTAGTCAATTTAACATCTTTGGCATTCGTTACAAGTCAGTCGGAGGCCTATATGAGCCTTACAACAAGTTTGACCTAGTATACGAATTTTCCTCGCTTCGTATAAAAATCAGGTGATCAGCCACATCGGGTTGAATCAAGTGCCGACCCCAACAATATATGGGATAAGGCCAGGGAGGGAGATGAGTGCTTGTAAGCTTATATGCCGAGATTAGATAACTAATAAGAATTAGCTATCTATCCTCAGCGCTCAAAAATAAGCGTAAAAGTGCTTTATAAACGTATTTCACAGGCCATGAGACTACAATATTAGCATAGGTACTTCATACATTCCACGGGCGCCTACAAATGTTTAGCGAGCAACCAAATAATAGCGCGGTTTAAGAGTTTACAGCGCCATCTAGGAACGACTTTGTGAAACTGGGAAATCTACGAGAAACATCGCCTTCAGAGTGCCACGTGCGAGTATTCTTAAAATCGCCGTCACAAGTCATCGCGTCGACGTAAACGCAAATTTGTATGGACTCACAATAGTGTCTTGTTTAGGCCGACAGAGGCGCTGCTCCGATCCCATACAAATCTGCGTTAACTTTGACGCGGTGACTTGTGACGGCGGCAGTGAAAAACTCGCTTTACTGTACTTATATTATAAATAGGGAAGATTTGTATATAAGTATGTTTCTAACGAATTGGCTCAAAAAATAGTGAACAGGTTTTAAAAATTCTTTCACCATTCGAAAATAAAACATCCTAATATATTATTGGTTGCCCGCGGATCCCTAATGTTTAAAAAAATCTAAAATCTATAATCCTTGTAACATTAGCTATCCGTCAGTGAAAGTCCCGTTAAAATCCGTCCAGCCGTTTCAGAGATTGCCCGGAACAAACAGACAGACAGAGAAAAATTTTAAAACTTGGTTTTTTAGTGTCAGTAGCGTGTATCAGTAAGCTGTTATTTTGGAATTACAAACAGACACTTCAACTTTATTTATCTGTGAAAATGAAAATGATTTATTCAGTTTAGGCAAGAAACTGAGCTGGCATCATTTACATTTCATTCATTGTAAATTCATTACAATTAAATTCATAAAACATTATTCACTGCACCTGTTAAAACCTCGACACAGTAAATTAAGTTAATATTCGGATGTTATTTTCTTACAGAAGCATCAGACTTCTCGGAAGGCGAAGTGAGTGAAGACAAGAAAGGTTTGAAAAGAAGACATGAAGAACTTACCACGCTTGTTTGCACTATATTGGAGAATTCCACCGCTGTTCCCTTTAGATGGTACCCTACTAGTTTTGCGTGCTTCTACTGCGGGATTCCTTTCCATCAGATATCTAAACTGAAGACTCACACGTTAGCAGAACATAATAAAGTTGAAATTAACAACGTATTTAAACACGAAGTCAGTAAAGGTAGAATAAAAGTCGAAATAACGGATCTATCTTGTCGGAAATGTGCGAAAGAATTCAGGAATTTAGACGAATTCTTAAATCACGCGACTGAAGATCACCATTTGAAAGCTAACAAGGAATTTGATAAGGAAATTTATTCGTTTAAGTTGTCTGATGATAATTTATCGTGTTTCGAGTGCGGTAAAGCGTTTAAATTCTTCGAAACATTACTCAAACACGTGTACAAATATCACGGGAAAACTATTTCTTATTTGTGTGAAATATGTGGTCAAGGTTTCTTGGTAAGATCGAACGTTGATAGACATATGGAATCCGTACATATTACTGAGGGGAAGACTAAATGTTTTTATTGTAAAAAGACCTTCTCGGATTCGACAGCTTTGAAGTCTCATTGTGCGAAAAATCACGGCTTCAAATGCTTTAAATGTCAAGAAGTGTTCGCGACGAAGTATAAGCGGCGGAGTCATTTAGCGAATGTTCATGATGTTAAAAGGTATCAATTTGACTGCGATCAGTGTCCTAATAAGTTTACGACTAGAAGCAAACTCGTTTATCACAAATCTAGCGTGCATTTAAAAGAAAAGAACTTGGCCTGCACTGTTTGTGGGTTTCGCGTTTTCGACAAACGAATGCTTAAGCTACACATGGTCCGCCATAATGATTCCAGGCCGTTCCAGTGTGATATTTGCAAGAAAAGTTTTCAAAGGAAGAAAACTATGGAGTTACACCGACGAATACACACGAATGACAAGAGATATGTCTGTAAAGATTGCGGAAAAGCTTACGTTCAATACACGAGTCTTAATTTGCATATGAAAGTACACCATAACAATAGTTCGTGGAGTTAATTTATTGAAAATGAAGATGATTTATTCAGTTTAGGCCCTGGTAAGACTTATGAATGTCGAGGAATTTACTACCGGTTCTAAAACTAGCCTTGAACCGGCATGACACTCAGCTGGCATCATGTACATTTCGTTACACAGTAAACAATGATAATTGCAAAAAACAAAAAAAAATATTTAATTACTATTATTGCAAAGAGCAGCCGCGTTATTCACTAACTATAATCAGAGCTCGTCAAGCGTGGGATAATCTAGAAAAAGTGTACGAAGGAAAGGGGCTGAGTAGACGTCTCAGCTTACTACGTTCTCTTTTCGCTGTCCAACTGAGTTCATTCCCAGATATGCAGTCATATATTTCAAAAATTACCGATATTGGCCAGCAACTAGACGGGATTGGCACAGGGCTCGAAGACGATTTCCTCGCTGTTGTAATGCTGAGTGGACTGCCGAACGACTACGACCCGCTCATCATGACCCTGGAGAACTCATCAGAAAAACTAACTACTGAGGTAGTGACAACCAGGTTAACGCAGGAATATCAACAGTGTCTCAGCATCGAACTCGACGACGTTGGTTTCAATCATAGGAAATTGATACATAACACATACAGGATAAGGTTCAATTTGGTATCTTTGAAACCGACACTCGACGACGAGTGCGACGCATAGAAGGCTTAGTGAATAACGCGGCTGTGGTGACCGTAGGGTTTGAGCAGTCGCCTACTACGCAAGCGACGCTGAGTTTCTCTTAAAACTTATGTACAGTGATTTCACACCACGTGCTTTACGGTGAAGGAAAACATCGTGAGGAAACCTGCATATGTCTGAGAAGTAATTCAAACACGTAAGAGTGCCTGAGGCGGCGATGGACTTACTAAGCGTCACGTTGGTACTTAATCATCTTTAGTGAACTGTGGGTGTTAACAAAACTATTGTTTTGTCTAATTATCATAATTAATTGATGTTGTGTCGAGCTGATTTGTGAATAAAAAATAAATTGAGGGTACTTTAAAGAAAGTCTACCAAGTAAGTGTGTATTTGTTACCTACATTGTAGTCAGTTGATATTTGCATTTGGCGAACGACGGTCGTCTTCATACAAAATGGAAGTCAGTGCAGAAACATTGTATAAGTACTTATGTTTTAATTAGTAAAGAATAAATATTAATTAACTAGCTGTGCCCCGCGGTTTCACCCGCGTAGATTTAGTTTCTTCCTTATTGTCGCGGCACCCTTATATCTATACAGATAAATAAAATTGAAGTGTCTGTTTGTAATTCCAAAATAACAGCTTTTCACTAAATGCATATGAAAGTATACACGCTACTGACACTGAAAAACCAAGCTTTAAAATTTTTCTCTCTGTCTGTCTGTCTGTTTGTTCCGGGTAATCTCTGAAACAGCTGGACGGATTTTAACGGGACTTTCACTGGTAGGTAGCTGATGTTTCAAGGAGTAACTTAGGCTACTTTTATTTATCAAAGATATTAGGGTGCCGCGAAATTAAGCATGAAACTAAATCTACGCGAGTGAAACCGCGGGGCAGTGTGTAAATAAATGATGTAAAGAATTAGTATAATGGTACCTAAGTGCTTTTCTTTGGGTATTAAGTGATGACTTTATTGAAGAGTTTAATGCTTATATTGAAGAGTTTTAAAGTGTGTTTAGGCTTTTTGAAGTGATATTTTATGTGTGTGTGTGAGAGATAGCTGTTAATACCGTCATGCTGGAAATGCTGGAATACCTGGAAACTGCAGCTGTTTTTTGCAGCTGTAACCCAACAACAGATCACAGGTACTGTACCCATCAACTCTACACAAAAATATATCTATTTGATTAGGCTTAAAAAGAAGAGTCATAGCCGTGGTGGCCTTGGGGTTAGAGCAGTCGTCTGCTACGCAAGTGACGCATGTTCGAATCCCAGCGGAGCCTGTACTAATTGGTTTTTCTAAAAACGTATGTGCAGTGTTTTCTCACCACATGCGTTACGATGAAGGAAAACATCGTGAGGAAACCTGCTGGCTGAGAAGTTATTCAAACACGTATGTATAGTGGCTGAGACGGCGATGGACTCACCCTCTGTCACGTTGGCACCTCCACAACACCTCTGCCTACCCCTTCGGGGCATACGAGCCCTGTCAATTCAGGTCTAATTAAAAAAACATATTAGTTTCAATATTTTATTTCATTTTCATACAATCACAACACAATGACATAAAATGGCGCGATATCAATAAAAAAAAATACTAGCTTCTGCTTCTTTTTTCTTGTTACTAAGTTACTCCTTGTAATATTAGCTATCGGTCAGTGGAAATCCCGTTAAAATCGGTCCAGCCGTTTCGGAGATTAGCCGGAACAAACAGACAGAGAAAAAAATTAAGATTGTTTTTTTATGTCAGTAGCGTGTATACTTTCATATGCATTTAGTGAAAAGCTGTTAATTTAGAATTACAAATAGACACTTCAATGTTATTCTTATATATAGCTAAGGCGTGCGCATAAAAACTCGTCAAAATTCCACCTTAATTGGAAAAACACAAGAAATATATAAAAAACCGTAAGATTTCAGACTCCAGTAGAAAAATTTAAAAAAAAATACCGCCTTCAAAACTACAAGAATAAAATTGTCTGAATTAAAATACTTACTTTTGAAGTTGGTGTTTGATACCGAATTGATACCTCCTCCTTTTTTAGTAGTCGGTTTATACAAGTTAAATAAATATAAATAACATTTCACAACTTAATTAATCCTAATGCTTGTCTTTCATGACTAGATCGTCTACAATATCGCATGGAAAATATTAGGTTTCAAATTAAAATGGTTATTCTTACATCTCGATGTAAATAGTATGATAGTTCATCTTTTACCCTATGTTACCCCTATCACGAGTTTTCCACCGTATTCCTAATCTACACTCGCTAGCGTCTCCGACAGTATTTGTATGACATATTTTAGTTCCTCACGTCACCGCTTGGAGGCGCTGTACAATCTACATAGATAAATAAAAATTGAAGTGTCTGTTTGTAATTCCAAAATAACAGCTTTTCACTAAATGCATATGAAAGTATACACGCTACTGACACTAAAAAACCAAGTTTACAATTTTTTCTCTGTCTGTCTGTCTGTTTGTTCCGGGTAATCTCTGAAACGGCTGGATTTTAACGGGACTTTCACTGGTAGGTAGCTGATGTTTCAAGGAGTAGCTTAGGCTACTTTTATTTATTAAAAATATTAGGGTTCCGCGACAATAAAGATGAAACTAAATCTACGCTTTCTTGTCGGAGACGCTAGCGATTGTAGATTAGGAAACCGGTGGCAAACTTGTGATAGGGGTACTGTACCCAATAGGGTTTAACATGTGTTTACGGTGACGATATCGCATGCGTATTTTCCTCATGTTACTCATATGGGTATCCAATCTTCAGGCTTATATAATAACATCTACAATTATTGCTTACTACACGCGGAGAAATCGAAAAGCATTATATTTACAAAACTGAGCATATACAGTGTGTCGGAGAAACCGGGACAGCTCTTAAAATATGTGATAGGGTATAATTTAAGGAAGCAATTAAAATTATTATGACAAAAATATTTTCTTCCGTTTTCGAGTAATTGATGTTCAAAGTTGACCATATCAATACATTATTTTCGCATAAAAATCAGCTGTAACGTAGAGTTATTCACGTGAAATTTTACTGCGTTTTTATTTTTTTTCTCCCACTAATAAATTCTGAAATAATCCCAAAAAACCATTTTTCTAAACCATTAACCTTCCCCTTAATAAAAAAAGTTTAATGACCGCGTACGGAATGTAGGTTCATTGAATCCCTTAAGGCCGCGAGCTCTTCGGCCATAGCCTGTAACTACGTTATCGTTGGAGTTAGATATTTTACGATTTCAACATAGTGATATATTCATAAAACCCTACAACTTCTAGAAGACAACTGTTCCTTTTTCTCCGACACCGTGTATAATAACATCTACAATATTTATTGCTTACTACACGCGGAGAAATCGAAAAGGATTATATTTACAAAACTGAGAATATATAAAATATAAAATACCTACACAGACCTGAGTGCCTAGTGCGAGTATTCTTAAAATCGCCGTCACAAGTCACCGCGTCGACGTAAACGCAGATTTGTATGGGCTCACAATAGTGTCATCTTTAGGCCGACAGAGGCGCTGCTCCGATCCCATACAAATCTGCGTTAACTTTGACGCGGTGACTTGTGACGGCGGCAGTGAAAAACTAGGCACTCAGTACTCCTATCACGGGTTTGCCACCGTTTTCCTAATCTAGACTCGCTAGCGTCTCCGCCGAATATTTGTATGAGATACGGTACAGCGCCTCCAAGCGGTGACGTGAAGAACTAAAATATGCCATACAAATATTGTCGGAGACGCTAGCCACTGTAGATTAGGAAAACGGTGGCTAACTCGTGATAGGGGTACTGGATTTAGGGAGGTAAACCTGGAAAATATCAAGGGGAGGCAAGATTCATATCTATATCTATACAGATAAATAAAATCGAAGTGTCTGTTTGTAATTCTACAATAACAGTAACATCAGCTATCTGTCAGTCACAGTCCCTTTTAAATCGCCGCTAGAGCAGCAAGAATAAACAGACGGAATAAAAGTAGCCTAAGTTCCTCCTTGAAACATCAGCTACCTGCCAGTGAAAGTCCCGTTAAAATCGGTCCAGCCGTTTCAGAGATTACCCGGAACAAACAGACAGACAGAGAAAAATTTTAAATGTTGGTTTTTTAGTGTCAGTAGCGTGTATTCATATGCATTTAGTGAAAAGCTGTAATTTTAGAATTACAAACAGACACTTTATTTATCTGTATACATATTTTAGATAATTATCTCAAATGAAAGGGGAGTCACTATCGAATTTTCCGTTTGCAAATAATCTTAAATCCAGAGTCCCTAGTGCGAGTTTTCTTAAAATCGCCGTCACAAGTCACCGCGTCGACGTAAACGCAGATTAGTATGGGCTCACAATAGTGTCATGTTTAGGCCGACAGAGGCGCTGTTTCGATCCCATACAAATCTGCGTTAACTTTGACGCGGTGACTTGTGACGGCGGGAGTGAAAAACTCGCACTCCGCACTCTTGTAAGCCTTAGTACAATGTAATAAGAGTTATATTAAAATGCTTTTTTACTGCGTTGTGGTAAAATAGATTCTTTGGCGAGACTGAAGAAGGAGAGAAGACTGTACTTCTTGGATTTACGTGACAAGTAGTCTGTTAGCACGTTGTTGTCAGCTGAAAAGAAAAATACTTATTAGTAGATGTAACTTATAGTATTGTAATAGTATTTAACTAGCTGTGCCCCGCAGTTTCCCCCGCGTAGACTTTAAGTAGCTCCTTGTAACATTAGCTTTCGCTCGTTAGCTCGTTATAATCGATCCTGCCGTTTCAGAGATTACACGTAACACACAGACAGACAGACAGACGGACAGACAGACAGAGAAATAATTAAAAACTTGTTTTTAGTGTCAGTAGCGTGTATACTTTCATATGCATTTAGTGAAAAGCTGTTATTTTGGAATTACAAACAGACACTTCAATTTTATTTATCTGTAGATGTAGACTAGCTATCTGTAGACTTTAGATGTAGTTAATAAACACTCACCAATAAGTGGTTGTCTCTCCCCCGTGGTGGGCAGAACGTAGTCATTAGCCGACATCGACACAAACAGGGAGAATGGTACCACCCACAGACACACTGTGAAGTACGCTAGCACCTGAGGAGTTACATATACATAATGTAAAACAACCGTGGTGGCCTTGGCGTCACCTGCTACGCAAGCGATGCAAATTCGAATCCCAGCGGGGCCTGTACCAATGAGTTTTTCTAAAAACTTATGTGCAGTGATTTCACACCACGTGCTTTACGGTGAAGGAAAACATCGTGAGGAAACCTGTATATGTTTGAGAAGTAATTCATTGACGTATGTATAGTGCCTGAGACGGCGATGGATCCTGAATAATCCCATAAAACCATTTTTAAAAAGTTTAATTTCCGCGTATGTAATGTAGGTAAACGCGGCCGTGCGTTCATTCAATCGCTTAAGGCCGCGAGCTCTTCAGCCCTTAGCAACCATAGCCTATAACTATGTTATCGTTGGAGCTAAATATTTTACGACTTCAACATAGTGATATATTCATAAAACCCTACAACTTCTAGAAGACAACTGTTCCTTTTTCTCCAACATCCTATATATTAAAACCAACTAACCTCATTAAAACTATGGTAGACGGCAGCAAAGTATGTAAACGCTAGGTAGTGATGCGCCACTAGTGTGATGACCGCAGCTATGAAGGTGAAGCTAATAACTCCAACGACGGGGAAGTCCTTCATCAGAGCCATGTGCAGGAGCTGCTGGAGTAGACCCAGCCCGTTGAGGTATAGCGGGATGTCTTCAAATAATATTAAACCTATGTGTATTACTGCTGTGCCCTGAAAATAAGAATTGTCAGACATTAAAAGTTCTCCTCGTTGATGTATTTGTAAGTGTGAATGTAGAGCCTAGTGCGAGTTTTCTTAAAATCGCCGTATATAATTTTATTTATTCATTTAGTAAAAAGATGTTATTTTGGAATTACATAGACTTTATAGATTACTAGCTGTGCGGTTTCACCCGCATAGATTTAGTTTCATCCTTATTGTCGGGGAGCCCAAATGTTTTTAGTAAATAAAAGTAGCCTAAGTTACTCCTTGAAACATCGGCTACCTGCCAGTGAAAGTCCCGTTAAAATTGGTCCAGCCGTTTCAGAGATTACCCGGAACAAACAGACAGACAGACAGAGAAAAAAATTAAAACCTGTTTTTTTAGTGTCAGTATTGTGTATACTTTCATATGCATTTAGTGCAAAGCTGTTATTTTAGAATTACAAACAGACACTTCAATTTTATTTATCTGTATAGAGTATAGATGATTAAATACTCACAATAACTGTCCAGGAGATTATATGTTTGGCCAGTACCGTATATTCTTCCACCAATTCAGCTAAGTAATATAAACCAGCCGCTAGAATTAAAAAAAGAAGTAAAAATAAACTTAATTATATTTGATCGGTCCCATCAGAAAAATACATTATTACAAAGGAATACTCTTAGTTACGCTTATTCAATACATAAACACATTATATTTGATGTATTTATACCTAAATATGTAATAATTAACTAAACTACAAGCGAGTTTGCGTGAATAAAAGCAAGAAATATATAACGTACCAATCGCGAGTGTTACAAATGAAGTCTGTAACGCTAATGATAATACTGTTACAAAACTTAAGAACAGCATTTTGTTTACTTATTTCTACTATAAAGAAAATCTAGGATTTATGCCTATTCACCAATTAATTTATTATTACAATAAAATAGTTCATTTTATTTTCGACATTTATTTCACCGTCAATTCAATGTCATTAACACGTCATTGTCTCATTGTCAGCTGTCATGTCATTATCAAGCAGTGTTGTCAATCAAGTAATGAAATCTCCCTCACTCAAGCTATTAAATAAACAAAAGAAGGAAATAAATCTCTCTTCATTGACCTCCTTAGTTCTCTGTAAACACAATCTAACTAGTAAATAGTCAATCGTATGATATGTGGTTGTCGCACTAAAACACCGGGCTTGCAGCACCGGGAAAATTATAATTCACATGATTAGAACTTCATAATCATATTTGGTCCTGATAAGACAACTGGATATTTGGTCTTAGACTTTGCTTGAATAAAATATTGATTCGATTGAAAGAACTAATAAACTTATAAACATTATTTTGTAGTGTGTTTTCCCTCTATTAACGGTAAAATAATTATGCTTCCAACACTGGCACATGTCAAATATATAAAAAAAAACATCATAGGATGCGTTCAGTATATAAGATCTAATTTTTTTTTATTTCTATTCTTTGAGAACTAAAATAAATACATTGTGAATAAAAGGCCGGGGAGTATAATTATTTCAAAACTTTATTTAATATTTGGTCATAAATTAAATTTATACGCGACAAAAAAGCAAGTATTCATGATACAAAAAAACAATAATTTACAACTGAACTAAAGTTTCAGCGTACAAATCCCCGTATTGGTTGTGGGCACGGCATCCGTAGTATCCCTTGTCAGTCTTGAGGGCGCCCTTGATCCTGAGTCCTTCAGGGGTGATGGCCACCCTGCCTCCGGCCGTGAGGGTGTTGGTGTCGTGTGTCCACGTGACCTTGGCGACGGGTACGGCGCTCACTTGGCACGGGATCACTATGTCTTGCCCCTCCTTAGCACTGGTCACTGCCTCAGCCTTCTTGGTGAACTTAGGGGCGCCTGGAAGAGAATTAGTCGTGAGTAGATGTAGTTTGGCAGTATACCCAGCTTATTATAACAAGTTCCGTTCGAGAAATAAGTCCCAGGGATTTTTGAACTATGTTTTGAAGTTTTCGTTACATTTTGTAATTCCGGCCAACGCTTTGTTTTGCGGAGAAAGCAAATCCTCATCCAAGTAGTCGTCTCAAGCTACACATTTAGATATAAGTAGAAATACTTGACTTTTACTTTATGTTAACTTTTATCAACATTTTGTGCATTGGAACTGTTTTTTATTTTGAAAATTAATAATAATGACATTCTGACGATTTGAAAGAACTTCGTAAAAAGTCTAATCGAATAAAGAAACTTATGAGAATGCGTTGTACGTAATCTTAGAACGAATATGTACGGTAGGAATTTTGCGATCTTTCGATCGAAGCTTAGTTTTTCGGTGAAAGCGAGTAGGCCCCCTGCAAACGTGTTTGCTACATTTCTAGGATAAGAAAAACAAGCAATACTCACTGACAACAGTCAACTTCATGGAATGGCTCTTGGGCTTGCCAACACCATTGTCAGCCTTGCAAGTGTAGGTGCCCTGGTCTTCAGGTAAGACTTCCTTGATAACCAGCCTCCTGCCTGAGCTCCTGTTGTGGCGTGTGATGCGGTTGTCTGTGTTATCGTCGAAGTTCACGTTCTTTCCATCCTTGTACCAGTCGGGATGGGCGAGGGGACTAGAATCAGATGATTAATGGGTATATTGAACTGCTGGGAACTGGGAGGCGAAGGGTTAATTTAGTAAAAAGATGCGAAATATGTATCAGTGGTGAAACAGGTATCGATATTGAAACCAAAGGGTCGAATGTCAACACGAACAATTAGACATCCGACCATAAGACTTTGATATTGAGATTTGGTTAGTTATGTTTAAGTCCCATGTAACAGGGGCCAGAATCCAGGATCTGGGTTTATACTGGGACACATGGAAAATCCCAATAACACCTAACCCGACCCGGGGATCAAACGCAGGACCTTGTTTTCTGCAGTAGTAATTGCTTGACCAACAAGGCATGAAAAAATATGTAATTGACGGTGAAAACCACATCACTATCCGTTGCATTGTTTAAGGAAGACTTAGCGGCTATACAGACAGACAGACACGGAAAGCATCATTGTTTTTTATAGTACTAGCTGTGCCCTGCGGTTTTACCCGCGTAGACTTTATTGTGTTATAAATTGTGGAACGGGATATCCTATGTCCTTCTCCTGGTTCTAAGCTAAGCACAGGTACAGCCGTTCTTGAGTTATAAATAGTGTAACTAACATGACTGTCTTTTATATATATAGATGTAGAGTAACGTGGTACATAAAGTGTGAATTATTTCACTATCATACAAGAAAATAAGACGTAATATTCAACACATATTCAAAATATGCATGATAAAATTTTATGATTCACCGCGTCACCGAGTCTTGCTAACTATGACGAGAATGTTCCTCGTAAATATATTAGTTATATTTATTATTTATTGGTTTCAACAATACAACAAAATAAATAAAGAGTATTCAATTATGTGGAATATAATATACAAAGACGTATGTACAGTGCCTGAGACGGCGAAAGACTCGCCATCTGTCACGGTAGGTACTCAATCATCTTGTGTAAAATATGGGTGTTGTTATTACAACACCTCTGCCCACCCCTTTGGGGAATACAGACGTGAGCATAATGTATGTATGGAATATAAAAATAACTTACGTGCCACCATAAATGCAGTAAATATAGATGAGTTCTCCAACTTTTGCCACCATGTTCTCGCTGACGTACTGTTCAAACAGTCCCTTATCTGACGGGGCGATGTCTTTTGTAAACTCCTTGATTGAATGCCTGGCTAACACCCTCTCTCCATCGAAAGCAGGTGACGTAGCAGTACAAAGGTATTGTTCATTAGGCTTCACATCTTCTTTGGTAACGTTAGAGAACCACAAATTGCCGTTAGGATCTCCCAGTATACGCCTATCTAGGAAATCCTCGCTTACACCATTCGCAGTTTGTTTCTTCCACGTAATTGTAGGCTTAGGGTAACCTTCAGGAATGTCGCATTTGAGGCCTAGTGGCTTGCCTTCAACCGCTTTGTGTTCAACTGGAACGTCGTGAGACTCAGAAAGATATGCCATTTTCAGCTTCATAATTCGGGTGGAGACTCCAGCGTCGGACTCCGTATGACATTGGTACTCTCCTTCGGAGTCTGCTTGGGGGTTGTTGATCGTGTAAGAGCTGTCTTTAAGATTATGAATGGGACTGCCATTCACATGTACCCAACTGTATCTGTGAAGTTAGAAGCTGTTTAGAATGTATGAAGAAATGTATTTGAGCTTCTAAAAGACTTAAGAAAAGATTCTCTGCTTGGTATACCTCATGATTCTAGGTTGTCGCGTCTGCGACACATTCAGCTCTAATTCCCTTAGTGCAACCATCGCAACCTCTTTAACGAAGAAAATCTGTTATCAGGGAACCAGTGGTCAGACTATCTTTTTTATTTATTTTTTTATATTATGTAAAGACTTGGAGGTCTGGAATCTCGTTGTTAAACTTTATTTCACCGTAATATAGTTGCAACTTACTTGTATTTTTTATTAGGCGCCTCTTCTGAGCATTTTAAGGTGATAGGAACTCCTTTGCGGAATAGAATCTCCATCGGAACGTCCTGAGCCACTGCCTTCTGTTGTACTGGCTGGGCTGTGCCTAAAAAATATTAAAAAACCGATCTAATATCAATAAAACTTATTCAAAAGGCCCAAGCTAGGAGTATATCACTGGGCCCCAAAATCTACTGTTCTTGTTACATAATCAATATCACTTCTAAACCTATACTTTTCCGGTCTACCTCAACTTTTAAACGACAAAAAGCAAGAGGTTAGATAAATCGTTACAATATTTTTTTTATAAAATTAAATATATTTAAGTTTATGTGATTGGAAAATAAAATATACTCACATGCTAGAATGCACGCAGCCACTGCAATAATAATGAGTTTGCACATCTTGAACCTGAATAAAATAAATTATATATTAAATTATTAATTCGATTTATTGACTTGAACTTAACCCAAATATTAAAAACCTTTACACCATAAACAAATGTAAAAAAATATATTAAAAAGTAAAATATTATTCCTGAACGCACCCGTATTGACTGGAGTCTTGGCGGGAAGTGTCTCTGCTAGAAAAATGGCGCGTTTATATACCTGGCAGATGAATAATATTTGTCTTGCTGGTGAATTACCGCGATAAACTGCGACAGGTTATTGTAAGTAATAATAGGTAGCTAGGTACCAGCATACGGGATTTTTGTGAGTTTATCCTCAATTTGTTTTATGGAAATAAGTAGGTAAATATACCAAATGAAGATTGAGCAAACATTGATGGAATAAGAATTAGGTAGTTTTTTTTATTTTAACTGTCAATGACCTGATACCGGGCTCAAGATTACTCCTGGGGCTGCCTATTTAAAAATTAGCTAAAGTACTCAGAGTCGGACTCGCGTACGAAGGTCTCCGGACCATCCCTACTAATCCCTACTAATATTATAAATGCGAAAGTAACTCTGTCTGTCTGTTACGCTTTCCCGCTTAAACCTCACAATCGATTTAGATGAAATTTGGCACAGACAATCTTTAGACCCTGAGAAAGGACATAGGCTAACTTTTATTAAAAATATTAAGGTGCCGCGACAATAAGGATGAAACTAAATCTACGCGGGTGAAACCGCGGGGCACAGCTAGTATTTATAATGTTTTGTTGTTAAAGTGGCAACAGAAATCTGCGAAAATTTCAACTGTTTAACTATGACGGTTCACGAGCCTGGTGACAGATGGACAGACAGTCAGACGGACAGCGGAGTCTTAGTAATAGTGTCCCGTTTTACCTCAGGTACTACAGTAACCATAAAAAAGAGGTATCAAAGAGTTTGCACGTCGCGTCGTCTCATTGCCTATGACATATTTTTGTCCTAAAACTTAGCTCATCATGGTCTTGGTGCTGATAGAGGTCTTTTGTGACAGGCTGGCTATGACGTCTCCTAACAGGCTTACATTCAGGGGCGGATCCAGATTTGGCGCCAGGAGGGGGTCATATAGTCGTTCGTTCCCAAACATTTGCCATCATACAAAGTTATCTATACATCTATATCTATACAGATAAATAAAATTGAAGTGTCTGTTTGTAAATCCAAAATAACAGTTTTTCACTAAATGCATATGAAAGTATACACGCTACTGACACTAAAAAACCAAGTTATAAATTTTTTCTCTCTTTCGTCTGTTTGTTCCGGATAATCTCTGAAACGGCTGGACGGATTTTAACGGGACTTTAGGTAGCTGATGTTCCAAGGAGTAACCTAGGCTACTTTTATTTATTAAAAATATTAGGGTTCCGCGACAATAAGGATGAAACTAAATCTACGCGGGTGAAACCGCGGGGCACAGCTATATAAATAAAATCATTATATTCAATTAGTGGTCTACCTAAGTCCCCAGACCAGCTGCAAACGATATTAAATTAACCTAAGTTAGCTTATAAATTGACAGTCAATGAGTGCTCCTTATTTCTTATAACACTAACTAGCTGTGCCAGCGTAGATTTAGTGCATGATTTATTTCGCGGAACCCTAATATGTTTTCTTATTAAAATTAGCCTAAGTCACTCCTAGGAAGATCAGCTATATGCTAGGGAAAATCCCGTTAAAATCGGTCCAGCCGTTCACGCGTGATGGCGTGACCAAGGGAAATGGGAATTCATTTTTATATATTGCTCTAAATAATTTATTTAATGGATTCTTGATAATCTGAGTTTAATCCCTAACCTTTATCCTGATAATTTTCTCAATGTTTATTTATATAAGCGTCTATTAAGTGTCTAAGCAGAATGAATCATTTTAATTTTCCTCAATTCGTGTTATGGAATGATTTAATTGAACGTTAAGAAAATAAATCAGCATGCATGCATCAGCATTCAGCTGCGTTGTTTTGTTAAATAAACCAGGAAAATTCCTAGCATAGAACCATGAGCTCTTATTGCAATGATAATTCAGTTGTGCGACAGTGACAGATGTATGCACGTCACATACATCTGTCTCATAAATGAGTGAAACTATCATGGCAATAAGAGCTCATGGTAAGGCCCCAGGTAGGTTGCTTAGGGATAACTTACGTTATTGTTTATTTTTTAAATGTATCTCACTACTCATAAATCAGGCTAGTAAATAATTTAGTTTATCACTAGCTGTGCCCTGCGGTTTCACCCGCGTAGATTTAGTTTCATCCCTATTGCCGCGGAACCTTAATATTTATAATAAATAAAAGTAGAAGAAACATCAGCTACCTGCCAGTGAAAGTCCCGTTAAAATCGGTCCAGCCGTTTCGGAGATTACCCGGAACAAACACACAGACAGACAGATAGAGAAAAATTTTAGAACTTGGTTTTTTAGTATCAGTAGCGTTTGTACTTTCTTATGCATTTAGTGAAAAGCTGTTATTTTGGATTTATAAACAGACACTTCAATTTTATTTTTGCTTTGCGACTAACATGGAGCCACATCGGGTTGAATCAAGTGCCAACCCCAACAATGTATGGGATAAGGCCAGGGAGATGATGATATGGTACACGAAGTACCAGGCGCACATAACGGACAAGGAGTTAATAAGTTGATTGCGACTAACATGGAGCCACATCGGGTTGAATCAAGTGCCGACCCCAACAATGTATGGGATAAGGCCAGGGAGATGATGATATGGTACACGAAGTACCAGGCGCACATAACGGACAAGGAGTTAATAAGTTGATTGCGACTAATATGGAGCCACATCGGGTTGAATCAAGTGCCGACCCCAATAATGTATGGGATAAGGCCAGGGAGATGATGATGAATAAAACCTTTGCGGGCATAGCTAGTGTATATCAATGTGTAGCTGAAGGAATGTAATGAATATTATGTACGGTAGGAATTTTCCAGGACGATAGTTAATAGAATAAACAAGTATTACTGTTTTGTTTACATTGAAATAAGGATAAACTTAGGGATAAAATGAATGAAAATCTTAGATGAATACCCATTTTCTTAGTCATTCTAATTAGATCTTATAAAACACGCGCCATTGTCCTAGCAGTGACAGTTCCCGCCAAGAGTCGAGTCGCTACGGGTGCGTTCAGAAATATTGTTTTTTAACATATTAATTAATAATTTATTTAAAACATTTAACGTTATATATTATAAGTAATTGTGGCGAAGTGTCCGCCATTTCATTCAATAATACTTCTAAAATTCTTGTTTTTAATTGTTATTACTACAATACTTGTATAATGTACTCATTAATTGTTTTTGTGTTTTTAGTTTCAACATGTGTAAACTTAGCATCATTGCATTAGCAACGTGCATTTTAGCATGTAAGTAAAGTATTTTTATTAATATCAACGCTTTTTTTTTATAAATTAGCTTTGGTACATTTTGGGCCCAAAGTTTTTCGTAGTCTTTAAGACGTGGGCCCAATGCTTTTTTGGTTTGCTTAAGATTGCAAAAGGGTGTTTGAATGTTTTTTAATCTTATTTAAGGCACGGCCCAGCCAGTGCAGAGTGATGCAGTGGATAAGGACGTGCCATCTGAAGTTCTATTCCGTAAAGGTGTTTCCGTGACTCTTAAATGCTCTAATGGGGAACGCAATAGCAAGGTCAAGTAAGTAATAATAAGTATCAGGATTATTACGGTATTTTTTTCTACTTACTTTTTTTTTAATAAAAACTTAATGATTATACAGGATGTATTTTCCCTGACATCCTGTATACATGAATTAAGCATCACAAAACAAAGGAACATTTTAAAATTTTGCATCATTTCGGTGTCAGGCTTCCTTTTTACCAAAACCTAAAATATACTTCCCAGTTCCCCCTTAGAATCATTATTAAACGATTTTTTTGCAATTAAAAACTTACGAATTGCTAAACCGACCACGACTTACGTTAATGTATGAGAACAGTCTTTTTACCCTTGATCCGATACATAAAATAATTAGTTTGGAATAATTAATACATGCCTCCATTTTCAGAGACGTTTATTTGATGATTTTGAGACCCTTGACTCTGACTCGATACTTGAACAAATTATATTAAAAACGTTTTTTAAAAGAAGTAGACAAGTCACAGACCCTGACTCTCTCTGTTGCTAAGTTGTACATCGTACGATACATTCGTTTCTTTTAAGTCACTTGAACAATCTTCCCAGGTACTCTTGGAGCAAGGACGGAACTCCCATCGCTGAAGCGAAGGACTATTCCTACACTATCAAGAGTGACCAAGCCGAACAAGAGGGCGAGTACCAATGCCACACCGAATCCGACCTCGGTGTTACTACACACATCGTCAAGCTGAAGTACACCTACCTGTCAGAAAACCACGCCGTCCCAGTTGAACACAAAGTGGTTGAAGGCAAACCTCTAGGCCTCAAATGCGACGTTCCTAAAGGCTTTCCAAAACCCAACATTGTTTGGAAGAAACAAACTTCAGCTGGCGCAAGCGAAGACTTTACTCGCAGGAGAGGTATTCTCGCTGACCCTAACGGCAATTTGTGGTTCTCTAACATGACCAAGGAAGACGTAGATCCGAAGGTCAAGTACCTCTGCATTGCAACGTCTCCAGCGTTTGACGGTGAAAGAGTACTGGCCCAGCATGTTATTAAGGAGTTTGTTAAGGACCCCAATCCGTCAGATAAGGAACTGGTCGAACAATACGTCAGTGAAGATATGGTGGTCAAAGTTGGTGATCTTACTTACATCTACTGCATCTACGGAGGCACGTAAGTTAGCCTAATACATTCACGCCTGTATCTCATGGGGGTAGGCAGATACCACCGTTCGCCACATGCTACGATCCTTACATACTTCTTTCGATTCATTCACATTCATGCATCTCTTCATACGCTTACTTCGGTAACGAGTTACAAGTGCTTCGAGTTTGACCTTTCTGAAAAATAGTATTAATTTTGTCGTAGTAGTTCTTTCTTGGACGCCCTTGAATACTACTTTCTCTAAGCCTATTGGTAGTACTGGTGTCTATCATTTTATTCTTCTTCCAGCCCTCTAGCCTTCCCTGATTGGTTCAAGGACAGTAAGGCAGTCAAAATTGACAGCCGCGTCACTGACCACAACAGGAGCTCAGGCAGGAGGCTACTCATCAAGGAAGTCTTACCTGAAGATCAGGCCACCTACACTTGCAAGGCTGACAATGGTGTTGCCAAGCCCAAGAGCCATTCCATGAAGTTGACTGTTGTCAGTGAGTATTCCTTGATTCTGTAAAACGGAATTACATCATATCTATTGTGTCCGCAAAGCTAGCGTACCAGAAAAAATATCTATATTTCCGTAATAAAATGGCACATTTTTTTAGATATAGCACTAATTAGGCACTATTTTTTGAGGGTAGTCCCGACCCTGAATTCAAGCATGTGTACGCTAGCTTGACTGACACTACCTATGGCATAGACTCATGTGCATAGAAAACTATTAGGTATTTAATAAAAGAAATCATGTGAACATACATTGATCGTTTGATCGAAGCCCCTTAAAATTTGTGTTACACCACGATTTACGTCACTTTCCACGAGACGGGATAAAGAAGTTAAAGCAGAGGTATTGTAACAACAACTCACTTTTCACCGAAGATCATTAAGTGCCAACGTGACAGACTGTGAGTCCATCGCCGTCTCAGGCACTAAACATACGTGTTTGAATTGCTTCTCAGACATATGCAGGTTTCATCACGATGTTTTCTTTACCGTTAAGCACGTGGTGTGAAATCACTGCACAAGTGTTTTTAAGAAACCCGTCGCGCCGCGTATCGAACTAGCGTCGCTTGTGTAGCAGGCTCCTGTATAAATTTTTTGACTAATTCTCTTCCAGGCGCCCCTAAGTTCACCAAGAAGGCCGAGGCAGTGACCAGTGCTAAGGAGGGGCAGGACATAGTGATCCCGTGCCAAGTGAGCGCCGTGCCCGTCGCCAAGGTCACGTGGACACACGACGCCAACACCCTCGCGGCCGGAGGCAGGGTGGCCATCACACCTGAAGGACTCAGGATCAAGGGTGCCCTCAAGACTGACAAGGGATACTACGGATGCCGCGCCCACAACCAATACGGGGATTTGTACGCTGAAACTTTGGTTCAGTTTTAATTTATTGTTTTTACACATGAATACTAAATATTAGACCAAATATGAAATACATTCTTGAAAAAAATACACTCCTCCTTTTTATTTACAATGTACCTCTTTTAATCGGAAAATGAATAAAAATGTGAATGTTTTATACTGAACGCATCTAATTATTTGCTTTTTTTTATATTCGACATGTGTCTTTTAAATTAGTGTTTTTTTAATATCAATACTAATAAATCTTTGTTTTTCAAATAAACTATAAATTTAAATTTATGGTAATACTTTTTATTCATGGTTTTATGTTGTGTTTAATAAATGTTTATATTTAATAATTAACAAATATAAGTTTTTTTTACCGACCTATGTTAACTCGTGACGTCATCTACAGCCTATGTTAGTCCACTGCTGGCCATAGGCCTCCCCTAATGACTGCCATAGCGTCCTGTATTCAGCTTGCCGCATCAAGCATCTGCCTGCAGTTTTCCGCAGATCGTCATCCCTGGCCGGAGGGCGTCCTACACTACGGTTGCCAAGTCACGGTCTCCACTCAGTCCTCGTGACATATGAGACATAATTATAACGCCCTGAATAAAAGTTTTCTATTTTAAATATAGAAAAAAATAAAGAATATTTTTTTTTCGAAAATTGTGGCGAATACCGACAAAAAAGTCAAATCAAATAAATAAAGATATTTTTGAGTTTGTGAACTGACAAAAAAAAACAATTTTGATCCATCTAAAAACCTTAAAACTGCGACGTATTTTATTACCTAGTCACACTGATTGAAAAAAGTTATTTTTTTTTTGTTTGCAATGTTGATTCTTTGTGCAAATATTTTGAATCTGTCATTCACACTGGCTCTCGACATTCTCTAAAGTAGATAAAATAAAAAGTAATAAATATTTTTTTAAGAATATTTGACGGGTATTTTGCATAATTAATCTACAAAGGGAAGATCCAACATTATATATTATCATTCAGACAACCTTGCAAAAGAAATAAGGAAAAGTCACCATAAACATTCGAATCAATATTTAAAAAAAAAACACGGTAACTATTTTTGGCGGGAATAAAGACAGGTTTAATTCAAATCGTTATTTGAGCGCAATATATCTTATCTATGCATACAGATAAATTAAATTGAAGTGTCTGTTTGTAATTCCAAAATAACAGCTAAATGCATATGAAATTATATACAAAAAAACTTTTTCTTTGTTTGTCTGTCCGTCCATCTGTCTCTTTGTTCCAGCTAATCATCGAAACGGCTAAACCGATTTTAACGAGCCTTTCACTGGCGGGTAGCCGCTGTTACAAGGAGTAACTAAAGCTACTTTTATTTAAAAAACATTAGATTTCCGCGGCCCTCCTATGAAATTAAATCCATGCGAGTGAATCCGCGGGGCACGGCGGTCATGTAGCTATGTATTGCTGAAAGAATATTCAAGATTGGTCTAATAGTGTCGGAGCCTATTCAATACAAACAAACAAATCTATCCTCTTAATAATCCATACAGATAAATAAAATTGAAGTGTCTGTTTTTAATTCCAAATTTACAGCTTTTTACCGAATGCATATGAAAGTATACACGCTACTGACACTAAAAAACCAAGCTTTAAATTTTTCTCTGTCTGTCTGTTTGTTCCGGGTAATCTCCGAAACGGCTGAACCGATTTTAGCGGGATTTTCACTGGCAGGTAGCTGATGTTTCAAGGAGTAACTTAGGATACTTTTATTTATCAAAAATATTAGGGTTGCGCGACAATAAGGATGAAACTAAATCTACGCGGGTGAAACTGCGAGGCACAGCTAGTTAGTAATATAAAATTAGATTATTGATATTTACAGAACGGCTACAACTACAGGTGGAAACATTTGTGTATATACCTACTTAGAGTTGATTCAGATCACGATCGAGACACAACAATATATAATCCTTACCTGATACACTCATTGAATGACAGACTGGGAATCACCTATTACAAGGAAAATATAAAGACTCATGGCGGCTTTGTTTGTAAACAAATTAACTTCCTTGAGGGAAATCTCTCATCTGCTAAGACATGATCATAAATTATCGTGTAATATAAGCCGTATTTCGCTGTATTAAAGATGAGAACTATGTTCAAAACTCAAAACTCCAAAATATCTTTATTAGACTTTATAGAAAGTACTTTCAAATCGTCAGAACGACACAATTACACAGGATTATACATGCTACCGCCAGGGGCCTTACCATGAGCTCTTATAGCCATGATAGTTTCACTCATTTATGTGACGTGCATACATATGTCACTGTCGCACAACTGAATTAATATTGCAATAAGAGCTCATGGTTGGGCCCCAGGTACGGAAGGTTGCTTTTACTGAGAACAACCTGGCAAGAAACTCAGTAATCACTCTTTTCAAGAATATTATACAGTTTTTTAACAATACAAAATTAATCACTCTAGCAACTATAAGCCCATCGACACAATTCAATGCTCAATTGTCAAAAATAAAAAACTAAAATATATCAAATATTTGTGAGCATGGCCAATTCCAGCCAGTCAAAGCAAAAAAGTGTTATGTCAGTGGATTAGCCGGATCAGACAGACTGGACGATAAAAATATTTGAATACTAGCTGTGCCCCGCGGTTTCACCCGTGTATACTTTATTGTGGAACGGGATATCCTATGTCCTTCTCCTGGTTTTAAGCTACCTCCCTACCAATTTTCAGCCAAGTCGATTCAGCCGTTCTTGAGTTATAAATAGTGTAACTAACACGACTTTTTTTTATATATATCGACTAGCTGTGCCCCGCGGCTTCACCCGCGTAGATTTAGTTTCATCCTTATTGTAGCGGGGTTGTTTGAAATAAATAAAAGTAGCCTAAGTTACTCCTTGAAACATCAGCTACCTACCAGTGAAAGTCCCGTTAAAATCCGTCCAGCCGTTTCAGAGATTACCCGAAACAAACAGACAGACAGACAGACAGACAGAATAATTTTAAAACTTGGTTTTTTAGTGTCAGTAGCATGTACACTTTCATATGCATTTAGTGAAAAGCTGTTATTTTGGAATTACAAACAGACACATCAATTTTATTTATCTGTATAGATTTAAGTACCTATAGGAACCTACTTACTTTCATATTATGTATTTTAATTTTCAACTTGATAATTTAAACAAAACATTCCCACTTATCATTATGTAAATAACTTTATTTATGTTGATAATCTTTCCTTAATAGAATTTCAAAAATGACAATCAAGTAGTTTTTATTGAGGTAAATGCTATCGTGGAATTTAAACAGTTTTTTATCGTGCGCAAAAAGGTTTTCCCGTGGTTACTCTAAAGTTTATCTTATTGTATTTAGCCTGTATGTAAACACACTTCAAATAAAAATATATTAGGTCCAGAGAATAAGAACTGAGATACGAAAAAATTTCAGTTTTCAACCAAGTTTGTTAAAAGCATTTAATTTGCAGTTGATTATCGTATTTGCGGTTGATTATCGTAGCCCTAGACAAAGTAACATTCTCTCGCGCTTGCGCTAATAGAAACGATACAAATGTATGGGAATGACATAAATCAGTCTCGTGACATATGTCATTCCCGTACATTTTGTATCGTTTCTACTAGCGAAGCGTGAGGATAATGTTACTTTGTCTACAGGCCCTGGGAAATATGATTATCCTTTTTTTATTATGGTCCTGCCCACCTACGTACTCATCGGTATAATGGGAACTTGAAGAAAAAACACAGATTTTTCTGTAAATGTTAAATCTATACTACATACAGATAAATAAAATTGAAGTGTCTGTTTGTAATTCCAAAATAACAGCTTTTCACTAAATGCATATGAAAACACTACTGATACTAAAAATCCAATTAATAATTTTTCTCTGTCTGTCTGTCTGTTCCGGGTAATCTCTGAAACGGCTGGACCGATTTTAACGGGACTTTCACTGGCAGGTAGCTGATGTATCAAGGAGTAACTTAGGCTACTTTTATTTATTAAAATATTAGGGTTCCGCGACAATAAGGATGAAACTAAATCTACGCGGGTGAAACTGCGGGGAACAGCTAGTTAAGAAATAAAACCAAAGGATTATTAGTAGGCAACTGTAGTTCCTGCTACTTACAATTTATTTTTATTCAAAACAGCAAGTTTATAAATAACACAAAGTAAATATATCAAAAGGACACTTTGAAAATGTACTTAATTTTGTTTTAGATGAGACTTCTTGCTTTTCCTCGTTCATTTCACCAAAGCAGCTGTGAAGTTAAATAATTATTTTTATCTGCCAATAGTCCCACTGAGTAGTAGTGGTTCTACGGGGAAAAAAATACCCGTGGACCCACGGCGGGTCAATAGTAGTAGCCAGTGGGACCACGGGTAATATCTCATTCTGATATTTACTACCGCGTATTTTGAGTTACTTTCGCGGCAGTTGTGCAATACCACGAGTCATCATCATCTCCCTGGCCTTATCCCATACATTGATGAAGTCGGCACTTGATTCAACCCGATGTGGCTGATCATCTGATTTTAATACGAAGCGACTGCCATCTGACCTTCGCAACCCCATTTAGGAGGAAAATCTGTGATCTGGGTTAAACCAGTTGTCAGATTATTTTTAGGCCTCCGACTGACCTGTAACGATTGCCAAAGATGTTAAATTGGCAACCGGGACCGACGGCTTAACGTGCTCTCCGAGGCACGGAGGGAACTCGGGCGGTCACCCATCCAACTACTGGCTAGGCGTATGGTTGCTTAACTTCGCTGATACAATACCACGAGTGTGAGTGGAAAAAGTGTGCACGTTTGTGGGTAGGTGAGTGAAGATAGTCAAAGTCAAAGTCAAAGTCAAAAATATCTTTATTCGATTAGACTTTATACGGAGCACTTTCAAATCGTCAGAAAGACACAATTTACAGGATTATACATGCTACCGCCAGGTTCGGAAGGTTGCTTTTACTGAGAAGAACCTGGCAAGAAACTCAGTAATTACTCTTTTCAAAAATATTATACAATTTAAAAAAACAACAAAATAAATCATTTGAGAAATGTAAGCCCATGGACACAGTTCCAATGTACAAATGTCGATAAAAATTAACATAAAGAAAAGTCTAGTAGTTCTATTTATATCTAAATGCGTAGCTTGAGATGACCAGCCCCCACAAGCAGCACCTGTTCACAAGTATGACGAGAATGCCAGCCATCGCCCTCCTCAACCATTATAGAGGGAAGTGAGCGACCCGTCATCCTGACGCCGCCGCAAGCAAAGGCATTTTAGTGAGCATGACAACTCAAGCCATTCGATTAGACTTTTACGAAGTACTTTCAAATCGTCAGAATGACATTAATTTACAGGATTATACATGCTACCGCGAGGTTCGGAAGGTTGCTTTTACCGAGAAGAACCTGGCAAGAAACTCAGTAATTACTCTTTTCAAAAATATTATACAATATTAAAAATACAAAGTAAATCACTTGAGAAATGTAAGCCCATGGACACAGTTCCAAATTTAACATAAAGAAAAATCTAGTAGTTCTACTTATATCTAAATGCATAGCTTGAGATGACCAGCCCCCACAAGCAGCACCTGTTCACAAGTATGACGAGAATGCCAGCCATCGCCCTCCTCAACCATTATAGAGGGAAGTGAGCGACCCGTCATCCTGACGCCGCCGCAAGCAAAGGCATTTTAGTGATAGTTGCACACAATACAATTTATCAGTAAGTATTACAGTCAGTGCTGTCCGACTTTATAGGAGACTAGCAAACCCGGCGAACTCCGTTTCGCCATTTTCACAATTCCACAGTGAACACAATATCGGTTTATGAAATTAACTGAGCAGAGAACAATGAGTAGCTGTCAAACAATGTATCACGCACCGGCGCCATCTACTTAAAATGTTGGTTTGTCCTGATTTTTTCCTAAATTTTCTTTGCTATAAACCTCACGGAGTCCGAGTCCTTTCCAACGAATGCAAAACTGTGGAAATCGGTTCGTGCGTTCTAGAGTTATAGCGTCAGGAAGGAAAACCCGACTTATTTTTATATAGTAGATAATTATAGAAAGTGATGGTTGCACAACCGTTTTTTTTGTTCTCCAAAGAGATCCTGTTGTTTTAGGAACATGCTTATGTGTAGATAAGTTTTATTCTATCTGTACCATCGTAATTATTAAACGCCTGAAATTTTGATAATTCATGATAACATGGCCACAGATTGTTTATTTTTATTATAGGTACGTTAACGCCTTAAATTAAGAAAGAAGTTAGCAAGAAGAAGAATTTAACCCCATGGACAAAGACGCTGATGGACCTAGTGATCAAATAAAAACACAACTTTACTGGTAACAGTATGAACTTTTATTTTTATTTTCTCTGGCTATCACAATCTATTGCACACTATTGAGTTAAGAATACTTAAATCAGTCACCAATATCATAGACTTGGTTCTCAGCAAGGTACAGAGTGAAGAAATCGACCTGAGAGAAGGTTCTGCGTGGGAATCCTGGACACGGCTTCTCTAGACAAGGAGGGTCAGAGCGCGGAGGAGGGAACAACTTGCACCCCTCTTTAGGACAGACAAAAGCTTCCTTCTTCTCTTTCTTAGGTATCGGCCAGCTCGGAATAGGAGTCCAGGGTGTATAGTCTCTGGCGTAACGAAATCCAACACTCACTGTCGCCTTCAAACGGTCGAAGCTGTTCTCAGACTTGCAGACGCGACATTTCGCTATTAAACACTCGGCATAATTTTGGAGACGTATTACTACCTCTTCTGTTAGATAAGCTGCGCTATTTGGAGTACCGTTTGATGTTTGGCAGAGATACAGGTCTGCTACTAGCGGGGTGTTATCCTGAGGTTCCAAGACAAAAAGAAGGGTAATGACGTCTCTGATACTATTGAACTTCGCGCACGGACTCTTTGGCGGTGGGCATGGTGGGGGGCATTCTGGTTTACAAGGCTTTGGGCACGGTGGAGGAGGTGGTGGACAGGGCTTCGGTGGACATGGGTCCGGGGGAGGACACTTCGGTGCAGGCGGGGGACATGGAGGGGGTTTCTTCCCACATTTACCCTTTACAGGCTCCGCTTCTGCACTCTGCGAACTAAACATAAGCGAATTGAGCTCGCGAAACAGTTCCAGCCTATTCCTCTCTCTCACTTTACGTAGCAGTTCCGAAAGGGACATCTTGACTTCCGAGTCGTTGGCAACCTTTTGTTTTGGCAGTTGGTCTAAAGCGTCTGTCATGTTGTGAAGAGGGGGCTCTTCGTGTTCTTCATGGTTTGGCATTGGATTGACCATTCCTTTAGATTGGAGAAAACTTAGCGAAATGTCATCACGTTCTTGATTTTCAGGCTCTTTAACAGGCACATTAAGTGCAACCTTCGGTCTCATTTCTACAAGGGGTGTCGGTTCATAAGACAAAATTGCAGGGTCCTTGATTACCTCTGGCCCCACGCATAATTCAAGCTTAATGGTCTCAACTTCCTCATTGCTTTCGTGTTCTGCATCAGTTGTCGTACCTAATTGTCGATTATATTCTTTTTCTGGTTCTTCTAAAAGTTCGTCTTCATATTTCGTCTGACGTTCGGGTTTTGTGGTATGTTCTGGTGTAGGTTTGGATTCATCACCATGCTCAGGCTTATTTGCATGCGCTGGTTTATAATATATATTAGGGCTAAAATTTTGAGTATAATTTGCTGGATTCATTGCAAATGCATATCCTGTCTTGTATGCTTCAGGCATATAAGCTTTATATGCGTCATGCACCTGATATGCCTGAGGAGTATAGATTTGTCCTTGCTGTTGAAATGCTTGGCGTGATTCATAATATGCTTGGCTGGGATTGTATCCACGTGCTGCATTGTAATATGAGGATTCTGCTAGGTATGGATATTGTGGTTGATTGAACATGTATCCGTATCGGTTCATGGCTGGGGAATGTGCGTACAAGACATGCGCGGGATGGTATGAATATGACGGGACTTTTCCTTGAGCTAGGTTTGCAACTTGCGCTACCCCTTCTGCATCAGTGTTAAGGGTCTCTCGCTTTTTATCTGCATTCATTAAGGTTTCAGTCTCGATGGATGATATTCTATCTTCATTATTTATGGTTTCTGTTCTTTTCTTTTGTAACCTATCATAATTTCGTGTGCAATAATGATATGACTCATCGGTTGGAGTGTATTGTTGATTGTACTTTTGTCCAACTATTCTAAGGTCGTCTTTTGTTAATATAGGTCTGAATCGTGTTGGGTGGGCCTGATCACTGTGCTCACTCTGAGATGTCTCAATTGCAGGCACTTCTTTCGAAGATACTTGATTCTCAGGCTTGATATAGTCATAATATAAGAGATTGGACATATCTCGGTAGTCACACTCGCCTGTATCATAAGCTATTGTCTTTTTATCAAAAGGATCTATAAGGACTCTATTAGGGTCAAAAGGGGGTCTTGGTTCCGATGTCAAATTAGTATACGATTGATTAGATGAATTACTAGTTTGTTGCAAACACGTTGTCTTCAACAGCTCCGCAGTTTTTGTGTAAATTTGGTCCAAGTTCACCAAATTTTTCTCGAAATGTTCTACCAACCTCTCAAGTTTTGCTGTCTGTTCGACATTTGTGTCAAGACTTGTATTAGATTGACTACGATTTGTGGGATCTATTCTCTCTAACTTATAACATTCCGGAGGTTCTCTTTTATACTCTCTGGTCTCCAAATCGATTTCGGTTTTTTTGACAGGTTTGCGTGGTTTCTTTAATACATCCATTTGGACCAATTCATTTTCCAATATAGGTTCTTTCACTGCTCTTGTACCTGGCTGTGGAACTCCCAATTTCTCCAATTCCTTCAGAAGTCTGTCATCAATTTGTTTGCTAGGTGTCGTTAAACATTTTCTGGCTACTTCATCGTAGGTGTCAGCTTCAGGACTACCTTTATCACTACCATCAACCTTGCTTACGAAACTAAGCGTTGCTGGCTGGTGTCCTAGCACTTTGGGAGATATGTTAAATCCTTCGATTTTAGGCTTTGGCGCTTCAACAAGAGGATCATCATCAATTTGTTCGACTTTCTGAATTAATTTCTCATCATTTTCTTTTGCAGTGGTCGCGTATACTCTTGACTCACTTGTATTTTCAGTTGGATTATCGTACGCATCAACGTTTCGTCTCATAGCGATCAACAGTTCATCATCACTACTGGATACATATGTCACATGTTCTTCTGTCACTTTATTCTTTGCCGGTATCTGAAGTTCTGCAATATTCGATTCTCCTGAACTTAAATCCTTAAGTTTTTCACTCACTTTTGTACTCTGTAAACGCACATTCTCTATAGGCATCGAATTGACATGTTCCACTGCATCTTTCTTCTCATCAGCTTTACCAAACACTTGTTCGATAATCCTGGCGCATTTTTCAGTTTCTGTTTCGGGCTTCACGTGAATATGCGGTGCCACCATGTGCGCTAGTTTGTCACTGTTTATTTCTTGTGTAATATCTGGTTCTTCGACCACTCTTGTGATTATTTTTTCAGACTTTTCCTCAATCACCTTCTCCGGGCCAAAGGCCATTTCGATAAGCTGGCGACATCTTTCACAAATACGGCATCTCTCTTCTTCGCCCTCCGGCCCACGTTTCAGATTTCGTATCGGTGAGATTGTAACTGAAAAATAGCGAGAAAAGCTATGAGTTATAGTTTGAATAAAATATTTAAGTTTCAGAAATAGTTACATATGTTTGAAGCCACGTAGCGTCAAAGCTTTTATCGCTATTTTTCTATCGTTATAACACAGTAAATGAAAGTGAAAATGCAAATGATTTAGTCAGTTTGGGCCCCGATAAGGCATATATGAACGTCGAAAATCTTCCACTGGTTTGGAAACTAGCCTTCTGAGAAGAACCGGCACGAAACTCAGCCAGGCATATGAGGCAGTGTCTGTCGCTTCTAAATTAACATCCTAATTAGGACCCTATAACCTATCCAACAATTTGATATGAACTTATGTGCCTGTGGTCTAACCTATATTGAATTGTTATTAATAAGTGTTAGTTTGTAAAAAAATGGGTTTGTCGTGGTCTTATTTTGACATCTGAATTATTTTGTATGTGGCAATATTTTGGATTAGTCAGCTATTGATACCACTGAACACACCACATAAGGCCTATTCAGACTTACGTGACGATATAAATGCGACAATCCTACTATCTATGGAAGCGGTAGGAAGTAACGTTCCATCTGCATACGGCTTAAATTAGGTGGGGGTATTCATGAGAGTCAAGTAAATGTTGCCAAGTGAATAAATTTTATAAAGAATACGGAATGAACATTTACTTACATTTTTCAAATTGGCCGGGAACCTGTGTAATATCCCCACGTAGAATCCGAGGAATAAACGCCAAAACACATACTCTTTTGATTTTTGTTATGGTGGTTCTTAACATTGTGTTAATTTATAGTGTTTTTGCAATATATAAATGATAAACAGGGAAAATAAAACTACATTTTTTTGTAAAAAAATCAATGCCAAAGCCTCATAAAATATCTGTCAGTGTCGCTTCCTTATTCGAAGACATTTATTTGTTCGATTTAAATTGACTTAAAAATTCTTTATTGTGTTCTGCCAGTATTAATAACTCAAAGAACAATTTCTGTTCATGGCAAAATATTAGTTATCTGTAGCTTACATATTGTTTAAGTCTGTGATATTATTTTAATTTGAACGCGACGTAATCAATGTTTATGATTCGTTTCGTTTACCACAGGAATGTACTTGTAACAAAGAAGCAAAGATTTGGTTTCCTTGTTTATTGTTTACTGAATTTTATAAAAGGGATAAAGTTTAAACAATATTTCAAATCGTTTTTTTGCTCGCAATCATTTTCTAATTTTTCTTTGTATATCTCATCACAAATAACATTTTACGCATCTTTACAATAATGTGGGTAATTAAAACTATGTAACTTTGTTGTAATGGAACGTCATTTCAAATGCAAGAAAATAACAAAAATGGCTGAAGAACAGGTGAGTATCAAAATATTATGATTTTTACATATTATTAACTGAATTTAACAATTTTACACGCTACTACATCTTCTTGGCAGTTCAAAAAATCATATATAACATAGTTTTCCTATCTACATTCACAACTTTTACTAAAACATCCGTTTGTTTCTCGAGTTGCAGTCGCAGTTTGTTATATTTATCGTGATTTTACTCGATTCTAGTATTATTTTGCTTTCATAACACATTAAATAAATGTTGAAGGTTGTGTTTTCCGTGTTAATTCGTAAATAAAGCCGGCACTTTGGTTATATGGCCTCTGTTGACATGCCATCGCCTTGTATATCTACCCAACAATTATCATTGAAACTTTACGTTTTTTCGTCACTCTATCTCTCTTTCTTGGAGTCTTATATTTAATACTAGCTGTGACCCTCGATTTTACCCGTATAGAGTTAATTTCATGGGTGACCCACGGAACCCTAATGTTTTTTTTAACAAAAGAAGCCTAAGTTACTCCTAACATTAGCTATCTGCCAGTAAGGTCCCGTTAAAATCGGGCCAGCCGTTTCGGAGATTAGCCGCAACAAATAGGCAGACAGACAGAGAAAATTTTAAGAAATTGTTCTTGTTATGTCAGTACCATACCTCATATGATTTCAGATGTATTTAGTAAAAAGCTGTCATTTTGGAACTACAAACAGACACTTAAATTTTACCTATCTGTATAGATTGCAACTATTATTCTCTGTAGATAATCCTCATGGCTTTTCTGACCTCTATGTGCAAAATCTACAAAACAGATATTTGATTGAATAACTGCACTACCAGGGGCGGATCTTGAATTTGGGCCCTGGGCTAATACTGCTTAGAGGACCTAATTACTCAACTAATTGTCATTTGACAAGAAACTGTTTTCTGTAGTGATTTCAGTTGGAGGCCCTCTGTATTTGCCGGGCCCTGGGCTGCAGCCCAAAAAGCCTTTAAGTAGATCCGCCCCTGTGCACTACATTTATAATTATAACTATATGGTATTCTAGTCATTACAAAGAAACCTAACAAAGGAACTAATTACTTAATTCTCTTATCCTATGTCATTTGCAAACAAAGAAATGTATGATTCCCCCTCAATTATAATTCTATGTTCTGCTTAAGCAGTCGCCTGCTTAGTGCTGCAAGTTCAAATCCCAGCGGGGCATGTACCAATGAGTTTTCTCACACCTGTATTCCCTGTAGGGGTAGGCAGAGGTGTTGTAATAGCAACACCCACTTTTGAACTTGTGTCGGTTGCATAGCAGGTGACTGCTCAAAGCCACCCCTGCATTTTTTTTCAAGATGTTTTAGAAGATGTTTTCTTAGTCAAAGAAGAACCGACAACTGTTGGGGTAAATATGTTCTTGATTGGAGACCGCGACTCGACAAACGTAGTGTAGGAAGTCCGCTGGCCAGGTGGGATGATGATCTACGAAAGACTGCAGGCAGATGCTGGATACAGCAAGCTGAACACAGGGTGCTATGGCACTCATTAGGGGAGGCCTATGTCCTGCAGTGGACTAACATAGGTTGTAGATAGAATGGTTGGGAAAACATCTTGCAACCATGAAATGACAGGGGTTAAGAAGGTTGGTATCTGGCTGGATGATTTTAAAGTTGATTTTTGCTTGTCAGGAGGTGATTCAAATAGAGCTACTATGCAAGCAACTGTACGAGTCTCAGGACCCGGCGGTGCGGGACCAGGCGGAGAAGGCTGTTGTCGCATTCCAGGTAACTATCAACTATTACCCAGTTCTCAGTATATCTAACCTTCGTATAACTCCTTTAAATTCTAACAGCTTAGTAGGTCATCATCATAAATGTAAGAGTCTCTCTCTTCTCTCTCATCTCTTGTCGGTGTAACCAATGCAATTTCTTCCATTTGTCTCTGTCCAGTGCCAGCTCTTTGACCTCCTTATATGTCATGACAGACACCTTTTTCATACCTTGTCTAAAATAAAAAAACCTCTAATTACTTAAACTGAAATCATATTTTTTCGAAAAATTCTATAAATTGCAAATCAAAATAAGAGTATAATAAGTACTTTTCGTCAAGTCAGGAGATGGGAAGATGACTTAAAACTAACAGCGGGACCACTCTGGATAAGAGTAGCAAGAGAAAGGACCCAATGGAAGGATTTGGAGGAGGCCTATGCCAAAAGGCACACCGAACTTAGGGACATCCTGTAACCCTATGTTTAGGAATAAAAGGCTATATTATTATTATTATTATAAGTACTTTTACTGGATAAGGAGAAGCTCTGGTAATATGACTTTGAATTTTATAGCTTTTTAAGCAAACAAAAATGTTAACTCATTACAATAAACCAATTACACATTGCACCGCATATGATTGAAAATGAAAATGAAAATGATTTATTCAGTTTAGGCCCTGGTAAGGCACTTATGAATGTCGAGGAATTTACCACCGGTTCGGAAACTAGCCTTCTGAGAAGAACCGGAAAGAAACTCAGCATTGATTAAGTGCCAACGTGACAGAGAGTGAGTCTATCGCCGTCTCTGGCACTATACATACGTCTTTGAATTACTTCTCAGCCAGCAGGCTTCCTCACGATGTTTTCCTTACTGTAAAGCATGTGGTGTGAAATCACTGCACGTAAGTTTTTGTACAAAATCTCATTGGTACAGGTCCCGCTGGGGTCCGAACTTGCGTCGCTTGCATAGCAGGCGATTCTATTCGATTTGTAAGTACTTTATTAAAGCATAATTAAATAAAAATATTTGGAATTCAATATTACAGGAGTCCCCGGACACGCTGAGCAAATGCCAGGCGTTACTTGAACGAGCTGATTCCAGCTATTCTCAACTCCTCGCTGCTTCAACACTTTCCAAGCTGATCAGCAGGTAATCTTCGTAAAAGCAACCTTCTGAACCTGGCGGTAGCATGTATAATCCTGTGTAATCGTGTCGTTCTGACGATTTGAAAGTACTTTGTTAAAAGTCTAAGGAAATAAAGATATATTGAATTGAATTGGTAATAACATGGTGATTATACCGGGTGTCGGGGAAAATAGGACAGCTGTTAAAATATGTGAAAGGGTATAATTTTAGGAAGCAAATAAAATTATTATGACAAAAATATCTTCTTCGGTTTTCGAGTAATTGACGTTCAAAGTTGACCATATCAAGACCTTATTTTCGCATAAAAATCAGCTGTAACGTAGAGTTATTCACGTGAAATATAACTACGTTTTTATTTTTTTTTCTCCCACTAATAAATCCTGAAAAATTCCCATAAAATCATTTTTCGAAACCATTAACCTTCCCCTTAATTTAAAAAGTTTAATTACCGCGTACGTAATGTATGTAAACGCGGCCAAAATTCAATCGCTTAAGGTCGCGAGCTCTTCGGCCATAGCCTATAACTACGTTATCGTAGGAGCTACATATTTTACGATTTCAATCTATACAGATAAATAAAATTGAAGTGTCTGTATGTAATTCCAAAATAACAGCTTTTCACTAAATGCATATGACAGTATACACGCTACTGACACTAAAAAACCAACTTTTAAATTTTTTCTCTGTCTGTCTGTTTGTTCCGGGTAATCTCTGAAACGGCTGGACGATTTTAACGGGACTTTCACTGGTAGGTAGCTCATGTTTCAAGGAGTAACTTACTTACTTTTATTTATTAAAAATATTAGGGATAATAACGATGAAACTAAATCTACGCTGGTGAAACCGCGGGGCACAGCTAGTATAGTAATATATTCATAAAATCCTACAACTTCTAGAACACAACTGTTCTCCGACACCCTGTATATATATTAGATTATTAATTATATTATGTTGTGTTCAGATCGACAGCGAGTGTGTCGGTGCAGCAACGGTTGGACATACGGAATTATATCCTCAACTACCTCGCTACTAGACCGAAATTGGCCAGCTTTGTTGTGCAGGTACTACCCCCTATACCCTGTACCCCTTTAGGCCTTTGATAATCTATACATCTATACAGATAAATAAAATTGAAGTGTCTGTTTGTAATAAAAAATAACAGCTTTTCACTAAATGTATATGAAAGTATATTATGATACTGAAATCAAAAACTGTCTGTCTGTTTGTTCCGGGTAATTTTCGAAACGGCTGGACCGATTTTAATGGGATTTTCACTGGCATGTGGCTAATGTTTCAAGAAGTAACTAAGGCTACTTTTAATTTAAATAAAAGCTATGATTCAACCCAAAATTTATTCATAAATCATTTCTTCGATAGCTGTTTAAGATAATGCAGTCAGTTCTTAAATAACAATAAAATGATGACTGACATACAATTTGCAGAAAAACAATAATCATAACCAATACTAGATAATAAAAGTTTTCACATAAGCTCACGCCTGTATTCCCCGAAGGGTTAGGCAGAGGTTGTAATAACAACACCCATTTCTTACACAAGATGATTAAGTGCCAACGTGACAGATGGTGAGTCTATCGCCGTCTCAGCCACTATACATACGTCTTTGAATTACTTCTCAGACATATGCAGGTTTCCTCACGATGTTTTCCTTCACCGTAAAGCACGTGGTGTGACATCACTGCACATAAGATTTAGAAAAACTCATAGGTACAGGCCCCGCTGGGATTCGAACTTGCGTCGCTTGCGTAGGAGATGACTTTTCTGATTTTTGTTCCAGGCTTTAGTGGCACTGTTCGCTCGCATCACAAAGTTAAGCTGGTTTGATATGGTGAAGGAAGAATACGTGTTCCATAACGTTGTGACAGACATCACATCATTTCTACAGGTAATCTCTACATATCTATACTCTATACAGATAAATAAAATTGAAGTGTCTGTTTGTAATTCCAAAATAACAGCTTTTCACTAAATGCATATGAAAGTATACACGCTACAGACACTAAAAAACTAAGTTTTAACATTTTTCTCTGCCTGTCTGTCTGTCTGTTTGTTCCGGATAATCTCTGAAACGGCTGGACCGATTTTAACGGGACTTTCACTGGCAGGTAGCTGATGGTTCAAGGAGTAACTTAGGCTACTTTTAGTTATGAAAAATATTAGGGTTCCGCGACAATAAGGAAGAAACTAAATCTACGCGGGTGAAACCGCGTGACGTCAGCTAGTTTGTAATATATTGTACATTTCCTTGTCCCCAGAGCCAAGAGCTATGTACAGTTGGTGTTCAGCTCCTCTCCCAGGTGGTGGTTGATATGAACCACGTGTCCGAAGCTGATGCTAACAGGTCCCTAGCTAAACACAGGAAGATCGCATCATCCTTCAGGTTAGTGAACATAGATGGCGCTACTCGCAAATTATTTCTGAGTTTGAATACAAACTCAAAAATATCTGTATTCGATTAGACTTTTTACAAAGTACTTTCAAATCGTCAGAATGACACAATTACACAGTATAATACATGCTACCGCCAGGTTCGGAAGGTTGCTTTTACTGAGAACAACCTGGCAAGAAACTCAGTAATTACTCTTTTCAAAATATTATACAATTTAAAAAAAAACTAAATAAATCACTTGCCATCGCCCTCCTTAACTATTATAGAGGGAAGTGGACCCGTCATTCAGAATGAACTATTCGAAATGTTCCGTATATCCTGTTCCCTATTGGGTGCTTCTTTAATAGAGAGATTATACATTGTAAATTTAGTTTTATACAAACGTACATCCCCTATTTTATCCCCTTGGGGGTAGAATTAATCAGAATCCTTTCTTAGCGAATGCCTACGTCATAACATCTACCTACATGCCAAATTTCAGCCCGATCCGTCCAGTGGTTTGGGCTGTGCGTTGATAGATCACTATGACAGTCAGTCAGTCAGTCACCTTTGAGTTATATACAGGGTGTCTTGGAAAATAGGACAGCTGTTAAAATATGTCAGAGGGTATAATTTTAGGAAGCAAATAAAATTATTATGACAAAAATATCTACATCCGTTTTCGAGAAATTGACGTTCAAAGTTGACCATATCAAGACCTTATTTTCGCATAAAAATCAGCTGTAACGTAGAGTTATTCACGTGAAATCTAACTACGTTTTTATTTTTTTTCTCCCACTAATAAATCCTGAAATAATCCCATAAAACCATTTCTCGAAACCATTAACCTTCCCCTTAATTTAACAAGTTTAATGATCGCGTACGCAATATAGGTAAATGCGACCGCGCGTTCATTCAATCAGTTAAGGCCGCGAGCTCTTCGGCCCTTAGCAACCATAGCCTATAACTACGTTATCGTTGGAGCTAGATATTTTACGACTTCAACATAGTGATATATACATAAAACCCTACAACTTCTAGAAGACAACTGTTCCTTTTTCTCCGACACCCGGTATATGTATATATCTCCCCAGGGACAGTCAACTATTCGAGATGTTCCGTCTCTCCTGCTCCCTATTGGGTGCAGTCCGCGGCAAGGGCGTGCAGTTGGCAGATGAACGCCAATACGCGCTGGTGGCAGCCCTACTGCGGCTGGCACACCATTGCCTCACCTTCGACTTCATCGGCACCACCAGTGACGAGTCCTCGGACGATCTTTGCACTGTTCAGGTTTGTAACACACACTATCTATATCTATATATTATAATATTACAGATAAATAAAATTGAAGTGTCTGTAATTCAAAAATTACAGCTTTTCACTAAATGCATATGAAAGTATACACACTTCTGATACTGAAAAACCAAGTTTTAAAATTTTTCTCTGCCTGTTCGTCTGTTTGTTCCGGCTAATCTCTGAAACGGCTGGACCGATTTTAACGGGATTTTCACTGACCGGTAGCTGGTATTTCAATGAGTAACTTAGGCTACTTTTATTTATAAGAAATACTAGCTGAGTCCCGCGGTTTCACCCGCGTAGATTTCGTTTCATGCTTCATGTCGCGGAACCCTAATATTTTTAATAAATAAAAGTAGCCTAAGTTACTGCTTGAAACATCAGCTACCTGCCAGTGAAAGTCCCGTTAAAATCGGTCCAGCCATTTCAGAGATTACCCGGAACAAACAGACAGACAGACAGACAGAGAAAAATTTTAAAACTTGGTTTTTTAGTGTCAGTAGCGTGTATAGTTTCATACGCATTTAGTGAAAAGCTGTAATTTTGGAATTACAAACAGACACTCCAATTTTATTTATCTGTATAGATTAGGGTTATGCAAAATTAAGCATGAAATCTACGCGGTTGAAAACGCTTGTGTAATTACAATATAAGCATTTCATTCCAGATCCCAACATCATGGCGGCCTACGTTCCTGGAAGCTGGGACACTGGCGTTGTTCTTCGAGCTGTATCACCAGTTAGGGGGCGCTTTGGGGTCTCTAGCCCTCGGTTGTTTGGTCCAACTGGCTTCAGTGCGAAGATCGCTGTTCAGCAACACTGAACGTGCCAAGTTTTTATCGAGGCTCGCGTCTGGTGTGCGACGGATATTGGATAATACGCAGGTATTCTTTTTTACTAATAATAATAATAATAATAATAATAATATATTCTTTATTGCACACCATAATACAGAGTATTTACTTAAGGTAGAATTATTAAAATATGGTAACAAAAGGCGGTCTTATCGCTAAAGCGATATCTACCAGACAACCTTAGGGTACATGGAGACAGCGATATGAAAAATATTGAAGGCAGGTGTGTGAGACAAAGAAAGGGAGACTAGGTATAAATAAATATAATACATAATATACATACAACACAAAAGTTACAAATAAATAAAGAATACTATATACTATTTAAAGAGATATATAATAATCATACAAAAGTCTTTTGAAGGAGTAAATAGACTGAGCTTCTCTGATTGATGAAGGAAGTGAATTCCAGAGATGAACAGCTTGCACAGTAAAAGATTTGGAGTAAGAAGAGGAAGAGCAGTTTGGGACCTTAAGTAGGAATTCTCGGGATTTTCGGATCGGGTGTAAACTGGAGGAATGAAATTCAAAACGTTCCTGAAGGTAGGCAGGAGATTTGGGATCGAATAGAACCTTGTAGAGAAGCGTGAGGATGTGAGTATTCCGGCGAAGTCGAATGGGGAGCCACTTGAGCCGAAGGCGAAATTCAGAGACGTGGTCATATTTACGTAAGCCAAATATAAACCGTATACAGAGGTTTTGAATGCGGTCTAATTAATTCCCTAACTAATGTCCCAATGGCTGACCTAAATTTTGTCCCATTAGGTGTATTACCCCTGTCTCACGAGCTAACACCGCTCCTGTCTCACCAGCTGTCCAATTCTTTGACACTATCTGACTCAACGTAACAGATGGTGAGTCTATCCCCGTCTCAGGCATTATACATACGTCATTGAACGATGTTTTCCTTCACCGTAAAGCATGTGGTGTGAAATCACTGTACATAAGTTTTTAGAAAAACTCATTGGTACAGGCCCCGCTGGGATTCGAACTTGCGTCGCTTGCATAGCAGACGTCATAGGACTTAAAGGTTAAAGGGTTAGTGACCTCAACCCCTAGAGAGCAATGGTTTTCTCCCTAGCTGGAGGGATGCTCGCCCCCACCCCTAATGAGCTGGAGTTTATTAAGCCTGGCTAACCGACGGGCGAGTGTGCTTATTGATGACCGTACATCTGACGTCCTGCGGCTTATGGACCGCGTGCAGGTAGGCAGTAGGCATTCTACTAATGCTAGCCTACATTACAGTAGTATCACAGAATAAGTAGTAAGGAATCTCGGAACACAGACGCGCTTTGCGATGAGATTGTAAGTAGAATAGCAGCAGTGTTAATAAGGGTGTCCGAACAAGTATACGTCATTTTATTTTAATTACTTCAAAACGACAAATCTACATATTTTTTTACAGAAATACTATATTCTGTACAGATAAATAAAATTGAAGTGTCTGTTTGTAATTCCAAATTAACAGCTTTTCACTAAATGTATAGGAAAGCAGTACTCACATAAAAAAATAAATTTAAAATATTTTTCTCTGTCTGTGTGTCGGTGAGTCTGTCTGTTTGTACCGGCAAATCTCTGAAACGGCTGGACCCAAATTTACGGGAATTTCACTAGCAAGACATAGCAAGACATAGCAAGACATAGCTAGGCATAGCAAGACTAGCATTATAGTCACGCCTGTATTCCCCGAAGGGTTAGGCAAATATGTATTTACTAGCTGTGCCCCGCAGTTTCACCCGCGTAGATTTAGTTTCTTCCTTATTGTCGCGGAAGCCTAATATTTTTAATAAATAAAAGTAGCCTAAGTTACTCCTTGAAACATCAGCTACCTGCCAGTGAAAGTCCCGTAAAAATCGGTCCAGCCGTTTCGGAGATTACCCGGAACAAACAGACAGACAGACAGACAGAGAAAAATTTTAAAACTTGGTTTTTCGGTGTTAGTAGCGTGTATACTTTCATATTCATTTAGTGAAAAACTGTAAATATGGAATTACAAACAGACACTTCAATTTTATTTATCTGTATAGATAATACACCCCTCATTTTTCAGTAATGGGTAAATCCCATGTAATATGGGGCGAAGCTATTGTCACTAACCGGGCACTAATTATATACTAATTCATTTTTATTTGACGTTATTTGTGACTTTATACGACGTTACCAACGTAATAAAGAATGGAATGTGATTTAATTTGCAGGGTTTGTCAGACCCAACGAATTACCACGAGTTCTGCCGTTTGCTCGCGCGTCTCAAGTCCAACTACCAACTTGGCGAACTGGTCATGGTCGAGGAGTACCCGCGACTCATTGAGCTTATTGCCAAGTTCACCGTGCAGAGCTTACAGGTAATACACACTTGACAACTCGACACTTGACACTCGAAGTCAAAGTCAAAGTCAAATCTTTATTCGATTAGACTTTCACAAAGTACTTTCAAATCGTCAGAATGTCACAATTTACAGGATTATACATGCTACCGCCAGGTTCGGAAGGTTGCTTTTACTGAGAACAACCTGGCAAGAAACTCAGTAATTACTCTTTTCAAAAATATTATACAATTTTAAAAAACAAAGTAAATCACTCGACACTTAACACCGATACTTACATTTGCCACTCGACACTTGACTCTACACACCTGACAGTCGACAATCGTCACTTGACACTCGACACTTGAATCTTGACACTCGACACTTCACGCTCTTGAATCTTGAATCTTGAAATCTCGACAATCGACACTTGGATCTTGATCATTGACACTCGAAACTTGACACTTGAACCTTGAAATCTCAACAATCGACACTTGATTCTTGATACTCGGCACTTGAAACTTGACAGTTTCAATCTTGACAATCGACACTTGACACTTTACACTCGGCACCTGACACCTCACATTCGACCCTTGACACTCGACACTTGAATCTTGACAAGACACTGGACACTTAAACTAGACACTTGACACTCGATACCTTGCACTTGACACTTGAATCTTGACCCTCATATATAAATGTGTATTAGTTTAGCTATTCAAAGGGGGAATGCTGCCAGTATCTTCGGAACCTTGCCTACAGGGACTCCTTTTAATAATATATTTTAGGTTATTTTAGTTTATATATTTCTTTTTAAGGTTGTTAGTGTAATACATTTTATAGTTATTAAATGAATACAAAACTAAGTTACTCCTTGAAACATCAGCTACCTGCCAGTAAAAGTCCCGTAAAAATCGGTCCAGCCGTTTCGGAGATTACCCGGAACAAACAGACAGACAGACAGACAGAGAAAAATTTGAAAACTTGGTTTTTCGGTGTTAGTAGCGTGTATATACTTTCATAATCATTTAGTGCAAAGCTGTAAATTTGGAATTACAAACAGACAGTAATAAATTTTATAGTTATTAAATGAATACAAAACATAGAAATAAAAATAAAAATGTGTGTTTATATTTTTCAGATGTGGCAGTTCGCCCCAAACTCGGTGCACTATCTCCTGTCACTCTGGCAGCGTATGGTCGCTTCGGTGCCCTACGTGAAGGCCACCGAACCACACTTGCTAGAAACATACGCCCCGGGGGTGACCGCTGCCTATATCGAACTGAGGCTTAACTCCGTCTCCTGTGTTATCAGGTAAGCGGTTATCATATGTCACTATTAGCTGTGCCCTGCGGTTTCTATTTAGTTTTATATTTAGTTTCATGCTCCATGTCGCGGAACCCTAATATTTTTTATAAATAAAAGTAGCCTAAGTTACTCCTTGAAACATTGTCTATCTACCAGTAATAATAATAATAATAAATCTTTATTTGACATAATATGGTGTTACATTATTTTAATGAATCCATTGATTCCCGAACTAGTATAAACTGTATTTCAGGAGTCAATGACTTCTCCAATCTGATTGAATACCAAGTATAATATGTCTTCACGATGTGATTTTTAGACAGTAGTTAGAAATGAATTATGAAATAGTTTAAACATGCAATAATGGTAACAACAGAAAAAATAAATAATTAAATAAAAGGAATTATGAAAACAAAAAATAAATAAAAAGGTTCAACTAAAACTGTTTAACGTGTGTTTAAGTTTAAGAGTGAATGGTTTAGTATGTTTTTTGTGAATTTTATGTTAGGTGAGTGTTGTATGTGCGCATGTGTGGGTATCAGTGTGTTGTGTAGAGGTATGTATGTAGTGTATGGTATGTGTGTGGTGTATTATGATATGTGTGTGGTATATCAGTACTTATAATGGGATATAACTTTTTCAATATCGTCGTAACTTAAATTTATAAGCCATGAGAATAGGGTTTCCTTAATTTTATTATTATTGTATTTTTTAATGTCCTTTTGCTTATTTAATATATTATAAAGATGAGGCACCACAACATTGAACTGCCGTTGGGCAAATCGTGTCTTAACCCAGGGGACAGGACATCGATCGATTCTTTTGGATGTATCTGGTAGGTTAGGGACAGTGTGCTTATGATATCGCCGCAGACTTTCGTAAATGAATATTTTTCTAACGCTGAGAACGTTGCAGCTCTTGTATAGTTAAAATCGCTCCAGCCGTTTATTAGATAACCCGAAACAAACAGACAGACAGACAGTTAAAAAAATATAATTTGGTTTTTTAGTGTCAGTAGCGTGTATACTTTCATATGCATTTAGTGAAAAGCTATTATTTTGGAGCTAGCTGTGTCCCGCGGTTTCACCCGCGTAGATTTTGTTTCTTCCTTATTGTCGCGGAACCCTAATATTTTTAATAAATAAAAGTAGCCTAAGTTACTTCTCGAAACATCAGCTACCTGCCAGTGAAAGTCCCGTTAAAATCCGTCTAGCCGTTTCAGAGATTACCCGGAACAAACAGACAGACAGACAGACAGACAGACAGATCAACGTATCGTGTATACTTTCATATACATTTAGTGAAAAGCTGTTATTTTGGAATTACAAACAGACACTTTAATTTTATTTATCTGTATGGATTGTTAATGTATTACAGGTAAATACAATTTAAGTGTCTGATTGTGATTCAAAATTAACAGATTTTCAGTAAATGCATATGAAAGTATACACGCTAATGACACTGAAAAACCAAGATTTAACATTTTTCTATGCCTGTCTGTCTGTCTGCCTGCCTGTTTCTTCCCGGTAATCTCTGAAACGGCTGGACCGATTTTAACGGGACTTTCACTGGCAGGTAGCTGATGTTCCAAGGAGTAACTGAGGCTACTTTTATTCATTAAAAATATTAGGGTTCCGCGACCATAAGGATGAAACTAAATCTACTTTTATGAATTAATTTTTTTTTTATGATTGTGTGACTCCCCAGGGACGGACTGGAGGACCCGTTGGACGACGTGGGTACAGTCCAGCAGCAGTTGGAGCAGGTGTCCGTCATCGGCCGCTGCGAGTATGGCAACACCTGCCAGCTGTTGGTAGCGCACTTCGACCGCGCGGCCGCTGCGTATAGCGTCGAGACGCAGCCCCAGCAGATACTGGTGCTGCAAGGTAACACCACATTCACACCATCAGCGTAAATACAGGATAATAGGACAAGGTGGCTGGTGACATAGGCACTACCAGCAAATATACAAGATGTCATTCATACCACCAGTAAAATATACAAGGCGACACTCACACTACCAGTGAGATATTCAACACAGTATCGAGCCCGAGCCCTAGCAGATACTGGTACTGCAAGATAACTGACTACACTCACACCATCAGCGTGATATAAGTGTACAGGATGACAGGACAAGACGACTGGAGACAAAAGCACCACCAGCAAAATACACGCGTGATATACAAGGTGACACTCACACTACCAGCGTCATATACAAGGTGACTGATGCTGCAAGGTAAGACCACATTCACACCATCAGCGTAAATACAGGATGGTAGGAAAAGGTGACTGGAGACATAGGCACCACCAGCAAAATATACCACCAGCGTCATATACAAGGCGACACTCATACAGTGACAGATTTATATATAGAAACAGCGCCATCTCTCGGCCCATAGGTAGCACTATTTTGATCCCATACAAATCTGCGTTTACGTCAACACGGTGACTTGTAACGGAGATTTAAATAAAACTCGCACTAGGCACTCAGGATGACAGAACAAGGCAACTGGTGACATAGGCACCACCTATATACGAGGTGACACTCGTGTGAATGTACCCCAGTATTAACATATTGATATTAAAACATGCAGTCGAATTAATCCGTGAAGTCTAAGTGAGTTTAATCCGGCAGAGAACTTTAATCTATACATCTATACAGATAAATAAAATTGAAGTGTCTGTTTGTAAATCAAAAATAACGGCTTTTCACTAAATGCATATGAAAGTATACACGCAACTGATACTAAAAAACCAAGTTTTAAAATTTTTCTCTGTCTGTCTGTCTGTTTGTTCCGGGTAATCTCCGAAACGGCTGGACGGATTTTAACGGGATTTCACTGGCAGGTAGATGATGTTTCAAGGAGTAACTTAGGCTACTTTTAACTATTAAAAATGTTAGGGTTCCGCGACAATAAGGATGAAACTAAATATACGCGGGTGAAACCGCGGGGCACAGCTAGTAATTATATAAAATTCTGTTTTTTCTTTCAGGCCAACTAACATGGTTGGTTTATATAATCGGCGCGGCGATAGGAGGGCGGGCGTCGCTCAACACTTGTGATGAGAACGATGCCATGGATGGGGAGCTCGTCTGCCGGGTGCTGCAGCTCATGAACCTCACTGACTCCAGGCTGGCCGGGGTATACCTTCACTAATACTTATATACTATGTTAGAGAGAGCTGTGGAGTAATTTCACCCCACGGTGAAGGAAAACATCGTGAGGAAACCTGCATACGTCTGAGAAGTAATTCAAACACGTAGGTATAGTCTAGAGCCGTGGTGGCCTTGTGGTTTGATCAGTCGCTTGCTACACAAACGACGCAAGTTCGAATCCCAGGAATATCATCGTGAGGAAACCTGCATATGTCTGAGATGTAATTCAAAGACGTATGTATAGTGCCTGAGACGGCGATGGACATGTGGGGAGAGTGAGTGATCATGCTCATTCCCAGCAAAGACAAGATGTTCCATTGCGGCGGGTGTCATGTCTGGGGAACACCGGCTCCAACTGTTCTAGTTGGACACTTGTATATATACTGTGTGGAGAGCGAGTGATCAGTGTCATCCCCAGCAAAGACAAGATGTTCCATTGAGGCGGGTGTCATGTCTGGGGAACACCGGCTCCAACTGTTCTAGTTGGACACTTGTATATATACTGTGTGGAGAGCGAGTGATCAGTGTCATCCCCAGCAAAGACAAGATGTTCCATTGAGGCGGGTGTCATGTCTGGGGAACACCGGCTCCAACTGTTCTAGTTGGAAACTTGTATATATACTGCAATGCGCTTGAAAACTCTTATGGCGCGATTTAGGTTCTCGTGTATTTGTACTCAAACTTCGCATTTGTTAGCGAGTAGCGCCATCTATGAGCGAGTGGAGAAACGCTGATGCAGACTCACCATCTCGGGCACAGCTAGATTTTAAATGAATTTTTAATAATTTCGTTTTATCTTCTTTTTAACTTGTCTACAGGGTGGTTGTGAAAAGCTGGAGTTGGCAATGATGTCATTCTTTGAGCAGTTCCGCAAGATATACGTCGGTGAGCAAGTGCAGAAGAACAGTAAGGTTTACCGCAGACTGAGCGAGGTGCTCGGCTTGAGCGACGAGAGCCAACTGCTCAGTGTGCTCATGAGGAAGATGTAAGTGGCTTTTTAGGGTTCCGTAGTTAAAAATGGGATGACTTGGTCCGTCTGTCACTAGGCTGTATCTCATGAACTGTGTTAGACAGTTGAATAGTTCATAGATGATTAATATTATATCTACACTAATATTATAAATAGCTCGTGAGAAGGAGCACGTGGCACAGTTGTTATTGTGCATATGATGCTATCAGCGCAGTTAAGAAACTATACGCCTAGCCAGTATTTGGATGGGTGACCGGCCGAATTCCCTCCGTGCCTCGGAGAGCACGTTAAGCCGTCGGTCCATATACTTTTAGTGAAAAGCTGATATTTTGGAATTACAAACAGACACTTCAATTTTTGTCTGTATATCTTTAGAGTTTAGATTAGATTTATCAGATTTTTATTGTTGATTTTTGTTTCAGTATAACAAACCTGAAATTCTGGGGCCGTTCGGAACAGATAATAGCCAAAACCCTGGGTTTATTGAGTGATCTCAGCGGCGGATACTCGTGTGTTCGAAAACTGGTCAAGCTATCAGAAGTGCAGTTCATGCTCACACATCATACGGTACGTATATCAGGGGCGTGCATTGGATTTACAGAGGGGTAGGCATAAACAATAAGTAGGTAGGTAGGCAGGTTAAGTACATACCTATGTGACGCGGCGTAGGTACGTACGTCTTGGTAAAGACGCACACGACACGAGTGTATTCAGTGATCACAAATTGTAACTTCTGCTTACCTGCTGCTTACGCCACTGACGTATATTACACTAGCTGTGCCTTGCGGTTTCACCCGCTTAGATTTAATTTGATTCCATCAGAACCCTATGTCTTAATAAAAGTAGTGAAAGTCCCGTTAGAATCTGTCCAGCCGTTTCTAAGATTACCCGGAACGAACAGACAGACTTAAAACTCATAACAGATTTTTTTTTATGTCAGTATCGTTTATCTTCTATACTGATAAATAAAATTCAAGTGTCTGTTTGTAATTCCAAAATAACAGCTTTTCACTAAATGCATATGAAAGTATACACGCTACTGACACTAAAAAACCAAGTTTAAATTTTTTTCTCTGTCTGTCTGTCCGTCCGTCTGTCTGTCTGTTTCTTAATCTCTGAAACGGCTGGACCGATTTTAACGGGACTTTCACTGGCAGGTAGCTGATGTTTCAAGGAGTAATTTAGGCTACTTTTATTTATTAAAAATATTAGGGTTCCGCGACACCAAGGATGAAACTAAATCTACGCGGCTGAAACCGCAGGGCACAGCTAGTACTTTCATATGCATCTAGTAAAAAACTGTTATTTTGGAATTACGAACAGACACTTTTATTTATCAACTTCTAGAAGACAACTGTTCCTTTTTCTCCGACACCCTGTATATATTTTTCTTCTCTCCAGGCGGAACACTTCCCATTCTTGGGTATCACAGGCGTGGGTACATCAGAGATGCGGTGTCGAACCATGCTCTACACGGCGCTGGGCAGACTCCTCATGGTGGAGCTGGGGGAGGATGAGGAACGGTTCCATGGGTTCATGATGCCTCTTACTGGTACGTCGGTTTCCCCACTCGCTGCATAGACGGCGCTACTCGCTAACAAATGAAAAATTTCAGTGTAAATACGCGAGATCCTACATCGCGCTATGAGAATTTTCGATCGCATTGCAGTATCATCTCAAGCGACACATATATGTAGAAACTACTTTTAGTTTTTTTTTATCGACTTTTGTACTTTGGAATTGTGTTCATAGGCATATTTCTGTGATTTATTTATTACAAGCTGTGCCCCGCGGTTTCACCCGCGTAGATTTAGTTTCTTCCTTATTGTCGCGGAACCCTAATATTTTTGATAAATAAAAGTAGCCTAAGTTACTCCTTGAAACATCAGCTACCTACCAGTGAAAGTCCCGTTAAAATCCATCCAGCCGTTTCAGAGATTACCCGGAACAAACAGACAGACAGACAGTCAGACAGACAGACAGACAGACAGACAGACAGAGAAAAATTTTAAAACTTGGTTTTTTAGTGTCTGTAGCGTGTATACTTTCATATGCATTTAGTGAAAAGCTGTAATTTTGGAATTACAAACAGACACTTCAATTTTATTTACCCGTATTGATGTATAGATTAATTACAATGGTATGTTTGCAGGTGCATTCGAGAGTATATTAGGCCTCCTGGGCCCCCCAGACAACCCGCTGTTCGCGTCGGAGGACGCCAAGAAGACCCTCATAGGCCTCGCTAGGGACCTCAGAGGCCTCGCATTCGCCTTCAATACCAAAACCACTTATATGATGCTCTTTGATTGGATGTAAGTATTATTACCTGGTTGACCGAGCTGTGCTCGGCTTCTTTTTCTCACAAAAAACTAAACTTTTTCCCACATAAGAAAAAAACTAGACGTTTTCTCAAAAAAGCTAGTAGAAAACAAAGGAACCAAAAGATAAAAATCGATCCGGTGAACGTCAGTCTCGAACCGGGGTACTCTAGTTTCGTTATCACCTCGTAAGCTGACAGCCTCACCTCTGAGCTATCATAACTTGACAGTTGTCGGCGAAATTTACTGTCGTATTGTATTGATATTTTATGAGTTTTTCAGTGCATGAAAACATGGTCAAAACGATGTTTTTTTGAAAGTGAAACCTAGCTAGATCATTTTTTGCCCCCGAAACCTCCTACGTACAAAATTTCATGAAAATCATTGCTGCCATTCCCGAGTTTCAGATTCTATATAAGAATTGCTCGTTTAAAGGTATAATAATATGAAAATGAATTCAGTTTAGGCCTGTATGATTGCCGAAAAATTTACCACATACCGATTTAATAATAAACATACATACATATGTTCACGCCTGTATTCCCCGAAGGGGTAGGCAGAGGTGTTGTAATAACAACACACACTTTTCACACAAGATGATTAAGTGCCAACGTGACAGAGGGTGAGTCTATCGCCGTCTCAGGCACTATACATACGTCTTTGAATTACTTCTCAGACATATGCAGGTTTCCTCGCGATGTTTGCTTCACCGTAAAGCACGTGGTGTGAAATCACTGTACATACGTTTTTAGAAAATCTCATTGGTACAGGCCCCGCTGGGATTCGAACTTGCATCGTTTGCGTAGCAGACGACTGCTCAATATTTTATTATTATTAATTGTTTACTATGTAATGAAATGTACATGATGCCAGCTGAGTTTCTTGCCGGTTCTTAGAAGGCTAGTTTCCGAACCGGTGGTAAATTGTTCGACATTCATAAGTGCCTTACCAGGGCCTAAACTGAATAAATCATTTTCATCTATACATCTATACATACAGATAAATAAAATTGAAGTGTCTGTTTGTAATTCCAAAATATCAGTTTTTCACTAAATGCATATGAAAGTAAACACGCTAATGACACTAAAAAACCAAGTTGTATATTTTTTCTCTGTCTGTCTGTCCGTCTGTTTGTTCCGGGTAATCTCTGAAACGGCTGGACGGATTTTAACGGGACTTTCACTGGTAGGTAGCTGATGTTTCAAGGAGTAACTTAGGCTACTTTTATTTATTAAAAATACTAGGGTTCCGCGACAATAAGGAAGAAACTAAATCTACGCGGGTGAAACCACAGCACAGCTAGTTTTCAATAATTTCACTCGTGTTTTTTACAAATAAATAATTGTTATTCCAGTTACCCGGTTTACATGAAAGTACTCCTCCGCGGCATAGAGGTATGGTTCTCAGAGCCCGCACTCACCACTCCGGTGTTGAAACTGACGGCGGAGCTGGCACAGAATAGGAATCAGAGGCTGCACTTCGACGTCAGCTCTCCCAACGGTATATTACTGTTCAGGGAGTTGTCTAACATCATCTGTGCTTATGGTGAGTTCTATATATATCTGTACAGATAAATAAAATTGAAGTGTCTGTTTGTAATTCTAAATTAACAGCCTTTCACGATACTGACATTGAAAAACCATTTTTTTTTCTCGTTCTTTTCTGTCTGTTTGTTCCGCAGTTTCCTTATGGATTTTTAAATTAAAGAAGCCTAAGTTACTCCTTGTAACATAAGCAATCTGTCAGTAAAAGTCCCGTTAAAATCGGTCCAGCAGTCACAAACAGACAGGTAGAATAAAAATTTATATAGTTTTTTTTTATGTCAGTACCGTATGTAAAGCAATTAGTGAAAAGCTGTTATTTTGGAATTACAAACAGACACTTTAATTTTATTTAGATGTATAGACTTATCTGAATACTATCTTTCCGGAAACGGCTGGACCGATTTTAACGGGACTTTCAGTGACAGACTGCCCCCTATTACATGGGACTAGAACATAACTGGCGAAGTGGGTGTACTATAGGTACTCTGTCTACTTCTTCGGCGCAATACAGGCGTGAGTATATCTAATATATAAAATTCTCGTGTCACAGTTTTCGTTGCCATACTCCTCCGAAACGGCTTGACCGATTTTGATGAAATTTTTTGTGCTTATCCGGTATCTATGAGAATCGGCCAACATCTATTTTTCATCCCCCTAAATTTTGGGGGAATTTTTATTTTTTTATTTTTTAGACAAAATTCTAATCTACGCGGGTGAAACCGCAAGGCACAGCTAGTGTATGTATATAAATAACTTTGTCCACAGGCAGCAGAATCCTGACCGTAGACGTGAATAAGAAGCAAATGTACGCCCTCAAATTGAAGGGTATTGCGCAGTGTTTCTCCATATTAAAGGCAGCTTTATGCGGGAACTACGCTAATTTCGGAGTTTTCAGGTATACAACCAAATTCAGGTGTCGGAGAAAAAGGAACAGTTGTCTTCTAGAAGTTGTAGGGCTTTATGAATATATCACTATGTTGAAGTCGTAAAATATCTAGCTCCAACGATAACGTAGTTATAGGCTATGGTTGCTAAGGGACGAAGAGCTCGCGGCCTTAAGCGATTGAATGAACGCGCGGTAGCGTTTACCTACATTACGTACGCGGTCATTAAACTTTTTAAATTAAGGGGAAGGTTAATGGTTTCGAAAAATGTTTTTTTGGGATTATTTCAGGATTTATTAGTGGGAGAAAAAAAATAAAAACGTTGTTAGATTTCACGTGAATAACTCTACGTTACAGCAGATTTTTATGCGAAAATAAGGTCTTGATATGGTCAACTTTGAACGTCAATTACTCGAAAACGGAAGAAGATATTTTCGTAATAATAATTTTATTTGCTTCCTAAAATTACACCCTCTCACATATTTTAACAGCTGTCCTATTTTCCCCGACACCCTGTATACAAGGAACAGTGCTTAAAACTAATTTACAAGAATAAAACTTGTCCCAAATCGGTGTCTTTATGTATCGTGCCAAGAAAGCTGGCAGCATTGCCACGTTGAATAGCAATGCTGATTCTCTGAACTGTCTCATTTGTCTAGTGGTTAGTAATTTTGCCTGCCGATCACAAGGTTCGATTCCCGGGTTGGGTCAGAAATTGATTGGGGTTTTCTCTCAAGAAATTCTATCAATTCCACTGTATATTATATATATATATATGTATAATATTCTTGTTATTTCAGGTTATACGGCGACGACGCTTTGGACAACGCATTAAATATGTTCGTGAAGTTATTGCTAAGCATCCCGCAAGGAGACTTATTAGTAAGTTAGTCAGATATAACGAATGCAGATTTATAACTAGCGAACCGCCCCGGCTTCCCACTAAGAGGAAATATTTGTTTGTTTGTTTGTATTGAATAGACTCCGAAACTACTTGACCGATCTTAAAAATTCTTTCTGCAAAAGAATAGCTACATTATCAGAGAGTAACATAGGCTATATTTTATCCCCGTACTCCCACGGGAACGGGAACTACGCGGGTGAAACCGCGTGACGTCCGCTAGTCATACATATACCTAATACGCTTGAATCACTATCTAATGCTGAAATGCATTAAAGTGCGTAGTGTAAAATATTTTGAGCCGTGGTGGCCATGGGGCTTAAGCAGACGCCTGCCACGCAAGCGACGCAAGTTCGAATCCCACCGGGGCCTGTACCAATGAGTTTTTCTTAAAAACATATGTGATTTCACACCACGTGCTTTACGGTGAAGGAAACCTGTATATGTCTGAGAAGTAATTCTAAGACGTATGTATAGTGGCTGAGACGGCGATAGACTCACCATCTGTCATGTTGGCAGTTAATCTTGTGTGAAAAGTGTGTGTTATTACAACAACTCTGCCTACCCCTTCGGGTAATACAGGCGTGAGCATATGTTATCTAAAATACTTTAATAGTTTTAGTAGCAGTTTTCACGTTGCTGTGCCCTAACAGGGCTTACATGAGTTTTTACTCAGGATTCAATTATAATTAGGATTATTTTATACATCTATACAGATAAATAAAATTGGAGTGTCTGTTTGTAATTCAATAACAACTTTTCACTAAATGCATATGAAAGTATACACGCTAATGACACTGAAAAACCAAATTTAAATTAAAAATTATCTGTCTGTCGGTCTGTCTGTTTGTTCCGGGTAATCTCTGAAACAGGACAGCTGGACAGATTTTAACGGGACTTTCACGGGCAGGTAGCTGATATTTCAAGGAGTAACTTAGGCTTCTGTTTATTAAAAATATTAGGGATCCGCGACCATAAGCATGAAACTAAATCTACGCGGGTGAAACCGCGGGGCACAGCTAGTAATAAATATATGAATATGAGCCTCGTTCCCTCAGGACTACCCGAAGCTATCCCAGACATACTACGTTCTTCTGGAGCGCTTGGCTCAGGACCACATGCCGTTCCTGGCTTCTCTGCAGCCCGAGGCCACGCTCTATATACTAGGATCTATATCTGAAGGACTCACTGCTTTAGGTATGTAGCGGTACTGAACATGTTCAAGCTTGCGGTTTCCCTCTTCCTTCCTTATCCATTCTCCATATTTAAAATATGGCGCGCAAAGCTCGGGACTCACTCTGCAAGAAAAAGTTTGAATACTGTGCACTGAAAGTTTGTGAACTGATAAAAGCAAGTAAGTCCTAAACCTAAGTTTCTAATCCTCGCAAGCGGGTTTTTGATAAAATGTTTATTTATATAAAATTTGAATATTGATTTTTTGACACAATGTCAGAATAGTTTTTGGATAAAAGTAATATGTAAATACGAAAATAAAGCGGACTCTTAGTTATTATATAGGATGTCGGAGAAAAAGGAACAGATGTCTTTTAGAAGTTGTAGGGCTTTATGAATATATCACTATGTTGAAGTCGAAGAGCTCGCGGCCTTAAGCGATTGAATGAACGCCCTGCCGCGTTTACCTACATTACGTACGCGGTAATTAAACTTTTTAAATTAAGGGGAAGGTTAATGGTTTCGAAAAATGGTTTTATGGGATTATTTCAGCATTTATTAGTTGCAGAAAAAAAATAAAAAAGGTAGTTAGATTTCACGTGAATAACTCTACGTTACAGCTGATTTTTATGCGAAAATAAGGTATTGATATGGTCAACTTTGAACATCAATTACTCGAAAACGGAAGAAAATATTTTTGTCATAATAATTTTAATTGCTTCCTAAAATTATACCCTATCACATATTTTAATAGCTGTCCCGATTTCCCCGACACCCTGTATTGTGTATTAATTACTATAGGTACTTGCATTTATGACACTGGTCCACAGTGATTTTGTTGCCATAGATACGAAAAAGATTTTTAGTCTATTTATACACACAGTTCACGAATGTCAATGATTTAGTAAAATTAGCTGATTTTTTTTTAATTTAATTAAAATGAAAAATTAAATTCCATTAATATTTTAACAAACCGATAAATTTTCAAAATAAAATGTAATTTTTTTTTTTTTTTTTTTAAAAGAGTAATTATTGAGTTTCTTGCCAGGTTGTTCTCAGTAAAAGCAACCTTCCGAACCTGGCGGTAGCATGTATAATACTGTGTAATTATTTGTATACACGATTTGACAATACTTTGTTAAAAGTCTAATCGAATAGAGATATTTCTGCGATTTCACACGTGAGGAAACCTGCATATGTCTGAGAAGTAATTCAAAGACAAGTGTAGTGCCTTAGGAGGAGCTCGTGGCACAGTTGCTATTGCGCATATCATTAGATCAGCAAAGTTAAACAACCATACACCTAGCCAGTAGTTGGATGGGTGACCGCCCGAGTTCCCTCCGTGCCTCGGAGAGCACGTTAAGCCGTCGGTCCCGGTTGACAATTTAACATCTTTGGCAATCGTTACAGGTCAGTCGGAGGCTTAAAATTAATCTGACTACTGGTTTAACCTAGATCACAGATTTTCCTCCGAAATGGGGTTGCGAAGGTCAGATGGCAGTCGCTTCGTACAAAAATCAGGTGATCAGCCACATCGGGTTGAATCAAGTGCCGACCCCAACAATGTATGAGATAAGGCCAGTGAGATGATGGATGTATAGTGGCTGAGACGGCGATAGACTCACCATCTGTCACGTTGGCACTTAATCATCTTGTGTGAAACGTGTGTGTTTAATGTTAATTATAATGTGTGTTTCAGATACGAGTGTGTGCACGGGATGCTGTGCGACTTTAGATCACATAGTGACGTATTTATTCAAACAACTCGTTCAGAAATGTGAGTACACCAAATCAAATCAAAAAGTTTTATTCAACACTAGCTATGCCCCGCGGTTTCACCCGCGTAGATTTTAATTTCATGGTTGCCCGCGGATCCGTAATGTTTTTTATAAATCTAAGTAGCCTAAGTTACTCCTTGTAACATTAGCTATACGTCAGTGAATGTCCCGTTAAAATCCGTCTAGCCGTTTCGGAGATTACCCGGAACAAACAGACAGACAGACGGAAAGAGAAAAAAATTTAAATTTGGTTTTTCTGTGTCCGTATCGTGTATACTTTCATATGCATTTAGTGAAAAACTGTTATTTTGCAGTTACAAACAGACACTTTAAATTCTTTATCTATATTTTATCTAACGAAGGTCACAGTGTAATTTTTTACGATAATAATTAGTTTTCATACGTAACTAGCTGTGTACCGCGGTTTCACCCGTGTAGAGTTAATATCATGGTTTTTTTAAGATAAAATTAGCCTATAACACTCCTTGATACATCAGCTATCTGCCAGTAAAAGTCTCGTTAAAATCCATCCAGCCGTTTACCCGTGATGCCGTCACCAAGGGAAATGGGGATTCATTTTTATTTTTATACATAACTGGCTGTGCTCCGCGGTTTCACCCGCGTAGATTTAGTTTCATCCTTATTGTCGCGGAACCCTTATATTTTTAGTAAAAGGTAGCCTATGTCCTTTTTCAGGGTCTAAAGATTGTCTGTGCCAAATTTCATCAAAATCAGTTGGGAGGTTTAAGCGGGAAAGCGTAACAGACAGACAGACAGAGTTACTTTCGCATTTATAATATTAGTAGGGAAGATGAGACATATATAGATAAGAAGGTCAATTTCGACGTCCCACACACGAGCCGAAATAGCTCAGTTGGGAGAGCGTTAGACTGAAGATCTAAAGGTCCCCGGTTCAATCCCGGGTTTCGGCAGATCTTTTTTTTTCGTTGTTTATATTTGATGGATGAACATTGACCTCGTGTTTACTTCAAAAGCTTTTTAGACGGAATTAATATCAGTTATTTTTTTTCGAAAAAAATAATATCTATTGATCTATACAGATGAATAAAATTGAAGTGTCTGTTTGTAATTTAAAATTAACAGTTTTTCACTAAATGCAAATTTCATTATATACGGTACTCGAATAAAAACGATAAAAAAATAAAATATTTTTCACTGGCAGATAGCTAATGTTAGAAGGAGCAACATACGCTATACTTATTAAAAAAAATATTAAGGTCATCAATGAAATTAACCTTACCCGGGAAAACCGGGAACGGGAACTACGCGGGTGAAACCGCGTGACGTCCACTGGTGTTTATATTTCTAATGTATTGGTTCCAGCCAACAACAAGGTGAGCAATCCCCACAGCGCGCCGGCTGAGAACAGCAATATGTTCATAGAGGTGTTACAGAGGCGGCCGGAGATCATGCAGCAGTTACTAGCCACGGTGAGTCACCGTTATTTATGGTCCCCGAAGGGGTAGGCAGAGGTTTCATAGCCGTGGGGGCCGTGAGCAGTCGCCTGCTAAACGAGCGACGCAAGTTTGAATCCCAGCAGGGCTTGTACCAATGAGTTTTCTAAAACCTAATGTGCAGTGATTTAGTTTGCATACATATGCTCACGCCTGTATTCCCCGAAGGGGTAGGCAGAGGTGTAGTAATTGTTCATGGTCGGGATGGCCGTGGAATGAGGATACATTTAAACTCCGGAAAGCATAGATAGAGCGTTTTATTCATACTAACTTAAACTATACATACAAAGAAAAGAGCACAATGATACCTAGTAATAAAAGTGTATAACTCCATCTAGTGACAGAAACACAAACTAAAACCGAACTTAAACATACTCCCCCCAAGGACGGAATAGTCCTTTTAAAACATACTCATAACAAAACACAAATTCCAAACAACAACAACATTAAGCAATATAAACATTAAATATAAACCCCTGAAATGAAAAAAAATAATTTTATTATTTACTATGTACTTGAATAACAATAAAGCTCTCGGATAACTCATTCAAATGTGGACTGTAAAATATAACAATAATCAAACACTAATAACATCGAATTAATATTTCCAAATTTAGATTCGTAATAAAATGATTATCAGTTAATCATTACTCTGCACTATAAAAGATAAGAGACGATGTTGAAGTTGAACGCTGAATTAAAGAGTCTTTATAACGTACAGTAGCAACTCGTGTAATGTTGATTCCTGGAGGAGTTATCGATAGTTTTGCAGGAAGTAAATTTGTCCTGACTAACTAACACAACCAATAAATACCAATCAATAAGCCTGCCAACGGCGCAATATCGTAGAATCACTGCTTGACATGAGTCTCGAATGAAGACTTCAATATGAGATAGAAAAGTATTCAATTCCTCACAATCACCAATTACTCTACTAAGGTAATTTATGTTACTTGATTAAGTCCAAATTCGAGAGACGTAGCTAATACAGACGATACAATAATTTCCTATAATTTCGGACTGAATCCTTCACTCGAAAGACTCACTTTGTGACAAATTAGTTTTTTCCAGCTAAAGTTGCGTTTTCAATACGCCGTCTTTATTCAAAAGGGATTTGATACTATTAGATTACACTTTCTGAACAAATAACTATCTGCGTTATAATGAGCAACACACACTTTTCGCTGAAGATGATTAAGTGCCAATGTGACAGGCACTATACATACGTCTTTGAATTACTTCTCAGACATATGCAGGTTTCCTTCACCGTAAAGCACGTGGTGTGAAATCACATAAGTTTTTTTAGAAAAACTCATTGGTACAGGCCCCGGTGGGATTCGAACTTGCGTCGTTTGCGTGGCACGCGACTGCTTAAGCCCCATGGCCACCACGGCTCAGAATATTTTACTCTCTCACGATGTTTTCCTTCACCGTAAAGCACGTGGTGTGAAATCACTGCACATTATTCAAAGTCAAAGTTATTCATTTTTCCACGTTATACACTCAGTTATTTAAAGTTTTATTTACTTAAATCATTTAGTACTTTGACGTTCATAAGTGTCTTACAGAGGCCTGAATTAAAAAAAATTATACTTTCTAAACGGTGTAAGCATTGTAATTCTTTCTTTATCAGGTTTTAAACGTGATAATGTTCGAGGACGGCTGCAACCAATGGTCGATGTCTCGACCGTTACTAGGCTTAATACTCCTGAACGAGGCACCGTTCGCTCGCCTCAGGGAGGAGTTGATCGCGCAACAGCCGCGCGACAGGCAACAGCAATTGGCTCACTGGTTCACCGGACTCATGGCCGGGATAGAACCCAACCTGCTCACCAAGAATAGGGACAAGTACGTATATTACACTAACATATGGTTTACATGACACTTACAAATGAGTTTACATGACACTAACATATGAGTTACATGACACTGTTAGCTTGTTGCCCGGAATAGAACCTAGTCACTAAGAATAGGGACAAGTATGTATATGGCACTAACATATGGCTTACATGACACTATCATATGAGCTACGTGGCAGTGTTTACTGACGCACTGGTTCACTGGACTCAGCCGGGATAAAACCCAATCTGCTCACCAAGAATAGGGCTAAGTATGTATATGACACTAACATATGGTTTACATGACCCTTACAAATGGTTTATATGTCACTATCATGAGTTACATGGCAGTGTTCACTGACGCACTGGTTCACCGGTCTCATGACCGGGAAAGAACTACTATAGATAAGTACGTATATGACACTAACGTATGGTTTATATGACACTGACAAATAGTTTTCATGATATTAACAAATAGTTATATGACATTATCAAATGAGTTACATGAAACTAACAAATTGTTTACTTACCCCTAACAAGTGCGTTACATGACACTAACCATATAGCAATTTGCCGGCATTTACATTTACAATCCTGATTAATTATGTACTTAATTCTGATGATTTTAAAATACTATAAAAATATGATTATAGGAGCTCGTGGCACAGTTGCTATTGCGCATATCATTCGATCAGCGAAGTTAAGCAACCATACGCCTAGCCAGTAGTTGGATGGGTGACCGCCCGAGTTCCCTCCGTGCCTCGGAGAGCATGTTAAGCCGTCGGTCCCGGTTGACAATTTAACATCTTTGGCAATCGTTACAGGTCAGTCGGAGGCCTAGAAATAATCTGACAACTGGTTTAATCCAGATCACAGATTTTCCTCCTAAATGGGGTTGCGAAGGTCAGATGGCAGTCGCATAAAAATCAGGTGATCAGCCACATCGGGTTGAATCAAGTGCCGACCCCAACAATGTATGGGATAAGGCCAGCGAGATGATGATAAAAATATGATTATAAATGGTACCGGATTGCTTTTACTGAAAACAACCCGGTAAGTTACTCAGCAATTACTCTGGCAAATAAAAATTATATCCACAGATTCACACAAAACCTGTCAATGTTCCGTCGTGACATCAACGACCTGCTGAAGGGTGCCTCAGTGGCCACCGGCCCGTCGGTCAACGACATGATGACGTCATAACACGCCTCATCGTCCAGTGCGCTTGAGTGTTCTGACGACATGTCCATGCTGTTTATGTGAGTTGATAACGAACTGTATATTTTTGAAAAAAACTGCGCGTTAAATTTAAAAAAAAAATTTGTGAAAATATTTTTTTTTGCGTTTTCTAGAAAACGGAATTGTTTATTGTCGAAAAATATGCGTGTATAAATTTCAATAATTTTGTGACAAAAAATTTTTTTTCGCCTTTACCAGAAAATGAACTGTATATTTTTGACAAAAACTGCGAGTCAAATTTCAATAATTTTGTGTCAAATTTTTTTGCGTTTTCGACTTTTGACACCCTGTTGTGTATCATATGCGATACATGTGATGTACCCTTCTTGTTTTGTTTTTTAATAATGAAAAAATTGCGTTTTAATATTACCAATGGAATGTATCATTTAGGATACACAATGATTCATTATAGATACACGCTCCGAGCTATTGTAATACCGTGTATAAACTAATGGGCGCTTTCACATTGGACGATAACGGTAACGACACGATATCGTGAGACTAGTAGTTTGATACAATTACTACTGAACGCTTTCACACTGTGTCGTTGTAGTCAAGTATCGGCGGACGATATCGTGGGACTAGTAGTTTGATACAATTACTACTGAACGCTTTCACACTGTGTCGTTGTAGTCAAGTATCGGCGGACGATATCGTGGGACTAGTAGTTTGATACAATTACTACTGAACGCTTTCACACTGTGTCGTTGTAGTCAAGTATCGGTGGACGATATCGTGGGACTAGTAGTTTGATACAATTACTACTGAACGCTTTCACACTGTGTCGTTGTAGTCAAGTATCGGCGGACGATATCATGGCAGTGGGGAAGCGCCCAATGTCTCTGACCTCTGCGTTTTTAAAGTTAAAACAAATAAATTTTTTTTGTAGTCACGATATAATAGTTATATTTATTAAATATAAATTTAAATAAATGGACTCAACACCGTGATTTAAGATCCTGTGTATCATATGAGATACATGATTGAATTGGTCATACAACATTGTCTCTTGATTTAAAACCTTTAACACCGTGTGTATTATTGACGATACACGGTATTATTTAATTGGAAAAAGAGTTTTTGATGGCAATAAAAACTACTATAGTTTTGTTCACAAACAGAGTCGGGGACTGATGGTACATATCAATTTAAAAATAAAATAAAACAAAAACAACTTTTTTTATTCTTCGGTATATTTTGTAATCTTATAGGATAATATGTGGAACATGAGAATGCTTATTTAATTGTAAAATGAAATTCTAAGAACTAAAATGCTGCGAAAATTAAAGAAATAGTTGACAAAGACTTTTTATATATTTTTTAATTTGATATATACCACCAACCGATGCTCTGTTACAAAAATATTCCCCTTTAATGTCCAGATGCTATGCAGGCAGGGGCGTGAATTGGATTTTCAGAGGGGTAGGCATAAACAATAAGCAGGTAGGTAGGCAGGTTAAGTACATACCTATATGACGCGGCGTAGGTACGTACGTTTGGGAAAAGATACACATACGAACATAATCACAGACACACACGACACGAGTGTATTCAGTGATCACAAATTGTAACTTCTGCTTACCTGCTTTATGCAATGCACGCCACTGTATGCAGGGTGTGGTTTTATAAAACGAAGCCCAACTCAGGGGTGGCAACGCAATAGTAATACCTCAATATCCAGATTTCATAAATTTTTCAATGTCAAAGTCAAAGTCAAAGTCAAAAATATCTTTATTCGATTAGACTTTTTACAAAAAATTAAAAATTAAGTTATTTTTTTGGCATCAGTGTCGTGTCGTACATAACCACAACCTTATGGTTCTAATTGAGAGTATGGTATCTGTATAAAAACCTAGTGTCCCCTTTTTTTGTGATTTTCACAGCGCATTACAGCACAATTTGACACTGTTTATTTAATTTAGACATGCGTCAAAACCCTTAATATACTAACCGAAAATAAAGATTTGTATATAAACACCCAGTCGGGCAAATGTCAATGTCAACTGTCATGTTGTATTTTTTTAATGTGTCAAACGCGCTGTTTAGTTGCTAGTGAAAAAATAACGTGTAAATATATTTTTTAACAAATGTTTTCAATGTCTTTATTACAAAGTAGAAATAAAATGTTGATTTTTGTATTAGATAAATAACTCCTTGTGAACGTTGAGCGTATGTGCGGTTGGAATATGTTTTGTCTCGTTATTTGTCACCTGTGTGATAAGAATTTCAACCCCTATTTCAGGGGATTAAATAGGAGTGGAATTTCGGGAATCCCTTCCTTATTCGATACTAGCTGGTGCCCGCGACTATCGCTGGATTTGAATTCTCTTTTAATTCTTTATATTTCACACAAACTGATGTGTAATCTATATTATTTTCAAGTTTCATCAAAATCCATTCTTTAGTTTTTGCGTAAAAGTACAACAAACATACATCAATACATACATTCTTATAAACTTTTACGTTTTTATTATTAATACTAGCTGTGCCCCGCGGTTTCACCCGCGTAGATTTAGTTCCATGCTGTTTTTTTTAAAATAGCCTACAACACCCCTTGAAACTTCAGCTATCTGCCAGTGAAAGTCCCGGTAGAATCGGTCCAGCCGTTTAGGCGTGATGCCCTGACCAAGGGAAATGGGGATTCATTTTTATATATAAGACTAGCTGTGCCGCGCGGTTTCACCCGCGTAGATTTAGTTTCATGATGCTTTTTTTAAATAAAATTAGCCTAAAACACTCCTTGAAACATCAGCTATCTGCCAGTGAAAGTTATGTCGTGACTAAGGGAAATGGGGGTTCATTTTTATATATAAAGATGATCTAGACCTCACAAAGAACATATCCTCCAAATGTCAAGTCTTTAGGACCAGCGTTCCGCAGTTTTGCCTACGTGGCAGATAGAATTCACATGAAAACTTTCAACCCCTATTTAACCCCCTTAGGGGTGGAATTTCGACAAACCCTTAATCGATATCTACACATCACAAAGAATATTAATACTTTGAAATTACAAACAGACATTTCAATTTTATTCATATGTATTTATATAGATATTTTTACATCGTACAAAACATATCTCAGCATGTCCGAGCAGCGTTTAAAGTGTAGTCATAGTGTTTATTGTAAATGTATCCTAATAACGGTTGTATTTGATGTTTGTTAACTAGTCTATGTTCACGATGAGGAGCAATAAGTCTGTGGGTGCACGTTACGATTGTGTGATAGCTACGGAGAATATTGCTGCTTAAAATTGCGTTTGCAGCATAAAATTGCGTTTGCAGCATAAAATTGCGTTTTCACCATAAAATTGCGTTAAATAAGGATTTGCGTTAAATGAAGATAATAACAAAAGCGTTGTATTTGTATCAAAAACGGTGGAAAAAAACTTACGGTTTGTTATATATTCTGTTGCTGTTTAGAGTGGTAAGTGATGGTGTGTTTGTAATACGCCGTGGCGTGTCCTATCATAATATAGTCGATATAAAGATACTTCACAGGGGAGCTGTTAGTCAAGTAAACACTGCTGATGTGTGTTATTGCCATGTTTAAAAATTGTTTTTAGTGGTCGTAAGTGCTACTGAGAGGGCATGACTTCGATTCCCAGGTTAGACAAAGAGTTATTTCCCAGTTGCAGCCCGGAGTCTAAAATATGGCAATGGACTCGCTCCCTATTGCATGGTGGACTTAACTAGTGAAATGCAGGTGTAGTCTCTCTGCCTACTTCGGGGAATACACGCGTATGTAATAATAATAAAAATAGCACTGTCTGTTTAATAATTAACAAAGCTTCATAATATGGCGATAGTACAACTCGGCAGAAATAAAAATAAAAATATTTAGTATACGTATGTATAAATATAATATTAATGTCGGTGTATAGCACAGGTGTATAGACATTCCAACTTCAGAGAATGTGTGGTAGTTACATATCCTTCATTGATGTGTCCCTTTCACGGGTGTGACATGAATTACTTCAATATATGATGAGGCTAGTCACGTGTGCGACAAAGTTAGTCACATGTGTGACAAAGTTGGTCACATGTGCGACAAAGTTAGTCACATATGCGGTAAAGTTAGTCACATATGCGACAAAGTTAGTCACATGTGTGACAAAGTTAGTCACGTATGCGGCAAAGTTAGTCACATGTGCGACGACACTAGTCATATGTGTGACACGGTTAGCCACTAGTGCTACAAGGTTAGTCACATATGCGACAAGAGTAGTTATATGTGCGACAAGGCTAGTCACATCTGTGACAATTATCATTGATTCGTGACAAAGTTTAATTAAAGATTTTTATGAGACAAATCTAGTTAGTTCATTAAAATCGATTAAGAAATCTGAATCAATTTTAGTAGTATTGTGTACATTGTGTGTTCCGAACGATCAGTGAACAAATGATTAGTAAAATGTTATATACCTTCTAAAGACTTCTACTTGAAGCTTAGAATATGTAGTTAGCGATAATATTTTCCCAGTGTAGTTCTGTGTATATTTTTTTGTAGTTTACTGAGTGGAGGTAAAGTTAAGCCGTCTGTCCCGGTTGGCAATTTAACATCTTTGGCAATCGTTACAGGTCGGAGACTTAGGGAGTCTGACAACTGTCTTAACTCAGATTACCGATTTTCCCTCGTAAAAAGGGTAACGAAGGTCAGATGGCAGTCGCTTCGTATAAAAGTCAGGTCAGATCAGCCACATCGGGTTGAATCAAGTGCCGACCCCAACAATGTATGGGATAAGGCCAGGGAGATGATGATATGGTACACGAAGTACCAGGCGCACATAACGGACAAGGAGTTAATAAGTTGATTGCGACTAACATGGAGCCACATCGGGTTGAATCAAGTGCCGACCCCAACAATGTATGGGATAAGACCAGGGAGATGATGATATGGTACACGAAGTACCAGGCGCACATAACGGACAAGGAGTTAATAAGTTGATTGCGACTAACATGGAGCCACATCGGGTTGAATCAAGTGCCGACCCCAACAATGTATGGTATAAGGCCAGGGAGATGATGACTCAACCAATTCCATATGTGTACGTCTCATCTGATTCTATGGACCGTTCTGAAGGCACAACATTACATTTACGTATTAGTTTTTTCAAACTTTAAAGTCGCGTTCATTGTTGCAAGATTTTCGTTATCGACTTAACACGCGAAAGTTGCATAAACCTACCGGTAGATGGCGCTGTCCTGTATGGGTCTAATTGAAGTAGGTATGCAAAGTGGCGTATAATGATTCTAGTTTAATATCATAGTGGAATGTCATTGGTGTTTGCATTGACAGCGATTGTATCTCACGAAGGTGGCTGCGAGTATAGGCTTTGAACGTTGACGCTTGACCTTGCGTTTTGCGCTTTTAACTCGCAATCGCCGCTTGGCGCGATTTTAAACGTTCCTGTACACAATGAGAATAATATGCAAGCGATATCGTCAACGAAAAGACATGTACTTGGAGCACAGATCCAGTACCCCTATCAATACCCTATACAGCGCCTCCAAGCGGTGACGTGAAGAACTAAAATATGCCATACAAATATTGTCGGAGACGCTAGCCACTGTAGATTAGGAAAACGGTGGGTTATAGGGTTACAGTATACACACACATACGCGCTGTAGTGCCCGTACTCACTTACCGCAGTTTGTACTCTGTCACAGCGTGCGTGAACCCGTCAGTGAGAGGTTGTGTGGGTGTACTGCGTCCCTTGTGTGAAGTTTGGTCTCTGGTGGAAGATTTTAGGATGTCTCACGGTAGACCGTGTTGGGTCCGAAACGCACTTCGGCCGTAGCTTAGGTCGTTGTACCGTTTGCTGCTCGGTATAATGTGTGTCTATATAAAATGTGTGGTAATAGCTGTGGTCTGTGGTTTTATTTATCTTTTAAGTCAAATCAAAAAAAAATATTCATCTTAAGGGACACTTGGAACACTTATTGAACGTCATTTCTCTTACGCTAACTTAGGATAATTTACTACCGTTTACAAAAGTAAGCCTGTCAGGAGAAGAAACGGGTTTTGTTCACGGAACCCATTTTTCATAAATATTATTGTAACCTATGCTACTCCTTGTAACATCAGCTATCTGACAGTGAAAGTCCTGTTAAAATTGGTCCTAGATATTACCCGGAACAAACAGACAGAAGGACAAATAGACTGAGATGTTTTTTTATATTATTTGATCATATCAGTACTTTTCTCATGTATTTATTCGAAAGCGGTTAATTTGTAATTACTAACAGACACTTCAATTTTAATTATCTGTATAGATATAGTTAACCGTGTTACGGCCGATGCTCGGCACGGACCCGACACGGTCTACCGTGAGACATTAACGTTCCTTTAGACTCATTAATATAGACATGAGGGCGGAATTATTAAATTATATTTTATATTATTAAAAGCACAATAATAAGATGGGCTTTGAATGTGTTTGTTATTATGTTGAACTGTCCTATCTAGTGACTGTATGTACACAATTAGTTAAGTGGTTGCGCGCGCGCACCGCCATTTGTAAATATTATTAATAAATTGTGATTTGTACAAAGCGTCTGTTGGTTTTTTATTTGACGTTTCCTCATTTCTACGTGTTTATCTTATTTTTACGCTTGTACTTTTACGCAACACAGGTCACAAGGTCGGGCTACTTTTTCAAATATTTAAAAATATATAAAAAGAAACCGCCTTCAAAGTGTAGCATCAAACTCGGTAACAAACACCAACTTCAAAAGTAAGTAATTTATTTCACACTAGCTGTGCTCCGCGGTTTCACCCGCGTAGATTTAGTTTCATCCTTATTGTCGCGGAACCCTAATATTATTAATAAATAAAAGTAGCTTAAGTTACTCCTTGAAACATCAGCTACCTACCAGTGAAAGTCCCGTTAAAATCCGTCCAGCCGCTTCAGAGATTACCCGGAACAAACAGACAGACAGAGAAAAAATTTAAAACTTGGTGTTTTAGTGTCAGTAGCGTGTATACTTTCATATGCATTCAGTGAAAAGCTGTAATTTTGGAATTACAAACAGACACTTCAATTTTATTTATCTGTATAGATGTATAGATAGATACATATACTCACGCCTGTATTCCCCGAAGGGGTAGGCAGAGGTGTTGTAATTCATGAATAGTTAAAAAAAAAATATCCAGAAACTGACTGACTGAACTTTTATGGAACAAGTGGATGATTGTGTATGGATTGAAATAACCACACATCTAAAGTTAAATGTCTTTATTACAAATAAATTTCAATAAATATATCAGTACGATAATACTGTTAAATATCCGTGAAGCATTTCTCGTTTGCAAAACAATCTGAGGGTCTACTCTCTTTCTCCGAAAACGAAACTTTGTGAACGAACGAAAATTAAATGTAGTTTCATTATCGCTTTGTTTTTATTATACTCAAATGTTCCTTCGTCTAATAATTTAACTAAAGTTGGTTTAGAAAATATAAACATCAAATAATTTTCTAGCGGACCACGTTCGGACGTCATTTTAGAACGAATAATAACCGTGGTAGGAACTTTGCGAACTTTCGGCCGAAGCTTCGTTTTTCGGAGAAAGCGAGTAGTCTCCCTGCTCTCACGTTAATGAGGATACATTAAAAGCCACTAGATTCTGTCGTCATACATTTGACGTGAGCCAACCGCTTCGCAAACAAACTACATAACAATTCCCTGTAGCCCTAGACAGAGTAACATTCTCTTGCGCTTGCGCTAATAGAAACGATACAAATGTATGACAATGCCATAAATCAGTCTCGTGACATATGTCATTCCCGTACATTTTGTATCGTTTCTACTAGCGAAGCGTGAGGATAATGTATAAGCATCTTGATTCAAGACGGATTAATTAATACCAAATGCGACTATAAAAAAAATGTGCCTTTTCTAAATAATCTTAGATGCAGATGTCACACCACGAAATTTACGGTGAAGGAAAACATCGTGAGGGAACCAGCATTTTATTTCTAAGAAGAAATTTAACCGCATGAATAGTGCCTGAGACGGGTATTTAACTTGCATAATGTTAGACAAAAAAATTATCCTCACGCTTCGCTAGTAGAAAAAATACAAAATGTACGGAAATCTCATAGTAAATCAGTCACGTGACATATGTCATTCCCGTACATTTTGTATCGTTTCTATTAGCGCAAGCGCAGAGAATGTTATTTGGTCTACAGAGTCTGTAGGCCTAGACAATGATTCGAGTGTAATGCTACTTTGTCCAGGCCTGCAGGAGGCCTGCCATCATCGCTACAGCAGTAACATCTTGTCGCTTTGACGTAAAATTTTTGAAAGTTAATAAGTTCTTAAACCGATGATGGTAGGCCCCCTGTACTCGGCAATGATATTGTAGGTTGGGATAATTGTTAGACGCTCTTAGCCAACTCCTGAGATTTAGCGACCACGTCTTCAATAGTCCCTACCATGTAGAATGCTGCTTCGGGTATATGGTCCAATTCTCCACCAAGGATCTAAAACAGAAAAAAACAATTTATTTAGCCAGAAACTTAAAATCCAAAATGTCTTGTCAGCTGTCAGATCTAAAGTAGTGTACGTTACCCTAGCAAGAAAGTGTCTCCTAGGGAGATGTGAGTGGAACCAATAATTTGTGCGTCATCTGCTGTAAATGTGCGCCTTTTAGAAAACAAATAAAAACTGATTTCTGCTAGGGTAACGTTCTTCCAGCCAGAAATTTCGCTACTGAATTCCTCACGCTTTGTTTATAGAAACGGAATAAAAGTACGGGAATGACATATGTCACGTGACTGATTTATGTCATTGCCACACATTTTGTATCGTTTCCATTAGCGCAAGGGCCAGAGAATGCTACTTTTATGAGTCTGTCTCTGTCCGTCTGTATAGCGCGACGCGAATAAAATACAGTTACCGACGACATATGTATAAATTATAATAATAAAAATACGACCGTGGTGGCCTTGAGGTTCGTCTGCTACGCAAGCGACGCAAGTTCGAATCCCAGCGGGGGCCTGTACCAATATGTTTTTAAAACTTATGTGCAGTGGTTCCACACCACGTGCTTTACGGTGAAGGAAAACATCGTGAGGAAACCTGCATACGTCTGAGAAGGAATTTAATGACATGCGTATAGTGCCTGAGACGGATAGACTCACCATCTGTAACGTTGGCACTTCCTTAATTATTTTGAGTGAAAAGTGGCTGTTGTTATTACAACACCTCTGCTTACCCCTTCGGGGAATACAGGCGTGAGCATATGTATGTAAATATATTTGACTCACCCGTTTGAATCCCTTAATGGTCTCTTCCAACTTCACCAACTTGCCCACGTGACCGGTGAATACTTCAGCCACCTGGCGGACAATAATGTTATTTTAAACACATTGGAAATTATTTATTTGTATATTTTACTAGCTGTGCCCTGCGGTTTCATCCGCGTAGATTTAGTTTCATGCTCCATGTCGCGGAACCCTAATATTATAATAAATAAAAGGAGCCTAAGTTACTCGTTGAAACATCAGCTACTTGCCAGTGAAAGTCCCGTTAAAATCGGTCCAGCCGTTTAAGAGATTACCCCGGAACAGACAGACAGACAGAGAAAAAATTTAAAACTTGTTTTTTTTTTGTGTCATTATCGTGTATACTTTCATACGCATTAAGTGAAAAGCTGTTATTTTGGAATTACAAACAGACACTTCAATTTTATTTATCTGTATAGATTGAAAGTATGTTGACACGGATTGGACAAATCGAAAGGATGAATGAAAGTTGATTATTGAAATACATTTATAGAGCGAAAGTAAGTGGAAGTGTCGGTAGAGGGCGTCCAAGGAACAACTACTATGACCACATTAATAGTATTATTGAGAAAGGTCAAATTCAGAGCACTCGTAACCGAAGGACGTGTATGAGGAGATGAATGTGGATGAAGCGAAAGAAGTAAGGATTGTAGCATGTGACAAACGGTGGTCTCTGCCTATCCCCATGGGATACGGGCGTGAGCATATATACCCATGGTGTGGTTTGAGTGCCTAAAAAATCTCAACATTCATCATCCTCCTGCCCTTATCCCATGTTATTTGTGGTCGCAATGTGTTCTTCTCTTCCATGTCTCTCTATCAGCCGTCATATCTGTATTCACTCCCATTCTAGCCATATCATCATCATCCTCCTGCCCTTATCCCATGTTATTTGTGGTCGCAATGTGTTCTTCTCTTCCATGTCTCTCTATCAGCCGTCATATCTGTATTCACTCCCATTCTAGCCATATCATCATCATCCTCCTGCCCTTATCCCATGTTATTTGTGGTCGCAATGTGTTCTTCTCTTCCATGTCTCTCTATCAGCCGTCATATCTGTATTCACTCCCATTCTAGCCATATCATCATCATCCTCCTGCCCTTATCCCATGTTATTTGTGGTCGCAATGTGTTCTTCTCTTCCATGTCTCTCTATCACACGTCATATCTGTATTCACTCCCATTCTAGCCATATCATCATCATCCTCCTGCCCTTATCCCATGTTATTTGTGGTCGCAATGTGTTCTTCTCTTCCATGTCTCTCTATCACACGTCATATCTGTATTCACTCCCATTCTAGCCATATCATCATCATCCTCCTGCCCTTATCCCATATTATTTGTGGTCGCAATGTGTTCTTCTCTTCCATGTCTCTCTATCAGCCGTCATATCTGTATTCACTCCCATTCTAGCCATATCATCATCATCCTCCTGCCCTTATCCCATGTTGTTTGTGGTCGCAATGTGTTCTTTTCTTCCATTCCTCTCTATCAGCCGTCATATCTGTATTCGCTTCCTTAGCCATATCATCTTTCACACAATCCATCCATTCATAAACAAAGAAGTCTCAACACTATACCTGAAATGGTTGTGATAGGAACCGTTGTATCTTGCGCGCCCTGGCCACCGTCAGCTTATCATCCTCGGACAGCTCGTCCATTCCCAGGATGGCGATGATGTCTTGAAGAGACTTGTAATCCTTGGTAAACAAGCCTTAGTTTAAATTCATTTATTTTAAACTGCCTCTTTGATCGCAAAGCGTCAGTCAACTCAAAAGAAAATTAACCTATGGGACACTTGGAACACAAAAGGTGTTTGTTTTTTATCACAGAACTTTTGACTGAGTGAACCGATTTCAATTAATCTTTTTTTAATTGAAAGGTGATGCTTCTCAAGTGGTCCCATTATATTTTGGTTCAGTTCTGTAGGTGACACCCATGAGAAATCGAGGGGAACCATCGAAAATCAACTGGTGACTAGTGCGATTTTTCATTAAGTATTTGAAGCCCTACTTCTTAATGAAGGTATATGGAGTCGATCTGATGATGGAGCCGAAAGACAGTCGAAGGAACTCCTCAACTATTTACAGCACTTAGTGTTTGTACTGTGTGTACTTGATTAATTCGTATTGATGAGAATTTTACACCTAGATGAGTTATGACTAACCTAATTTTTGAAGTCGGCTAAAAACACTGAAAACAGCGCTGATTGCTGAGATATGAGCGTGAAGCCTTAATGAACCAAAATTAATGCTTTTAAGACATCTATACTATCATTATAAAGAGGAAAGATTGATTGTTTTTTTGTTTGTTTGTTTGTTTGTTTGTTTGCATTGAATGGGCTCCGAAACTACTTGACCGATCTTGAAAATTATTTCAGCAATGGAGAGCTACCTCATCAGCGAGTAACATAGGCTACATTTTATCCCCGTACTCCCACGGGAATGGAAACTACGTTGATGAAACCGCATGACGTCCTCTATCTATACATACAGATAAATAAAATTGAAGTGTCTGTTTGTAATTCCAAAATAACAGCTTTTCACTAAATGCATATGAAAGTATACACGATACTGACACAAAAAAACCAAGTTTAAAAATTTTTCTCTGTCTGTCTGTCTGTTTGTTCCGGGTAATCTCTGAAACGGCTGGACGGATTTTAACGGGACTGGTAGGTAGCTGATGTTTCTAGGAGTAACTTAGGCTACTTTTATTCATTAAAAATATTAGGGTTCCGCGACAATAAGGAAGAAACTAAATCTACGTGGGTGAAACCGCGGGGCACAGCTAGTATTACATATAATGCCTGAAGACTCACTTGCAAAATCTTCTGAACTCCCCTAGCAACCCCATAGTGCTCTGCCCCTATGATGTTAGGGTCCATGACCCTGGAGGTGGAGTCCAGGGGGTCGACGGCGGGGTAGACCCCCAGCTCAGCGATGGCGCGGGACAGCACAGTGGTCGCGTCCAAGTGGGCGAATGTCGTCGCTGGAGCCGGGTCTGTCAGGTCGTCTGCTGGTACGTATACTGCCTGGGGAATCACGTTCATATACATACATGTGCTCACGTCTGTATTCCCCTAAGGGGGCAAAGGTGCTGTAATATCAACACACACTTTTCACACAAGATTAAATGCCAACGTGACAGTGGGTCTGTAGCCGTCTCAGGCATGAGACGGTCTTTGAATTACTTCTCAGACATATACAGGTTTCCTCACGATGTTTTCCTTCACCGTAAAGCACGTGGTGTGAAATCACTGCACATAAGTTTTTAGAAAAAGTCATATAGGTACAGGCCACTCCGCGATTTATTTTGTACTAAGGGACGTCACGTAGTTTCACCCGCGTAGTTCCCGTTTCTGTGGGAGTACATGGATAAAATATAGCCTATGCTACTCGCTGATGATGTAGCTATCCATTGCCGAAAGAATTTTAAAGATCTGGGGGCCTAAAACGAAGCTTCGGCCGAAAGTTCGCAAAGTTCCTACCACGGTTATTATTCGTTCTAAAATTACGTCCGAACGTGGTCCGCTAGAAAATTATTTGATGTTTATATTTTCTAAACCAACTTTAATTAAATTATTAGACGAAGGAACATTTGAGTATGATAAAAACAAAGCGATAATGAAACTACGTTTAATTTTCGTTCGTTCACGAAGTTTCGTTTTCGGAGAAAGAGAGTAGACCCCCAGTCCAGTAGTTTCGGAGCCTGTTCAATACAAACAAACAAATCTTTCCTCTATATAATATTAGTATAGATTTGAAACCTGCACACTGGTGATAGATCCAGTCTTAGTGGTTGTGATCCGCTCTTGCATGGTTCCCATGTCTGTGGCCAGGGTCGGCTGGTAGCCCACGGCGGATGGGATGCGGCCCAGCAACGCGGACACCTGAATATATATACATACATACATATTATCACACCTATAAGGAGGAGCTCGTGGCACAGTTGCTATTGCGCATATGATTCGATCAGCGAAGTTAAGCAACCCTAGCCCTAGCCAGTAATTGGATGGGTGACCGCCCGAGTTCCCTCCGTGCCTCGGAGAGCACGTTAAGCCGTCGGTCCCGATTGCCAATTTAACATCTTTGGCAATCGTTACAGATCAGAAGTTTAAGAAAGTCTGACAACTGGTTCAACCCAGATTGCCGATTTTCCTCGAAAAAGGGGTTACAAAGGTCAGATGGCAGTCGCTTTGTATAAAAATCAGGTGATCAGCCACATCGGGTTGAATCAAGTGCCGACCCCAACATTGTATGGGATAAGGCCAGGGAGATGATGATATGGTACACGAAGTACCAGGCGCACATAACGGACAAGGAGTTAATAAGTTGATTGCGACTAACATGGAGCCACATCGGGTTGAATCAAGTGCTGACCCCAACAATACATGGGATAAGGCCAGGTAGATGATATTCTCACACCTATATTCCCCGTAGGATTTCACCGAATATGATTGTACCAACATGCCAGAGGGAGAGCCTATCACCGTCTCAGGCACTATACATACGTCTTTGAATAACTTCCCAGGCAGATATACAGATAGGCAGGTTTTCCTTCACCGTAAAAGCACGTGGTGTAAAACCACTGCACATAGGTTTTTAGACAAAATCATTGGTACTGGCCCCGCTGGGATTCGAACTTGCGTCAGGTCATCCTTTAAACGTAACTTTAAGTATAGGTACTCTAGAGAACGACCCCGACTTGGGCCGCTGGCTACCCGGGATCTATATTATTTACTATTAAACTAGCTGTGCCCCGCGGTTTCACCCGCGTAGATTTCGTTTCATCCATATTGTCGCGGAACCCTAATATTTTTAATAAATAAAAGTAGCCTAAGTTACTCCTTGAAACATCAGCTACCTGCCAATGAAAGTCCCGTTAAAATCGGTCCAGCTGTTTCAGAGATTACCTGTAACAAACAAACAGACAGACAGACAGACAGACGGACGGACAGACAGACAGACGAACAGAGAAACAATAGTTTTTTAGTGTCAGTGGCTTGTATACTTTCATATGAGTTTAGTGAAAAGCTGTAATTTTGGAATTACAAACAGACACTTCAATTTTATTTATCTGTATTTATGTAGATATTATATCTGTATTTATGTATTTATCTGTATGGGTAAACCAATTGAATATATTCCACTTTTAGATCATTTTATCTTGTCAATCCACTCTGACAACTTCTATTTTATTTTTCGAATCCTTTACGGATTTTTAAATATTCTTCATAAAGACTAAATTTAAAAAGAAAAAGATTTTTAGTAGCTTATAAGGCTGAAGCCTTAAAGTACCTACCTCAGAGCCAGCCTGTGTGAATCTGAAGATATTATCGATAAAAAGCAAGACATCCTGGCCCTCCTTGTCTCGGAAGTGCTCGGCGAGTGTTAGGCCGGTGAGCGCCACGCGGGCGCGCGCCCCCGGCGGCTCGTTCATCTGACCGTACACTAAGGACACCTGCCGGCGACAAAGATCTCCAAGTTATACTGGATGACAGGTAAGCAATCTCTTTGCCTAATTGTCTTTTTAAATTATGAGTACATCACTCATGCAGTGAATGAAATTTGAATCTTCCTGGTACAGTAGCCGTCGTGTACTCAAATCATAGGTTTGATTTTTTTAAACGGGTTTTTAAACCTAGCATAATCCATGTCAGTCAAAATCGGTCCAGACGTATCGGAGATTAGAGGGAACTAACAAAACACAGGCAGACTAAAACATTTTTTACACTTAAATTATAAAGAGGAAAGATTTTATTGTTTTTTTGTTTGTTTGTTTGCATTGAATAGGCTCCAAAACTACTTGACCGATCTTGAAAATTCTTTCAGCAATGGATAACTATATCATCAACGAGTAACATAGGCTATATTTTATATTCGTACTCCCACGGCAACGGGAACTACGCGTGACGTCCCCTAGTTTGTTAATACACTGCTATATTATAAATCTATTATTTTGACATTATTCCACACAGGGTTAATAGTAAAAAACTAAACTAAACTATACTTTACCTTGGAAGTCTTGTAGTCGTCAGTGATAACTCCGCCCACTTTCATCTCGTGGTACAGATCATTGCCTTCCCTCGTCCTCTCACCCACACCAGCGAACACCTGCCCAGTACCGTATCTTTAAACCTTCAATTCGTTACGTGCCAGTATAATCATCTATATTATTATTTAATAGTAGCTGTTACTCGCGACTTCGTCCAGGTTAATCTAACTACGTAAGGAAATTTTTGCATTGATGCTTCGCTCCTATTGGTCGCAGAAACGATCCAACAAAAACTTATTTTTGAATTCAAACCAAGAATTCTTCAGATAAGCGCGTCTAACCAACCAAACAAACAAACTCTCCAGTTTTATACAATTTGTATACATTGGAAAATACCACAAACTCGAAGAGCTTACAGGTAAGAAACCTAAGAATGTGTCAAAGTCAAAGCCAAAGTCAAAAATATATTTATTCGATTAGACTTATACAAAGCACTTACAAATCGTCAGAAAAACACAATTTAAAGGTCCGATGGCAGCGTAAAATACCTATGACCAGTCCTGAATCAAGTGGCGATTACATCAATCTATGAAATAGGAACAGGGAGTAGACTTACTGAGAAACCTCCATGCGCCTTAGCTACGTTATTAATGAGTTCCATAATAAGCACTGTCTTGCCTACTCCCGCACCACCGAACAGACCAATTTTACCACCTGGAACAATAATTACATTACCTTTTTCGTGTTGTGTTAGTAGAAACAGAGTCCAGAGTTGACTGCACTGACTTCATCACGTGGATGTCAGTAGGTGTTTATTTGACACCATAACTCAGAACCGGTGGTAAATTCCTCGACATTCATAAGTGCCTTACCAGGGCCTAAACTGAATAAATCATTTTCATTTTCTTAGTTATTACTAACGTCTTTTGTTCCATTACTTTTTATTACAGATTTGAGTATCAGTCTTAGTAAAATTGCTCTTCTTGTTACTGCGTTACGAGAAAGTGAAAAAGTACACAAAGAGATCAAATTTTTTATAGTGCTTTTAGCATTGATTACGCTCGCCTACAACTTAGCGGTCTTTAAAACCCATTATGAAAATGTTTAGGGTAGGTAACTATGGAATATGGATCGTACCTTTGACATAAGGAGCTAGAAGGTCGACGACCTTAATCCCAGTGACCAGAATCTCCTGCTCCACTGACATATCCACGAAGGGTGGTGCGTCTGCGTGGATCGGTGCAAACTGGTCCGTTTGAATAGGGCCGCGCTCGTCTATAGACACAACGTGTGGTTACCACCAGATAACGATACACTACAAAATCATACCTAACTAAATATTATTAGACTCAGTGCAAAGAAACGTAAATACAACACTAAGGAATCACGCGTATATATTTAGGTTCATGAAATAGGAGGAGACGGAATGGGATGCAATAAATTTAACTCAAATTTAAAATTATATTCATGTTTGTGGACGACGCGACGGTGAGAAACACGTCGGCGGCTTCGCCTATTACCATGAAAGTCCATTCAAATCAGATGAGTAATTTCTAAGACTACCACCTAGGCCCCCCTACATAGTAACTCGAGTATGCCGATAGAACAGAACTTACGATTTCACACTCTTCACACAAAATTAAATTACGAAAGAGTAATTATGGTCGCGCCTCTTTTCCTCGAAGGGATAGGCAGAGGCGTTTTGTCCACATTACATCAGGTATGTTACGTTCCAAGTAAAAGGAGAGGTTATTTCCTAAAATAAACAAAATCCTATACTAGAATACATAATTTGTTACTCACCAATAGGTTCCCCAATAACATTGATAATCCGTCCAAGAGTAGGCTCCCCCACAGGTATAGTGATGGGTGCGCCGGTGTCGATGATAGGCTGGCCGCGCACCAGCCCCTCCGTGCCATCCATCGCGATGGTGCGACACGTGCTCTCACCAAGATGCTGGGCTACTTCCAGGATCAATCTTGGTGCTAAAAGAAGAATAATTTTACACTTTTGTATACAAATATAAGAGCTGCCTATAGTATTCTAAGCATAACTAGGTAACAATCTCAACTAGGCAACTAATAATATTAATTGAGCACACAACTCTTGCAAGTCAAAAATAAATCATAACTTATACATATACTAACGAAATGTCTAATGTCTAAATTAAAATGTCCGTTTAAAGTTTCTACTCACTTCGTCCGGGCACTTCAAGCGCGTTTAGAATGGGCGGAAGATGAGTGTCGAACTGAACGTCCACCACGGCGCCGATCACTGTTCAAACATATAATTACTATCACCATGATCTTTATCTAGACACAGTCGAAATAGGCAATTTGCCTCGTTGGTCTAGTGTCGCAAACGTTCCACCCAATAGATGGGGTCTAAGAATTTTCTATGGTATCCTCTACCTGTCGTAAGATGCGACTAAAAGGGGGCCGGAGGGCCCGCTGACGGTGGTCGGGGTGGGAGCTTTGCCCACCGAGCCGCGGGCCCGGGAAGGTGCACTTGCACAACGAGGTCTCCAGGGGCGGCGATACAGCTGCCCCGGAGATGGGCCCTGGCAAAGTGTGGGGGGACACGGGTGCGATCTATCAGAGTACCCGGGGACTCCCTAAGTAGAGAAGATGACCACTGGGGGGTTTTAGTGCGGTAAGAATCTCACATACCCCGATTTTACCTCTCCCAGGGCGATCGGGTACATTTTGAAAGTGTCCCCTCGTTAGTAAAAAAAAGTGGCCGCAGGCACTACTGGGGAAGAAGTCGTTTCGATCCTTGGGTCGGGCAAATATAGAATAGTGCCTGATTAATACCTAGGCTCACCCCTATCACATGAGACTCAAGCGTAACTGAGTACTTAAGTAACCCTGTGCGTAACCTTTCGGGGAATACAGGTGTGTCAGCATACGACTATGTCCACTCTATGGCCACCTGCAAACCTTGTAGTTGCTCTGCCAATCTGCCAAATTTTATTTTATTTCTTTTGTGAGTTTAGGAGCCTCTTTGCTCCATCTTTTGGCATGAACAAATTCTTCCAACAAAAATCCTTGCTTTTTGCGAAATTATTAAAATACTCGCTACAAGGTAGCTTGTAACATACCAGCAATAATCCTGCCTTGGGCACCACCGCCCTCGGCCTTCGGAGGGCCCCCGCCACCGCCTCCAGATGGCTCTTTTTTCTCCTCGTTCGCCGCTGAAGAGGTGGAGAACTAGGAGAAATACATTTATTCAAAGACGTATGTGCTTGAGACGGCGATGGACTCATCCTCTGTCACGTTGGCACTTAATCATATTCTCGGGCACTACGAGTCTTTGAATTACTTCTCAAAGGTATGCAGGCTTCCTCACGATGTTTTCCTTCACCGTAAAGCAAGCGGTGTGGAATCACTGCATATAAGTTTGCGCAAACCCCACGGCTCTATACGAAGGCATAGTATCCTGCGTATTAATTGTAAAAGGAGTTGTTCATAACTTACTGGTCTGACATAGGGGTTCAAGAACACACAGGCTCCTAACTTGAAGTTGGCGTGAGCCGACTGCTTCAGTTGACTTTTCTTCACCTCCTTATGTGTTGTGTTGTCTTTGATGACAGGACTCACAGGGTTCCTCCTGGGGAACCTGTCTGGTCTGGGCCTAACCATCGGAGGTCTTGGTATGAGGTCCGGGCCATTAGGGGTCAAGTTGGGGACGAATTCCCTGATGGGGAGGGACGATTCTTGACGGCATGGCGTGGGGATTGCTGGGGCTGCGAGAAATTTAAAGATTTAGACGGTATGTAAGGCACTCATGAATGTCGAAAATTATCACGGGTTCGGAAACTCCTGAGAAGAACCGGCAAGAAACTCAGCCAGGCATATTGTATGTCTTAGCTCGTAGGTACTAGCTGTTCACACTTGTAGCCTTAATTTTATGGGTTCCTTTATTTCACAGAACCCTATTTTTTTTTGATAAATGTCACTCAAGTTTCAGATATTAATCGCACAAACATACTTACAAATAGTACACGTGCGACGGTACCTAATGTACATATAAAAAAAAAAAAAAAACGAGTATAAGCGTGTACTTTCAATGCGCAGTAGTAATTTTATATGTTCTCTCGCAGTTGGTAGGAGGAAGTTACCTCCACTGCTTAACCCGACTAACAGGCGAGACCCAAGGGCCTTCAGCGGAGCTTAAACTTAAATACTAAGCAACACAGCTAAGGGCGCCCCGGTGCGGGGCTCGGACCTCAGCTTAGGGCGTCGCTGGGAGCTGGATCTGAGTGGTATTATATGAATCTGTCTGTCTATGTATGGCGCGAGGCGAATAAAAACATACGCAGTATCTCCAATATTTTCGCTACGCGCTCTTATTTCGTGACGGGATCTGACGCTTTAGTAGCTTTTTTAGTTTTCCGTGGACTCACCATCTGTCACATTGACATTTCACTTATATTGGTACCTTGAAATAAAAAAATACCTACTTAATGTCTGGCTTCGCAGCAAATCCAATGGTAAGCGCTGTAGCCGTCTCATGATGGATCAGATTATTATATTGCAGTATTAACAAATTCACGAAAACATTGTTTATGTTGACACAAAACTGTTTTTTTATTGTTTTTGACTTGGTTTGATTTTGACAGATCGCTTCCAAATTCAAGAATAGTTTTTTTAGTATATATACAAGTTTATTCTTTTTTAATCGGTTTTACTGTGAAATGTCGTGTAAACTCTTTTGACTTTTAACTTTTTTTAACGTTTTTCTTAATGTTTTCATTAAAATATGGTTGTAGCAACTAAAAAAATATGTCCTGTTGTTTATGGGTGAGGTAGATATAACCCTATAGCCAAGTTTAAAGAATTAATTTATGGTATCTGACTAATTTTATTTGCGTCGCGCCATACAGACTGACAGAGGCAGACTTATAAAGTTACTAAGTACTGTGCATTCCAGGACAGCGCTCATTAGTCGTGATTATATACAGTATTGATTGACCTATATGACTGCTTCATTGGTCCAGTGATCGCAAACGCCTCTGCCTACCCTTTCGGGACAGTGTCTTGTGCGAGTTTGCCTAAAATCGCTGTCACAAGTCACCGCGTCGACGTAAACGCAGATTTGTATGGGCTCACAATAGTGTCATGTTTAGGCCGACAGAGGCGCTGTTCCGATCCTATACAAATGTGCGTTTACGTCGACGCGGTGACTTGTGACGGCGGCAAATAGTATACAATACGTTTGTTCATAGTCCTACATGAATAAATTACTGTGCCCCGCGGTTTCACCCGCGTAGATTTAGTTTCATATTTTTTGTCGCGGAACCCTAATATTTTTGATAAATAAAAGTAGCCTAAGTTACTCCTTGATATATTAGCTACCCGCCAGTGAAAGACCCGTTAAAATCGATTCAGCCGTTTCAGAGATTACCCGGAACAAACAGACAGACAGAGAATATTTTTAAAATTTGTTTTTTTTTTGTGTCAGTAGCGTGTATACTTTTATAGGCATTTGGTGAAAATCTGTTATTTTGGAATTACAAACAGACACTTCCATTTTATTTATCTGTATAGATGTATAAATTACTGTGGTGTGGTGATAGGACAGTACAATAGGTACCTATACGGCGTCATGATTTAACAAACTTTGTAACTTAAAGGTAATTGTAGCTAGGGTTAATTGTACACGCCACACTCGCATTCCCACGGCGTTGAGTGGTTCCACGTATTTGTTTTTTTATTGTAACTTTGGTTGTTTAAGTATCAAGTATTGATAAGTATGTAATTTCAAGTTACTAGACAATAGTCGTGGTGGCCTCGGGGTTTGAGCAGTCGCCTGCTACGCAAGCGAAGCAAGTTCGAATCCCAGCAGGGCCTGTACCAATGAGTTTTTCTAAAAACTTATGTGCAGTGATTTCACACCACGTGTCTTACCGTGAAGGAAATCATCGCGAGGAATCCTGTATATGTCTGAGAAGTAATTCAAAGACGTATGTATAGTGGCTGAGACGGCGATGGACTCACCCTCTGTCACGTTGGCACTTAATCATCTTGTGTGAAATGTGGGTGTTGTTATTACATCTCTGCTTACCCCTTCGGGGACCCTTCTGGGATGGCGTGAGCATATTTACAGGCAATTCTGTTATTTATTTCTTGAAATACGCGGTTTCACCCGCGTAGTTCCCGTTCCCGTGGGAGTACAGGGATAAAATATAGCATTCAAATGGTGAAAATTTTTTTTTAATCAGTCCAGTACCTTTTGGCCAAGTCGTTACAAACATACATACAAAATTTCCTCTTTAATATATTAATAAAGATATTATATATGGGACCCTGAAATAGGCTAAGCCTATCACTCTTTCGAGTACATATCTGAATGTAACACACGCTATTATGTATTATATACGTAGATAGTACATAGTATAATTAAAGTCGAGCGACAGTGAATACGGCTCAATAGTTATTAGTCGGCAATTTGAAGAAACCTTCACAGAACAAAGGCGTGGGTGGAGTAGCATTGATTATGTTAAAAAAGTATTTTAATCCTATATAAGTGCCTGAGACGGCGATAGACTCACCATCTGCCACGTTGGCACTTAATCATCTTGTGTGAAAAGTGTATGTTTGTAGCAGCGTTTCTCCACTCGCTCATAGATGGCGCTACTCGCTAACAAATGCGAAGTTTGAGTACAAATACACGAGAACCTAAATCGCGCCATAAGAGTTTTCAAGCGCATTGCAGTAAATATACAAGTTTCCAACTAGAACAGTTGGAGCCGGTGTTCCCCAGACATGACACCCGCCTCAATGGAAGATCTTCTCCGCATCTGGGGATGAGCATGATCACTCACTCACCCCACATGTTGTTATTACAACACTTCTGCCTACCCCTTCGGGGAATGCAGGCGTGGGCGTATGTATGCATGTATTTTGTACCATTCTGACACGACGTCGAGTTCGTTGCTAAGATTCTAGCTTTAGCGGTATCTTTTCAGAGATTCCAACAATAGCGATCGCTTTGAATAATAAGGTAGGCATCGTCGCTTATTATCGGGTTAACGGGAACAAAATTACGGCTCACAAATATTCAACGCTGGCATTTTTGGGTTTGCTTGGAGCAAGCGTGGACAAATACATGCGCAGATATCTCGACTGTTTTCGATGAGACCTCTAAATTAGATATAGAAATAGCAGTAATATTTATTCTATTATGAAATATGGTACAAAATAGGTCTTATAAAGGTCACAAGAATCACAAATTTCACCCAATGGTAGGGCAATACATACATATGCTCATGCCTGTATTCCCCGAAGGGGTAGGCAGAGGTGTTGTAATTTTCAACACCCACATTTCACCGAATATGATTAAGTGCCAACGTGACAGGGGGTGAGCCCATCGCCAACTCAGCCACTATACGTACACGTCTTTGAATTATATCCGGGTTTTTCAGGTTTCCTCACGATGTTTTCCTTCACCGTAAAGCACGTGGTGTGAAGGCGACTGCTCTAACCCCGAGGCCACCACGGCTCTTTGTAGGGCATGTAAATACTAACTTAGTATTAGAAGTGCCACTCGGTAGACGTCTGTGTGCGACGTTACTTGATCGTTCATAACGCGTGCCGTCGCCGTCACTGTAAGCGACAATTATAACGCGCCGCCATATTTGTTCAATTAAGCTCTTTATACGGCACGCTTTTCTATTTATTGTAACTTTTCATCCATATCTGTCTGTATTAGGGTCTAGACTTATTCGGCGAACTTTAAAAAAAAAAATTATCTATGGCTTTGAAAGATTTGAAAGTAGCGATTTGTCAATGATTATCGAGATGTCAGATGACACATATAGAAAGAATTTCGCTTACTCAATTCTTTGTCTTTGTATAAAAACGTACAAAACATAATGATGGCGTGATTAAAAAAGGCAAAGCGCTACATGCCGCATAAGCTAACTTCTATTCGGAATTCCGCCTGGGGACTGTACCTTCTATCATTTTACAGAAATCGCAGACAAATAATGCTACCAAATAGTGTTGTGTTCCTGATGTAGCGATGGACTCACCATCTGTCACATCGACAATCTTCGGTTTGAAATGGGTATTGGAACACCTTTTTGTCGCTTTTATGGCATATCCGAAACCTGAGGACAACAAGCTCTTTCTCAAGCTCAGGATTTGCCGGCTTGTTCAAGGAGTATTTGAGGACTCAGGTACGTAGAGCATAAGGGCAAGGGCGGCACAAAAGATCCCAAGGGTCGACGTGCTTCCGGGCAACCGGACCCAATATTGCCACAACTACGATAAGATAACACCTTGGCGTACACCTTTCTTTATGGAGACCCCTCGGAAAGCGCGCGTTCAAGTTTTGTCATTATAGTGTAACTGAGTATATTGATGATAGCCAAGCATGGCAATGAGTTGCTCACTCTTACATTAAAATGTACTTGAACAACCCTATGTATAAAGGGATACATGTAAAAAAACCGGGTAGTTTGTTTCGCCGTGTCTTCTCCTGACAGGCTTACATTTCGAAACGGTAGTAAATTAACCTAACGTTAGCGTAAGAGAAATGACGTTCAATAAGTGTTCCAAGTGTCCCTTATCTATACATCTATACATCTATATCTATACAGATAAATAAAATGTAAGTGTCTGTTTGTAATTCCAAAATAACAGCTTTTCACTAAATGCATATGAAAGTATACACGCTACTGACACAAAAAAAACAAGTTTTAACATTTTTCACTGTCTGACTCTGTCTGTTTGTTCCGGGTAATCTCCGAAACGGCTGGACTGATTTTAACGGGATTTTCACTCGCAGGTAGCTGATATATCAAGGAGTAACTTAGGCTACTTTTATTTATTAAAAATATTAGGGTTCCGCGACAAGAAGGAAGAAACTAAATCTACACGGGTGAAACCGCAGGGCACAGCTAGTGTTGAATAAAACAATTTGATTTAGATTTTTTGATTTTGTCGTATTTTGGTAAATCTAAACACAATCGCGAGATATAAAAGTACCCACATCATAACCTCAACTCTAATGACACTTCATTAACTATTCAACGCGCGTGTTACAGAGCATGGTGTAAGGCGGGGCTCCACCAATCACAGCGCGGCGAGTTACCTAACGCCACCAGTTTCAACCAATCACAGCGCGTGATTCAAATTACATAAACCAAGGTATTCCATTGTATCGTAATGTGTGATTTTCAGTACGGTGGCGGGCGTCAGCTGTTTTGTTTGTTTAGTGTTGCGCGTGGGAAAAATAGTTTGAAAAAAAAAACGGATTTATTAAAAAAAAGACTTGATAATTGAGTGACTTTCTTAGTAACGCCATCACGACTTTTCTTAAGTATCTACCTAAATTTCTACACGAATATTATAAAGAGGAATGATTTGATTGTTTGTTTTTTTGTTTGCATTGAATAGGGTCCGAAACTTGAACGATCTTGAAAATTCTGTCAGCAATGGGCGTACATCATGAGCGAGTGACACAGGCTATATTTTATCCTCTAAGGGAACGGGGATAAAAGGAACTACGTGGGTGAAACCGTGTGACGTCGGCTAGTAGGTTGATAATCGTCTTAAAAACGCTTCAATTGGTATTGCTACTTACTTTAGTTAGGTAGGTAGGTAATTTTGGGGGTCAGTGCTGCTCGCATCATGGTTTCTTATTAGTTACCCATCTTCTATCTAAAGGTGACTGACTGACTGACATAGTGATCTATCAACGCACAGCCCAAACCACTGGACGGATCGGGCTGAAATTTGGCATGCAGGTACATGTTATGACGTAGGCATCCGCTAAGAAAGGATTCTGATTAATTCTACCCCCAAGGGGATAACATAGGGGATGAAAGTTTGTATGAAACTAAATTTACGCAGGTGAAACCGCGGGGCACAGCTAGTTCCTTCATAATCATCCTCCTGCCCTTAGACCGTAAGAGTGGACGAAAATTCTTTCAGCTATGTATAGCTACATCATCAGCGAGTAACATAGGCTATATTTTATCCCCGTACTCCTACGGGAACGAGAACTACGCGGGGGAAAACGCGTGACGTCCGCTTTTTGTTTTTATAAAAATACTAGCGGACGTCACGCGGTTACACCTAACTAAAGTAAGTAGCAATACCAATTGAAGTGTTTTTAAGACGATTATCAACCTACTAGCGGACGTCACACGGTTTCACCCACGTAGTTCCTTTATCCCCGTTCCCTTAGAGGATAAACTGTCACTCGCTGATGATGAAGCTATCCATTGCCGAAAGAATCTTCAAGATCGGTCAAGTAGTTTCGGAGCCTATTCATTTTAAAAAAATAAACAAATCTTTCCTTTTTATAATTTTGGCTTTTGCACGACGACTCATCCTACCAAAAACAAAATTTTATTTTTCTATATTCGAAGGCGGTTTTTTTAAAATAATTTGTCATGTAACATTAAATGAGGTGTGTGTGCCTGCTTAGTGAAGTCGTCAAGAAAAAAATAAAGTGTTAAAGTGTATCTCAAATTGAAGAAACCCGTATCTAGTGAAGTGATGATGGATCAGACTCCGATGTTTGACGACTCTCAGTGCTCGCACAGCGCCCTCGCCGCTCTCAGGCTTCTGAGGAGTTACAACCATTACATTGTACCCGCTGGTAAGACCTAGTTCTTTACCCATACATCTATACTTTATACAGATAAATAACATTGAAGTGTCTGTTTGTAATTCCAATTAACAGCGTTTCACTACATGCACATGAAAGTATATACGGTACTGAAATAAAAAATACAATTTAAAAAAATCTGCCGTCTGTCTGCATGTCAATCTGTTTGTTTATTCCGACTGGACCGATTTTAATAGGACTTTCACTGGCAGCTAGCATAGCTAAAGTACACATGTTTTAAAGTCAAAGTAAACAAGGATTATCTTATTTACTTTGACTTTAAAACGAAACAAGGATTTCGCGGGCTATCAATTAAATTAACTCTAAGAGGGTGAAACCGCGGGGCACAGCTAGTCCTCTTCTATAAGTCCTATTCAATTCAATTCAAATATATCTTTATTCGATTAGACTTTATACAAAGTACTTTCAAATCGTCAGAATGACACAATTACACAGGATTAAACATGCTACCGCCAGGTTCGGAAGGTTGCTTTTACTGAGAACAACCTGGCAAGAAACTCAGTAATATACATCTATATCTATACATCTATACAGATAAATAAAAATGAAGTGTCTGTTTGTATTTCCAAAATAACGGCTATTCACTAAATGCATATGAAAGTATACACGCTACTGACACAGAAAAACCAAGTTTTAAAATTTGTCTCTGTCTTCCTGTCTGTCTGTTTGTTCCGGGTAATGTCTGAAACGGCAGGTAGCTGATGTTTCAAGTAGTAACATACGCTACTTTAATTTATTAAACATATAAGGGTTTTACGACAATAAGGATGAAACTAAATCTATGCGGGTGAAACCGCGGGGCACAGCTAGTATATCCTAAAGATCTTCATAATGGCTGGTTGAGGTCTCTGGGGACCATCGAGCTGGTTCTTAAAAATTGACCGGTTGATGGGCTCTATAGCTTCGACAAAGTAACATTCTCTCGAGTCTAATAGAAACGGTACAAAATGTATGGCAATGACATAAATCAGTCACGTGACATATGTCATTCCCGTACATTTTGTATCGTTTCTACTAGCGAAGCGTGAGGATAATGTTACTTTGGCTACAGGCCCAGGGGCCCTACTATGAGCTCTTATTGCCATGATAGTTTCACTCATTTATGAGACAGATGTATGTGACGTGTATACATCTGTCACTGCCGCACAACTGAATTATCATTGCAATAAGAGCTCATGGTTGGGCCCCTGCCCTATTATTCACTGAGGTTTCTTCAACGACAAACTTGACAAGCGTTCAATCATAGATTATTTTTACAAAATATATACGTGATAAGGTTCAATTTGGTATCTTTAAAACCGACACTCGACGACGAGTGCGACGCTGAGAAACCTTAGTAAATACCGTTGCTGGTGGCGCGTTCATATGAGTGCCCAGAGCCACGGAGGATAGCCAACGAGGAGTTTTTAGGTACTTTGCATACCAAACCTCAGCCGATCAGTTACTAAAGTCTGTACTTAAATAGTTACCCGTGCTATAGATCAGGCAGTCCCAACTAATTATACATCGACCCCAGACACCTGCCGGTTCACACCATTGAGTAATTACATACATAATAGTTGAAATAGGTGCCGACGGTACCGCATTCACGTTGGAGCTTGGAGCTTACCGCGTGCCAAATTATCAAACCGTAGTGTTTCTTCTTAGATCAGTAGGTCTAAAAAGGCCACTTTGGGAGAATCATAATGTGATCCGAATATGATTCAGGAATGATTCATATTTCGCAATTCACCTGTTTGACACTTTCCTATGAAGATTCCTAAAATGGTCCACAAAATATGAATTGCTTTTGTGACAAATAGCAGAACCATAAAAAGTTACATAGGGACTAACATCTACAATTATTGTAATCATTCGTAAATCATAAATATGAATTGCACTTAAGTGACCATTTTGGCATGTCGGTGATGAATCATATGATCGGATCACATTATGATTCTCCCAAAGTGGCCTTTTTAGACCTACTGCTTGTGGTCATCTCAAGCTACGCATTTAGATATAAATAGAACTACTAGACTTTTCTTTATGTGAATTTTTATCGACATTTGTACATTGGAACTGTGTCCATGGGCTTACATTTCTCAAATGATTTATTTTGTTGTTTTTTTAAATTGTATAATATTTTTGAAAAGAGTAATTACTGAGTTTCTTGCCAGGTTGTTCTCAGTAAAAGCAACCTTCCGAACCTGGCGGTAGCATGTATAATCCTGTGTAATTGTGTCATTCTGACGATTTGAAAGTGCTTTGTATAAAGTCTAATCGAATAAAGATATTTTTGACTTTGACTTTGACTTAGATGTTGTGAAGAAATAAAAAGGCGCTGGTACGATAGATAACTCCTACAATATAAATTAATCCTCAACTCCTGGCTTTAATTAGTCTCGCCATTGTCCGGTTAAGCAGAAATTACTCCCGGAGTTTAATCTGCAAGAGACACAAAAAAAAATCTATACAGATAAATAAAATTGAAGTGTCTGTTTGTAATTCCAAAATAACACTTTTTAACTAAATGCATATGAAAGTATACACGCTACTAACACTAAAAAACAAAGTTTTAATATTTTTCTCTGTCCGTCTGTCTGTCTGTCTGTCTGTTTGTTCCGGGTAATCTCTGAAACGGCGGATTTTAACGGGACTTTCACTGGTAGGTAGCTGATGTTTCAAGGAGTAACTTAGGCTACTTTTATTTATTAAAAATATTAGGGTTCCGTGACATGAGGCATGAAACTAAATCTACGCGGGTGAAACCGCGGGGCACAGGTAGTAATACATAAACTTAAATAATAATCATCTCTTACCGTATTTCGGTCACGGCGGCTAATCTCAACTGGAATCAGCGCAGGAGATATTATACTGCACAAGTGTGTGCGCAAACACAGGTGCATTCTTTATCTATACATCTATACAGATAAATAAAATTGAAGTGTCTGTTTGTAATTCCGAAATAACAGCATTTCACTAAATGCATATGAAAGTATACACGCTACTGAGACACAAAAACCAAATTTTAACATTTTTCTCTGTCTGTCTGTCCGTCTGTCTGTCTGTCTGTCTGTTTGTTCCGGGTAATCTCTGAAACGGCTGGACCGATTTTAACGGGACTTTCACTGGCAAGTAGCTGATGTTTCAAGGAGTAACTTAGGCAACTTTTGTTTATTAAAAAAAACTGGGTTCCGCGACAATAATGATGAAACTAAATCTACGCGGGTGAAACTGCGGGGCACAGCTAGTTGAATATATACTTACATATGCTTCTGTATTCCCCGAAGGGGTAGGCAGAGATGTTGTAATAACAACACACATTTTTCACACAAGATGATTAAGTGCCAACGTGACAGACGATGAGTCTATCAGGTTTCCTCACGATGTTTTCCTTCACCGTAAAGCATGTTATGTGAAATAACTGGACCAATGTTTTTAAAAAAAACTCATTGTATTAACCCGCGTCGTTGGGATTCGAGCTAGCGTCGCTTGCGCAGCAGCCGTCTGCTCAAAGCTCACGGCCACCACGGCTCTTTCTTTCTCGGTTAAAAATAAAGAAGGTTTTCGTATTTAAAGATACTCGAGACTTATCACCGATTGGTGTAACCCAATCGAAACGTCGAGGTACGTTATTTGACAAATGTTATTGTAATAAGACCAGAGGTACTAGTGCGAGTTTTTCACTACCGCCGTCACAAGTCACCGTGTCGACGTAAACGCAGATTTGTATAGGATCGGACGGACTTGTGACAACGATTTTAAGAAAACTCGCACTAGGCACTCTGAACAGCGCCTCTGTCGGCCTAAATATGACACTATTGTGAGCCCATACAAATCTGCGTTTACGTCGACGCGATCACTTGTGATGGCGATTTTCACTAGGAAACTCGCACTAGGCACTCAGAGTAACTTTATATATGAACTAGCTGTGCTCCGCGGTTTCACCGGCGTAGATTATTTTTGCGGAACCCTAATGTTTTTAATAAATAAAAGTAGCCTAAGTTACTCCTCGAAACATCAGCTACCAACCAGTGTAAGTCCCGTTAAAATCGGTCCAGCTGTTTCGGAGATTACCCGGAACAAACAGACAGACAGACAGACAGACGGACAGACAGACAGACAGAGAAAAATTTTAAAACTTGGTTTTTCGGTGTTAGTAGCGTGTATACCTTCATATTCATTTAGTGAACAGCTGTAATTTTGGAATTACAAACAGACACTTCAATTTTATTTATCTGTATAGATATAGATTAAATCGCGAAAGTTTAAGAAAGATTTGTCGTGTTGACAATTTCCCAATCGTGTTTGTAGTAAAGCGCCCAAATAATGCCCCCTCGTAACATAATGACGATGCGTCAATAACCAACAATGCGTTAACCCTTGCACCCTCTTGCACCTGCGGCCGTGAGAAGTCACACCTGTGACGCCTCGTAATTACACGATCATTGCCTTGGTCAAATGATCAATACAGATAAATATCATTTGAAGTGTCTGTTTGTAATTGCAAAATAAAATGCATGTGAAAGTAAATAGGGAACGGACTTAAAAAAGTTATCTGTAAATTTTTTGTCTGTCTGTCTGTTGTTCCGGGTAATCTCCGAAACGGCTGGACGGATTTTAACGGGACTTTCACTGGCAGGTAGCTGATGTTTCAAGGAGTAACTTAGGCTACTTTTATTTATTAAAAATATTAGGGTTCCGCGACAATAAGGATGGAACTAAATCTACGCGGGTGAAACCGCGGGGCACAGCTAGTTTAATATAATATAATAACTTTGTATGATGGCAAACGTTTGGGAACGAACGACTATGTGACCCTGGCGCCAAAGCTGGATCCGCCCGTTACGAATCCTATCCTTCAGATAAATTCCGAGCATAGTTCCTATTACCTATGTAGCCGTCTTCAATCTACGTATTTAACCTATTTCAAGAATAAAGATCGAAGCTACTTTTTTATTAGAAATCAAATTAAATCCACTCTAAGCACGTAACATCAAACCCGCTGACGTGGCCCCACACATCGTATATTACTTCACAATATAATATTGACAGAACTAATAGTTAAATAGCCTGTAAGGTGGGGTGTCAATAATAGATGTTAGGGTGATCGGCGCCACGCGGCACCGGCTAAACCGTGAACTCTGCTTAATGGGGTGTGGGTTGGGTAATTATTTGTGTTTTTCATTTAAGTACTTAGTTTTGGAGGGAGGTTATTTCTTTCACGTGGAATAGGGCAAAAGGTGCTTATGTTACGTGGCCGTCGGGCTTGAGTTGTCGTTTGCTACGCATGCGACGCATGATCGAATCCCAGTGGCCTGGGGCCTTACCATGAGCTCTTATTGCCATGATAGTTTCACTCATTTATGAGACAGATGTATGTGACGTGTATACATCTGTCACTGTCGCACAGCTGAATTATCATTGCAATAAGAGCTCATGGTTGGGCCCCTGTACCAATGAGTTTTAAAACCTTATGTGCAGTGATTTCACACCACGATATGTAGGTAATAAAAAGATCTATATATATAAAAACTAGCTGTGCCCCGCGGTTTCACCCGCGTAGATTTAGTTTCATCCTTATGGTCGCGGAAACCTAATATTTTTAGTAAATAATAGGTAGCCTATGTCCTTTCAGGGTCTAAAGATTGTCGATGCCAAATTTCATAAAAATCGGTTGAGAGGTTTAAGCGGGAAAGCGACAGACAGAGTTACTTTCGCATTTATAATATTAATATAGTAGGGATAGTAGGGATGAATCCCCTTTTCCCTTGGTCACGACATCACGGGTGAACGGCTGGACCGATTTCGATAATATTTTTTTTGTTGTATTCGTTATACTTAACCACCATATAAAATTACTAGCTGTTCCCTGCGGTTTCACCCGCGTAGATTTAATTTTATTCCCGCGGAACCCTAAAAAATCTTTAGAAATAAAAGTTGTCCATGTTACTCCTTGTGACATTAGCTATATGCCAGTGAAAGTCCCGTTAAAATCGGTCCAGCCGTTTCAGAGATTACTCTTTGGCAAATAACTCATTATTAGGTACCAATTCTTTGCGTTTTTATACTCGTGATAACTTCTAAACGCAATGTCCTATTGGAATAAAACAAACGTCTTAATTAAATTTTAATTAAAGAAATTTTACTTCTAGATGAATACCCTTGATAGCATAATGCTTAATTTGGTTAAGAATTAATATTAAGATACACATTTAACGTAGTTTCTTTCTTCAGACGATTTAATATTTTTTTATGCACATAAAAGCGGTTATTGTGACTAAACTATTATAGTTAGATATATGCTCTCGCGGACTTTTACGTACATCTTAATAAGACCCACAAACCCGGAGTACATCATTTTGTTCTATTGTCAATAGTTTTTGCAGCGCACGCATAAATAGGTTTTCGATTTTACACATTGGGTTAGAAAATCGCAAATTTCTTACGGACCCCTAATTTTCATGAGAATAAAATATAGCAGAAAGAATTTTTGAAATCAGACAGTAGTTCCTGAGATTAGAGCGTTCAAACAAACAAACAAACAAACTCTTCAGCTTTATAATATTAGTATAGATAGTATAGATAAAATGTGGGTGTTTTTTAGAACACTTCTGCTTACCCCTTCTGGGGTGGCATGTTAGCATATATTTTTTTTTAATTGTAGACATGTATTGACTTCCAGACGTCCACAATCTAGTGGGTCCATTGCTGGCCGCGCTGCCTCCCCAGCCGTCCTGCCTACCAACGTACTGCCATCATCTGCCGGTCAGAACACCAGCTTGTAAGTTGCCTTGTAGTTAAAGTCAAAGTCAAAAATATCTTTATTCGATTAGACTTTTTACAAAGTACTTTTAAATCGTCAGAATGCTATTAATTTACAGGATTATACATGCTACGGCCGGGTTCGGAAAGTTGCTTAAGAAGAACCTGGCAAGAAACTCAGTAATTACTCTTTTCAAAAATATTATACAATTTAAAAAAACAAAGTAAATCACTTGAGAAATGTAAGCCCATGGACACAGTTCCAATGCACAAATGTCGATAAAAATTAACATAAATTAAAGTCTAGTAGTTTTACTTATATCTAAATGCGTAGCTTGACATGACCAATGATGTTTCGATCGAAGATGGGAGATTCTCTCACACTTCATAATATGTCTTTTATTGTCGTCCCAGACATGCAGGATTCTTTACACCGTTGTCCTTTTATGTAAAGCAGTGAGCTAATTATTTATCTAATGCGAGTTTTTCACTGCCGATGTCACAATTCACGTTAAATGTAGTCAAATGTAAACCTGTCAGTTTGTGTCTGTCTACCTGACAAAAAAAAAACCGGGGAGTTTGTTTCGCCGTTTCTTCTCCTGACAGGATTACATTTGGAAACGGTAGTAAATAACCTAAGTAGCGTAAGAGAAATGACGTTCAATAAGTGCTCCAAGTTTCCCTTATGTTGAATAAAACTTTTTGATTTGATTTGTTTTATTTGATTTGTCAGTTTGTTCCGACCAATCTCCGAAACGGCTGCACCGATTTTAACGCGACTGTCACTCGGAGATAAATTCGTTACAAGTAAACTACTGTTACTAAACTAATGTTACGAGGAGTAGTAAGAACGTTGCGAACATTCGGCCCCTTCAGTTTTCGGAGAAATTCAGTAGGTCCCCGTAAGCCTAGACAAAGTAACATTCTCTCGCGCTTACGCTAATAGAAACGATACAAAATGTATGGAAATGACATAAATCGGTCACGTGACATATGTCATTCCCGTACATTTTGTATCGCTTCTATTAGCGAAGCGTGAGGATAATGTTACTTATTCTACAGACCCTGGGGCCTTACTATAAGCTCTAATTGCCATCATAGTTCCACTGTGTGACAGTGACAGACTTATACACGTCATATGCATCTGTCTCATAGTAAGAGTTAAGCTATCATGGCAATAAGGCGTCATGGTGGCCCCTGTGCTGTTCTCTCAGAGTGCCTAGTTTTCTTAAAATCGCCGTCACAAGTCACCGCGTCGACGTAAACGCAGATTTGTATGGGCTCACAATAGTGTCATGTTTAGGCCGACATAGGCGTTGTTCCGAGTGCCTAGTGCGAGTTTTTCACTGCCGCCGTCACAAGTGATCGCGTCGACGTAACCGTAGATTTGTATGGGATCGGAGCAGCGCCTCTGTCGGCCTAAACATGACACTATTGTGAGCCCATACAAGTCTGCCTTTACGTCGACGCGGTGATTTGTGACGGCGGCAGTGAAAAACTCGCACTAGTACCGCAGATTCTTTAAAAATGTGTTGATTTCTCGCAGTATTACCTTCCCCCGTGAGTGAGACAGAGCAGCGTCGTCGCGGAGAGAAGCGCCCGATCCCACCCGAACTAAAAGATGACAAGTACTTCGAACGTCGCCGCCGGAACAATCAAGCCGCTAAGAAATCACGGGACGCGCGCCGAGTCAGGGAAGATCAGGTTTGGGATTTACATCTTCCTGTATTCCCCGAAGGAGTAGGCAGAGATTTCTTTTAGTAGACCTAGTAAATCCCATGTAATAAAGGGCGAGCCTAGAGCCACAAACCGGGCACTAATCGACCCAGGGCCTGTAGATAAAGTAACATTATCCTCACGCTTGCGCTAGTAGAAACGATACAAAATGTACGGGAATGACATATGTCACGCGACTGATTTATAATTAAGTTTTTATTGTACTTATCATGTATCTGACTTAACGCAATAAACATATTAATATGAATAAGTTTACCCCACTATTTACGCTGTGCGCTCAAAACTCATTATGGGTCCTGCATTATAGGTAGGTACGTGTTCACATATAATCATGTTAACTTTACATATAGATAGCATGGCGCGCCTGCCTGTTAGAACAAGAGAATGCATCTCTCCGTGCCCACGTGTCAGCCCTACGCCAGGAGGCCTTGGCGCTTCGAGGACTGCTGGCCGCTGCCAGGGCTCCGCCTGAACACCCAGCGCCATCCTCCACTACTCCTGATTAAGAACTTACATTTATTGCAAATGGCAATTTATCAATCCAGCGAGGTAACGCAGCCTGGGCACCATTCCCGCAGACACAAATTTAAATTCTGTATTCTATTTATATTTTTTTAGGTAGGTTTTATTTATTTTAGTTCTATTGTTTTAGATTTAAGTTTATAATAATTATGTATATAGTAAACTGTTGGAACTAAAAAATAAAACAATAATTACATTATTTGACCACAGATATTATTTAAAATAGCAATGGCAACTAAAGAAAAAAAATTGACAATGTTAGAAAAAAGCTTAGATTTTCTCTATGAGATTATGATGCAAAAGAAATAAGTTAGCTTACAGGGGGCCAACTATGATCTATCAGATATGATTAAGCAGCGCGTATTAGGAACTTCGTGGCTTTGACGTTTAATGTTATGGTATCGAAAAGGTTCTTAATACGCTCTGCTTTTCGGGCTCTTGATTTTATGTATAACTTAAGTATTTGGTTACGCCTATGTGCTAGACTACTTTTTGTTTGCTAGCAACTTATATTATGGCGGGTCTAGTCTCGGATCTCAAGAGCTTATATTCAAACTGTTAGTTAAACTGCGTACACAGTATTAGTCGATGTTTGATATTATTAATATTATGTTTGTTTAAAATGTGTTGGACCCACATTTTTAATCCTATACGGTACCCATAGATAAAGAGAAAAATTCGCAAACTTTATTTTTGTCCTTCCACCGTGTGCGATTATTTTTATGTCTATGGTTTAAAAAGCGTGAAAGTTACACGGGTGATAATCGGAATAGTTTTAAAAACAATAAGCGGTAGTATAAGTAAAATAAATCATAATTAAAAAAATAATAAATATTCTAGTCCGTCCAATATTTCGGTACATTAATGTAGGTTATGTAAAAACAAATACATTATATTAATCATTTTGGCTATTTAATGACTTGTGTTGAGTTAATTGTACATGTATTAAATATAAATTTTAATAAAATAAGTCAGTGGTGTTTTTTTTAACTTATGTAATGTAAACATTTAATACGAATAATAACCGTGGTTAGTGGCACTTTTCTAACTTTCGACCCAAACTTCTTACTACTTACTTTACTTAACTTCTTAATACTTCGTATTTCGTTGAATAAGAGTAGGCACCTAGGTGGTGTAAGCATAGACTTATAAACCACATATGTGCCACAGATATATACTATAGATGAAAAATATATGTGTTGTATCTGTGGGAGAAACGGTATATATATTTTTTAATATGGCAATAAATCCCGTGAAGGTTTAGTGTGGTTATAAGAAAAAAGTATAAAATCGTTCTTTCATGAAGTTGCGTCACCCACATGTTCTGTTTAAAGTGAAATTATATCAGAAAATTTAATAGTTGATACAAACGCTGCAAAATGTTGACCGCGACGCGGGCTATTAGCCGAAAGGCTTTGGAGTGCTCCGGAATTAGCTCCGACATATACACACAGAGGAATTTCTCGACTATTCTCAAAAGTGTAAGTAACCATTTTATTTCTAAAACGAATGAAAATCGTGTGTCAAATAATCTAAAGTTGTCAAATGGGTAATAATTTAATGTTTCATCACGTTTCAAAGTGTATTTGGACGATATTTTGTTAATTTGGAAGCTATATTATCATTTTAAAGGGTCACATGTATGTTCGTAAAAAAATTGGTTTCCGGTATAAATAGCAGTTTTCCTGGTGTTTTCCAGACCGCAGGCCCCACAGTTCCCATCTACCAGCGACATGGACTACAGCACAGAAACAAGTAAGCGCTTATTTCATAATATCAATAATTTGTTTCATCATAACCTAACTTCTAGAACCTTATAGATTGACCTTTGTATGCATAGAATATTGTTTTAAATCTATCTTAAATTGTAATATAAGCTTAAATATATAATATTAGTACCAAATTTCATCATATAATTTCATAATAAGTATCAGTAATACATAATGGAAGAATATTTCTGGAAAAGTTCCAGAAATCATTGCAACAATTTTTCGTAAAATATATCGCAATTTCGTCAAACTTAAATTTTAAAGCACATATGTATATTGCAGTATGAAATAGTCATTTAAAGGTAAAGAAACTCTTATCTGGGTTATGTTTGCTGCTAACGAAGTATGAATAGATAAGTCTAACTAAAGTTCACATGAGAAACCTTTGACATAAAAAAAGTTAGGTTATGTCTATGACATGTTCATTAATACTTTAAAAAGGAATGGTAGTTATTATTAATTATGATTACCTATAGTAATCAGTATATTAATTAAATACGCTATAAATATATAGCGAGTCTGCTTTATTTTTGTATTTACCTAATTACTATTTTATTTACAACTAAGCCTAAGTTACTCCTTGAAACATCAGCTACTTGCCAGTGAAAGTCCCGTTAAAATCCGTCCAGCCGTTTCAGAGATTACCCGGAACAAACTTTTTTCTCTGTCTGTCTGTCTGTCTGTTTGTTCCGGGTAATCTCCGAAACGGCTGGACCGATTTTAATGGGACTTTCACTGGCAGGTAGCTGATGTTTCAAGGAGTAACTTAGGCTACTTGAAGTTATGAAAAATATTAGGGTTCCGCGTCATGAAGCATAAAACTAAATCTACGCGGGTGAAACCGCGGGGCACAGCTAGTTTTAAATGCAATATTCTCTACAAGGTCGGATGGTGTCCGCGGCGCCGTCATCGGTATCGACTTGGGGACCACCAACTCGTGCGTCGCCGTCATGGAAGGCAAGACCCCTAAGGTATGAATTTTTGCATATACAGGTGTCGGGGAAACCGGGACAGCTCTTAAAATATGTGAGAGGGTATAATTTTAGAAAGCAAATAAAATTACTATGGCATAAATATCTTCTTCCGTTTTTGATTAATTGACGTTCAAAGTTGACCATATCAAGATCTAATTTTTTCATAAAAATCAGCTGTAACGTTGAGTTATTCACGTGAAATCTAACTACGTTTTTATTTTTTCTCCCACTAATAAATCCTGAAATAATCCCATAAAACCATTTTTCGAAACCATTAACCTTCACCTTAAATTAAAAGTTGAATGACCGCGTACGGAATGTAGGTAAACGCGGCCGCGCATTCATTCACTTAAGGCCGCGAGCTCTTCGGCCACGTTATCGTTGGAGCTAGATATTTTACGATTTCAATATAGTGAGATATTCATAAAACCCTACAACTTCTAGAAGATAACTGTTCCTTTTTCTCCGACACCCTGTATTTATACCCAACAGCATGATATAGTTCTTAAAATAAGGTAGAATAATCTCAACTCTACGCTAAAATGGGGTTATGTGCATGTGTTTTATGCGTCGTACTATACAGACAGACATAGACAGTCATAAATTACTACTGCTCATTCAAAATCAGCACTTATAACTCGAGACGGGACATATACGCAAGATACGGCGGATGTCGATGACGAATATCGTTGAATTTCCAACATCACGCATGGTATGTGTGTGTCTGTGTGTGTGTGTCAAAGTCAAAGTCAAAAATATCTTTATTCGATTAGACTTTTTACAAAGTACTTTCAAATCGTCAGAACGACATGGATTATACATGCTACTGCCAGGTGCGGAAGGTTGCTTTTACTGAGAAGAACCTGGCAAGAAACTCGATAATTACTCTTTTATAAAAATATTATACAATTTTTAAAAACAAAGTAAATCACTTGAGAAATGTAAGCCCATGGACACAGTTCCAATGCACAAATGTCAATAAAAATTAACATAAAGAAAAGTCTAGTAGTTGTACTTATATGTAAATGCGTAGCTTGAGATGAGCAGCCCCCACAAGCAGCACCTGTTCACAAGTATGACGAGAATGCCAGCCATCGCCCTCCTCAACCATTATAGAGGGAAGTGAGCGACCCGTCATCCTGAATGTGTGTGTGGAATATGAATGTGTGTGTGTGCTACATATATTTACAAATTAGCTTTTTATGTGACTACAAAATACTACTAGCGCTGGAATACACATTAACATAATTTGAGGTTTCCTGTGAGTGAGTTCAAAATACAGCAGGGTTTCTTCAAGAAGGGTGTGAAGGGATTTTTACACGGTCACCATTGAATAATTCATACATGCAGAAACTTTAGCCAGCTTATTGCTTAGTGTAAGAAGCACTGCCGATCAGTGTCAGTGCCAGTGCGCTGTCACTTTTGCAGCGGTGCGAGAGAGACGCGCGGAACCAGCTGGTGGGACCCAACATGGGCCTGGCCTTCCTAGATACCGCGATACAGTTATTTACATAGATTTAATTAAGCCATCTGGTTCTTGCAATACCAAGGAATTGCTGAGCAGTAGGCCTGGACAAAGTAACATTATCTAATGCTTACACTAATAGATACGATAAAAAATGTATGGCAATGACATAAATCAGTCACATGACATATGTCATTCCCGTATATTTTGTATCGTTTCTACTAGCGATGCGTGAGGATAATGTTACTTTATCTGAGACTGACGTCAATAGATTTGAGCGCTGGTCTTGAACGAGCGGTAGTCCTTGGGGTTTTGTTTGGCGCTAACAAGTACATGCTCAGAAAACCTGCTGCGAGCTATCTTAAAATTGCGGTCACAAGTCATTGCGTTGACGTAAACGCAGATTTGTATGGGATCTTAATATTGCTATCTTTAGGCCGACAGAGGCGCTGTTCCGATCCTATACAAATCTACATTTACGTCGACACGGTGACGTGTGACGGCGGCATAGAAAAACTCCCACTAGGCCCTCAGTTACCCCCACGACTCCCAGAGCGCTCAAAACTAATGACGGCTTGTAAATTTTAACGATGGCTTTAAAAAGTCCAGTAATTTTTATAGGTTGTTGAAAACAGTGAAGGCTCCCGCACCACACCTTCCCACGTAGCTTTCTCCAAGGAAGGCGAGAGGTTGGTTGGCATGCCAGCCAAGAGGCAAGCAGTCACCAACAGCGGGAATACCTTCTACGCTACCAAGAGGCTGATCGGTAGAAGGTTCGATGACCCTGAGGTGCAGAAGGATATGAAGAACCTGTCTTATAAGGTCGTGAAGGCTTCCAACGGGGATGCTTGGGTGCAAGGTAAGTTTATGACGTCATTACATTTTCATCCTCATGCCCTTATCCCATGTTATTTGTTGTCGCAATGTGTTCTCTTCCATGTCTCTCTATCAGCCGTCATATCTGTATTCACTCCCATTCTAGCCATATCATCATCATCATACTCCTGCCCTTATCCCATGTTATTTGTGGTTGCAATGTGTTCTTCTCTTCCATGTCTCTCTATCAGCCGTCATATCTGTATTCACTCGCATTCTAGCCATATCATCATCATCCTCCTGCCCTTATCCCATGTTATTTGTAGTCTCAATGTGTTCTTCTCTTCCATTCATTTCACACAATCCATCCATCGTTTCTTAGGTTTCCCCTTTCCCCTTGCAATGCTTGTTTGCCTGCTTTTTGCTTGGTGTAAGTAGCACTGCCGATCAGTGTCAGTGCCAGTGCGCTGTCACTTTTGCAGCGGTGCGAGAGAGACGCGCGGAACCAGCTGGTGGGACCCAACATGGTCCTGGCCTTCCTAGATACCGCGATACAGTTTGAATACTAATACTAATTACTACATATTATTTTAGGCGAGCATTTTTGCACAGACCTTCGTTGATGGTAAGTTTCAACAAAAAATTATCCTTATGATTTTTTAAGTAATTTTTGTTTTGTTTAGCACTAATAATAAGCATTGTCCTATGTTCCACATATCATCCAATAAGCATTGAATATGCCCTGTGCCAAAATGTTCGCCTCGAAAGTCTAAAGACTATATATTCATTAAAAATATGTATAATTTGAACTGTAGAAGTATAATATATATAAAATAAGTAATTCAAATGTTAAATAATAATTTGATAGTTATATTTTCCCATCAACAGGCACAGATGGCAAGGTGTACTCTCCGAGTCAGATCGGTGCATTTGTGTTGATGAAGATGAAGGAGACGGCGGATGCTTACCTCAATACCACCGCTAAGAATGCTGTCATCACAGTGCCAGCATACTTCAACGACTCTCAGAGACAGGCCACTAAGGATGCAGGTATGATTTATTCAGTTTAGGCCCTTGTAAGGCACTTATGAATGTCGACCGGTTTAGAAACTAGCCTTCTGGGAAGAACCGGCAAGAAATGTGACCATTTGATCCTATTACTATCAGCTGGATGCGGCAAGCCGAAGATTAGGGGAAGCCTATGTCCAGCATTGGACTAATATCAGGGACGGATCTTGAATTTGTGGGGCCCTGGGCTAATACTGCTTAGGGGCCCTACCTAATTACTCAACTAATTGTCATTTAGACAAGAAACTGTTTTCTGTAGTGATTTCGGTTAGGGGCCCTCTGTATTCGCGGGGCTCTGGGCTGCAGCCCAAAAAGCCTTTAAGTAGATCCGCACCTGACTAATATATAGGTTGTAGATTGTAGATGTATCAGTTTACTAAGTAGTATGGATACTATTAACAACATACATATGCTCTCTAGTCTGTATTCTCCGAAGGGGTAGGCAGAGGTGTTTTAATAACAATACATACTTTTCACACAACGTGATTAAGTGCCACATCGGGTTGAATCAAGTGCCAACCTCAACAATGTATGGGATAAGGCCAGGGAGATGATGATATGGTACACGAAGTACCAGGCGCACATAACGGACAAGGAGTTAATAAGTTGATTGCGACTAACATGGAGCCACATCGGGTTGAATCAAGTGCCGACCCCAACAATGTATGGGATATCAAGATTTTTATAATATAAGTAGGATTTATAGGTATATCCATGTTATAGGCTTTACGTATGTATGTATTACTAAAAATTTGTAAGCACTGCCGATCAGTGTCAGTGCCAGTGCGCTGTCACTTTTGCAGCGGTGCGAGAGAGACGCGCGGAACCAGCTGGTGGGACCCAACATGGGCCTGGCCTTCCTAGATACCGCGATACAGTTATTTACATAGATTCCTTTAATGCAAGAGCCGTGGTGGCCGTGGGGTTTAAGCAGTCACCTGCTACGCAAGCGACGCAAGTTCAAATCCCAGCGGGGCCTTTACCAATGAGTTATTCTAAAAACTTAAGTGCAGTCTAAGTCTAAGTCAGAATTCTGCATCTGTCTGAGAAGTAATTTAGCATTCAAACGGTGAAAGAATTATAATTCGGTTCAGCACTTTTTCGTTATAAACATGCAAATCATTCCTCTTTATATTATACTAGCTGTGCCCGCGGTTTCACCCACGTAGATGCTGTTTTTTTTAAATGAAATAAGCCCAAAACACCCCTTGAAACGTCAGCTATCTGCCAGTGAAAGTACCGGTAGAATCGGTCCAGCCGATTAGGCGTGATGTCGTGCCCAAGGGAAATGGGGATTCATTTTTATTTATAAGATTATAAGCTAACTGCTTTAATTTGTTATACGCAGGTCAGATCGCGGGATTGAACGTGCTCCGCGTGATCAACGAACCGACGGCTGCTGCCCTCGCCTATGGCATGGACAAGACCGATGATAGAATGTAAGTTGATTATCTGTGCTCTTTGTCTATGCTCCAAAACAACAGCTTTTCACTAAATGCATATGAAAGTATACACGGTATTCATATGAAAAATAACAATTCAAACATTTTTATCTGTCTGTCTGTCAGTGTGTTTCGGCTAATCTCCGAAACGGCAGGACTGATTTAAACGGGGCTTTAACTGGCAGGTAGCTAATTTTACAAGGAGTAACTTATGCTACTTTAAATATTTTTTTAAACATTAGGGTTCCACGGGTCATCGATGAAATAAACTGCGCAGGTAAAGTTTTTAATAAAAACCTAACAGATAATTCAGCTGTGCGACAGTGACAGATGTATACACGTCACATACATCTGTCTCATAAATGAGTGAAACTATCATGGCAATAAGAGCTCATGGTAAGGCCCCTGTAAATGTATACAATGAAAGTGTTGATGTTAATTTGATATATGGTTAATTCAATACTCTGTGTTGCCAGCATCGCGGTGTACGATCTCGGCGGCGGTACGTTCGATATCTCCGTGTTGGAGATACAGAAGGGAGTGTTCGAAGTGAAGTCTACCAATGGTGACACTCTTCTCGGTGGAGAAGACTTCGACAACGTCATCGTTAACTTCCTCGTCGATGAGTTTAAGAGAGACGTGAGTTTTTTTTTTATTTTTTTATTGACGATATGGAAACCTTCGAAAGGTCCCCGACCGCCCTGGGAGAGGCAGATCGGGGATGCTGCAGGATGCACTGCCGATCAGTGTCAGTGCCAGTGCGCTGTCACTTTTGCAGCGGTGCGAGAGAGACGCGCGGAACCAGCTGGTGGGACCCAACATGGGCCTGGCCTTCCTAGATACCGCGATACAGTTATTTACATAGATTCCTTTAATGCAAGAGCCGTGGTGGCCTTGGGGTTTGACTAGTCGCCTGCTATGCAAGCGACGCAAGTTCGACCAGCGGGACCTGTACCAATGAGTTTTTCCAAAAACTTATGTGCAGTGATTTCACACCACGTGCTTTACGGTGAAGGAAAACATCGTGAGGCAACCTGCATATGTAAGAGAAGTAATTCAAAGGTGTATGTATAGTGCCTGAGACGGCGATGGACTCACCATCTGTCACGTTGGCACTTAATCATGTTCGGTTAAAACCGGGTGTTGTTGTAACACCTCTGCGTACCCTTTCCATCCCCTTAACAGATGACGTGGACCTATTTTTTTTTTTAATGTATGTGTGGGGAGAGCGAGTGATCAGTGTCATCCCCAGCAAAGACAAGAAGTTCCATTGAGGCGGGTGTCATGTCTGGGGAACACCGGCTCCAACTGTTCTAGTTGGACACTTGTATATATACTGTGTGGAGAGCGACTGATCAGTGTCATCCCCAGCAAAGACAAGATGTTCCATTGAGGCGGGTGTCATGTCTGGGGAACACCGGCTCTTGTATACAGGGTGTCGGAGAATTCGAAACAGTAGTCTTATAGAAGTTGTAGGGCTATATGAATATAGCACTATGTTGAAGTCGTAAATATCTAGCTCCAACAATAACGTAGTTATAAGCTATAGTCGAAGAGCTCGCGGCCTTAAGCCAGGTTGCATGAACGCGCGGCCGCGTTCACCTACATTACGTACGCGGTAATAATCTACGTAAGTATAGGTAGGTACCTACTTCAAATCATTTAGTTAACTGACCTTATTTATGACAGGATACACCTTAGTCTGGACCATATCACTTCACTCACATACAAAACATTGTTATCACTGAAAGCATTATTACCGCTAGTTCAGTCAACTTCTAAATGGGCAAGTGTTCGAAATTGCGCCCTTGCACATCCAAACAAGCCTGAGCTTGGACTTCCGTTATCCCTCAGCCGTTGCACAACTCTCATAAGCACTCTACCTGAAGAGGGCACGCACTCATCACTTCGATGACCGTAAAAGTCCAAATAAAAACGCAACGCTTCACCAGTATTACCCCTTGCAGCTTGCTATTGCATAGGCCAAAACCATGTCGGTATACTGAACATCTGAGTACTGAAAGTTCGGCATGATAATACTAATTAAGTAGGTACTAAGTACCTAACAAACTAACGAGAAAATGAAAGTAACAAGGTCACGACGGAAACAAAAAACTTTGCTTAGAAGCACACGCCCGCGACCATTATCCGAATTAGACTGATTTTGAAACAAATAAATAGGTACTAAATCATAAAAGTGCGAATGAAATAGGGGTGTCGCACACTTTTTTCAAGATACAACTTTTAACATACGAATTATTTTGATTTAGTTTTGACTCCGACTGGTAACACAATATGTGGATTAGACATCGCTTATCAAGCGTAGACGTGCCGGTTCTAATCCCGGTATCAAAACTTTACCCATTTCCCCTTGGTTTAATTAAAAGTAGTGCTATCTCTTTTTGTGATACAGATATCAAAAGGGATGGACATAGTTTTAGTCAGAGTTTGGTCTAGTGAAAATAAAAATGGAAATGATTTATTCTGTTTAGGCCCTGGTAAGGTACTTATGAATGTCGAATAATTTACCACCGGTTCGGAAACTAGCTTTCTGAGAAGATCCGTAGAATAGTAGTCTTGGTTTAGACGATGTTTTGTAAAAATAAACATTTTTCAAATTCATTCTTTCTTTTTATTTATTCACATTAAGAATAAAATTAAAATAAATTAAGAGCGTGAATTAATTGAATACCTACGAACAGGGTTCGTGGAACAAGTAGAGTAAATAGACCATGTTCGACAGCCCTAATACAGTTCTATCATAGCGGCGCGGCGCGAGGGCACGTACGAAATAGGGATGGGATGGGACGCTATTATCGATAGACTTATCGAAACATAAATTAAATTACTGAATACTGATAATAAAAACAAATCACAGAACCGATTTAATAAAGTTACGTTATTATGTAGGTACAATTTACATAGTACGTGATATTAAAAGATATCTCGGGTATTCTTGTTTAAAATTGTGTTGTCTTTAAGTGAGTGCTCTACTACAAGAGTAAATGATTGAATCTGTACTCAGATGATAATTAAGGTAAGTAGTTTATTTAATATCAGAATCCTATAAAATCACAAATTTTATTGAGAATTAGAAATACTCTACCTAACTACATTACATTTACCTACAAAAGTTCTACTATCCAATTACTACAATAACGCAAGTACCTAGGTTTTTCACTTAGTCTATGCGAACAATGAATTGGTATTTACTACTAATGGAAGCATTAGGTACTTTTTCTTTTAATCGAGTGATCGATTAAAATAATCCCACCACTAATAAACACACACACTAATAAACACAAAGCGTGCCGCGCGCTGCCGAAAGTCGCCGCGATATCTCTTTATTTGCACGTGCCGCCTGAACTCAAAGACACCGCGCTTTTTTAATGATGCCGCGCGGTGTCTTTGATATCGTACCGAAAAGCCGGCAGTAACTTTGATTCTTGTGGCGGCATTTCTTTGTAAATCATCGGTCTGTCTTTTACCTAATTCAATTGAACCCGTTAGAGGTTATCAGAGTTCACAGGAGTATGAACTGTAACGATGACTTCAAAAATCATAAAAATTTTAAGAAGTAGATAAATAGTTTCGAAAACAGGTTTCATGGGGTTATTTCAGGAACTATTCGTGGGAGAAAAAAAATAAAAACGTAGTTAGATTTCAGGTGAATAACTTTACGTTACAGCTGACTTTTATGCGAAAATAAGGTATTGAAATGGCGAAGTTTGAACGTCAATTACTCGAAAACGGAAGAAGATATTTTTGTCGTAATTATTTTAATTGCTTCCTAAAATTATACCCTATCACACATTTTAAGAGCTGCCCGGAATTAACCGACACCCTGTATATACTGCAATGCGCTTGAAAACTCTAATGGCGCGATTTAGGTTCTCGTGTATTTGTACTCAAACTTGGCATTTGTTAGCGAGTAGCGCCATCTATGAGCGAGTGGAGAAACGCTGCTACATATGTATAATTTTTTTTTCAACCGCAGCAAGGCATTGACATCCGCAAAGACGCGATGGCAATGCAACGACTGAAGGAAGCGGCGGAAAAAGCCAAGATCGAGTTGTCTGGCTCCCTGCAGACTGATATCAATCTACCGTACCTCACCATGGACGCTGGTGGACCCAAACACATGAACCTTAAGGTGAGTGCCAAAAAGTTGATTTTACGAGGTTTTATTTTGTCTGTTTGTCCGTTGACGCGGGCATATATGTATACGGTGTAATCTTTTAAGGCGTAAATTTATGACACAGGGCTTCGGTTGGTGCTATATATCAATCTATATCTATACAGATAAATAAAATTGAGGTGTCTGTTTCGTAATTTCAAAATAACAGCTTTTCACTAAATGTATATGAAAGTATACACGCTAATGACACAAAAAACCAAGTTTTAAAAATTTTCTCGGTCTGTCTGTCCGTATGTCCGTCTGTCTGTCTGTCTGTTTGTTCCGGGTAATCTCTGAAACGGCTGGACCGATTTTAACGGGACTTTCACTGTCAGGTAGGTGATGTTTCAAGGAGTAACTTAGGCTACTTTTATTTATTAAAAATATTAGGGTTTCGCGACATGAAGCATGAAACTAAATCTACGCGGGTGAAACCGCAGGGCACAGCTAGTAGATATATAAAATTGATGTGTCTGTTTGTACTTCCAAATAAGAATTCTGATATTTTTGAATTGATGATGATTGGCCAAAGAGTTTTTCTAAGAAAAACTTATGTGCAGTAATTTTAGTACCACGTGCTTTACGGTGAAGGAAAACATCGTGAGGAAACCTGCATATGTCTAAGTAATTCAATGACGTATGTATAGTGCCTGAGACGACGATAGAGTCACCATCTATATCACGTTGGCACTTAATCATCTTGTGTGAGAAGTGTATGTCGTTATTACAACACCTCTGCCTACACCTTCGGGTAATATAAGCCTACCAATGCCATGTGTCAAAAAATTATGCCTAAATAGTCTGTATTAAGTAGCACTGCCGATCAGTGTCAGTGCCAGTGCGCTGTCACTTTTGCAGCGGTGCGAGAGAGACGCGCGGAACCAGCTGGTGGGACCCAACATGGGCCTGGCCTTCCTAGATACCGCGATACAGTTATTTACATATAAATTACCTACAGCAATCTATATCTATACATCTATATATATACAAATAAATAAAATAGAAGTGTCTGTTTGTAATTCCAAAATAACTATATTTTTAGTGTCAGTAGCGTGTATACTTTCATATGCATTTAGTGAAAAGCTGTTATTTTGGAATTACAAACAGACACTTCAATTTTATTTATCTGTATAGATAAGAACGTTTAATATAAAGATGTTATGTTCACCAGATGACGCGGTCCAAATTGGAGTCGTTGGTGGGTGATCTGATCAAGCGCACGGTAGCTCCGTGCCAGCGAGCCTTGCAGGACGCGGAGGTGCAGCGATCTGACATCGGGGAAGTGTTGCTGGTCGGAGGAATGACCAGGATGCCAAAGGTAAATGAAAATGAAAATGAAAAATATTTATTCAGTTTAGGCCCTGGTAAGGCACTTATGAAAGTCGAGAATTTACCACCGGTTCGGAAACTAGCCTTCTGAGAAGAACCGGCAAGAAACTCAGCCAGGCATCATGTACATATCATCGAAACAATATAAATCATATGAAATCATCATCCAAAATCAAATTTGATAATAGGTATAAATATTCACAATAGTGACAAATTGTATTAGCATGCAAGTCATTATAAAACAAAATCAAAGAGATAAAAAAAATAACAATACCAGATAGATTTACAAGTGTTTGCATACCATGTATTTGCCAGGAGCTATAATGAAAATAAATGAACATAAAAGCGATTATTGTGACTAAACTATGAGAGTTAGATATATGTTCTCGCGGACTTTTTTGTAGATCTTAATAAGACCTACAAACCCGTAGTACATCATTTTGTTCTATTGTCAATAGTTATTGCAGCGCACGCATAAATAGGTTTTCGATTTTACACCTTGGGTTATTAAATTGCAATTTTCTTACGGACCCCTAACTTATGAGAATGAAATATACCCTATTAGCCTTCGTCGATAAATGGACTATCCAACACTGAAAGAATTTTTGAAATCGGACCAGTAGTTCCTGAGATTAGAGCGTTCAAACAAACAAACTATGCAGCTTTATAATATTAGTATAGATATATTTTAGTTGTTCACGTCACCGCTTGGAGGCGCTGTACAATGTCTCATACGAATATTCGACGGAGACGCTAGCGAGTCTAGATTAGGAAAACGGTGGCAAACCTGTGATAAGGGGTATTGATCTCCGATCTCTTCCGCTACAATATCAACACAATTGAAGAGATGGCCGGGGGGCTGTGCGATTTGGGCAGTCGCCTGCTACGCAAGCTACGGAAATTCGAATCCGAATCGAATAAGTTTTTCTAAAAACTTTAGTGCACTGATCTCACACCACGTGCTTTACGGTGAAGGAAAATATCGTGAGGAAACTGCATATGTCTGAGAAGTAATTCAAACACGTATGTGTAGTGGCTGAGACGACGATGGACTCACCATCTGTCACGTTAGCACTTAATCATATTCGGTGTAATGTAGGTGTTGTTGCTACAATACACCTCTGCTTACCCCTTCAGGGATGGCGGAAGCATATTTATTTTAATACTAGCTGTGCCCGCGGTTTCACCCGCGTAGATTTAGTTTCATCCTTATTGTCGCGGAATCCTAATATTTTTAATAAATAAAAGTAGCCTAAGTTACTCCTTGATATATCAGCTACCTGCCAGTGAAAGTCCCGTTAAAATCGGTCCAGCCGTTTCGAAGATTACCCGGAATCAACAGACAGACACTTCAATTTTATTTATCCGTATAGATGATTTTATCAACACTAATATTATAAATAGGAAAAATTTGATTGTTTTTTTTGTTTCCATTGAATAGGCTCCGAACTACTTGACCGATCTTGAAATTTCTTTCAGCAATGGATAGTTACATCATCAGCGAGTAACATAGGCTATATTTTATCCCCGTACTCCTACGGGAACGGGAACTACGGTGGTGAAACCGCGTGACGACCGCTAGTGTAATAAGATATTTATGTATGACAATGCACGGGTAGTTCATGCCACCAGCCTGTATGGCCGGGGGCGCCGCACCGGTGCGATATTATAAGGAGACATATTCCCCGAACGTGCCTGTGTGCGCTCGGGTTATACTCTTACGCACATTTGTATTTATATACATACACTAGCTGTGCCCCACGGTTTCACCCGCGTAGATTTTAATTTCATGGTTGCCCGCGGATCCCTAATGTTTTTTTTTTAAATCTAAGTAGCCTAAGTTACTCCTTGTAACATTAGCTATCCGTCAGTGAAAGTCCCGTCAAAATCCGTCCAGCCAGACAGACAGACAGAAAAAAAAATTAAAACTTGGTTTTTTAGTGTCAGTATCGTGTATACTTTCATATGAATTTAGTGAAAAGCTGTTATTTTGGAATTACAACCAGACACTTCAATTTTATTTATCTGTATAGATATAGATAATCACCGCGACAATAAGGATGAAACTACATCTACGCGGGTGAAACCGCAGGGCACAGCTAGTTAAACAATAAAACCATATAAAGAGTTTTGTATACATATATACAGGTACAAACGACAGTGCAAGAGATATTCGGGCGCGCCCCCTCCCGGGCAGTGAACCCGGACGAGGCGGTGGCCGTGGGCGCCGCCGTGCAGGGCGGCGTGCTGGCCGGTGACGTCACCGACATCCTGCTGCTCGACGTCACTCCCCTCTCGCTCGGCATCGAGACCCTCGGCGGCGTGTTCACCAAACTCATCACCAGGAATACCACTATACCCACCAAGAAGAGTCAGGTGTTCTCTACAGGTATGACTCATCATCATCGTCTCTGGCCTTATCCCATACATTGTTGGGGTCGGCACTTGATTCAACCCGATGTGGCTCCATGTTAGTCGCAATCAACTTATTAACTCCTTGTCCGTTATGTGCGCCTGGTACTTCGTGTACCATATCATCATCTCCCTGGCCTTATCCCATACATTGTTGGGGTCGGCACTTGATTCAACCCGATGTGGCTCCATGTTAGTCGCAATCAACTTATTAACTCCTTGTCCGTTATGTGCGCCTGGTACTTCGTGTACCATATCATCATCTCCCTGGCCTTATCCCATACATTGTTGGGGTCGGCACTTGATTCAACCCGATGTGGCTCCATGTTAGTCGCAATCAACTTATTAACTCCTTGTCCGTTATGTGCGCCTGGTACTTCGTGTACCATATCATCATCTCCCTGGCCTTATCCCATACATTGTTGGGGTCGGCACTTGATTCAACCCGATGTGGCTCCATGTTAGTCGCAATCAACTTATTAATCCTTGTCCGTTATGTGCGCCTGGTACTTCGTGTACCATATCATCATCTCTCTGGCCTTATCCCATACATTGTTGGGGTCAGCACTTGATTCAACCCGATGTGGCTCCATGTTAGTCGCAATCAACTTATTAACTCCTTGTCCGTTATGTGCGCCTGGTACTTCGTGTACCATATCATCATCTCCCTGGCCTTATCGCATACATTGTTGGGGTCGGCACTTGATTCAACCCGATGTGGCTGATCACCTGATTTTTATACAAAGAGACTGCCATCTGACCTTCGTAACCCCATTTAGGAAAATCTACAGGTTAAAATGATTTGAGTTTAGGCCCTGGTAAGGCACACTGTCTCGTTGGTCTAGCGGTTAGTAGGTTCGCCTGTTGAATAGATATTCTGTCAAAAAACAAATATTATAAAGAGAAAAGATTTGATTGTTTGTTTGCATTAAACAGGCTCCGAAACTACAGAAAGAGACTAAAGAAACTACACTCCGAAACTAAAGAAACTATGGATACATCATCAGCGAGTAACATAGGCTATATTTTATCCCAGTACTTCCACGGGAACGGGTACTAAGCGGGTGAAACCGCGTGACGTCCGTATACTGGCTTCAAGTCAACAAGGGTCTTGCCTTGAGAGATAAATATTTGTGTTATTCCAGCGGCGGACGGTCAGACCCAGGTGGAGATCAAGGTGCACCAGGGCGAGAGAGAGATGGCCACCGACAACAAGCTGTTGGGGCAGTTCTCTCTAGTCGGCATCCCGCCCGCGCCCAGGGGAGTGCCGCAAATTGAGGTATGTACTAATACCAGCGGACGTCACGCGTAGTTCCCGTTCCCGTGGGACTACGGGGATAAAATATATACATCTATACAGATAAAAAAAATTTAAGTGTCTGTTTGTAATTCCAAAATTACAGCTTTTCATTAAAACACCAAGTTTTAAATTTTTCTGTCTGTTTGTTCCGGGTAATCTCTGAAACGGCTTGACAGATTTTAACGGGACTTTCACTGGCAGGTAGCTGATGTTTCAAGGAGTAACTTAGGCTACTTTCATTTTTTTTAAACATTAGGGTTCCGCGACAGGGAGGAACTCGAGGCACAGTTACTATTGCGCATATCATTCGATCAGCGAAGTTAAGCAACCATACGCCTAGCCAGTAGTTGGATGGGTGACCGCCCGAGTTCCCTCCGTGCCTCGGAGAGCACGTGAAGCCGTCGGTCCCGGTTGCCAATTTAACATCTTTGGCAATCGTCTGACAACTGGCTTAACCCAGATCACAGATTTTCCTCCTAAATGGGGTTCCGAAGGTCAGATGGCAGTCGTTTCGAATAAAAATCAGGCGATCAGCCACATCGGGTTGAATCAAGTGCTGACCCCAAATACATGGGTTAAGGCCAGGGAGATGAATTAGGGTTCCGCGACAATAAGGATGAAACTAAATCTACGCGGGTGAAACTGCGGGGCACAGCTTGTATATACACGGTGTCGGGGAAACCGGGACAGCTCTTAAAATATGTGATAGGGTATCATTTTAGGAAGCAATTAAAATTATTATGACAAAAATATTTTCTTCCGTTTTCGAGTAATTGATGTTCAAAGTTGACCATATCAAGACCTTATTTTCGCATAAAAATCAGCTGTAACGTAGAGTTATTCACGTGAAATCTAACTACGTTTTAATTTTTTTCTCTCATTAATAAATCCTGAAATAATCCCATAAAACCATTTTTCGAGACCAGTAACCATCCCCTTAATTTAAAAAGTTTAATAACCGCGTACGGAATGTAGGTAAACGCGGCCGCGCGTTCATTCAATCGCTTAAGGCCGCGAGCTCTTCGGCCGTTGCCTATAACTACGTTATCGTTGGAGCTAGATATTTTACATTTACAACATAGTGATATATTCATAAAACCCTAAAACTTCTAGAAGACAACTGTTCCTTTTCCTCCGACACCCTGTATATATAATTAATGTCTGTTGTGTACGTACAGGTAACGTTTGACATCGACGCCAACGGTATAGTCCACGTATCAGCACGCGACAAGGGAACTGGCAAGGAACAACAGAGTTAGTATACAATTTTTTTATACAATAAAGGTTTATTTAATACAATAAAGTTGTCGGAAAGGAAAGGAGCCGAGGTAGCTGTTGGGTTTGAGCAGTCGCGTGTTACACAGCAACGCAGGTTCGAATCCCAGCGGAGCCTGCACGAATGAGTTTTTCTAAGAAACTTACGTGCAGTGATCTCACACCACGTGCTTTACGGTGAAGGAAAACATCGTGAGGAAACCTGCATGTGTCTGAGAAGTTCCACGATGTATGTATAGTGCCTGAGACAGCGATGGAATCACCATCTGTCACGTTGGCACTTAATCCTGTGTGAAAAGTGTGTGTTGTTATTACAATACCTCTGCCTACACCTTCGGGGAATACAGGCGTGTAGTTTTATACAGATGACACAGCTAATAGTTTATTATATTATATTCTGGGACAATGCTAGTGCAGAGTAATTTGTTACAAAATTTCGCGGTCGAAGCTATCCATGTCTTTATCGTGCAGTAAGCAAAAAAAAAAATTTACCTACTTCAAAAAAAAGAAGGTTTCTCAACTCGACCGTATACTTATTATTTTTGTCCTATATCCAGTCGTGATCCAGTCATCGGGAGGTCTCTCCAAGGACGAGATAGAGAACATGGTGAAGGCGGCCGAGCAGTTCGCAGCCACTGATAAGCAGAGACGAGAGAGGGTCGAAGTCTCCAACCAGGCTGAGGGAGTGCTGCACGACACTGACACCAAGATGGAGGAGTACAAGGCACAGTTGCCACAGGATGAGGTAATATTATAAACAAGTTTGTGTGTAAGGATGTGTGTGGAGAGCGAGTGATCAGTGTCATCCCCAGCAAAGACAAGATGTTCCATTGAGGCGGGTGTCATGTCTGGGGAACACCGGCTCCAACTGTTCTAGTTGGACACTTGTATATATACTGTGTGGAGAGCGAATGATCAGGTCATCCACAGCAAAGACAAGATCTTCCATTTAGGCTTCGTGTATTTGTACTCAAATTTTGCAATGGTTTTTTCTCTGATTGTCTGTTTGTTCTGGAAACTGGATCTCTGAAACATCTGGGCCAATATTAACGGGAGTTACACTCACATACAGCCAATGGTACAGAGAGTTATATAGGCTACTTTTGTTTATAAAAATACAATAGGTTAAGTTAGAAAGAAGTTAAGTAAGAAATTAAGTCTACGCGGGTGATAGGGATATTAACCGTGGTCCCACTGTATTGACCCACAGTGGGTCCACGGGTAATATCTTTACCCGTAGACCCACTGCTTTAGTTTTAATACATCCTTCTCAATGTGCCAGTTTCTGTGAGCTAAACATTCTAGAGTTATTCGGGTATCCCCTAGCATAAGGTATCAATGGTTTCAAATAAGATAAATTAAAAGCACGGCAGGCAGAGCAGTGGGTCTAAAGGGAAATAAAATACCCGTGGACCCACAGTGGGTTATAATAGCAGTGGGACTATGGTTAATATCTCGAGTGAGACCGTGGTTTTGAATGTGCCTTGCGTCAGTAATACATAGTAAATTTCCGTGCGCCTACTGCGCGGGGGTTGGTATTTGAACGCTACAATAATGGGGCCTAGTTATCCCCCGCCGTGCTTTGTGTACGACGGGATGATTCACGGTCACCTACAGTCTAATTCTTATTCTAATATATTATAATTTTATTAGACTTTTCAAAGCAACAAAGCACTTTCAAATCCTCCGAATGACAAGATTATACATGCCTGTTTGTTCCGGTTAATATCAGAAACGGCTGGACAGATTGCAACCGGACTTTCTCTGACAAATAGCTGATGTTACAAGGAATAACTGAGGGTTATATTATTTAAATTAAAGTATCACAAAATAAATTCTACGTCGGTGATACTGCGAGGCACAGCTACACTAATACATATTATAAAGAGGGAAGATTTGTATGTATGTTTGTAACGCATTGACTCAAAAAGTACTGGACCGAATTCAAAAATTTTTACACCATTGAAATGCTACATTATCACTGATTACTATAGGCTATATTTTATCCCCGTACTCCCACGGGAACGGGAACTATGCGAATGATTAATACAACGAGTGTTTATTTGTCAGTGCGACAAGCTCCGCGTGGAGATGGGTAAACTGCGTGAGCTGTTAGCCCGCAAAGACAGCGTGGATCCCGAAGAACTGCGCACAGCCACCTCCCAGCTGCAGCAGGCCAGCCTCAAGCTCTTCGAGCAGGCGTACAAGAAGGTAACATTCACTTTTCTACACTAATATTCACATATACTCACGCCTGTATTCCCCGAAGGTAGGCAGAGGTGTTGTAATTTTCAACACCCACATTTCACCGATTATGACTATGTGCCAACGTGACAGGTGGTGAGTCTCGCCGTCTCAGGCACTATACATACGTGTTTGAATTATTTCTCAGACATATGCAGGTTTCCTCACGATGTTTTCCTTCACCGTAACACACTAATATGATAAAGAGGAAAGATTTGATTGTTTTTTTGTTTGTTTGTTTCCATTGAATAGGCTCCGAAACTACTTGACCGATCTCGAAAATTCTTTCAGCAATGGATAGCTTCATCATCAGCGAGTCACATAGGCTATATTTAATCCCCGTACTCCCACGGGAACGGGAACTACGCGGGTGAAACCGCGTGACGTTAGCTAGTAGTATTTAAAGATTCGATTATAAGAGAAGAATCTATCAGATTTAAGGCAAAGAGGCTTCACTTTTCTTGCTTACTTAGGTCACCCATATTAACTCTACACGAGGAAAACCGCGGGGCACAGCTAGTCCCTAGTAAATATACAGGGTGTCGGGGAAAATAGGACAGCTGTTAAAATATGTGAGAGAGTAATAATTTTAGGAAGCAAATAAAATGATTAAAACAAAAATATCTTCTTCCGTTTTCGAATAATTGACGTTCAAAGTTGACCATAGCAAGACCTTATTTTCGCTTAAAAATCAACTGTAACGTATTATTATTCATGTTAAATCCAACTACGTTTTTTTTCTCCCACTAATAAATCCTGAAATAATCCCATAAAACCATTTATCGAAACCATTAACTTAAAAAGTTTAATGACCGAGTACGTAATGTAGGTAAACGCGGCCGCGCGTTCATTCAATCGTTTAAGGCCGCGAGCTCTTCGGCCCTTAGCAACCATAGCCTATAACTACGTTATCGTTGGAGCTAGATATGTTACGACTTCAACATAGTGAAATATTCATACAACCCTACAACTTTTAGAAGACAACTGTTCCTTTTTCCCCGACACCCTGTATAGCACTCCTTTGAGCCGGCTCAGGTCTGTACCGCGGTCGGTCAAGCGGACGTGCGACACTGAAGGCTAGCTAACAAGGCGGCTTTACTTGGCCCAGCCTGAAAGCGGGCCGTACACTACTATCCATTAACCTTCCCCTTAATTTAAAAAGTTTAATGACCGCGTACGGAATGTAGCCAAACGCGACCGCGCATTCATTCAACCGCTTAAGGCCGCGAGCTCTTCGGCCATAGCCTATAACTACGTTATAGTTGGAGCTAGATATTTTACAATTTCAATATAGTGATATATTCATAAAACCCTACAACTTCTAGAAGACAACTGTTCCTTTTTCTCTGACATCCTATATATGTACTACAAAGTTACATATTTTGACCAACAGATGGCAGCAGAGCGCGAGGGTCAGCAGCAACAGACACAGGAACCGCCCCAAGAGGAGAAAGAGGAGAAGAAGAACTAAGCATCATCTTCGCTTGAACCGCCTTCGAGCCCCATTGGAGTTTCTGCTTTAATACTGCGGATGACTTATAACGTATGAACGTAACATTGAAATCAGTTGTTAATATTTATCAGGAAGACATATTTAAATTTTAAAGCTATTTGCTTATTAAAAGCGTGAGTCGAGGGTAATTTATAGAGAATGCTAAGCTTGGATAATAAGTTGAATCATGCTTTTTTTTTAGTCGGTTGAAAATCAAATGTCACAGTTTGGTGTATGCAGGGGCGTGCATAAGATTTTCAAAGGGGTAGGCATAAACAATAAGTAGGTAGGTAGGCAGGTTAAGTACATACCTATGTGACGCCGCGTAGGTATAGACCTACGTTTTCGTATAGACACACACACAAATATAAACACACATACACAACGCGTGTGTCTCAGTCATCACAAATTGTAAGCACTGCTTATCTGCTTATATGCAATGCACGCCCCTGGGTGAACGTTGCTTGAAAACAATGAAACATATTTAAAAATATACTGACATTTGCATGACAAGGAAAAACAGCCATTAAAGATTTTTTTTATATTTATAAAAATCGACAAAAAAAAATATCTAATTTTTCTCTTAAATTAAAAAAGACTTGACGCAATTTGACTGACATGACACGGCAAAGTGAAAATGAATATTCAATTTTTTTGTCACAAATTTTTTTCCAATACATTATTGTTGATATCCAAAGTTTTAGATTAATACAATCCACATCAGATTAATAACATACAAATTCTAATCTTTATTCGATTAGACTTTATACAAAGTACTTTCAAATCGTCAGAATGACACAATTACACAGTATTATACATGCTACCGCCAGGTTCGGAAGGTTGCTTTTACTGAGAACAACCTGGCAAGAAACTCAGTAATTACTCAAAAAAATATTTTTATATATTCGATAATTTCGGTATTACGTTCGTACGGCCGAGTCTCCGCCGGCTATAAAGCTACAGTGCATTAATACACTAAGTAGCTAGTGATAAGGTTCAAATTTCAATGCACCGCTTGATCGGCGGCGATGCAAAAGTTACAAGTGATTTTAGTGATGTATCAGACTGTGTAGTGTTAGTTTAGAACCAAATATAATAGGCGTGTGTGAGTGAGACGGGGCGAGGTCGCGGCGTGTGTGCGAGCGATATAGCTATGTATTTACTTATGTTACGCGGTAACTTCAAAATATGCTGGTGGGTGGCGACAATAGGTGTGCGAAACGGCGCTTACCATCAGGGATATCTTACCTTGTAGGTGAGTAAAAGTACGGATTTTTTTTTTATTAGCCATTATTCAGTTTTTATTTATTTAATTTATTGATAAAAAGCAAGTTTTTTAAGGAAGAATAAGGCCCAAAAAATGTTTAATTGATGTCAAATTACGTCCGCCATCTTGGATTTTATTTGTTACAAGCATATAACATCCAACATGTCGGACGTGGGTAGTCATTTTGAATTTATTGTAAACTGAATATCTATAAGATATCTCTTGAGATATTTTTTTTACACAACCAACTAAGTTGGCAAACATGCAAACAGCCCACCTGATGGTAAGCGGTCACCGCAGCCTATAGACATGTCAAACCATATCGAAGAGTTCGTGTCATGAATAAAGTAATATTCGCAAAAGCAACTTGTATGAAGCAATGTGCATTTAATTTAGTATGGTCATAATATATCCCAGTTTTATGCAATTGGTTGTTAAGCATCGCCTGTGTTGCCGTACCTTTATGTTTAAATGGAAGTGTTGCGCTCACACAGTAATTATTAGCGTTTAATTACATATTTTAGGGTCACAAGATGTATTTATTTATTATTGTTATATTTGAACAGATTTGAGGATGACATAGGCCGGGCCGGGCCAAGTCCGGGTCGAGTATCGGCCGTAGTACGGGCAACTATAATATATATATATCAGCATCGACAGATGGTCATATCAATTTAAAAATATAATAAAAAATACCTTTTTTTTATGTTTTCGTCGTAATACTTAATATATATAGTTGTGGTAAACTGTAGTTGTTAGAGGATACTAATGGTTCGATGCTTATTGGATGATATGTGGAATATAAGATGGTTACTTTTGTTGTAAAACGACTAATGAATCAAATATTAATGCATAAAACAGTTTATTTTATTTTTTAATTGATATGTGATACCAGTCGATACTCTGTGGCAAAAAGCTGCCCCTAAAAATCTCTAATAGTGTAACTAGTATTTTGTATGGACACACTTACGCCATACCGAGTGACGGTCGAGAAATGACAACGGTCGAAACTCGTCTCGGGCTCGGCACGGCCTGGTCTCATATTATATTGTCTGTCTGTACCGCTATCACGAGTTTGCTACCGTTTTCCTAATCTACACTCGTTAGCGTCTCCGCCAAATATTTGAATGAGACAAGCAGAGACGTGAAGAACTAAAATATTGCCGAAGACGCTAGCGAGTGTAGATTAGATAAACGGTGGCAATCTCGTGATAGGGGTATTGTTGTCCAAATTGAATTCAAATTGCTTAAAATTGGTAAAGAGAAATACAGACGCGAGGCGGGACTGGAACCCACGACCTGCAATCCGTGCAGTTGCTCTTCCAACGGAGCTACTCGTGATCCTACCTCACGTGGTTCCTGCGGTACAGGGGCCGCCAATTGTAATAGTCTGTGCTATTCCTAGTGATATATACGTCATCACATATTTACCATCGGGTGTATTACCAACTTACGTGATTGAAAAGTTGCACGGTTCGACCGATAGATGTCGCTAATATACTGTGTGGACGCAGTACGCTGAGTGATTGCGTTATGTTAGTGTGTATGGCGTGTCTGTGTCGTCTCGCCGCGACTCACACACAGACGCGTACCCACACACTGGTACCTTCATTCGATATAATATAATATACTGTTATTGAACATGTGGGCGTTTTATTGTTGTTTGCGTGGCATTTCACAAACTTTCAACCCCTATTTACCCCTTAGTGTATACAAGAACGCATCCTCCAATTGTTTAGGGTTTAAACTGAATCTATATAACTCAGCTGTGAATTAGTCCTGAGGACTTTTAATTTTAGTAATTTGATATTTTTTATGCACAAGAGAGCTACACTAGTAAGTATTAAAAGCAGAAACTAGTTAGCTAACATTAATAAATACGTTTTATTCAGACTTAGTTAACATAACACTTAATATAATTAAAATAATATTAATTTGTCGTACGCTTTTACAAACAAGCTAAAGTAAGCAGAAGAAAGATTTTGAGGCCAAATGTCAAACTTAGCTGACATACTCAGCATTGCCAGTTAAAAATCCCTGTCAAACTGATTTATGTAAAATTTATAACATAAAAATACCAAATACGCCTGATAGACAATTTAAAACAGATTAAAAATAATTAAGTCAACTTGCCAGTGTTGCTAATTTAAATCTTCATAAACTAGCAACGCAGACTTGACTTAAATTGAATTGACAGTGACAGCTCAGTTTGACATTTGTGGGCTGCCATATAAAATCCTGTCGTTTAAATCAAATTTAACAGCCCTCTTCGGTACACTTGAAAATAAATATCAGTGTAATTCAGACGGGGACAGTGGTTTGCCTTGCGGGTCATCGTACCGATTGTTGGAGTTGCACCCAGCGAGCATCACCACGCCCCAACCAGCAACAGCCAGGCACATGAAGGTGACTAGTAATCCGGCCAGTATATTGGTGTTGAAGTACGGACCGCAGTTCACTGCGCTCGAGAAACACGTGTCGTTGCCTGCAATAATAATAATGATCTACCGAATTTCGGTTACAACGGCTAATCTCAACGAAGATCAGTAGGTCTAAAAAGGCCACTTTGAGAGAATCATAATGTGATCGGAATATGATTCATCACCGAAATGACAAAATGGTCACTTAAGTGCAATTCATATTTATGATTCACGAATGATTACAATAATTGTAGATGTTAGTCCCTATGTAACTTTTTATGGTTCTGCTATTTGTCACAAAAGCAATTCATATTTTGTGGACCATTTTAGGTATCTTCATAGGAATGTGTCAAACAGGTGAATTGCGAAATATGAAACGTATTCGGATCACATTATGATTCTCCCAAAGTGGCCGTTTTAGACCTACAGCCATCTGCGCAGGAGATATTATAGTGCAAACACAGGTGCACTGTTTATTGGCTCACTCTCATAGTGGGATGGGAGGCAATCCGACATGACCGGAGAGAGATCACGCGTAGGACCAACGGTGCAACGTGCTCCGACCCACGGGGTTGGAAACACCGCCGACATACAAACTCCGGGAATTTATTATAAATTTATGTATTTCTAGAAAGAAAAACTCAATATCTATTTAATATATAAATCTTGACGGAACTGTACCTCCCTGTCCTTCGCCTCCTGTCTCTCCACCCGCGCCCTCCTCGCCTCCCCCTTCAGCCTCCCCCCCTCCCCCCTCGGTATCCCCACCATCTTCCAAGGGAACCCCGCCACGCATCTTGGTACGACGCGCACGAGGTTGGATCTAGAACAATCAGTTAACTTCAAATCAAAGCCAGCCTAGTGCGAGTTTTCTTAAAATCGCCGTCACAAGTGATCGCGTCGACGTAAACGCAGATTTGTATGGGCTCAGAATAGTTTCATGTTTAGGCCGACAGAGGCGCTGTTCCGAACCCATACAAATCTGCGTTTACGTCGACGCGGTGACTTGTGACGGCTGCAATGTAAAACTCGCACTAGGCCCTCGGTATCAATGAGTTTTTCTAAGAACTTAAAAGCAGTCTCAAACCACAAGCTTTACGATGAAGGAAAACATCGTGCATCTGAAGAAATTCAAAGACGTATGTAAAGTGCCTGAGACGGCGATACACTCATCTGTCACGTTGGCACTTAATTATCTTGTGTGAAAAGTGGGTACTGTTATTACAATACGTCGCCTACGCCTTCGGGGAATACAGGCGTGAACATACGTAAGTAAGTATGTAAAAACGATTGGCATGACGGTTGTCAACGTTAAATATTTTAAAGATTACTTTTTTATACTGTGTCTATGGTTAAATACTTTTAGTGTTGCCGGCACCTCACCTGATATTGTGAGATGGTAACAAAGCTATTGTCCCGACTGTTGACAATGACAAGTGGCTCCCCACACTCGTACGACCAGCCCCACGGCGCACCCGCCTCCATCCTCGTCCTGCCTACCTCTTCGTCTCCCTCCAACAACGCCACACTGTCTGGTAGGCATTTATTTTATTGACGCAAATTTCTCAGCCCATTCCGTAATTTTGATGGAAACAAGGATTAGCTTTGAGTAACTTTTTTTTAATAATAATATAATGTCTTTTATTGCACATCATATTACTGGATATATACAATTTACGTGTCTGTTTGTAATTCCAAAATAACAGCTTTTCACTAAACGCATAATATGAAAGTATATACGGTACTGACATAATAAAAAAAAACATTTTTTTTGTATTTCTCTCCATATGTCTCTCTGTCAGTTTGTTCCGGTACGGCTAGTAATCTTAAAGTACCTTTGAAGAAGCAAATAATATGTATATGGAGGCATGTATTTCAGTGGAGAGATGTCAGATTTCTCTCAAATGGTATTATTATACTTACCTAGTTGCCAGCCTTCTGGTTTAAAACTGAAATAGAATTCCAGCTCAAAGTCAGTATACGTCATCCTGGTGGTCAGGCGGCTGTCAGTCCTAGTCTCTTTGGCTAACTGAGGCATCTGGTTGAAATTGGCGCGGCGGTTTGCATTTGCCGTGAAAACGCCTGTTGGCGTTCAAGAGCAATGTTGGTTTCAAACGAAGTTAAGTGTTGCTATAAATTAAAATTATATTTTTAAAAAAATATGAGACGTAATCATATTCGGTGAAATGTAGGTTGTTACAACACCTTCGGGGACCCTTCGCGGCATATATTTTTTTTAATTCGGTTTTAAAAAATTCTGTCTGTGCTAAAGATAATGCTAATCTCTGAAACAGCTGGATTGATTTTAACAGAACTTACACTGGCATATTTAAAAAAATATAATTCTGTTTTTGTTCCGATCGCAAGAAACTGTGATCATAGGCGCCACATCATGGGCAACGCTATAACATGCCTCAAAGGACATATTTATTTTGTTTATTACAAAATCCACAGCTCTTAAATAAAACGAAATCTATCTTACATATAACTCTTACAGCCAACAATGGATTTACAATATGTATAAATGTTATATAGTTTAGAGAAACAGAGAAAGTATGTGCAAAAAGAAAAGGTTGCATTTCCAATGCCATAAATGGATAATTGTAGTCTTTGTGAGTGACAAGTATGTGTGTGTGTGTGCATATGTATAATAATTATGTATTCTATTCAGTTACCAGGTTAATTAATTATTATGGTGAGGATTTGCTTTCTATAAGACTGATAACTTAAAACATAGCTTACCGATAAATCGAAACAGCGCGCCATCAGATGCGATTATTACGCTCATATCCGACGATTCTTTGCGCGGCATATACTGCACAAGTTCCGGTATTTCTATTACAACGGGATTAGTCTTGCCAGTGTAAAATGCCACTATCGGCCCAGTCCTCATTTTCCTCACAGCAAAATAAACATCTGACATAATCCTATCATGGATTCTCAAAAAATCAAGCCGAGTACCGTTTGCCCCATCATCAAAGTACACATACATATATTTTAAATTATTGTTCATGACCTGTTGAATTTTCGACGCATGATTTAAACGAAACGTATTGTGCTCTTGCGGCTGAAGTATGTGAGTCATTACTCTGAATGGTTGGGTTACCGCTGGGAAATATTTCGCCTTTTTGTCTTTCAATGCTGTTCGCAAATGCGGATATAGTGTATCTAACTTATCCTTAGCGCTTAGATCTTCAGTCGATAGATACTCTTCGATAAACATTATCACCGTCTGACTATTTTTAACGGAATCCTGAATTATATCGGCGAAATTAAAAGTACTTATCTTAAAGAAAGGATTCGTGTTCGCTTCTACTTTCATTATATTTTCGACGTCCAGCATCAATACCGGTAAAGTTATTTTATCCCCGTTCATAGAGGTCGCTTGTAATATGCAAAATAATAACGCGAAAAATATTCCCATTTCCACGAAAACATCAACTTCTTGTTGGTTTTATACGAAGGTCAGTTTAATTGTGACGATTCTGTCAATTTCTTTTTACTTTTAAAAAACAATTATAATCTTATTCGACAAAAAGGCTGCGTTTCTTCCAGGAAAATATTAATATTTTTCTTTTTATCTTATTCTGTATGTCTATGGATAAACCATAGATAAAGAAAAAAATCGGTCTGAACATCCCTACTCTATGGCAAAATTGCCACCACTACCCAATTTTCCAACTTTTATAGCAAACTTGGTGAAGAAAAATAATGTGTTGTGATTCATATTGCCGATCTTATTTATTCCAAGTGCTACAAAACTGTTCCCAAAAGATATTTCGCTAGGATTGCTTTCACTAATTACTTTTAAAGCATGAGCTTTTAATAATACGTGATTTTTTTGATCTAAAATGGCAGAACAATATAATTTATATGGCAATAAATTTAACCAAAGAGAACAGTCAAGTTAATCATATGATCACTATTTCACATGACCGATGTTTAGTCGTCATCGCCCATTTTTCTCCGTTTTATAACATCTTAGGACTAAAATAGTATTTTTTTGTACGTAAACGTCCGCTAGTGTTTCGAAAATGGCGTTCTGCCGTTTAGTCTTTCCATTATTAGTGCTAAGTGTTGTAAATGCTGTGCATGTACCTGTTTACGTTTGGGGAGACCTTCCTGGCAGTCATGTAAAGGGTAACCCGTTATCGGCTGTTTCAACCACTCAATTCGACGACATACTTATTGAGGAGCTGCAAGCCGAGCCAATGACACTGGTATTTATCGAGGAAACCTTATCCGTCGAAGATTTCTCGCGTAAAAATGCTGATGGCAGTTCCTTCCCGTTCTTGCAATCTAACCTTGAAGAAGCGGTATACTTGCCTTCTGTTAGCAACGCCGTACATGCGCTCAAAAAGCTAGCTGACACCCATAAAGTAGAACACCTGGTGTACTCCGAAGGTGGCTTGTCAGGTGAGATCAAAGCGGAGAAGGGGAAGTTCGTTTTCATCAACCTTAAAGACGCTAGGGAGGGCGAGTCACGCGCTGACCTCCTCCGCCGTCATGATGACATCATGCAGGAGATATTCACCGAGTTAAAGAACACTAACCAAGTCATTGCGGTGTACACGGCCAACTTCCCATCATGGACCAACCCTGAAAGCCATATCCGTACCCGTCGTGATACCAACGAGACAGCAAGCACTGATAACATGTTGGACGGCCTCCGTATCGACTTCGACAGCATTAAGGTTACTTCGGACAACGAGACAGTCATGCTGACCTCCATTTCAAGGTCCTCTTCCGAGTTTGTGCAGAACACAACAGCAACAATGAACACTACTCTAGAGTTTAACCAAGACAAGGTCGTTCTGAACTTCAGACAAGTTAACGGGTATTGGTACTTTGGTAAGTTCCTTCTCTCTATAATCTATATATCTAAATATACCATACAGTTAAACAAAATTGAAGTGTCTGTTATTCTAAATTAACAGCTTTACTAAATGCATATGAAAGCATCATTGTTATCATCATTATCATCATGTAAGTAAACAGGGTGTCAAGGAAACCGGGACAGCTCTTAAAATATGTGATAGGGTATAATCTTAGGAAGCAATTAAAATTATTATGACAATAATATTTTCTTCCGTTTTCGAGTAATTGATGTTCAAAGTTGACCATATCAATACCTTATTTTCGCATAAAAATCAGCTGTTTTTATTTTTTTTCTCCCACTGAATAAATATGAATAAATCCTGAAATAATACCTTCCCCTTAATTTAACTACTGCGTACGTAATGTAGGTAAACGCGGCCGCGCGTCCAGTCAATCGCTTAAGGCCGCGAGCTCTTCGGCCATAGCCTATAACTATGTTATCGTTGGAGCTAGATATTTTACGATTTCAATATAGTGATATATTCATAAAACCCTACAACTTCTAGAAGACAACTGTTCCTTTTCCTCAGACACCCTGTATAATTATGGGAACTACAAACAAACTTAAACTTTATAATATTAATATTATAGACTAGCTGTGCCCCGCAGTTTTACCTGCGTACACAGAATTTTATGTTATTTTTAAATTAAATGGTGCCAGTGAAAGTCCCCTTAAAATCGGTCCAGCCGTTTCGGAGACCAACAGACAGGCAGAGAGAAAATTTAAAAATAGTTTTTAATGTCAGTATTGTATATACTTTAAAAGTAAAAAGCTGTTTTGGAATTACAAACAGACACTTCAATTTTATTGATCTGTATAGATTTACTCACGCCCTGGTTTCAAAGGAAGACCAGCGCTGGTTTGTTGCCAGCATTACGCTGATTTGAAGCCTTATATTTCAACTTTTATTTTCATAACTGTATGCCTTAAGTCACAAATAAACAAATATTCTATTCTTTTCTATTCTAAATACTCTATTTAAACTCAATGCACTAAAATATAAAGGGTAGGTACTATGCATCCATTTGATTACTTATGTTTTGTATATTTATTTTGTACTAGCTGTGCGCCCTGCGGTTTCTCCCTCGTAGATAGTTTCATGCTGTTTTTTTTAAATAAAATTAGCCTAAAACACTCCTTGAAACATCAGCTATCTGCCAGTGAAAGTCCCGTTAAAATCCATCCAGCCGTTTACACATGATGCCATGACCAAGGGAAATTGGGATTCATTTTTATATTTATGATAAATAATTAGTACCTGGTTGACCGAGCTGTGCTGTGCTTTTTCCCACAAAAGAAAAAATCTTGATGTTTTCTCAAAAAAGGTAGTAGCAAAAAATAAGGAACCAAAAGAAATAAATCGAAGCGGTGAACATCAGTCTCCAACCAGGGTACTCTAGTTTCGTTATCACCTCGTAAGCTGACAGCCTCACCTCTGAGCTATCATAACTTGACAGTTGTCGGCGAAATTTACTGTCGTATTGTATTGATATTTTATGAGTTTTTCAGTGCATGAAAACATGGTCAAAACGATGTTTTCTGAAAGTGAAACCTAGCTAGATCATTTTTTTGCCCCCAAAACCCCATACATACAAAATTTCATGAATATTTTACGTATTATTTACGTATAATATATTACACCGTACAAGATTACACCAAATTTTAAATGAATTGAATCAAAATAATATAGAAATAGCTGACTGATACTTATGGATAGTTCACTTTTTCTATATTTTATTATACACCAATTTTATTAGCATGTTATAAAATTGAAGTGCTCTATGCAATTACACTGCAAAAAAAGAACGAAATTTTTTTTTTAATAAAAAAGTTAACCTTCAAAAGAGAAAAATAAATTATGTACTTACTTTTAAAGTTGGTGCCAAATATAGCATCAAAATCGGTATCAAACACCAACTGAGTTTCTTGCCGGTTCTTCTCAGAAGGCTAGTTTCCGAACCAGTGGTAAATTCCTCGACATTCATAAGTGCCTTACCAGGGCCTAAACTGAATAAATCATTTTCATTTTTCAACTTCAAAAGAAAGTTATAATCTCATAGTATTAATTTCTCTTTTGAAGGTCGTGAAGATTATTTTCTTAAAATGTTTTGTTCAAAGGACTTTTGTTAAAGGCGTAGTCGATTCCTTTCTGTCGCTATTCCTCATCGTGGATTTGACTGTTCACACCCACTTGAAATATTCATATTGGGTAAGGATAGTCCAGTATTACGAGTTTGCCACCTTACTCTACACTCGCTAGCGTCTGCGCCGAATATTTGTATGACATATTTATGCATAGGTATTCAAAATAATAATATTCAAGGAAAACAAAACACTTAAAGTTATAATAAATCACAAATCTAAATATTTTTATGTTTTAAGATATCTAAACAGATAAATAAAATTGAAGTGTCTGTTTGTAATTCCAAAATAACAGCTTTTCACTAAATGCATATAAAAGTATACATGCTACTGACACCAAAAAACCAAGTTTTAAAATTTTTCTCTGTCTGTCTGTCTGTTTGTTCCGGGTAATCTCTGAAAAGGCTGGACGGATTTTAACGGGACTTTCACTGGCAGATAGCTGATATATCAAGAAGTAACTTAGGCTACTTTTATTTATTAAAAATATTAGGGTTCCGCGACAATAAGGAAGAAACTAAATCTACGCGGGGCACAGCTAGTAAGTTATAAATCTAAGTGATTGATCAATCTTCCACAGCCATACAAATATTGTCGGAGACGCTAGCGAGTGTAGATAAGGTAAACGGTGGCTAACTCTTAATAGATGTGTTAGTAACAAGATCGCTGGCGCCGTCTAGTCTACGTACTTGCCAACTGAACAGATCAATATAATCCCTCCCTCAACCCTCTTGGCCTCTCGCGCTTATTTATACATCTATACAGATAAATAAATTTGAAGTGTCTGTTTGTTATTCCAAAATAACAGCTTTTCACTAAATACATATGAAAGTATACGGTAATGATATAAATAAAGAATTTTTTAATTTTATCTCGGTCTGTCTGTGTGTCCGTTTGTTCCGGCTTATTTCTGAAACGGCTTTACCGATCGTAACGGGACTTTCACTGGCAGATAGCTAATGTTACAAGGAGTATCATAGGCTTTGTTTTTGTTCCCACAGAAACGGTAACCCTGACCATGGCCAACAGCGGAGTGACCGAGGACCTGTACCCTCTTGAGGAAGTGTTCTCCTTAGCCGGCTTCTCGTACCGCTGCGCCCAGGATGTAGCCTTCAGCAGCCGCAACCAAACCGTCCAATACACGATGGTGTTCGAAGATTTGAAGGTATTATCATATTTTTAGATGTATATATATCTATACAGATAAATAAAATTGAAGTGTCTGTTTGTAATTCCAAAATAACAGCTTTCACTAATAGCATATGAAAGTATACACGCTACTGACATAGAAATACTAATTTAATTTTTTTTCTCTGGCTGTCTGTTTGTTCCGGCTAATCTTCGAAACTCGAAATAAAATAATTCGGGTTCTGCGGAACACCCCTGAAAAGAACTCTACGCGGGTGAAACCACGGGGCACAGCTAGTTTTTAATAAATAGATAGATGTTAAGCAATTTATTTGATTCTTTAGTTGATATGTACACTTAACCAACTTCGGTGAAAAATGGGTGTTGTTATTACAGCACCGCTGCCTAAACTTATGTGATTTCATACCACGTGCTTTACGGTGAAGGAAAACATCGTGAGGAAACCTGCATATGTCTGAAGTAATTCAATGATGAATATGCCTCACCCTCTGTCACGTTGGTTAAGCTACGCATTTACATATAAGTACAACTACTAGACTTTTCTTTATGTTAATTTTTATTGACATGTGTGCATTGGAACTGTGTCCATGGGCTTACATTGCTGAAGTGATTTACTTTGTTTTTTTAAATTGTATAATATTTATGAAAAGAGTAATTACCGAGTTTCTTGCCAGGTTGTTCTCAGTAAAAGCAACCTTCCGAACCTGGCGGTAGCATGTATAATACTGTAAATTAATGTCATTCTGACGATTTGAAAGTACTTTGTAAAATTCTTAATCAAATAAAGATATTTTTGACTTTGACTTTGGTCAATCATCAAAAAAAAAAATAAAAAAAAAAAAAAAAAAATAAAAAAAAAAAAATAAAATAGGGGGAAAAAGGAAAAAAAAAAAAAAAAAAAAATATAAAAGATCGAGACCACAAACAACACACTGGTGGATTTCGGTGACTCGTTCAACTGCGTAGGTTTCTTCAGCGCCCCAATCTGGGCAGCTTTGTTCGTCGTGTTCATCCTTTTAGCCATCACCTTCTACGGCATTATGATGATGATGGACATTAGAAGTATGGACCGCTTTGATGACCCCAAAGGAAAAACAATTACTATTAACGCGGCTGATTAAGTCGCCTTCATAACTGTCACAGGTGTCCAAAAAATCGCAGAGTTGTAAATAATTATCTATGGAATTTTACCCCAAATTTAAAGTGACACCACAGACAATAAATATGTTTTTTTTCACGCCTGTGACAGCTGATGGTTTATCTATGGTGCCGTAAATCAAACTATTTAGAGCTCAAATATATTTCCTCTAAGAACAATAATTTAGAGTAAGTGTTACGAACGAACGGTGCCTATTTCAATTTAAAAAGAATGAATGGAATACTGACACAGTAAAAATGTAATTAGTACCCCAAGTACATAGTAAAAGATTCTGTACAGAAGCATTATAGCTCGAAGTACTAGCCTTGTGTAAATTAGCTTTGAAAACGCTTCCAGCAAAATATAATTAGGTCATAAGAATTATACCACTAATGTGCCTACTTTGGGTGTAACAAAAAATATATATTTATTAAATTAAATAATCTATTCTTATTGCTACTTCGTCGAGCGATTGAGCTGGCAACACCAAGGTTGGCGCCATTATTGAACACTTGATTGCACGTAGTTATGACATTAGAAGTTCGACTTGTTAAATCGAAAATTGATAAGTAAAAGTAGCTAATATTACGCATTAAGGAAAAAAAAAAAAAAAAACGTCTTGAACGAAAGCTTCTATATTCAAATGCCTTAAATGTTTCAAAAGTTATTTCCACAACGGTTCATTAGTTCAGTCATAGATAATAATTAATAATGTTACAAGTAAAGAAAATGAGTTCCCTCCATGTAGTGCCAATGTCATGCTTGTAAAATAAAATATAAACCAAACTATTTAAAAAGTTGTTAAATATAAGTGTACTACTGTATTTATGTAACCTTCCCAACTTCTCCTGTGTAATATTTGAACGTTCGGCTGTGTTCGGCGAACGTCGGGTATCTTCGGACGTCAAAGTGACAGATGACATTGACAAGTATTACACGTGGCCTAGATTTTAGAATTAAGTAATATTTTACTAATAAAATCAGTTTTAGATTGTTTTTCTCCTTGTAAATAATACCTAGTATTTTCTTATCATTTTATTTGTTGTTCGGATGAATATTAAATGCTGTGAGACCATTTTATTTATTTTTAATTCTCGGTTCCTAGTTTTGTTAATTTTTACATTAGGCAAGTTATATAGAGAACAATATTGTTATAAAGAAAGTATTAAAAATAAAGCTTACTTATATTGGGAAATGGTTTTTAGCTTTTGTCTATGAATGAGCAATGCCTGATTTTTTGTATTTTCTAATATGTTAATATTTAATGTTTTTCAATTTTAATAAAATGATGATGATGATGATGATGGTCCGACCGATTTCGGCCATGGCGACCGCTTCAACTCCGGTTAACTTGTCGGTAGTGCACTCGCATGTGGCTAATGTAGCCAATCTTCTTTGTTCTCGCGCATTGCGTACATGTGAGCACACTGTTCTCAAAATTATAGTTTATAGCCGCAGGTGGTCGGGCTTTTAATTCGTTGCGTTTCGCATCAAGCTCAGAGCGCCGGTTGACTTCAAATTTCGCAATTTTGTTATTAATGAAAGTCCTCCACTCTGATCTCTTTGCTGCGAAGTGCTCCCAACGAGTTAGCTCTATGCAACACTTCTTCAGGTGCTGCTTTAGCACTAAAATAGCTTCAGCTAAAATAGGTTCAGCTAGGAAAAAAAAATACTTTTGCACTCAATGAATCGTGTCCGTTAAGGTAGCGTTCACATGGAGGTACTCAGGATCGGGTCGAGAGTAGCCTCAAAAAATAGTGCTTACAGACATCCGCTATAAATTCTTATATTTATTTAGTTACTTGAGGCTAGTGTATCGCTAAAAGTAGAAATAAAACACAATACTGTTTATTTAATTTTATTAGAAAACATTGTAGAAAAATTAAGAATTGTCATGACCTTTTTAATACAGCTACTTAAATTCAAAACAGTAAATGAGTAAAAAGTCTTACGCGAAAGTTTTGGCGGCAACATGTAATGTCAAACTGAACTGTCAAGTTTTTTTTTACTTAAATAAAAAAAAGTATATGAGTAAAAAGTCTTACGCGAAAATTTTGGCGGCAAATTGTAATGTCAAACTGAACTGTCAAGTATCTTTTTAAAAAGAGTATATTTTAACGTCGAGTCCTTTGCCCGCGACCTTATCATCGATCCAATCGCGAACGTTAGCAACATCGACGTAAACTCCAGGGGTGCCATCCTCACCGCATCCAATTCCCCATGCTACAATGCCGTTTTGCATGTAGCGGTCTTGTTCGTACTAAAAAAACAAAATAAAATGTTTATGGGATGTTGCTTTTGCTTGTGAACGCTCAGTAAAAAGTACATTGGGGGTCTACTTTTATTCAATAACATATTGCGAGGCAAATAAGACGAATATACACGTCACAGGGCATCGGTGGTCCACCAAAGTTTATCAAACTATTTTTTTTTCAAAAAAACTTTTTTTTTTTTTCGTTCTTCTAATACATTTTTGAGTACACTGCGTAGTTATTAGAATTAAAACAAAAAGATAAAATTAAATTTAAGAATGTTCAAAATTCCCTTAACATTCAAAAAATTTTCGTAATTCTTGTTTTTGGGGTAAGTAGATTTCTTTAGAATTTCATTTCACACCAATAATGAGCATTGTCTTATGTTTCACATATTATCCAATAAGTATCGAATTAGTCTCTGCAAGCAAATATAAGAAGTAAGTAAAGACGGGAAAAACAAAAAATATAAGGGATTTTTCTTTAATATATGTGGGATTGATGACATGAGTTTGTATGCGGTCATGATAGGCGATGTTTGAACGTTTAAGAATGGAAGAGGAAGAATAAGATTGACAGATGACAGAGAGAAGAGAGGAAGACGAGAAACGACGAAAGACGAAATATATTTTATTTAATTCTGCAGAAAAGGAGTAAAGAAATTGAAACGTTTTTATACTTTCATTATTATTATTATTCAAACCATTAAACTACATATATTTTTCAATTGATATGTACTTACCACTAACCGATGCTTTGTGATTTAAATATTCGCCTACAAAGTCTAGACCCAGATACTGAATTCCAAAATAACAGCTTTTTACTAAATGCATATGAAAGTATACACGCTACTGACACTAAAAAACCAAGTTTAAAAATTTTCTCTGTCTGTCTGTCTGTTTGTTCCGGGTAATCTCTGAAACGGCTGGACCGATTTTAACGGGACACCGACAGGTAGCTGATGTTCCAAGGAGTACCTTAGGCCTTTATTTATTAAAAATATTAGGGTTCCGTGACAATAAGGATGCCGCAGGGCACAGCTAATACATCAAATAAAATTACCTCAATGGGGCAAACGAGTGGAGACCCGCCATCCCCTTTACAGGTATCCTTGCCGGCCTCGCCGCCTGCGCACATGAACGACGAATGCAGCTGGAAGAATCGGCCCAAACGGGTCTTTTGCAGCTGTGTCTGACAGGTGTTGCGGTCTACCACTGGTACTTCAATCTGTCATCAAAAAAAAACATTTCTAAGTGTCTATGATGCGAAAACGACGCGAGTTATAATAATATGCGGGTGTTGTAATTGCCTACCCGTTCGGGGACGCTTGTCAGAAGAAACTAGTTCAGTTTAATTTGAATTTTTCGATACTTTATCGTTCAAAAATAGCATAATATGCTTAAAAAAGTAAAAAAAAGAATAATAAGCTTGATTAACCTTTGTTTTTTAATTACCGCATTGTAACCTTTCGCACGCGACATAGGTAAGCAAAAGTATTTATTTATAATTATTTAGCTACTCATCATTTCCACTCTGTAATTTAGGTACACCTATTATAGGTTTCTTGCCAGGTTGTTCTCAGTAAAAGCAACCTTCCGAACCTGGCGGTAGCATGTATTATACTGTAAATTAATGTCATTCTGACGATTTGAAAGTACTTTGTAAAAGTCTAATCGAATAAAGATATTTTTGACTTTGACTATACTTATAGATATTATCAAAATGTAAGCACTAAAATAATAAGCCAGAAATAAAATTCAATCGCTCCAAAAAATATGTGGGTAGTCAGTGAGTAATCATTTTGTGTGTGGTATTCAGTCAGTTTCAAACTGCAATGGCGGACGGTCGCCTTTGCTCCCGCGCGCGTTCAATATATTTATTGCTATTATTTATAAAATATACTGTGTTTTATACTGCATTTATTAAAATAGTAACGATGAAAAAGAGTATAAACTAAATTTCCCACAAACATATTTGGTTAAACGTAAAGTTATAGGTGACTAGCTGTGCCCCGCGGTTTCACCCGCGTAAATTAAGTTTCATACAAACTTTCATCCCCTATTTTATCCCCTTGGGGGTAGAATTAATCAAAATCCTTTCTTAGCGGATGCCTACGTCAGAACATCTACCTGCATGCCAAATTTCAGCCCGATCCGTCCAGTGGTTTGGGCTGTGCGTTGATAGATCACTATGTCAGTCAGTAAGTCACCTTTGAGTTATTTTTATTTAGATTTAAGATTAATTTCTTTCGTGCGTCGTGTTAAAGTGTCGTGAAGTAAATTTATGGGAATGTATCCTGAAGTGCCTGTGTACCTATGTAATGGGGTAAGTGATTATTTTTTTTCTCAGTGGCGGATTTACCAGCAACAAGTGATGGCAGTTTTGAAAAGGTATTTAAAAAATAATACTAAATTCTTAAAAATGGTCAGGAAAAATTCGAACAGGAGGCGGGACTCGCACAGGACTTGCACCTCTGCAAACCTAAATTAATCCTATTTAATTATACTAATTTGTAAAGAGTAAATTTGCCACTGAACTGCATGGTACCTCGCATAGTGACATTATATTGTTTTCCCAGCTAAAAAAATATACCTGTCATGTGAAATCATTGGCGATATTTAATAGGTTTTTTTACGTTTGTTTATAATACTATTATTTTTTTTATAATTATGACAGTTCCACACTATTATCCTAGCATGGTTTTAGATTTAGAGTTTTCAGGTTCTCTTATTGTTATTTAAATCTCTAGGTTAACTAAAATAATACGAATATTAGCGCATTTATCAGAGCAACTGGGGCCTTACCATGAGCTCTTATTGCCATGATAGTTTCACTCATTTATGAGACAGTATGTGACGTGTATACATCTGTCACTGTCGCACAACTGAATTAACATTGCTATAAGAGCTCATGGTTGGGCCCCTGTAGGGTTATACAAAGTAATATTCGCTCGCGTTGGCATAGAAACGACACAAAATGTATGGGAATGACATAAATCAGTCACGTGACATGTAGCGCATAATTAATGTAATAAATTTTATACATTTTTAAATTTCGATGTATCACCAGACGATGCGCTGCGCCAAAAATGTACGCCTACAGAGTCTCGACTCTGTATACAGGTGTCGGGGAAAATAGGACAGCTGTTAAAATATGTGGGAGAGTATAATTTAAGGAAACAAATAAAATTATTATGACAAAAATATCTTCTTCCGTTTTCGAGTAATTGACGTTCAAAGTTGACCATATCAAGACCTTATTTTCGCATAAAAATCAGCTGTAACGTAGAGTTATTCACGTAAAATCTAACCACGTTTTTATTTTTTTCTCCCACTAATAAATCCTGAAATAAAACCATTTTTCGAAACCATTAACCTTCCCCTTAATTTAAAAAGTTTAATTACCGCGTAGGTAATGTATGTAAACGCGGCCAAAATTCAATCGCGTAAGGCCGCGAGCTCTTTGGCCATTGCCTATAACTACGTTATCGTTGGAGCTAGATATTTTACGATTTCAACATAGTGATATATTCATAAAACCCTACTACTTCTAGAAGATAACTCTTCCTTTTCTCCGATACCCTGTATAGTGACTCCAACATACATACATATGCTCACTCCTGTATCCGACCAGGTAAGCAGAGACCACCGTTTGCCACATGCTACGATCTTACATACTTCTTTAGCTTCATCCACATTCATGCATCTCTTCATACACTTTCTTCGGTTACGAGTGCTCCGAATTTGACCTTTCTGAAAAATAGGTAAGTACTATCAATCAACATACCTTCTTCAATATGACCTGGTAGCGTCCCTCTTTGCCAAACTTGTCCTTTCCCCAGCCGGTGGCGAAGCACCTGGTGCCGGCGGGCGCACGCTCCCTCGCCGGTGGGAGACACGCTAGACCCACGTTGGGCGCCAAGTCCATGGGTTGGGTCAGGAATAGTACTGATACGTCGTAGAATAGGTTACCTGGAAGACAATGCGTTTCAAACTAAACTCAAAAATATATCTTACAAAATACTTTCAAATTGTCAGAACGTCACTACAGGATTAAAGATCCTATACAGTGTAATGTTTTGTGTCCTTCTGACGACGATAGATCTATAATCCTGTACTTCTGCTGTTACCACCGGGTTTGGAAGGTTGCTTTTACTGAGAAGAACCCGGCGTGAAACTCAGCAATTACTCATATCCACACTAATATGATAAAGAGGATCTTGAAAATTCTTTCAGCAATGGATAGCTACATCATTAGCGAGTAACATAGGCTATATTTTATCCCCGTACTCCCACGGGAATGGGAACTACACGGGTGAAACCGCGTGACATCCGCTAGTCAAAAATAATGGGAGGGCGTCGATCTTTCGTAGGCCTAGGGCAGCCAACGTATCAAATCCGCCCCTGATAATATGTGTATATATAGATTATTTTTGAAAGCTACCTTTATTAAAATCTTTATGTATTTCAACGGAGCTGACATCCCTGTCTTGGAAGGGGTATATCTCCTTGGTATTCTGTGTGTCCCACTCGCCGGCTCGCACACGGAGCTGCTTAGCGGCGGCCACGTAGTGTGCTGCTGTCAGAACCACGCTGGGATGAATCAGCGATCCTCCCCCGACGTATACGTTCAACTTCTGGCCGTCCGGTTGGTTCTCATTCACAGGTTCGATCCTGGATTGTGCAATTACGGTTTTAAGTAGGTTGTAAACTTGATTTTAGCTTATCACAAATTATTATTGTACTAGTTGTGATTTCACCAGCGTAGATTTAGTTTTATCCTTATTGTCGCGGAACCCTAATAGTTTTAATAAATAAAAGTAGCCTTAGTTACTCCTTGTAACATTAGCTATCTGCCAATGAAAGTCCCGGTAAAATCGGTCCAGGAGTTTCGGAGATTAGCCGGAACAAACAGACAGAGAAAAAAAAATTGTTTTTTTTTATTTCAGGTTCGTATATACTTTCATATGCATTTAGTGAAATCCTGTTATTTTGGAATTACAAACAGACACTTCAATTTTATTTATCTGTATAGATTACTATAATGGTAGCTATTCTACACTTACTTGAGTATAGCGACCATCCAAGGGAACTCTCCGAACTTGGTCTCTCCATCCACGTCCCCCGTCGTGCGCATACCCACGCCTTTAGCATTGCGCCAACCGCAGCCTACCCTCTGAAACACATTTAATACTTTATGCCCCGCGGTTTCACCCGCGTAGATTTAGTTTCATCCTTATTGTCGCGGAACCCTAATATTTTTAATAAATAAAAGTAGCCTAAGTTACTCCTTTTAACATCAACTACCTGCCAGTAAAATCCCGTTAAAATCGGTCCAGCCGTTTCTGAGATTACCCGGAACAAACAGACAGACAGACATAGAAAAATTTTAAAACTTGGTTTTTTAGTGTCAGTAGCGTGTATACTTTCATATGCATTTAATTTAAAGCTGTTATTTTGGAATTACAAACAGACACTTCAATTTTATTTATGTGTATAGATTTATCACAACTAAAATACATAGGGGTCCCACTGTATTATGCACAGCTACATACTGCTCTGCCTCGTTGGTCTAGTGGTTCGCCTGCCGATCACGAGGTCCCGGTATATATTGTAATTTCTTTCAGTCATGTCTGGGGAACCACGTCTCCAACTGTTCTAGTTGGACACTTGTATATATACTACAATGCACTCGAAAACTCTTATTGCGCGATTTAGGTTCTTGCGTATTTGTACTCAAAATTTGCAATTGTTAGCGAGTAGCGCCATCTATGGAGCGATTGAAAAAACGCTGCTACTTGAGCGTGTCACTGTAAGCGATTTCTTGCTGAATTCCTAACAACTTGAATACTAATGTTTCTCAAGATGTTTTGACCTCAGAGTGAGGTCACGGTATCGTCGCTTGCTGATATCATTGTGTCATTAGCTGAGGTTGAAAAACCTGTTTGGTTACTATCTTACATATCTAATACTATTAAACGAGCGATTCTTGTATTAGGGTTCCGCGAGCCACTCGAGAAATTATGTATACGCGGGTGAAACCGCGGGGCACAGCTAGTTAAATACACATTGTAATAATAACTATCTGGTAGTGAAAGCCCGTTAAAATCGGTTTCGGAAATTAGCTAGAACAAACAGACAGATTGACAGACAGAGTTTCTGTTTATTATGCGATTACTGTATATACTTACTCTCATATATGCATTTAGTAAAAAGCTGTTAATTTGGAATTACAAACAGACACTTCAATTTTATTTATCTGTATAGATTTATAAAGACTACAATATTTTTGAAAGTAGGTAGTTATTAAGTAATCACTAAGTTTCTTGCCAGGTTGTTCTCAGTAAAAGCAACCTTCCGAACCTGGCGGTAGCATGTATAATACTGTAAATTGTGTCATTCTGACGAATTTAAAGTACTTTGTTAAAAGTCTGATCGAATAAAGATATTTTTGAGTTAATGTTCAAACCAACCTCAGGTTCATCCGGCTTAGGTGTGGGAGTAACCGGGTTGTCGACCGGCCTTTTATCCGGGACGAGGCAGCATGTATCGATGTAATTGTCACACGGGCCATCTCGGACACTGGGAATTTAAAAAACATTATTTACGTACAATCCTCGTTACCAAATATCTGTAGGTACTGTAAACTTACTATAAATAACTTATTATACTAGCTATGCCCCGCGGTTTCACCCGCGTAGATTAGTTTAATCCTTAGTCGCGGAATCCTAATATTTTTAATAAATAAAAGAACTAAGCCTAAGTTACTCCTTGAAACATCAGCTACCTGCCAGTGAAAGTCCCGTTAAAATCGGTCTAGCCGTTTCAGAGATTACCCGGAAAAAACAGACAGACAGACAGAGAAAAATTACAAAACTTGGTTTTTTGTCAGTAGCGTGTATACTTTCATATGCATTTAGTGAAAAGCTGTTATTTTGGAATTACAAACAGACACTTCAATTTTATTTATCTGAATAGTAAATTTGAATATACTATGTTAGGATGAACGAAGGAAGCTTTTAACCGGCTTCAAAAAAAGGGGAGGAACTCAAATCACGTGCAGTGCCCCAAGAATACATTTCAACATGTTTTCACGTTGACGTGGGAACGTTAAAAAGCGCCCCAAGCGGCGAGTGTAGGAAGTTTTACGTCTCCATACAATGCGCAAAATGCAAGGTCAAGCGACGGCATTCGTACGTGTCAAAACCAATACTTGGTTGATATAAATAAAATACAAACCGTATGTCTATGACTCCTGCTCCGTCGGTGATGACAGTATTATTGTTGATGTTGCATAGATAATAGCGAACACACTCGCCCTTCTCGCCTTCAGGGGTAGTGCATTCCTCTATGGCTGAAATAAAAAAAAAATCCTTCACAATTGGTCCAATTATTTGGGAGCTATGTAGCCTTAACCACCTGTTTACAGGTGTCGTCATGAGTTCTGAGCGCTCAGTGACAACAGCTTGGATGACATCAAATCGATAACGCCAGTAGACTTCCTGTTGGGCAGAAATCCGACTGGGAGAACACATCCCAATACGTTGCAGGCACCTTGAGTGCGTAAACGTATCTTATCTGTTGTTGCAATATTGGGTCCGGTTGCCCGGAAGCATGTCGACCCTTGGGATCTTAGTACCGCCCTTGCCCTTATGTTCTCCTCCTCAAATCCTCCCTGAACAAGCCAGCAGATCCTGCTCATGGGGAAGAGCTTGTAGTCCTCTGGTTTCGGATACGCCTTACCCAGTAGGTCCATAGACTCAATGTGACTCATGGTCTCGGCTTCTGATTGATAGTACCTACATTCCACGTCGTTAGATAAGTTCATCTTATGAAGATGTTCTAAATCCCGTAATGACCTGTTAGTGCCCCCGTGAGTTGCCTAAGCTGACATCTATTCAACTGTAATAGCTTTCTGCTTTGGCTCTCACCCCAAATGCCTATGAACTGCTTAGGATGTCTTAGTCCAGTGCTATTCCTTCGCATATTTGTGCAATGCACTTTTGTAGGCTCCATAAGGAAGGCCTACAGATGGTCACCCAATAGCCAGGGTCTAAGAATTTGGCTATGGTATCCCCTGCCTGTCGTAAAAGGCGACTAAAAGGGGGCCGGAGGCCTGCTGGCGGTGGTCGGGGTGGGAGCTTTGACCACCGAGCCACGGGCCCGGGAAGGTGGCAGCGCGATGTGGCTCGCGCTGCCTTGCATAGCGAGGTCTCCAGGGGCGGCGACACAGTTGCGCCAGAGATGTGCCCCGGCAAAGTGTGGGGGGACACCGGTGCGATTTATCAGAGTACCCGGAGTCCCCCCTGAGCACTGAGGATGGCCACCGGGGGGGTTCTAGTGCGGGAAAAATACCACGATCTGCCTCTCCTAGGGCGGTCGGGGACTTTTTGAAGGTTTCCCCCTCGTCAATAAAAAAAAAAGGCCTACAGATAGTTCGGGTTCAATGAAATTATTCATGGCTCCTTCTCTCTTCTCTTTCTTGAGTACGTAGGACTTGAAATTTGTTTCCCTTGTCGACTAAAATCTCTGCAAGTATGTATGTTCCTTACCATCAGTGATGGGAGCCACTCCAGGGACGAGGGTCGAGGCCTGTCCCATGTTCTTGTCACCGATAGGGGACAGGGTGGTGGCGCCGGGCTGCCCGAATATCTGGCCAATTATGGACTCGAGGTCACCGCCTTGGCCGGTCTGAGCGCAAGCGACCGCCAATATGACTAGTGGAGCTAGGAGTTTATACATCTGCGGAGAACATAATATTTACATTAAAATATTAAAGACTAGCCCTGTGGTTTCACCCGCGTAAATTTAGTTTCATACAAACTTTCATCCCCTATTTTATCCCCTTGGGGATAGAATTAATCAAAATCCTTTCTTAGCGGATGACGGCGCGGCGTGAACCAATGAGTTTTTCAATAACTTATGTACAGTGATTTCACACCACGTGCTTTACGGCAAAGGAAAACATCGTGAGGAAACCTGCATAAGTATTTCGAGAAGTAAACTTTCAATAAAGCAAAAGAAATCCGATAATAAGGAAGCGATTTAAAAAAAATATCGTTCCCGTAGCGAAGTGAGAAATAATATTAATATTAAGAGGATAATTATTATTCATGTTCCTATAACAATTACTTGAATATACCTATAAATAATGTTTACGGTAAATGGTCGTTCTTATGTACATGCACCATAAGTAAGTAACATAAGTAACATATTATATTTAGGTGCAGGAAAAACTTAATAACTTAAGCTAAGTAATTATTTGTAATAATATCATATTTATTGAATAAAACCTTAATTATATACAAGGAACAGTACTTAAAACTAATAAAAGTGGAAAACTTGTCCCTAATCGGTATCTCTCGGGATCGTGCCAAGAAGGCTGGCAGCATTGCCACGTTGAATAGCAATGCTGATTCTCTGAGTGAGAATATGCCCAGAGGGCCCAGTGCCAGTTTTTCACTGCCGCCGTCACAAGTGGGCTCACAATAGTGTCATGTTTAGGCCGACAGAGGCGCTGTTTCGATCCGATACAAATCTGCGTTTACGTCGACGCAATGACTTGTGACGGCGATTTTAAGAAAACTCGGTCTAGTCACTTAGTCCTCTTGTCACGAGAGGCTTCTACCAAACGACGTGCATTATTTTTTATTTAATTATTACTGAGAATTACCTAGAACAATATGAATTCTGTATAAAAATGTACACGTAATCCCAAAACACCTCTGCCTACCCGTTCGGGGAATACAGGCGTGAGCATATGTATCTACACTTTTTCATTAATATTATAAAGGGGAAAGAATTGATTGTTTTTTTGTTTGTTTCTTTGCATTGAATAGACTCCGAAACTACTTGACTGATCTTGAAAACTCTTTCAGCAATGGATAGCTACATCTTCAGCGAGTAACATAGGCTATATTTTATCCCTGTACTCCCACGGGAACGGGAACTACGCGGGTGAAACCGCGTGACGTCCGCTAGTGTATGCATAAATCAATTTAGTTTGCGTTCATCAGTCAACCGCATACAGGGAATGAAAATTCAGCATATTTGGCAACAAGGAAAATATATACAAAATATTAATACGAACGTTTTTAGTTATTAGTTTTATCTTCAAACATCTATATCTATACAGATAAATAAAATTGAAGTGTCTGTTTGTAATTCCAAAATTACAGCTTTTCACTAAATGCATATGGAAGTATACACGTTACTGACACTGAAACACCAAGTTTTAAAATTTTTCTCTGTCTGTCTGTCTGTCCGTCTGTCTGTTTGTTCCGGGTAATCTCCGAAACGGCTGGACCGATGTTAACGGGACTTTCGCTGGCAGTTAGCTGATATATCAAGGAGTAACTTAGGCTACTTTTATTTATTAAAAATATTAGGGTTCCGCGACAATAAAGATGAAACTAAATCTACGCGGGTGAAACCGCAGGGCACAGCTAGTCTTAAATATGCAGACGTAGGGTATTAACCTTTGACATTTTGCAACTGACATCGTTTCGATCGTCATCTCTTAATTTTACGAGTATTTGCCAAATTTCTGGTTTCTGCAGAGTTCATTACTTTTAACATTTAGCGCATCAAAGATGTATCTGTCAGACAAACATTATTAGACGCACACAGACGTTATATTTGCAAGTTACAATGTAAGTAGATAAAGTAATGATCAAGTAATTATGAATCTATATACATATATTTACGTACATAAATATCTATACAGATAAATAAAATTCAAGTGTCTTAGTATTGGTAATCTCTACTGTCCCTACTTAATATTATAAATGCGAAAGTAACTCTGTCTGTCTGTTACGCTTTCCCGCTTAAACCTCTCAACCGATTTTGATGAAATTTGGCACAGACAATCATTAGACCCTGAGAAAGGACATAGGCTACCTTTTATTAAAAATATTAGGGTTCTGCGACAATAAAGATGAAACTAAATCTACGCGGGTGAAACCGCGGGGCACAGCTAGTTCCAAATAAACTCTACAGCCTTTCACTAAATGCTTATAAAAGTTATTACTTAGCTACGTAGGTAAATATGATTTTTTATTATTATTTGACAATCTGTCTGTCTATCTGTTTGTTCTGGCTAATCTCTAAAACGGTTGAACCGGTTTAACTAATACTGGCACCCAGTGTCATAAAGAATAACGAAGTCTACTTTAATTTAAAAAAATAGGTTTCTGTGAACTATAATCACATATGAAATTAAGTCGCGAACGAAACCGGGGCACACATAGTTACTTAATAATTGATAAATCAACATGTTTTGTTTGTCAATGTGTCAACAAACTTGATAAAATTAGGTGAATAAGTTACAACTTATTGCCAACTTAATTTTTATAACTACTAGCGGATGTAAGGCGGTTTCACCCGCGTAGTTCCCGTTCCCGTGGGAGTACGGGGATAAAATATAGCCTATGTTAATCAGTGATAATGTAGCTATCCATTGCTCGAAGAATTTACAAGATCGGTCTAGAAGTGTTGAAGCCTATTCTTTGTCTTTATAATATTAGTTAGAATAAAAACTTACCTTTTCAAATCACAATGAAATCCGTATTTAAAACATCACTCTGAGACACGAATACAGGTTTTTTACTAGCGCACAGTAAATGTATTATTATTTTTAGAGTATATTTTCCTTATTAGCAAGGCCGGTGCGCTCAACACCGCGTCACTGAACACACAAGCCACTACTTACGAGATACAATGACAGCTAATGTGGTCGAATAATGACCTATTCTGATAAGTTTGTTTCATTATAGGCAATTAGGGAACGGAATATTAAATAATTTATATCTATACATCTATAGAGATAAATAAATTGGAAGTGTCTGTTTGTAATTCCAAAATAACAGCTTTTCACTAAATGCATTTGAAAGTATATACGATACTGATATGAAAAAAGCAATTTTTTTAAATTTTCTCTGTCTGTCTGTCTGTTTGTTCCGAGTAATCTCCGAAACGGCTGGACGGATTTTAACGGGACGGAACATTAGGGATCCGCGGCCAACCATGAAATTAAAATCTAAGCGGGTGAAACCGCGGGGCACAGCTAGTAATTAATATAGGACTAATATAAGACATATCATCTTCTCAGTAAAAGCAATCTTCTAAAGCGGTAGCATGTATAATTATGTCATTCTGACGATTTGTAAGTACTTAGTACTAAAAAGTCTAGTCGAATAAAGATATTTTTGATTTAGACTATGATTGATAGTAGCTATGCCCCGCGGTTTTACACGCGTAGAGCTAATTTTATGGGTGACCCGAGGAAACCTAATTTATTTAAAAAAAAATTACTCCTTACGACTTTAGCTATCTGCCAGTGAAAGTTCCGTTGAAATCGATCCAGTCGTTTCAGAGATTACCCGGAACAAACACACAGACAGGAAGAAGAAAAAAAGATCAAAAAAAAATATTTTTTTTATTACAAATCTTAAAAAAAAGTTTTTTTGATAAAAACCTTATATACACACTTTCTTATGCATTTAGTGAAAAGTTTTTGATTTGAAATTACAAACAGACACTTCAATTTTATTGAACTGTATAGATATAGATATAAGTTGTACGTATAAATAATATTAATGGAAAATTTTGTAATGGGATAAAAACTTATAACGGAAACGTTAGTTAAAGTAAAGTTACAGAATAGGCCGGTGACCAGCCGAACGGAAAACCCAAATACCCAATACGGGTAACTCCTGCTTACAATCAATACAGATAAATAAAATTGAAGTTTCTGTTTGTAATTTCAAATCAAAATCTTTTAATTAAATACATATTAAAGTATACACGCTACAGATACTAAAAAACTAAGTTTTAAATTTATTCTCTGTCAGCCTGTTTGTTCCGGGTAATCTCCGAAACGGCTGGACGGATTTTGACGGGACTTTCACTGCCGGATTGCTAATGTTACAAGGAGTAACTTAGATTATTATAAAACATTAGGGATCCGCGGGCAACCATGAAATTAAAATCTACGCGAGTGAAACCGTGGGAGCTACTTATATGTATAATATGGCCGTGTGCAAAAGTAAAATAAAAATATACAATATTTGTCGCCGAAGTGAAATATATGAATCCCTAAGACCTTGTAAATCTATGCCAACTCCTTGCCTCGTACCTAAGTGTTTAAGTAAGCTTATAGGCGTATGTGCTCATATTGTTATAAACTTTGACATTTCTTGATAACACGTTTTACACATCGTAACTTACTCGATAGATGGCGCTGAAGAGAAAAAAAAACAAAAAAATAATTTAACGCTTTTAATTCCATATTGATGACATTATAAAAAGGGCCCGTGTTTAATAATTCGAGTCTCCTATTCTACCCCAATCCTATTCCAGGAGTTTCGTGTCGCCATTAATAAAAATAATTTCTTTTCGTAATTCTACGATTGTTGTCTTGTGAAAAGATATAGAAAAAAATTGCTTAGCTTAGGCAAAAACTAGCAAAAAGTACTTCAAAGTAGTTCATAAGAATCAGTGTCATTAATATTCATATTCATATATTTATTGCATTTAAGTTAGTCATATTCACCTTTACACAATTAAAAAAACAATTCCTTTTGACAGTCGTGTAACAAATGCCATTCATGATAGAAAAAAACAAAACAGTTTTTTTTTTTATTGAATAGTGCCATCTGTCGAGTTATTATAACAACGTTTCATTACATTAGCGCGAGAACTCGTGCGTAATGCCAAACAAATATTCCAAAGAGCATTTTATCATTACGACGTAGTTATAAGAAGTCCTTTACATGCAGTTAGCGTGTCCGAGTATTGATAAGTGAGCAAAGGAATTTAATTATCCTTATTTACAAATAGCTCTTAACCTCAACATTTGAAATACTTCTTTAATAATATTTGTTTCAAAAAAGTTTTGTTTCTTATCCGCAAACGAATAAAAAAAAGTAAACATTAGTTTTGGTGTCACCATAGAGGTCAATAACCCAAGAACATAGTTTGATATCGAGTTTGAATCAAATTTCTCCAAAACAGCTGTCATCGTTGCGTGTAAAAGCTGTCACACACAAAAATATAAACGTATCAGTGCATATTTGTAAATAATACAAGTTATTTAGTCAATTTTGGTGCTTTTTAACAATGCTATTGAAAAAAGGGGCTTCTCTATCTCGAAGTGTGACCACAAAACAATTAAATCAAATAAGTACACAGCTGGGATGCTATGTGGGCGATCGACATTACATCCCTACCGCTCAGCCGCATGGGAGCCCCATAAAAAAGACAGGTTGGTGTTTTTTTTTTTATTTATCTTGAATTTTTTAAATTATTTACGTATTCGGATACACGGTATTTGAGTAGGTAAAAAAAGAGATGGGAAATTTTTTAATAAGTTATTTGTTGTGATTTTTATCCTAATAAATACAATTTGTTGGTTTGTTTTTTTTTATTTATGTATATGTATTCAAGTAGGTAATTAGGTGAAATAGGGAAGGGCAAAGTTTAAATAAGTTGTCTGTTGTGATTTTTGAAGTCATGGGATCATAATAAAAAAAAAAACATGGGATTTTTTTCTTTAACTTTTTAAAATTGCATACGTATTTGGATACAGGGTATTCGAGAAGGTGAAATAGAGATGGGAAAAGTTTAAATAAGTTGTTTGTTTTGTTTGTGATTGTTGACCTCATTGATTTGACCTTAATTGGTAACGTACGCAGGCTCCATTAAGAATAATGTTGACGAAGGTTAAGTACGCAATGGCGTCGGCGAGCGAGGTCGCAGGTTCGAATCTTGCAAGGTGCTTTGTGATACATAGTGTCAATACAAATTATAAGTAGGTAAATTTATTTTCGACAGTTATACTTACCTATTGTCATATTAATTAAGATGCATATCGTCGTTGCGCGTTCAAAAGTAGCTATGTGTATTTACACACTTTAGGAGACGCAGAAAATGATTTTCTCGAAATATGACCCGAGTATTCAAAAAAAAATCTTACTATTGATACATATAACAAATTTACATAGTTTCTTTTAGATTAATGTTAGATAGGTATTATTATTAATAATGACAAAATTAAACAATACTGGAAATTTTGATCTCTGTATCAAATACACATAGCGACTTTTGCACGCGCTACGACGATATATCAAATAATTGTTTTATAAACTATACTTTTAAGACTTTAAAAAAAAAGTCCGTCGAATTGATTCTTCATCCTTTTTTTTAGGTCGCTTAAAAATAAGTTAAATCCGTTTATTGAGGAAAGTAGTTCCTATTGTCGCTATGACCCAAATGTAAGGCGAGTGAAATCGCTGGGTAAAACTAGTTGTAGAAGCCTCTCGTGACAAGAGAGCTGGGGCTTTTCTCGCCCAGAGAATCAGCATTGCTATTCAAAGTGGCAATGCTGCCAGCCTTCTTGGCACGATCCCGAGAGACACCGACTTGGGACAAGTTTTCTACCTTTAATTAGTTTTAAGTACTGTTCCTTGTATATATAACTAAGTTTTATTGAATAAAGAATTTTACGTTTTAGAAACTTATCATCTATGGCAGAGAGGCTAGCCCTTAGTATTAACTTGATGTGATGATAAGATATTAACTTATAGCCCAATACATTTATTTCCAATATACTCAACTAGTTAACTATTAGATAACGTAAATTAATTGTTTAGTTACGTTGTTGTATCATTAATTGTTGAAAATTTGACATACGAATTTTGCGAGTTATCAGGAGCCCAACCATGAGCTCTTATTGCAATGATAATTCAGTTGTGCGACAGTGACAGATGTATACACGTCACATACATCTGTCTCATAAATGAGTGAAACTATCATGGCAATAAGAGCTCATGGTTGGGCCCCTGATAACTCGCAAAATTCGTATGTCAAATTAAGGCCCCTGTATGAATAAAAATTGATTGCTGTTGATTAGTCCCACTACTTAAAACTCGAAAATGGCTGGACAGATTTGGGTTATTTTGAACTTGATTGAAACCGACACTCGACGTCGAGATCAGCGCTGAGAAACCTTGTGAATACCACGCCAGCCGTTTTAGAGATCGGAACAAATAGATATTTAAATTTTATTTGTATAGATGTGACAATAGTCTTGGCATGACATGTTTTGTTTTTGGGGTAAAGCTCTACAAATACAGTACAAATAATAATAATAGGTATTAATTTCTTTGCTAAATTATAATTACAGTGAAACCTGGTTAAGTGAGACATCAAAGGACCTGCAATGTCGTTTCATTTATAGAGGTATTCCACTTACCCAGTGTCTCAGATATACAGGTATAAATAAATATCTGTCTCATTTACAGAGGGTTCCATTAATAGATTACGTGTGGAATTTGTGGGTAGAATAAGAATGAGTAAACAAACAATGTTATCTCAGTTACAGAGGTTTATGCATATAAAATTTACTCGCTGTCTCAGTTATAGAGTAACTATGATGATAAATCGAAAGAACAAATCCCAGATATAGAGGTTTACCTCGTCCCACTAACAGAGGTAATTCAGCATGAGTTCCAGTTATGGAGGTTTTTCACTTATCCAGGTCCCACTTAACCAAGTTTTACCGTATTTTATCTTGCGACTAAAATCGCCTGACGGCACGACAAATGCATACTAAACTTGTGTTAATCTGTAAGTGAATTGTTAATTCTTAAGATAAATAATGATGTCCTGTAACCATAAAATGTATAAGTTACGCATTTTATTACAGATAACGTAACTGAATCACAGTCAAGATTCCCCCACGTGTGGCGTGATCAAGTCGCTGCATCCATTGCTGTCATGAAGACCTCCAGCGGAAGGGCGTTGGGCAGCGTTTAGCGAGTAGCCTAAGAAAAAGCAACATTCTAATTCAGATACAAAATGTGTAGCAATGACATAAATCAGTCACGTGACATATGTCATTCCCATACATTCTAAGGGCCTAGTGCGAGTTTTCCGCCGCCGTCACAAGACACCGCGTCGACGTAAACACAGATTTGTAAAGGAACAGTGCCTCTGTCGGCCTAAACATGACACTATTGTGAGCCCATACAAATCTGCGTTTACGTCGACGCGATGACTTGTGACGGCGATTTTAAGAAAACTCGCTCTAGGCACTCAGAGTTTCTACTAGCGTAGCGTGAGGATAATGTTACTTTGTCTAAAGGCCAGCCCTTCGATACTAATGGTTAGGTGTGGACTGTAGGCTTAGGTATAGACTGCAAAGTCTGTTATGCAAATGACTTATAATTTGTGACAAAAACTCTAAATATTTGTGCTCTTTCTCTCTATCAGGGGTCGGAAACGGTTGTGATTTACGTGTTTGTTACCGGTTTTTAACCGGATAATCGTAAAAAACCGGTTTTTTAAAAATGAATGTTAATTCCCTTTCTATGTAATAACCCAATTTCCTGTCATTGATTTAATTTTGTAAGTAAATGACCAAGTAAAATCAAGGCATTAAATTTGGTGCTATGGGACGGATTTGGTTATCTGACAATTCTTTGTAAAACTAGGAATTTTGTTAATGTAATAAGGTATTTATTAACCTCAAATGAAAATAAATATAATTTTAATTATTTGAATATTGATTTCATTATAATTTTTTAATTTTTATATATTTTTTTATTTATTTTATTGTCACACCAACAGTTAATAAGCTGAAAAAGTAATTTAACGATTTTGTATTATATGGTCTAGTCACTAATAACAGGTGTGAGACATCACTCACAATCATTCACAAATAACATTATTGTAAATATATGAAGGCTAGGGTTAAGATGTGTAGTTTTATCTTATAATAATTGAATCTATTATACAAATACTCGATTAGTGAAATTTGTTTTTACGAGGTGACAATGATAGACCCGGCTGCATATTATACTTTATCCGAACATAACATAACATGTTTTACTTATGTCACGTTACGTCCATAGATTAAAAAAACCGCTTACGTTGGTTTTAATGACATGAGCATAGATCAATAAATCTTTAGTCATTGTCAAAAAACCAAAGCGGAGTTCTTAATCTCATTGGTCGTAAAAATATGTCACGAAATGCATGATATGTATACTTACACCTGTGTGTGTATGTAAAGTAGTATGATTTTTTAACATATAAAAGTAAACCGACTTTAGAGAAAAATTTTGTTTATGTGGAATAGCGGGCGCCACGCGGTTTCACCCGCGTAGTTCCCGATCCCGTGGGAGCACGGGGATAAAATATAGCCCATGTTACTCGTGGTGAATGTAACTTTCCAATGGTGAAAGAATTTTTGAAGTCTTCACAGTAGTTTTTGACTTTATTCATTACAAACATACACACAAAAATACAAATCATTCCTCTTTTTGAAGTTAGTGCCAAATCAGGCACCAATACATTGCACTTATAAACGGCATTTTATCATCTTTGAAAAGTTGATGTAGCAACATATATCTGCTTAACCTTTTGGGACCCTTCTCGGAAGTCGTCATCGTATTTATTTAAAAGCGAAAGTATCAATAGATAGTTTATTAAAGAGAACATCATTCGGTGCGCAGACAGCGGTCAGAGCACCGTTTGAGACAATCTGCGTCGTTGCGACAATGCGCACGACACGACGCCTGGCATCTGGTCACTGTGCGGACGTTGGTGCGAGCGAGACGGTCGTCGAACATCAAACTGGAAGAAAGAGATAGAATGTTACAAAGCTTCTATGTTTGCTACATAGATGGCGCTAATGCTGACTGTCACAACCTAAATCGCGCTATCAAAGTGTTCTGCGCATTTGTACATATAAGTGTGTCCAAGTAAAACAGTGTAGTCGTCGCCGCGTCGCTTGCTTGAGCCACTAGTCTTAAACATCCCTAAACAATACAACAGATCCAGCTCCCTAGCTCATCCCCCAGCAACGCCCTAAGCCGAGGTCCGAGACCCGCACCCTTAGCTGTGTTGCTCAGTATTTTAAGCTGGAGGCCCTTGGGTCTCGCCCCTTTGTCCCGCTAACTCCCCCTACCAACTGCGACAACATTATAAAAAGAAATGTATTGGTGTCTTAGGTCGATATATGGATTGAATAGAACATTAACCGGTCATCATCAGGCGCCCCGGTGCGGGGCTCGGACCTCGGCTTAGGGTGTTGCTGGGGGATGAGCTAGGGAGCTGGATCTGAGTTGTATTATTAAGGGACATGTTTTAAGGCTAATAGCTCGGTACAATTTGAGTGTCCGTATATCTAGCGTACACATGGTGGAATCCATGGTCGGGAGTAGCCTCAAAAAATAGTGCCTAATTAGTGCCATATTTAAAAAAATAGTGCCTAATTAGTGCCATATTTAAAAAAATAGTGCCTAATTAGTGCCATATTTAAAAAAATAGTGCCACAATATTTAAGAAAATATAGGGCTTTATTTTTGGTACGCTAGCTTGACGTCAAGCTAACGTACACATCCTAGATCTCGATAACGGCTTGCACTAAGATGATGCTTTTACTGCCAAAAATTGGGCCTAAATAGTGCCTCCGGAATGCAAATTTTCAGAAAGATTGCTCCACGGAGAGTTTCATAAATAGGCAAGCAACTCAAATGAAGCTAACGCACACGCTGTTCATGGGGTCTTGACTGACCTCTCAAATCTACGGGATGAATGCGATCTCCCGTTCGATATTTGTTGCCTCTACCTTACAGAAAATCGTAGATGCTACATTTAAGTAGTGCTATGTTGTATTCCTGCAGTGATTAAGGTCGCCAGCGCTCCATGGAGGGGAGGAGTAGATGTGTAGTCGATGTGTTAGCAATAGTTGTCATTATGTTAGCACAGGGATTTCATCTATACATAATAAAATAGAAGTGTCTGTTTGTAATTCCAACAGCTTTTCACTAAATGCATATGGAAGTATACACGCTACTAACATTAAAAAACCAAGTAATTTTTCTGTCTGTTTGTTCCGGGTAATCTCTGTAACGGCTGGACCGGTTGTAACTGGACTTTCACTGGCAGGTAGCTGATGTATCAAGGAGTAACTTAGGCTATTTTTATTTACTAAAAATATGAGGGTTCCGCGACAATAAGGATGAAACTAAGTCTACGCGGGTGAAACTACGAGGCACAGCTTCATAAGATACACACGAGTGTCACGTGCTCTAGCAAGGGTTGTCTACTTCTAAATGTTCACCTGTCAATAAAAGGAACAGAAGTGCAGGTGGCCGCGTCGCAGTGCAACACGGGGGGAGCCACAGCCGCCATGAGGGACCCGTCCTCCCCGACCACGTAGGGAATGTGGTCCAGGTATACGTTGTCGAACAAACACATACGCTTCATGTACTCCTCAGAATGGGTGAACATTGTTGGGGGTGTACCTGGGGAATAAAAAACTCCCTAAATTAGGGAAATAGAGTTGGGGTAAATTATTGTTTAGTACGTAGTACGTGTAGGTTGAAACTTTTGACATGTGCTGGCTGAATTCAAAACCTATTTGAAATTCAAAAATATCTTTATTCGATTAGACTTTTTACAAAGTACTTTCAAATCGTCAGAATGACACAATTACACAGGATTATACATTCTACCGCCAGGTTCGGAAGGTTGCTTTTACTGAGAACTCAATAATTACTCTTTTCAAAAAGGTAATTTTACAATTTTGAGTACATAATACAATATAAATCATAAAAAGAATATGTGCTCGTATATAATCCCATGGACACAGTTCCAGTGCACAAAAGTCGATAAAAAAAAGTATAAAAACTAAAAGAAGGGACTACGTATATTTGCGTAGCTTGAGATGAGCAGCCCCCACAAGCAGCACCTGTTCACAAGTATGCCGAGAATGCCAGCCATCGCAATCCTCAACCATTATAGAGGGAAGTGAGCGACCCGTCATCCTATATTTACATATCAACTTATACAGATGATTAAAAAAGAGCCTGTTGGCTTTGAGGTTTGTGCGTCTAGCACAAGCAATGCAAGTTCGGATCCTAGTAGTTAGTTTTTCTCAAAAAATTTACTGAATTTTTCACACCACGAGCAAAGGAAAACATCGTTAAAAACCTGCATATGTCTGAGAAGTAATTAAAAAAAGACGTGTTTATAGTGCCTGAACAGGAACAAGTGGAGGGAGCTTCATCAGCTGCACTGACAAGAGTCTAGCTCTTTAATAAAGAAGATAGTTCCTAAGACGGCGATGGACACCGTCACGTACACGATAATCTTTGTTGAAACATTGCAACACTGCAAACCTCTGCTTACTCCCCTTCTGGAATGGCATGAGTACTCACCAACAGCAAAATATCTAGTGTTGCACATATGTTCCTGTATCAGCTCTGAGCGGTTATTGAACCACCCTATCAGCCATTTCAGGTCCTCAAACTTGGTTATCTCATCATTGATCACCTTGCGAGTGAGACGAAGATACTCCACGTCTGCTTCTATCACAGATTCATCCTTATCTTCACCGTAACTAGAGGAACACCAAAATTGCTGGTTTATTCACTACTAGCGGACGTCACGCGGTATCACCCGCGTAGTTCCCGTTCCCGTGGGAGTACGGGGATAAAATATAGTCTATGTTACTCGCTGATGATGTAGCTATCCATTGCTGAACGAATTTTCAAGATCGGTCAAGTAGTTTCGGAGCCTATTCAAGGCAAACCAACAAAAAAAACAGTCAAATGTATAAAACTCTTTGTAATATAAGTGTAGATTGACCTAACAGAGGGCCTAATGCGAGTTTTTCACTGCCGCACGTCACAGATGCAGATTTGTATAGGATCAAAATAGTGCTCTGCAAGGCGACGTTACAATCGGATTGGGATCGGGGATCCCGCTATGCCCTAACATTCACTGGACTTACTTCCGATATTGCATCTTAAGGATGGCTTCTGACATGTGAATCCTGAATATGACTCCCGGCCGCAGGTGGGCCTGGTACAGGTCCTTGGGCATCTCCACGAAGTCGGATTCCCAGCGCTGCGGAATAAGTTAATTAGTATTACGATTGAGAAATTGTAAATATATAAAATATTCGTACTTATTACATATGTAAGTAATAATTAACCAGTTCTATGTCAAAATTAAAATTTATTTTGTAGTTTTCTAGCTGTGCCACGCGGGTGAAACCCCGGGGTGGGGGATAATAAAATTAGCCTAAAACACTCGTTGAAACATCGGCTATCTGCCAGTGAAAGTCCCATTAAAATCCATTCAGCCGTTTACCCGTGATGCCGTGACCAAGGGAAATGGGGATTCATTTTTATATATAAGATTTAACTCAACATAGTATTAAGACAGTGCGATAATGCATTATATTATATTGCACATCGACTTCGAGAAAAGAACAATATATTTTTTATATGGTATGGTCTATCGCAGTTGTTAGGGGGAGCTATCTCGACTCCTTAACCGGACGAAACCTTAGCAGCGCCTCTAAAATTTCAAACATTATATAATACGATGTAATAAAACTTTCTATAGCGCGATCTATAACACAACTCACGCCATCTACGAACAGTTAATGAAACTAAAACATACTCATAAGAACTAAAATCGTACGTATGCCAAATCCTAAGTGTTTAGGCTTTTTCATTGTCTATGGCTAAGAGGAGATAAGCATAAACAAACCTTAATTTGAGGCTGAAAGGTGTCATAATTGATTCTATCCGTCTTGTTCTTCTGCCTAGATCTCTTCACCTGCCGCGTTTCATAACTACCCCGTCTAGCCACTGGGACCTCGCTGGTACTCGTCTTCTTAATCTGTAAACAATTATAATCATTAAAAAGGTTTTTAGGGCACTAGCGGAGTTATTCTTTGTATGTTTACGATCAGGGGCGGATCCAGCTTTGGCGCCAGGAGGGAGTCGTTCGTTCCCAAACGTTTGCCATCCTACAAAGTGATTTATATTATATTAAATTAATTAAATGTTGAAGGCATGTAGTTACATAAAATCATTATGTTCAATTAGTGGACCACATAAGTCCTGGAACCAGCTCTGGGGGGGTCATGGGGGTTATGACCCCCCCCCCCCCTGGATACGCCGTTGTTTACGATATTGTAGGTTCATAATAAAAATTCGTCTCTGCATAACAATACAATTATTTTATGGTTTTATGGATTCCATAATGCTACTAGACATAAGATGTCTTACCTCAGACTCGTCTGTCGTTGTGGTCGTCGTGTCAAACTGCTTACGACGTCTTCCACTCTTACCACGTCGTCTCTGAATTAATATTTAACAAAAATTTAATTATTTATTGTGGGGAGGGCGAAAGATCATGCTCATCCCCAGCAAAGGGAAGATCTCCCATTGCGGCGGGTATCATGTCTGGGGAACACCGGCTCCAACTGTTCTAGTTGGACACTTGTATATATACTGTGTGGAGAGCGAGTGATCAGTGTCATCCCCAGCAAAGACAAGATGTTCCATTGAGGCGGGTGTAATGTCTGGGGAACACCGGCTCCAACTGTTCTAGTTGGACACTTGTATATATACTGTGTGGAGAGCGAGTGATCAGTGTCATCCCCAGCAAAGACAAGATGTTCCATTGAGGCGGGTGTCATGTCTGGGGAACACCGGCTCCAACTGTTCTAGTTGGACACTTGTATATATACTGCAATGCGCTTGAAAACTCTTATAGCGCGATTTAGGTTCTAGTGTATTTGTACTCAAACTTTGCAATTGTTAACGAGTAGCGCCATCTATGTAGCGAGTGGTGGAACGCTGTAACATCATATTTTCTAAAATATAAAATTCTCGTGTCATATCGTGACAGACGTGAGTCTATCGCCGTCTCAGGCACTATACATACGTCTTTGAATTAGTCAGATATATGCAGGTTTCCTCACGGTGTTTTCCTTCACCTTAAAGCACGTGGTGTGAACTGTGAAATCACTGCACATAAGGTTTTTAGATAAATTCATTGGGACAGGCCGTTGAGATTGGAACTTGCGTCTCTTGCGAAGCAGGCGATTGCTCAAACCCCACAGCCACCACGGCTCTTCACTTACAGAATATTTTAAGTGCTTCTTTTATTTTAGAGAAATGGTGAATAAAAACCCTTGAACCGCTGAAACCGGTCACTGCGTCTTAAATAAAACCATAGTAAGTCAAACGAATAAGTTTATTAGTTCACTCCTCAACATCTTTTGGCTCAGTGATGGAATCAACAAAAATAACGGAGTTACATTCCGCTGCATCACACTGTAACATAGGAGGAACTTCCACTGGCGTTACGGAGTACTCATCACCAATCACATATGGATTACCATCGATCCAGAGAGCGTCAAACAGACAGTAAATATGAACTTTAATTGTCATATAACTGATAAACTTATAAATCCTCCCACCGCATTCGCCCAAATGCTCTTTAATACTTTTATCCGTCTTGTACATCAGTAAAAGATTGTGGAACTTCGTGATCTCATCCATAACGACTTTTTTTATAAGGTTAGTGTAGATTATATCGGCTTCTATATGACGTTCTGGGTCCTCGTACATCCTCTGTTTGATACGCAAAATAGCGTCCGACATCCTCACGCGGAATATTACTCCTGGGTTCATTTGATCAGGTAGGATGCCAGGTTTTTTGGTGGATGTGGTGAACTCCATAATTCTGTCTTTGACAGGCTCTGGGTAGACGTAGTGATGTGGTCGCTCGCGTAGTTTGGGTCCGCTGAGCGTGTTAAAGCGTCTCGTATTCTGCCGGCAAAAAAACTTGCTGTAAGGCCTCAGGATGTTCTGGTCCTCTCTTTATAGTGAGATATTCAAATGCACTAACACATCGCGGATCTGAATAACTAACACATCTGTTTCTACCATTAAAGTGTCGAACAGGCGTACGGTCTGTCTGATGGTAAGCTGCAGTTTATGCGACCAACACCAGAGTGTCGCGCAATAGTTACAAGTTTAGCTTGCTTGGTTTGGATTGAAACAACTTAACATCACGTAATTACGTCGGGCAGAACTTTTTAACTCAAATTCTCCCAATTTTACCATCAATGTAAGAAGAAACACCAGTTTCTGTACCAGCAACTCCACTAATAGTCTACAAGGTAGCGATCCGCGATTGCGAAATAGTTCAAAAATCGTAGTCGATCAAATTTATCATCGACTCGCCCTAACGATAAAACAATCGAGAGGTTTTTCGATTGTTTTGATGCAAGCGCTGGTCCGAATCGCGCCGAATATAGACGAAAGTTTGCCGTGTTCGATGAGTGTGACTACACGCGAATAGGACTCGCTACTATCGAGCGCGTTCCCACTGCCACGATATCGTCCGCCGACACTTGACTACAACGACACAGTGTGAAAGCGTTCAGTAGTAATTGTATCAAACTACTAGTCCCACGATATCGTCCGCCGATACTTGACTACAACGACAGTGTGAAAGCGTTCAGTAGTAATTGTATCAAACTACTAGTCCCACGATATCGTCCGCCGATACTTGACTACAACGACACAGTGTGAAAGCGTTCAGTAGTAATTGTATCAAACTACTAGTCCCACGATATCGTCCGCCGATACTTGACTACAACGACACAGTGTGAAAGCGTTCAGTAGTAATTTTATCAAACTACTAGTCCCACGATATCGTCCGCCGATACTTGACTACAACGACACAGTGTGAAAGCGTTCAGTAGTAATTGTACCAAACTACTAGTCCCACGATATCGTCCGCCGATACTTGACTACAACGACACAGTGTGAAAGCGTTCAGTAGTAATTGTACCAAACTACTAGTCCCACGATATCGTCCGCCGATACTTGACTACAACGACACAGTGTGAAAGCGTTCAGTAGTAATTGTATCAAACTACTAGTCCCACGATATCGTCCGCCGATACTTGACTACAACGACACAGTGTGAAAGCGTTCAGTAGTAATTGTATCAAACTACTAGTCCCACGATATCGTCCGCCGATACTTGACTACAACGACACAGTGTGAAAGCGTTCAGTAGTAATTGTATCAAACTACTAGTCCCACGATATCGTCCGCCGATACTTGACTACAACGACACAGTGTGAAAGCGTTCAGTAGTAATTGTATCAAACTACTAGTCCCACGATATCGTCCGCCGATACTTGACTACAACGACACAGTGTGAAAGCGTTCAGTAGTAATTGCATCAAACTACTAGTCCCACGATATCGTCCGCCGATACTTGACTACAACGACACAGTGTGAAAGCGTTCAGTAGTAATTGAATCAAACTACTAGTCCCACGATATCGTGTCGTTACCGTTATCGTCCAATGTGAAAACGCCCATCGACTGCGATTGATAACAATCGCGGTGCATCGACATTATTGACAATCGAAACTATCTAAATTATATAAATATCGCGGTTAACGCCCCCACAAACCACAAATACAACGTCAGTCGTACCGGCAATTTTTAAATTCCCTGTAGGACTCTAGTTACTTACTTTAGCTCTTCGCTTGATCCTATTATGGTCCGGGGACTCCTCATCATTGTAAGTCCTGAGATAGTTGTCGAACTTGGAGAAGTCGTACGGAGCCCACGAGTCTGATCCTGGATGTGGGTGTGCGCCGCTGTCGTCCATCTCCTATGAACAGTTAACAGAATATTATTATAATACTAGCTGTGCCGTAGATTTAGTTTCATCCTTATTGTCGCGGAACCTTAATATTATTAATAAATAAAATTAGCCTAAGTTACTCCTTGATACATCAGCTACCTGCCAGTGAAAGTAACGTTAAAATCGGTCCAGACGTTTGTTCCGGAACAAACAGACAGACAGAGAAAATTTTTAAAACTGGTTTTTTTACTGTCAGTAGCGTGTATACTTTCATATGCATTTAGTGAAAAGCTGTTATTTTGGGATTACAAACAGACACTTAAATTTTATTTATCTGTATGTATAGATGTATAGATATATCTATAGTGTCTGTTTGTACATATGATCACGCTTGTATTCCCTAAAGGGGTAGGCCGAGGTGTTGTGTTGAAAACTGTCTATTAGGGGAGCCCAAGCGGAGATTTATTGTGTTCCTAAAGCGCGGCAGATTAATATACAGGAGGATTTACCTTGTACCCGGTTAAGTACCTCCACCAAATATGAACCTCATAAATAAGGCCACTATGAGGTTCGAGTAAATCGCCATTTAGTATCGTGGGCTCCCCTACTACTATGTCTGAGAAGTAATTCAATGTCGTATGTAAAGTGCCTGAGACGGCGATGGACTCACCCTCTGTCACGTTGGCACTTAATCATATTCGGTGAAATGTGAGTGTTGTTGTTATAACACCTCTGCTTTACCCTTCGGGGACTAATCATATTCGGTGAAATGTGAGTGTTGTTGTTATAACACCTCTGCTTTCCCCTTCGGGGACTAATCATATTCGGTGAAATGTGAGTGTTGTTGTTATAACACCTCTGCTTTCCCCTTCGGGGACTAATCATATTCGGTGAAATGTGAGTGTTGTTGTTATAACACCTCTGCTTTCCCCTTCGGGGACCCTTCTGGGACCGCGTGAGCATATTCATTTTAATTTAATTCTTTCTGTTTCTAATTCCAAATTGACAGCTTTCCATTTCCACCAAATTCATTTGAAAGTATACAGAAAACTGTATTTTTTATTAGTCTCTGTCTGTCTGTCTGTTCCGGCTGAAAAATGAAGTCTACTCGGGTGAAACTGCGAGGCATAACTTTTATGTATGTAAATGTGTAATATTTGGTACCTTCTTCATATGAGGCGTTCTCAATCCCATTAGGTTCACCGGCTGGTCGTATATTTCATCTTTCAACTGTTTAGAACATAAAAAAACATATTTAAGATCAAAATAATACATTAGGTATTACCACAGTATATAAATAAAGTATAGGAATCAGTATAGTAATTAAATACACTATATCAATGAGTCCACTTTATTTTGGGACTAGCTGTGCCCTGCGGTTTCACCCGCGTAGATTTAATTTGATCTCCGCGGAACCCTAAATTTTCTTTATAAATAAAAAGCCCATGGTACTCCCTGTAACATTAGCTATCTGCCAGTGAAAGTCCCGTTAAAATCGGTATAGCCGTTTCAGAGATTACTCTTTGGCAAATAACTCATTATTAGGTACCAATTCTTTGCGTTTTTATACTCGTGATAATTTCTAAACGCAATGTCCCATTGGAATAAAACAAACAGTATTTTACTTCTACATGAATACCCTTGATAGCATAATGCTTGATTCGGATAAGAATTAATATTATGATACACATTTAACGTAGTTTCTTTCTTCAGGCGATAATTTTTTTTTTATGAACATTAAACGGTTATTGTGACTAAACTATGAGAGTTAGATATATGCTCTCGCGGACTTTTTTGTAGATCTTAATAAGACCTACAAACCCGTAATACATCATTTTGTCTATTGTCAATAGTTTTTGCATATGTCAATAGTTTTTTTAGCTGAAACCGCAAGGCATAGCTAGTTTTATATAAATAAAAAACATTTTAACTAATAGGGGTTCACTACCGCTACAAAAGTTTTGCAAGCAGTTAGAATTTAGCCTATCTTTTTGAAATGATGTGAGCGTGAGGGCTGTCAATCTAAAAGATTTAAAATTTTACTGTCAAAATATACTAGATTAGGCATTTTAGTTTTAAAAATGTCGGTAAAACACGTGATCAATGACGTAAGTACGGTTACGGTTTCAACGTAACACCACTTTGCATTAAAAAAAATGTTTTTAATTTTGTATCGGTTCTATAAGCGAAGCGCGAGGATAATGTTACTTTGTCTACCTGGGGCCCAATCATGAGTTCTTATTGCAATGATAATTCAGTTGTGCGACAGTGACAGCTGTATACACGTCACATACATCTGTCTTATAAATGAGTGAAACTATCATGGCAATAAGAGCTCATGGTAAGGCCCCTGTAGACACCCGTTATACCAAAAAGCTTGCTATTGATATGAACTTACGCTTTGATAATTAAAATTTAAGCTAGGATCTGGGTCGGACCACACCACGGTCATAAGGAAAGCCAACTGAAAAAAAAGTAGTATTACAAAATAACTCACGTCCAAGAACGTCCAGTGCGACTTTAATTAAAATCCCCGTCACAAGTCACCGCGTCGACGTAAACGCAGATTTGTATGGGCTCACAATAGTGTCATGTTTAGGCCGACAGAGGCGCTGTTCCGATCCTATACAAATCTGCGTTTACTTCGACGCGGTGACTTGTGACGGCGGCTGTGAAAAACTCGCACTAGGCCCTCTGCACTTTTTTCCACTCAAACCTTTAACTCTGTTTTAAATCTTTACTCATATTATAAAGAGGAAAGATTTGTTTGTTTGTTTGTATTGAATAGGCTCCGACAATACTAGACCCATCTTGTAAATTCTTTGAGTCATGGATAGCTACATAATCTGCTAGTAACATAGGCTGTGTGACGTCCGCTAGTATTCAATCAATGTAATAGCTCTGGACATCTACTTATTCATTACTGCCATATCCACCGAAGAAAGCTGTGTCAGCGCAGACAAACATTGTTGTGGCTCCATGTTAGTCGCAATCAACTTATTAACTCCTTGTCCGTTATGTGCGCCTGGTACTTCGTGTACCATATCATCATCTCCCTGGCCTTATCCCATACATTGTTGGGGTCGGCACTTGATTCAACCCGATGTGGCTCCATGTTAGTCGCAATCAACTTATTAACTCCTTGTCCGTTATGTGCGCCTGGTACTTCGTGTACCATATCATCATCTCCCTGGCCTTATCCCATACATTGTTGGGGTCGGCACTTGATTCAGCCCGATGTGGCTCCATGTTAGTCGCAATCAACTTATTAACTCCTTGTCCGTTATGTGCGCCTGGTACTTCGTGTACCATATCATCATCTCCCTGGCCTTATCCCAAACATTGTTGGGGTCGGCACTTGATTCAACCCGATGTGGCTGATCACCAGATTTTTATACGAAGCGACTGACCTTCGTAACCCCTTTAACGAGGAAATTCTGTGATCTGGGTTAAACCAGTTATCAGACTTTCTTAGGCCTCTGAGTGACCTAACGATTGCCAAAGATGATAAATTGGCAACCGGGACCGACGGCTTAACGTGCTCTCCGAGGCACGGAGGGAACCAACTGGCTAGGGCTAGGGTTGCTTAACTTCGCTGATCGAATGATATGCGCAATAGCAACTGTGCCACGAGCTCCACACGTAATTACTAGAAAATAGCTTAATAGAAAATACTTACCACAAACACCTTTGCCATGGTGTTCATCGTGTAACGTCGTCGCCTCACGAACACCGACTAACATTAATTACGATTTTGTAACAATATCCAACTCTTAATTGCTTGTTATACAAAAATATTGTCCGATTTTAACGACGCCAATTAGCAGTAAGTAATAAAAATACATACATGCTCACGCCTGTATTCCCCGAAGGGGTAGGCAGAGGTGTTGTAATAACAACACACACTGTTCACACAAGATTAAGTGCCAACGTGGCAGATGATGACTTTATCGCCGTCTCATGCATTATACATTAGAGATGTAACGAATGTAATTTTTTTTTAACATTCGCGAATGCGAATGCAAATGTCTGCTACTGACATTCGCGGATGAGAATGCGAATGCGAATGTATAAGTTTTAATGAAAATTTAATTACAAAGTTTTATTGCCCAAAGTAAATAATTAATAAATAATATCAAATGATGAAGTGAAGACTGTTAATGGCCTTATGAGGTTAAGTTACTTTTTCTTGCATTTAAAACATAAGGTTAGGAACTTTAAGGATTTGATTTTATTAACCTACCATTATCTTCAAATTGTTTTTTTTCTTTGACATTCATATTCGCAAAACATTCGCAGAAATTTTGCGAATACGAATATCCAAAAATAAGCGAATATTCGCGAATCCGAATGCGAATATTCGTTACATCACTTTTATACACACGTCTTTGAATTACATGTATATAAAAAATATGTATCATATAATTTTTTATATTTTACTCTGTGACCACTTAGTTATAGTTTTCTATCTCTGTCACAAGATGGCGCTGTTCGCTTTTAAATCGCGGTATGGTTTCGTTTTGTATATACATACATATGGCATAATACGGTAAATTAAGTTACAACGTCTGCCTTCGGGCAGGCGTGCTTACCATTACAATTTTTTCAAGGTCGCTTTCGTAAGAAGTAAGTGGCTTTTATTTCTGTAATTATATAATTTCTATAAATATATATTAATTACTAGCTGTGCCCCGCGGTTTCACCCGCGTATATTTTAATTTCATGGATGCCCGAGGATCCCTAATGTTTTAAAAAAAAAAAGCCTATGTTACTGCTTGAAACATCAGCTACTTGTCAGTGAACGTCCCATTTAAATCGGCGCAGCCGTTTCAGAGATTACCCGGAACAAACAGACAGACAGACAGAAAAATTTTGAAACTTGTTTTTTTTGTGTCAATAGCGTGTATACTTTCATATGCATTTAGTGAAAAGCTGTTATTTTGAAATTACAAACAGACACTTCAATTTTATTTATCTGTATATATTAATTATAATAATTATAAGCTTATGTAAAAAATTATACTGGTACACTTTTATTAGATTGAATTTACTCGCTTCAGTAAAAATATGAATGAATGAATGATCGAAACGAACTTTCTTCCGTGGAACCAAAGATAATGAAGCGATCTTTGTGTGAAACAAAGAAATCCATGTATATTAACAACGTATAATTGAGTCACTTTATAGGGTCTCGCTCTCACAAGTCACCGCGTCGACGTAAACGCAGATTTGTATGGGCTCACAATAGTGTCATGTTTAGGCCGACAGAGGCGCTGTTCCGATCCTATATAAATCTGCGTTTACGTCGACGCGGTGACTTGTGACGGCGGCAGTGAAAAACTCGCACTAGGCACTCGGAGGCGCTGACGCAGATCTTTGGATGATTCCACGTAAGTACCGTGGGAACCTGCGTCACTCCGTGTTCACGTTTCAAACTCAAACTCAAACTCAAATATATCTTTATTCGATTAGACTTTATACAAAGTACTTTCAAATCGTCAGAATGACACAATTACACAGGATTATACATGCTACCGCCAGGTTCGGAAGGTTGCTTTTACTGAGAACAACCTGGCAAGAAACAGTAATTACTCTTTTAAAGAATATTATACAGTTTTAAAAAATACAAAATAAATCACTCAAGCTACTATAAGCCCATGGACACAGTTCCAATGCTCAATTGTCGAAATAAAAACTATTACAAATACAGGGTGTCGGAGAAAAAGGAACAGTTGTCTTCTAGAAGTTGTAGGGTTTTATGAATATATTGAAATTGTAAAATATCTAGCTCCAACAATAACGTAGTTATAGGCAACGGCTGAAGAGCTCGCGGCCTTAAGCGGTTGAATGAACGCGCGGTCGCGTTTACCTACATTACGTACGCGGTCATTAAACTTTTTAAATTAAGGGGAAGGTTACTGGTTTCAAAAAATGGTTTTATGGGATTATTTCGGGATTTATTAGTGGGAGAAAAAAAATAAAAACGTAGTTAGATTTCACGTGAGATTTTTATGCGAAAATAAGGTATTGATATGGTCAACTTTGAACATCAATTACTCGAAAACCTTAGAAGATATTTCTGTCATAATAATTTTAATTGCTTCCTAAAATTATACCCTATCACACATTTTAAGAGCTGTCCCGGTTTTCCCGACACGCTGTAAATGTGAGCATGGCAAATTCCAAGTTGAAGTTAGAATATAAATTATATTTTAATTATCATTCTTTAATTAAATTAGTTAAAGCATTTTGGTTGTTTTTGAGTCCTCCGGCCGCCACCCGCTTAATTGAATCATAAAATAACTACTGCATATACAAGGTCAGCTCATAACTCCTGACGGGACCTGCCGCGTTATTCACTAAGGTTTCTCAGCGTCGAGCTCGACGACGAGCGTTGGTTTCATTCATAGGAAATTGAAACGTAATACATAGAGGATAAGGTTCTATTTGGTATCTTTAGTGTAACGAATAAAACTAAAGGCTTCGTATTATTTTTTATTTATTTAAAATAATAAATATTCATCCTTCTTAAACATTATCAACATTCATTAGATGATAAAACTATTAAATATATATATAAATTAAAATTTAAAATTCAGTTTATTGCAGATACAACCAAACACTTGTTTTATTGTGTTTGTCTTGTAAATTCATAGTTGTTATGTAAAATACAATAATATTATTCAACTAGCTGTATCCGGTTTCACTCGCATATACTTTATTTCGCATTACGACTTTTTTTTAATGAGAATAAGCCTAAGTTACTCTTTGTAACATCAGCGATCTGCCAGTGAAAGTCCCGTTCAAATCGGACTACCCGTTTTGAAGATTAGCCGGAACAAACAGAACTCTCATTGCGCGATTTAGGTTGTCCTCAATTGTTTTGATCGCGGTTAGTGCCATCTATGGAAAATCACTCGAAACTTGTCGATAAAGCAGCTAGGTGTCGCTTAAGTGTCGAGGCGACGTTGTGGTCTTACGTAAGGCTTTTCATTGACTAATTGCGATGTTGTCGACATGGGTGGTTCGCCACTTATTAGAGCATTCATCTAAAAAAAATATAGTTCAATTAGTATTTTTGTGTTTGCACTAGTTACCGATGTGTGATCAATATCCGAACATCTTTTGGGCGCTTTCCCACTGCCACTATATCGAGGTGTTGTAACAACACCCACATTTCACCGAATGTGATTAAGCACCAACGTGAGAGATGGTGAGTCCATCGCCGTCTCAGGCATTATACATTCGTCTATGAATTGCTTCTCAGACATATGCAGGTTTCCTCGCGATGTTTTCCTTCACCGAAAAGCATGTGGTGTGAAATCACTGCCCCGCTGTGATTCGAATTTGCGGCGCTTGCGTAGCATACGCAGATTTGTGTGTTTAGGTCGACAAAGGCGTTGTTTCAATCCCTACTAATATTATAAATGCGAAAGTAACTCTGTCTGTCTGTTACGCTTTCCCGCTTAAACCTCTCAACCGATTTTGATGAAATTTGGCACAGATAATCTTTAGACCCTGAGAAAGGACATAGGCTACCTTTTATTTATTAAAAATATTAGGTTTCCTCGACCATAAGGATGAAACTAAATCTATGCAGGTGAAACCGCGGGGCACAGCTAGTGCTATATAAATCTGCGTTTACGTCGACGCGGTGCCTTGTGACGGCGGCAGTGAAAAACTCGCACTAAGCACTCAGGTGATTGCTCAAACCACTACCGCTACCACTTTTCTGTAAAAACTTATATACTACTGTGCTGTGCTCTGCGGTTTCACCCGCGTAGATTTAGTTTCATCCTTACTGTCGCGGAACCCTAATATTTTTAATAAATAAAAGTAGCCTAAGTTACTCCTTGGAACATCAGGTACCTACCAGTGAAAGTCCCGTTAAAATCCATCCAGCCGTTTCGGAGACTACCCGGAACAAACAGACAGACAGACAGAGAAAAATTTTAAGACTTGGTTTTTCAGTGTCAGTAGCGTGTATACTTTCATTTGCATTTAGTGAAAAGCTGTTATTTTGGAATTACAAACAGACACTTCAATTTTATGTACTGTATAGATGTAGTAATACGTACCTTTGGTCTGCCAGGTCTTCGTGGTGGGATTACTATACTATGTTGTCTTTCCAAGTGTTTCTTCCAATAACAGCGACGCGTGAACCCCGAGTGACACACGTCACATTGGTACCTAACAATGATTACATACTTTTATAGATCTTCAAAAAAAATGTTGAAATAACTGATTACGATTTATTTTACCACACATTTATACAAAAGTAAATTACTTGAGCCGTGGTGGCCTCGGGGTTAGAGCAGTCGCCTGCTACGCAAGCGAAGCAAGTTGGAATCCCAGTGAGGCCTATACCTATGAGTTTTTCTAAAAACTTATGTACATTTCACACCACGTGCTTTACGGTGAAGGAAAACATCGTGAGGAAACCTGCATGTCTGAGAAATAATTCAAAGACGTATGTATAGTGCCTGAGACGGCGATGGACTCACCCTCTGTCACGTTGGCACTTAATCATATTCGGTGAAATGTGGGTGTTGAAAATTACAACACCTCTGTCTACCCCTTCGGGGAATACAGGCGTGAGCACATGTATGTATGTAAATTATTCAAAGTTAGAAAAAAATATTAGAACAGGCAGATTGATTATTCAAACGGGCAGAGGTTCCTCTTAGCAAGTTCACTCTATGAGGAAAGCGTGACGAATGAGGCGCGCGGCGGCTTGTACCGGGTGTCGGAGAAAAAGGAACAGTTGTCTTCTAGAAGTTGTAGGGTTGTATGAATATATCACTATGTTGAAGTCGTAAAATATCTAGCTCCAACAATAACGTACTTATAGGCTATGGTTGCTAAGGGCCGAAGAGCTCGCGTCCTTAAGCGATTGAATGAACGCGCGGCCGCGTTTACCTACATTACGTACGCGGTTATTAAACTTGTTAAATTAAGAGTAAGGTTAATGGTTTCGAAAAATGGTTTTATGGGATTATTTCCGGAACTATTAGTGGGAGAAAAAAAAACGTAGTTCGATTTCACGTGAATAACTCTACGTTACAGCTGATTTTTATTCGAAAATAAAGTCTTGATATGGTCAACTTTGAACGTAAATTTCTCTAAAACGGAAGAAGTCAAAGAAAAGATATCTTTTTCATAATAATTTTATTTGCTTCCTAAAATTATACCCTATCACATATTTTAACAGCTGTCCTATTTTCCTCGACACCCTGTATAGACGCTCTCCCACCACTGGACTCGCTTCAAAGCTTGTAATTTTTCCGCTAACAAAACATATAATTCAAAGACGTATGTATAGTGCCTGAGACGGCGATAGACGGTTTCGGAGATTAGCCGGAACAAAAAACAAACAGAGAAAAAAAAATTAAAAATGTTTTTTTTTGTGTCAGTACCGTATACTTTCATAAGCAATTAGTGAAAAGCTGTTATTTTGGAATTACAAACAGACACTACAGTTTTATTTATCTGTATAGATATGTATGTATGTATCAGGGGCGTGCATTGGATTTCCAGAGGGGTAGGCAAAAACAATAAGTAGGCAGGTAGGCAGGATAAGTACATACCTGTGACGCGGCGTAGGTACGTACGTCTTGGTAAAGACGCACACACGAACATAAACACACACACACGCGACACGAGTGTATTCAGTGATCACAAATTGTAACTTCTGCTTACCTGCTTATATGCAATGCACGCCACTGGTATGTATATGTATGTACATATGTAGATGGATATAATGTTAGTTACCTTTTAATATCATTGTGTGAATCTAAATGTCTGTTGAGTTTGGTTTTGTCGAAGAATGATTTGGGGCAGAGGGTGCAGTGGTGCGGCCGCTGGCGTTGGTGGGACGCGCGGATGTGACTAGTCAGGTTCGAAGACGTGCAGTACGAACGCGAACATATCTCACATTGGTATAACTTCGTGCCTGTTGGACAAATGGTTAGGTCAAATCAAATACAAAAATATTTGCATTTAATTATACTTTTAACAAAGTTATTTTAAATCGTCATAATGACATAATTATACAGGATTTCACCCGCGGAGTTCCCGTTCCCGTGGGGTAAAGTACGGGGATGAAATATAGCCTTTGTTACTCGCTGATGATGTAGCTATCCATTGCTGAAAGAAGTTTCAAGATCTGTCAAGGAGTTTCGGAGCCTATTCAATGCAAACAAACAAACAAATATTTCCTCTTTATAATATTAATGTAGACTAGCTGTGCCCCGCGGTTTCACCCGCGTAGATTTAGTTTCGCGTTTCGTGTGAAACCGCGTGATGTCAGCTAGTATATGTATATAGAGTATAGATAAGATTGTCCATACCATTATGAATCCTTATATGTTTGACGAGGTCGAACTTATGTGCGGTACTATAGTCGCACTCGGAGCAGGAGTACTGCGGCGGTAAGTGGGCCTTCATGTGCGAGTAATGGGACGATCGGTGCGGGAATAACTTGCCACAGATCTACAACACACCGACGACACTGCACTCAACATGGGTGTCGGAGAAAAAGGAACAGTTGTCTTCTAGAAGTTGTAGGGTTGTATGAATGTATCACTATGTTGAAGTCGTAAAATATCTAGCTCCAACGATAACGTAGTTATAGGCTATGGTTGCTAAGGGCCGAAGAGCTCGCGGCCTTAAGCGGTTGAATGAACGCGCGGTCGCGTTTACCTACATTACGTACGCGGTCATTAAACTTTTTAAATTAAGAGCTAGGTTAATGGTTTCAAATATAATGTTATATAATCTATACAGATAAATAAAATTTAAGTGTCTGTTTGTAATTCCAAAATAACAGCTATTCACTCAATGCATATGAAAGTATACACGCTACTGAGATACAAAAACAAAATTTTATCATTTTTCTCCGTCTGTCTATCTGTCTGTCTGTCTGTTTGTTCCGGGTAATCTCTGAAATGGCTGGACCGATTTTAACGGGACTTTCACTGGCAGGTAGCTGATGTTTCAAGGAGTAACTTAAGCTACTTTTATTTATTGAAAATATTAGGATTCCGCGACACGAAGCCTGAATCAAAATCTACGCGGGTGAAACCTTGGGGTACAGCTAGTAATAAATATGTGTAGCCTTGGTGGTCGTGGGGTTTGTGTAGTCGCCTGCTACGTGCTGCTAACTTATCTGAAGTGATTTCACACCACGTCCTTTACGGTGAAGGAAAACATTGTGAGGAAACCTGCATATGCTCGAGAAGTAATTCGAAGACGTATGTATAGTGGCTGAGACGGCGAGACTCACTCTGCCACATTGGCACTTAATCATCTTGTGTGAAAAGTGTGTGTTGTTATTACAACACCTCTGCCTCCTTTGGTGAATACAGGCGTGAGCAAATGTATGTATATTTATATTACGACTAGCTGTGCCCCGCGGTTTCACCCGCGTAGATTTAGTTTCATCCTTATTGTCGCGGAACCCAAATATTTTTAATAAATAAAAGTAGCCTAAGTTACTCCTTGTAACATCAGCTACCTGCCAGTGAAAGTCCCGTTAAAATCGGTCCAGCCGTTTCAGAGATTACCCGGAACAAACAGACAGACAGACAGACAGACAGACAGAGAAAAATTTTAAAACTTGGTTTTTTGTGTCAGTAGCGTGTATACTTTCCTTTACATTTAGTGAAAAGCTGTTATTTAGGAATTACAAACAGACACTTCAATTTTATTTATCTGTCTAGATATAGATATAGCATGGTAAGTCTTTAGCAGCCTTAATGTGTATTTTAATAATTACCTCACACACATAAGTGTCAGTATCTTCGCTGTGAAGGCTAGCTTTGTGCTCCTCATACTCCACTTTAGTCTTGAATTTTATATTACATGATATACAGGTCAGTTTTGTGAACTTATACTTTTTCAATCGCTTCGGTTTCCCTTCCCTTTTCTTGTAAGGACCGCGTTTTTTTCTGTCAGTTACTTTTGGTGCACTGTTGAGATAAATTTCAATGAAGGTTATATGATTAAGTCAATTTAAGTCAGTGTAAAGTTGTAATGAACTTTCGTGGACGTAGGGTTTGAACAGTCGCCTGCTAAGATAAGCTTAAGCAAGCGACGAAAGTTCGAATCCCAGCGGCCTGCACCAATGAGTTTTTCTAAAAACTTATGTACAGTGATTTCACACCACATGCTTTACTGTGAAGGAAAACATCGTGATAAAACCTGCATGTCTGAGAAGTAATTCAAAGATGTATGTATAGTGTCTAAGACGTATGTATATTGGCACTCAGTCATCTTTGATGGAAAGTGTGTGTTGTTATTACAACACCTCTGCCTACCCCTTCGAGGAATACAGGCGTGAGCATATGAATGTATGTAAGTAGAAACAAAGGGTATATATATACTTGCTAGCTAAATCATCAACTACTTTTTTACTAATAAGGTGGAAAAGTATGCAGTCCACCTGATGGTAAGGTTACTGCAGTCTTGCAATCACAGCAGTGGTTACATGGTTGCTTGCAATACCAGGACATCACCAGTGGAGTACATTGCATATAAGCAGGTAAGCAGAAGTTACAATTTGTGATCACTGAATACACTCATGTTATGGGTGTGTGTGATTATGTTCGTGTGTGTGTCTTTACCAAAACGTACGTACCTACGCCGCGTCACATAGTTATGTACTTAACCTGCCTACCTACCTACTTATTGTTTATGCCTACCCCTCTGAAAATGCAATGCAGCTCCTGGACATCACGTGGTGCAGACCATGTAAAATCTTTTCAAACTCTTCTTGATTCATTCAATAACTTCAATCGGAGGAAGGTAGCTTGGAAACAAGCAGTTACTTGCCTCTTAAAGAGAACTAGGGGACGTCACGCGGTTTCACCCGCATAGTTCCCGTTCCCGTGGGAGTACGGGGATAACATATAGCCTATATTAATCAGTGATAATGTAGCATTCAAATGGTGAAAGAATTTTTAAATTGGTTCATTACTTTTTGAGTTAATTCATTACAAACATACTTACATACAAATCTTTATAATATTAGTACAGATTATGATTAAATAATTTTTTAAAGCTAGAGTATGCTCTAAGATCAGACTACCAATATGAAAATGAAAATGAAAATGACTTATTCAGTTTAGGCTCTAGTAAGGCACTTATGAACAGGGGCGTGCATTGGATTTTCACAGGGGTAGACATAAACAATAAATAAGCAGGTAGGCAGACTAAGTACATACCAATGAAGCGTGTCGTAGGTACATACATTTTGGTAAAGACACACTCACAAACATAAACACACACGACACAAGTGTATTCAGTGATCACAAATTGTGACTTCTGCTTATCTGCTTATATGCAACGCACGCCACTGCTTATGCATGTCGAGTAATTTACCACCGGTTCGGAAACTAGCCTTCTGAGAAGAACCGGCAAGAAACTCTTAACAAATAGAATAGTACATACAAACCTCTCATCCTTTTCAATTTTAATCTCACATTTGACTCCGCCACTCTGTAAATTCTCCAGCATCGCTTGAATTCCAACTTTATTGTCATTGCATAGATCATCGTTTACATCCGAGTCATCAAATGTATCAACATCATTAAAGTCATCGTAATCATCTTCAGTTTTAATAGAGCTTTCTAGGACTTTTCGGAAGGTCTCGTCAGCCAATAAACATGCTGATTTGAATCTATGAGCTATGGTCAAGTCTTCCACACATTTGTTGCAGATTTTTGACGGTAGACCGTCTTTTTTTGAGAGCTGTGGAGGGAGAATGAGAATATCTGAGAAGATATTTCATGATAGCAGCATTACCAGATGACGATTTGATGGGACCTCCCGATTTTAAATTCTAAATTAAATGTCCCACACAGGATAGGCTCAGTCCCGCTATTCAAAGATATCTCGAGACAAATAAGACTCAACTATTTATCTATAGGATAAATCTGATATATTATATTTTTATTGAAATACTAGCTGTGCCCCGCGGTTTCACCCACGTAGATTTAGTTTCATCCTTATTTTCGTGGAACCCTAATATTTTTGTTGAATAAAAGTAGCCTAAGTTACTCCTTGAAACATCAGCTATCTGCCAGTGAAAGTCCCGTTAAAATCCGTCCAGACGTTTCAGAGATTACCCAGAACAAACAGACAGACAGACAGAGAAAATTTTTAAAACTTAGGTTTTTAATGTCAGTAGCGTGTATACTTTGATATGCATAAAGTTAAAAGCTGTAATTTTGGAATTACAAACAGACACTTCAATTTTATTTATCTAATATAAAATAAAAAGATAGAACTTTGAAAAACATCAGATTATATATGTTTTTTCTACTATATCCCGCTTTCGAAGAAAGAATCCCGCTGTTTTAACTCAAAAACTACCAAAATCCAGACTTGCCAAAAAAAATCTGGCGACACTGATTCATAGTGTCTGAGATGGTGATAGACTCACCATCTGTCAGAATGGCACCCAATTATCTTAAAGTAACACCGTTATCCTTCTTTAATATTAGTACTCATAGATTTATTACACGGAAACAGTCAGACAGCTGTTTTATTTTATTATAATTGAAACAATATAATTAGGTACTTACAGTTAAACCGGTGCAAAAATTAATCTTGTCACCTAAATTATCCTTTACCGTGTCGAATACACATTTCATTTCAGAATTCTGAGCCATACATAATCTACAGGAGTCCAACAGAACATTTCTAAGCATAATCTTTGGACTTTTTCCATTGCATGTATCCATTTCGAAGCTTTACTGTATCACGATACATATACAAGTTGTTTAATTCAATTACCCAGCCATTAGGCGATTTCACATGAACGAAGGATAAACAAATATCATTCATACCTTCTCCTTAATCTAATTTAAATTAATTAAATTACATCAAATCCAAGATTCGCGAGTAAATTTGGCTTGTTTGCAAGCAAAGAAACAAGATTCCTGGTTGGTTGACTGACATTTGATTTTTTCCTGACAGTGACAGACAGACAGTATTAGCTTCAATTTTGACATCTATGTTGTTTGGTTGGCGACCGGAAGTTGAATAACTATCAAAATTATGCATATTTTTTTAACTAAGACTAATATACTCGTCAAGGTCGACAAGCTCGTATATATTGGGAAAACTAAATTTTTAAAATATATTTGCGTACATGTATGTCAATTTTATATAAGTGAAATAAGTCAAAATATGTTAAGTAGCAGCGGAAGCAGTTTCTTTTTCTTTATAGACAATAGAAGTTTTATTTCTGTTTTTTTCATAGACAAAACAGTCAAAGGCCACAGACATATAATATAACGTTTTAATCTCATCACTCAAATCAATGTATGGCAATAACAAAACGTTACGATAACAAACGTTCGGAAACTATAGATTAATACGATGTCATAAATTACTCGATTTAATATTTGTTGCTCCAGTAACATCAACTATTACTTGTAGCGGTTAAATGTGAAGCAAAATTGTAACATTTATATATGTAAACTTATATAAATGTAGGTTAGCATAAACGGATTTTAAAAATTAAAAAAAAACAAAGGTTTTCGAACGGATACGGACATGGCTGCCGTGTAAAGTAAACGTCAATCAATTTCGGCTCATCCGCATTATCGGAAGGTCGTTTTATCAAGTGCTATCAATCAATAGATAATCTATTTGTGTGATAATTCCCTCCTTCATATCTCTGCGTTTCCCGCCGGCGTATATCAGTGAGTAATTGCATATAAGTTTTATGTTTTCTCATCGGTTAAACCACTTGCCGCTTTGATAACATGTAATCTGTATTTAAATGCGGATTTACGGATATGTAATAGATTACGCGGTTGTTAAATCATTGTTTTAATCGTAAGTGATTGCATTGTATTGATTTTTCATGTTTTAGATGCGTTTAATTCCTTTTATAAATGGTTTAGTTGCCGCTCGGTTCACTGTGTGATGTCATATTTTTTCGCAAACAATCATAGTAATACTTAATATATTCGGTAATTTGTGCGTATTTAAATAAAAAAAACCGCTAATTTAGACTATGGTAACTGCATAATATAAACTCGACTGGTTTGTTGAAAAAAAGTAAATTAGGTTTCAAATTTTATATAGTTTATACCATTAGATACTATAAATTAATGATTTGTTGCTTATTAGGAAGTATTAAAAGTATTTATTGAATGCACCAGTTATAAACCAAAAAAAACCAACATGTAAATAAAATAATAATCCATATTTTATACACTAAAAGAAAATTGAAGTGTCTGTTTGTAAATCCAATATAACAGTTTTTCACTGAATGCATATGGAAGTATACATGGTACTGATAGAAAGAACCAATTTTTTTCTTTTCTCTGTCTGTCTGTCTGTTTGTTCCGGGTAATCTATGAAATGGCTGGATGGATTTTAACGGGACTTTCACTGGTAGGTAGCTGATGTTTCAAGGAGTAACTTAGGCTACCGCGGTGCACAGCTAGTAGTACATCATATTCAGTTTTTATTTCTAAACTAGCTGTGTCCCGCGGTTTTATTGTTGCGGAACCCTAATATTTTTGTTAAATAAAAGTAGCCTAAGTTACTCCTTGAAACATTAGCTACCTACCAGTGAAAGTCCTATTAAAATCGGTCCAGCCATTTTAGAGATTACCCAGAACAAGCAGACAGACAGACAGAGAAAAAATTTAAAAATTGTTTTTTTAGTGTCAGTAGCGTGTATACTTTCACATGCATTTAGTAAAAAGCTGTAATTTTGGAATTACAAACAGACACTTCAATTTTAGTGAGTATATAATATAACTCAGTGAGTGAATGTTGTTTATTTGAGCTTATCACTTAATAAAACCCATTACATTCCAACTTATATTCTGTTCACAATTGCCATATCTTATAATCACCTATTGTTTTCAAAACACTTAATTTTTGATAATGTTTTTCATCACTTCATTCCTATGATGTAGGCAATCATTTGATTATGGATACTATAAGACTTAAGGTACATCTATCTAGTCAAAACGGCATCGGGGTAGGTACACATCTAATACGTAACTAAGTTCTGCCCGCAACTTCGTCCGCGTGGAATAGCAAAATCGGGCAAACGCTAACTTTAACCTGCGATTGGTCTTAGCGTGATAATAGATACATCTATACATACATACAGATAAATAAAATTGAAGTGTCTGTTTGTAATTCCAAAATAACAGCCTTTCACTAAATGCATATGAAAGTGTATACAATACTGTCCAAACAAACCAGTTTCTAAAATTTTTCACCTGTAGATTGCTGATGTTTCAAGGAGTGAAAATCCTGCTAAAATTGGTCCAGCCGTTTCTGAGATTACTGGGAACAAACAGACAGACAGAGATTTTTTTAAAACTTGGTTATTTAGTGTCAGTAGCGTGTATACTTGGATTGGATGGATTTTAACGGGACTTTCACTGGTAGGTAGATGATGTTTCAAGGAGTAATTTAGGCTACTTTAATTTATTAAAAATATTAGGGTTCCGTGACAATAAGGATGAAACTAAATCTACGCGGGTGACACCGCTGGGCACAGCTATGCCAAATAAAATAAACAGTCGTGTTATATTGTTACACACATTCTTAAGAAAACGATTTGACAGACAGACAATAAAGGGATCCTAATAGGATTACTTTAAATTTTTTCATGTTTATATACATGCTCGCGCCTGTATTCCCCGAAGGGGTAAGCAGAGGTGTTGTAATAACAACACACACATTTCACACAAGATGATTAAGTGCCAACGTGACGAGGGTGAATCTATCGCCGTCTCAGGCAGGTGTTTTAATTTTCTTCTCAAGAAGGTATGGAGTTCTAAACATTTTTAAATGCATCTTTATTAATCATGCTCGGATCTTGTGTAAGACACACAAATGTTTTTTAATCTCGGAAACATGATAGGTATCTCATTCTGCGAAGCACGTTGCAATGTAAAAAAATAAAGGAAAAATAATTGTAGTCTTTTTAACCTATTTAAAAAAGGAGGAGGTTATAATTTTTTTTTGTTTATTACAACTGAGGGCCTAGTGCGAGTTTTTCACTGCCGCCGTCACAAGTCACCGCGTCAAAGTTAACGCAGATTTGTATAGGATCGGAACAGCGCCTCTGTCGGCCTAAACATGACACTATTGTGAGCCCATACAAATCTGCGTTTACGTCGACGCGGTGACTTGTGACGGGGATTTTAAGAAAACTCGCACTTGGCACTTGGAGTACCTAGTGGCTAGGCACTCTAATCGCGGGTTAAAGTGAGCGTTAGCCCAAAGTAACTATTCCAAGCGGACGAAGTCGCGAGCAGAAGCTATAATTATTATATAACACACCTTCGTGGGGTTAACGCAGCATCAATCGACCTCTAAAGTACGCACCGTCTTTGACACGACTTTGGCGGGGTCACGCTATCGGCGGGGGGTCACCGAGTCCCGCACGAGGGCACCACGCCTTGTGCTAACGTGATATACTGATAACTCCCTTATCACTGGCTGGAGATACGGCTAATTATGAAAGTGAGGAAGGAAGTGGTACACGATGGCCTAGTTGCGGATTTCATATCATCTATCTTATACAACCTATGTTATTCCACTGCTGGACATAGGCTTCCCCTAATGAGTGCCAAAGCGCCCTGTGTTCAGCATGCCGCATCCAGCATCTGCCTGCAGTCTTCCGCAGATCGTCATCCCACCTGGCCGGAGGGCGTCCTACACTACGTTTGCCGAGTCGCGGTCTCCACTCAAGAACACGTTTACCAACGGTTGTCGGTTCTTCGCGAGATATGGCCGGCCCACTGCCACTTCAGCTTGCTAATTCTTTGAGCTGTGTCGATTACTTTGGTTCTCGGTCGGATGTATTCGTTGCGAATCCTATCCTTTGTTGCGGATTTACATAGACCCTTTAATAATATCAACTCTCTTATCTTACAACCACTCAGATCCAGTCCCTATTTTTCAAATCCTTTAGATAGATACGGACCCGTCACAGGGGCAGTAGGGGGGTTATGTGGGACTCCCACCCACTAAACATCCACGGTGCTCCACAAATACACGCACCCAAGCCCCCTCCAGAGACTGACCTTTTCGATCCCTTCTCTGGAACCTGACGAACTTTATCTCTCGTGGCTTTTACAATACTGTCACCTTTATGGGAGGCGCAGAACCGCTTTCGCAAGGTCCCGACCCCCAGCAATTATAGATACCTGCGTTTTACACTGGTATTCGCCTATTCGGAGAAGCGTAGGACCGCATTCGCATGGTCCCGAAGCCCGTGACTAGCTGATCTTATCCCCCAGCAACGCCCTAAGCTGTGTTGCTTAGTATTTAAGTTGAACCTCGGCTGGAGACCCTTGGGTCTCGCCCTTTAGTCCGGATAAGCAGTGGAGGTAGTTCCCCCTACCAACTGCAAGAGACCATATAAAAAAAAAGAATCAGAGTTGCCAGGTGTCTGGATAAAGCCGGACGTAGTTAGGCTTTTCGGTTGTGTGTCCAACCAAAATAAATGTGAGGATACCTGTGAGGACCAATGAGTTTTTCTAAAAAAAACTTATGTGCAGTGATTTCACACCACGTGCTTTACGGTGAAGGAAAACATCGTATGGAAACCTGCATATGTCTGAGAAGTGATTCAAAGACGTATGTATACTGCCTGAGACGGCGACTCACTATCTGTCACGTTGGCATGCAGGTGAAGCCACAGGGCGTTAGTAATAAAATATGTTTGTCCGATGTACAGGTGGGTTCGCGTAATGTAATCTATTCAGTGGTGAGGGCGAAGAGTCAAGGTAGGCGTACTTTGTACCGCCACTCGTTTTGTTTTATAAGAAATTAACACCGCACTTACTTTGTCTCAATCTAGTGTTTTTTATACTGTAAAGGTGTCAAACAAACGTACAGACCGCCTGGTGATAAGCAGTTCAGTGCAGCTTATGACATACATACATCTATCTATCTATATATATGAGTGAATAGCAATAGGCTCGTCCCTTTTTACATGGGATTTGACAAAAACGGGCGGCCTCCGGAATCCTAATGTTTTTTTTAATAAAAATGGAACATTAGCTATCTGCCAGTGAAAGTCCCGTTAAAATCGGTCCAGCCGTTTCGGAGATACAAAAACAGACACACAGATAAAAAAATGATTTTCTACATGAGTAGTATATACCTTCATATACATAAATTTAATAGCTGATAATTTTGAAATTATAAACAGACGCATTAATTTTATTTATCTGTAGGTATAGAGTATGTTTTTGAAGAAACTAAAAAGTGTATTGTCCTATAAAGAATTTTAACAAATTTAATGTGGAGTAGCAATAGACAGACTTTCACTTCAGAAAAATTAATACGTAACTAATATCTTTCTAAGTAGCGCTAATTATAATTTAATCACCGTTATTATAAATCTAATTAGAGCTAAATTACCCTCGTTACTATTATAAACTCATCACCAATATCACCATCATCATCTTCTCTTCCACGTCTCTCTATTAGCCGTTGAATCAAGCGCCGACCCCAACAATGTATGGGATAAGGCCAGGGAGATGATGATATGGTACACGAAGTACCAGGCGCACATAACGGACAAGGAGTTAATAAGTTGATTGCGACTAACATGGAGCCACATCGGGTTGAATCAAGTGCCGACCACAACAATGTATGGGATAAGGCCAGGGAGATGATGATATGGTACACGAAGTACCAGGCGCACATAACGGACAAGGAGTTAATATGTTGATTGTGACTAACATTGAGCCACATCGGGTTGAATCAAGTGCCGACCCCAACAATGTATGGGATAAGGCCAAGGATATGATATGGTACACGAAGTACCAGGCGCACATAACGGACAAGGAGTTAATAAGTTGATTGCGACTAACATGGAGCCACATCGGGTTGAATCAAGTGCCGACCCCAACAATGTATGGGATAAGGCCAAGGATATGATATGGTACACGAAGTACCAGGCGCACATAACGGACAAGGAGTTAATAAGTTGATTGCGACTAACATGGAGACACATCGGGTTGAATCAAGTGCCGACCACAACAATGTATGGGATAAGGCCAGGGAGATGATCGAATTTGATTTTTGTTTGATGATTTAATATGATTTATATATTGTATCGATGAAATGTACCTGGCTGAGTTGCTTGTCGGTTCTTCTCACAAGGTTAGTTCCCGTAAATTTTCGACCTGATGAAATTTTTTTTTTTTTCCTTTTTAAGTACATTTAATTCGCGATAGATTTCATGTGTCGGTAATTGAATAGCGTGTGCGTGTTTTGTTGGAAATAGCGGATATTTCGCGTCCCTTACAAAATGTTACAACAGACGAGTTATTCACTAAGGTTTCTCAGCGTCGCAATCGTCGTCGAGTATCGGTTTTAAAGATACGTAATTTAATCTTATCCTTTTTTTATTACTAGCTGTGCCCCAGTTTCCCCCGCCTAGGCTTAAGTTCATGGGTAGCCCAGGGGCGTGCATTGGATTTTCAGAGGGGTAGGCATAAACAATAAGTAGGTAGGTAGGCAGGTTAAGTACATACCTATGTGACGCGGCGTAGGTACGTACGTCTTGGTAAAGATACACACACACACATGACACACACGACACGAGTGTATTCAGTGATCACAAATTGTAACTTCTGCTTACCTGCTTATATGCAATGCACGCCACTGGGGTAGCCCGTGGATTCCTAAAGCTTTTTCTTAAATCAAAGTAGCCTAAGTTACTCCTTGTATTATCAGCTACCTGCCAGTGACAATCCCGTTAAAATCGGTCCAGCCGTTTCAGAGATTACCCGGAACAAACATACAGGAAGAGAAAAAAATTTAAACTTGGTTTTTTAGTGTTAGTAGCGTGTATACTTTCATGTGCATTTAGTGAAAAGCTGTTATTTTGGAATTACAAACAGACACTTCAATTTTATTCATCTGTATAGATATAGATGTATTATGTATCAATTTCCTATGACTAAAACCAACGCTCGTCGTCGAGTTCGACGCTAAGAAACGTTACAGAATAACGCACCAGTATTGCTATTTAGGACAGAATTGCATTGATATTACATTACCGACTGTATTTTAATGTTATTGCATTCTTTCCTATACATTCGATTAAGCTTTATAAGTTTGCTACTAAGTAATATCATTTACTTACATACTAGCTGTGCCCCGCGGTTTCATCCGCGTAGATTTAGTTTCATCATTATTGTCGCGGGACCCTAATATTTTTAATAAATAAAAGTAGCCTAAGTTACTCCTTGAAACATCAGCTACCTACCAGTGAAAGTCCCGTTAAAATCCGTCCAGCCGTTTCGGAGATTACCCGGAACAAACAGACAGACAAACAGAGAAAATTTTTAAAACTTGATTTTTTATTGTCAGTAGCGTGTATACTTTCATATGCATTTAGTGAAAAGCTGCAATTTTTGAATTACAAACAGACACTTCAATTTTATTTATCGGTATAGATGTATGTTATATGTTATTCTGATGTATAAGCCGTATTATTGTAAAGTTTAATTAAAATCCATTCAGTAGTTTTTACGTGAGTGTAACAAACATCCATCGATCCATACATACACACTTTACAATATTAGTAGGACTAGTAGGATAGTGGGATTACATATTAATCTATACATACATATACATACAGATAAATAAAATTGAAGCGTCTGTTTGTAATTCCAAAATAAAAGTTTTTCACTAAATGCATATGAAGGCGTTCACGCTACTGACACAGAAAAACCAAATTTAAATTTTTTTCTTTGTCTGTCTGTCTGTTTGTTCCGGGTAATCTCTGAAACGGCTTGACGGATTTTAACGGGACTTTCACTGGCAGGTAGCTGATATATCAAGGAGTAACATAGGCTACTTTTATTTATTAAAAATATTAGGGTTCCGCGACATGAAGCATGAAACTAAATCTACGCGGGTGTAACTGCGGGGCACAGCTAGTAGGTAAATATAACTCTTGTTTAAAATTGTTTTTTATAGTTATTTATCAGGTTAAAGTTATCTCAAGCACATTGCAACAGTGAGATCTTGCGAACACTGCCCAAAATGTATTGATAACGGTACATGCACCCGTCATTGCGAGTCCACGAGGAACGCAGCTAATGTGAAATGAAACAACGTATGCGCGCGCGCACGTCCCACTTCACCTTATAGCCTGTTATCAAGTCAGTCGCACGCTGGCAGCCGAGCGGAGCGAACGTATCGCAACTCCCGCCATATCGCCCGATAAACGCGCGTGAATTTCCCACCCATTTTTCACACTATCTGGATTTTTAAGTGCGTCCAAGCAGCTGATCTAACGTGAGTCATTTTTCATCAAATATTATTCATGATTTGTATTACAAAGCAACATTGTCAGCGAATTATGCAAATGTAGCGTAACTCGCACGGCGAAAGTGTGTTGGTCAAACTTAATCACGTTACGTTACAAGGTGGATTTTTACGTGTCGCACAAGTTTTGAGAGAGGTTCGCAATGGGATTTCCCATTCGAGATTCCGATCGGCCTGACTGGGGACTGTACAATCTTTGAGCAGAGCACACCCAAATAATGATTACTTAAACTTAAAAATTGGAGGTGCCGTGCTGGCTATTGTGGGACCTTTTACTGGGTTTTTTTTATTTGGTAGGCAATGCGAGAGTGACACTCCTAAGGCCCTAGTTTTGACATGTTAAAGCGTCAACGAAACCTTGCGTTTTAGCGTGTTGATACTTTTTCGAAGGCGGGTTGTGGTTGAATTTCAAAGATGACGGATCAATATATTTCAAGCCACCAATTTCACCAAATAAAATATGCTATCCATAAGATTGCAAGCGTGTGAGCAGTTTTTGTAGAAAATAAAGTAACTTCACGTACGTCATAAAGTAAAGGTTTAATTTTAAATATTGAATGAAGCTAGTTTACATAGAAAAATGTGACATAGCCTCATTAGTATTCTTTAAACTGTTAATCAACATTTACATGTATTGAATATTCCGCTAACTCAGTGTCCATTTGATTAAAACCAAAGCAATTACATGAGTACGATGGTTATGTTTGAGTTATAATTAACTAGATCGCGTAATTTTATTGTTTGTGCGCTGCGCCCTAACTATATCCCACCTTATATCGTGCCCTTATTTAGTGGGAAATCTGCTTGCCACGGGTGAGGCAAGCAGATTATGTCAGAGTTCCACCGACTAAAACCCACTGTGTTCCTCTCCCCGCTCAGAGTGCCTAGTGCGAGTTTTTCTCGGCCGCCGTCGCAAGTCACCGCGTCAAAGTTAACGCAGATTTGTATGGAATCGGAGCAGCGCCTCTGTCGACCTAAAGATGACACTATTGTGAGCCCATACAAATCTGCGTTTACGTCGAGGCGGTGACTTATGACGGCGATTTTAAGAAAACTCGCACTAGGCCCTCTGTTGAGGGGCCGCGGTTTCTGGTTGCATAGACGTCCGCGGTCCGTCAGCGGCTGACCTGTTGGGCCTCGTCTTTGGCTGCCATGCCTGTGCAGCTTACTCTTAGGGTTGGTGCGCCGGAACACGTGGCGCACCATTTCACCTCAGGGTCCAATATAAGTGGTAGGCGTCAGTCGCAACCTTATATCGTGCCCTACCATGACTTCTTAATACCATGATAGTTTAACTCTTGTTATGAGACAGATGTATATGACGTGTATAAGTCTGTCACTGTCACACAGTGGAACTATGATGGCAATAAGAACTTATGGTAAGGCCCCTGCGTGCCCCACTAGATGCCTGCGGGAGGATCTTCCATTGAGGCGGGTGTCATGTCTGGGGAACACCGGCTCCAACTGTTCTAGTTGGACACTTGTATATATACTGTGTGGAGAGCGAGTGATCAGTGTCATCCCCAGCAAAGACAAGATGTTCCATTGAGGCGGGTGTCATGTCTGGGGAACACCGGCTCCAACTGTTCTAGTTGGACACTTGTATATATACTGTGTGGAGAGCGAGTGATCAGTGTCATCCCCAGCAAGACAAGATTTTCCATTGAGGCGGGGGTCATGTCTGGAGAACACCGGCTCCAACTGTTCTAGTTGGACACTTGTATATATACTGTGTGGAGAGCGAGTGATCAGTGTCATCCCCAGCAAAGACAAGATCTTCCATTGAGGCGGGTGTCATGTCTGGGGAACACCGGCTCCAACTGTTCTAGTTGGACACTTGTATATATACTGTGTGGAGAGCGAGTGATCAGTGTCATCCCCAGCAAGACAAGATTTTCCATTGAGGCGGGGGTCATGTCTGGAGAACACCGGCTCCAACTGTTCTAGTTGGACACTTGTATATATACTGTGTGGAGAGCGAGTGATCAGTGTCATCCCCAGCAAAGACAAGATGTTCCATTGAGGCGGGTGTCATGTCTGGGGAACACCGGCTCCAACTTTTCTATTAATAATTTATATGCCTGTAAATTCTAGTGGGGGACACAAATTCCCTGAGACACAGTTTAAATATAAGTTTGAGAGTAATTACTGAGTTTCTTGCCAGGTTCTTCTCAGTAAAAGCAACCTTCCGAACCTGGCGGTAGCATGTATAATCCTGTGTAATCAAGTCGTTATGACGTTTTGAAAATACTTTGCTTTTTTTTGAGTTTTGAGTTTAACAATCAGATACAAATCTAGGAGCAAACGTTCGAAATGACACACACAGGCGCATCTACGAGATAGTAAGCGCAATTAGTCGTAATGACAGCAAGAGGTGTCACGTCGTGGACGACCGCGGATACGTCATTCATGTGTTTTACCGACTTTCTTCAAAGCTTCAAAACGATAAATCTACATCTTTTTGACCGTAAATGAAAGTGTAATCTTAAAAAAAAAACAAATTTTCTTCTACACTGATATTATAAAGAGGAAAGATTTGATTGTTTTTTTGTTTGTTTGTTTGCATTGAATTAGCTCTGAAACTACTTGACCGATCTTGAAAATTCTTTCAGCAATGTCAAAGTCAAAGTCAAAGTCAAAAATATCTTTATTCGATTAGACTTTTTACAAAGTACTTTCAAATCGTCAGAACGACATGGATTATACATGCTACTGCCAGGTTCGGAAGGTTGCTTTTACTGAGAAGAACCTGGCAAGAAACTCAGTAATTACTCCTTTAAAAATATTATACAATTTTTAAAAACAAAGTAAATCACTTGAGAAATGTAAGCCCATGGACACAGTTCCAATGCACAAATGTCAATAAAAATTAACATAAAGAAAAGTCTAGTAGTTGTACTTATATCTAAATGCGTAGCTTGAGATGACCAGCCCCCACAAGCAGCACCTGTTCACAAGTATGACGAGAATGGATAGCTACATCATCAACGAGTAACATAGGTTATATTTTATCCTCATACTCCCATGGGAACGGGAACTACGCAGGTGAAACTGCGTGACGTCCGTTAGTATTTAAAAAAATAGGACGAAATTCCTTTCTGCTAATTTTAATATCCTCATCATCATGAATTTAAGAGTTGTGACTCTTGTCGGTGTAACTGATGCAACTTCTTCCATTCGTCTCTATCCAGTGCCTCCTTGACCTCCCTATCAGTGGCGTGCATTGCATAGAAGCAGGTAAGCAGAAGTTACAATTTGTGATCACTGAATACACTCGTGTCTTGTCTGTGTGTGTTTATGTTCGTATGTGTATCTTTACCAAAATTTACCAAAACCTAAGTACTTACGCCACGTCACATAAGTATGTACTTAACCTGCCTACCTACCTACTTATTGTTCATGCCTACCCCTCTGAAAATCCAATGCACGCCCCTGCTCCCTATACGTCATGGCAAAAATGTTTTCCTTCCTTTAATATCCTACTTCCTCGTTATTCACTAAGCTTTCTCAGCGTCGCACTCGTCCTCGAGTGTCGAGTTTTAAAGATACCAAATTGAACCTTATCCTCTATGTATTATGTATAAATTTCCCATGATTCAAACCAACGTTCGTCGATTTCGGCGTTGAGAAACCTTAGTGAAAACGTGGCTGGCCATTTCACCCGGTCATTCTTCTATCCATACCGTCTGGGTCATTGGTCTGCGCACGAATTCTACCGATTTACATAAATACACTATAATACAATAAAGTTGTGAGGTCTAGCAGTTTACTGTTAACGGCCCGGTTAACCAGTTCACATTAAAAATCACGTGATTAAGTACCCAACGTGACTGATTCGTAGCCAGGGAGCCGCGGTTTTTTCAAACCGAGAGGAAAACTTGATAGTCCCTCGAGTGTATAAGAAAAAAAAACGAAAGTGGTTTTATTATTTTAATTTAAATATATTTTTTTTCAATATGAGGAGCTCGTGGCACAGTTGCTATTGCGCATATCATTCGATCAGCGAAGTTAAGCAACCATACGCCTAGCCAGTAGTTGGATGGGTGACCGCCCGAGTTCCCTCCGTGCCTCGGAGAGCACGTTAAGCCGTCGGTCCCGGTTGCCAATTTAACATCTATGGCAATCGTTACAGGTCAGTCGGAGGCCTAAAAATAATCTGACAACTGGTTTAACCCAGATCACAGATTTTCCTCCTAAATGGGGTTGCGAAGGTCAGATGGCAGTCGCTTCGTATAAAAATCAGGTGATCAGCCACATCGGGTTAAATCAAGTGCCGACCCCAAAAATGTATGGGATAAGGCCAGGGAGATGATGATATGGTACACGAAGTACCAGGCGCACATAACGGACAAGGAGTTAATAAGTTGATTGCGACTAACATGGAGCCACATCGGGTTGAATCAAGTGCCGACCCCAAAAATGTATGGGATAAGGCCAGGGAGATGATGATATGGTACACGAAGTACCAGGCGCACATAACGGACAAGGAGTTAATAAGTTGATTGCGACTAACATGGAGCCACATCGGGTTGAATCAAGTGCCGACCCCAAAAATGTATGGGATAAGGCCAGGGAGATGATGACATTTTTTTTCAATATACAGTGTACTTGTAATCTCCACCTCTTTATGAAGTCTGTAATTTTTCTTTAAAACTGACAATTGAGTAGCAAAGCTGAAAGAGTAACTGGGTGTCTGGGAATACAAAAGTTTGTTTTTCATAGACTCATAAAATGACGACTGTTCAATCAAGGTGAGCGCTCATAACTTGTGACGGGGCCTGGGGAACGGAATTATTTTTTTATTAATGGCAGCTGAAATAATAGTACTCGTTAGGATCTCGTCGTCTCGAGTCGAATCTTCTTTTTTTTGAAGGCGATTAAAACACGAAATAGCTCAGTCGTCGTCGCGAACACGTCCTATTCGGATAGGATTTCGATCGAATGGCTTCAATCGTTCAAAGTTGTCAATTCTTTGACGTGCATCTATACTATTATTAGTACCTGGTTCAAAAAACTAAAATTTCCCCCAAAAGAAAAAATCTTGACGTTTTCTCAAAACAGCTAGTAGAAAAATATCAAACCGGTGAACGTCAGTCTCGAACCGGGGTACTCTAATTTCGTAATATCACCTCGTAAGCTGACAGCCTCACCACCTAGTTTTTTTTTATTGACGAGGGGGAAACCTTCAAAAGGTCCCCGACCGCCCTGGGAGAGGCAGATCGGGGTATGTGGGATTTTTACCGCATTAAAACCCCCCCGGTGGCCATCCTCAGCCGTTCCAGAGATCCGGATTCTATATATACAAGAATTGCTCGTTTAAAGGAATAAGATAAGATAAAGAGCAAAGGTTTGTATGTATGTTTGTAACGAATTTTTATTTTTTTATTTATTTATTTAGGTTCACCAACAGTTACAACAAAATATCACTAATATATATACATATCTCACATAGCTACAAACTAATTGCACAACTTTAACAGTAATTGGCTCATAAAGTACAGGTTTTATAAATTCTTTCACCATTTGAATGCTACATTATCACTGATTAATATAGGCTATATTTTATCTCTGTACTTCCACGGGAACGGGAACAACGCGGGTGAAACCGCTTGACGTCCGCTAGTAAGTACTAAACTAAATGCATCATCTATACATCTATACAGATAAATAAAATTGAAGTGTCTGTTTGTAAATCCAAAATAACAGCAATTCACAAAATTCATATGATTGTATACACGCTACTGACACTGAAAAACCAAGTTTTAATTTTTTTTCTCTGTCTGTTTGTTCCGGGTAATCTGTGAAACGGCTGGACCGATTTTAACGCGACTTTCACGAGCAGGTAGCTGATGTTTCAAGGAGTAACTTAGGCTACTTTTATTTATTAAAAATATTAGGGGTCCGCGACATGAAGCATGACATTAAATCTACGCGGGTGAAACCGCGGGGCACAGCTAGTATTCTTTTAAATTTTCAATGATCGTTTGTTTTACTTGAATCACAGACAAGTTGTAGTTTATACATTTGGGAGGTACGAATTCCACGGTGGAAGAAAGAACCGGTTTGGTATTAAAGTCTCGGTGTCAAATAATGATGTAACGTACAAAGGGTAACGTCGCCTCGACAATGCTACACGAAGGTCGAACAAGACGTAAAAGGCACGCTTTGTGGTATGGTAAGTGGCCACCATAGATGTGATGATTCAAACGTCCATACCCAAAAGGTAATATAAGACCGTGTTACTAAGACTCCGCTGTCCGTCTGTCCGTCTGCCATTTAAAAATTGGTTCTTCTTTGTTAGTTGGTATCATGTTCACTTTCATATGCATTTAATGAAAGCTGATATTTTGGAATTAAAAACAGACATCAATTTTCATTTGTATATATATATAGTATAGACTAGCTGTGCCCTGGAGTTTCAGCCGCGTCGATTTAATTTCTTCCTTATTGTCGCGGAACCCTAATATTTTTAATAACTAAAAGTAGCCTAAGTTACTCCTTGAAACATCAGCTACCTGCCAGTGAAAGTCCCGTTCAAATCGGTCCAGCCGTTTCAGAGATTACCCGGAACAAACAGACAGAAAATTTTTGAAACTTGGATTTTCAGTGTTAGTAGCGTGTATACTTTCTAGTGAAAGCTGTTATTTTGGAATTACAAACAGACACTTCAATTTTATTTATCTGTATAGATGTATAGATTAATTTCCCTCTCAATTGGTGACAGAAAAGTGACTATAAAAATGTTAGTTGAAAGATTAAATCAATATCTTGGCCTTTGACATTTTGTATAGAATATAGGTCAAGTAATACTTGTCTTAAACTTACTCTCACTTGAAGTTATATTGGAATTCTCGATTGGCTTTGTAGATTGTATCTGCAGACCCTCTATACAAAAAATATATCAAGGCTATACACGCTTTTACAGAGGTGTCAAATAGAGCTGTGGTGAAATTTTTCTCTGTCTGTCTGTCTGTCTATCCCCAGAGCACTGAGGATGACCACCGGGGGGGGGTTTTAGTGCGGTAAAAATCCCACATAACCCGATCTGCCTCTCCCAGGGCGGCCTTTTGAAGGTTTCCCCCTCGTCAATAAAAAAAAAGGCTGTCGTATGTGGCCATTCTCCGTACTTAGGGGGGACTCCGGGTACTGAATCCTAGCGGCCTGTACCAATGAGTTCTAAAAACTTAAGTGCAGGAATTTCACACCACGTGCTTTACGGTGAGGGAACCTACATATGTCTGAGAAGTTATTCAAAGACGTATAGTGCCTGAGACGGCGATGGACTCACCCTCTGTGACATTGGTACTTCATCATATTCGGTGAAATGTAGGTGCAGCTTTCTTCACGATGTTTCCCACCGTGAAGCACGTGGTGTGAAATCACTGCACAAACGTTTTTAGAACACATTGATACAGGCCCCGCTGGGATTCGATCTTGCATCGCTTGCGTAGCAAACGACTTCTCAAACTCCATGTACATCACGGCTTTTTTCCTTACTGCTGATATAACGTATATTAATACAGTGCGTATCTTATCTTATCTTATATCTTTAAACGAGCACTTGTATATATATAGAATCTGGATCTCGGGAACGGCTGCAACGATTTTCATGAAATTTTGTATGTAGGGGGTTTCGGGGCAAAAAATTGATCTAGCTAGGTTTCACTTTCAGAAAACATCGTTTTGACCATGTTTTCATGCACTGAAAAACTCATAAAATATCAATACAATACGACAGTAAATTTCGCCGACAACTGTCAAGTTATGATAGCTCAGAGGTGAGGCTGTCAGCTTACGAGGTGATAACGAAACTAGAGTACCCCGGTTCGAGATTGACGATCACCGGTTCTATTTTTTCTTTTGGTTCCTTTTTTTTCTACTAGCTTTTTTGAAAAAACGTAATTTTTTTTCCTTTTGTGGGGAAATGTTTAGTTTTTTGTGAGAAAAAGAAACCGAGCACAGCTCGGTCAGCCAGGTACTAGGTACTTTATTATGCGTTTGTACTCAACAGTGACGAGTAATAGGTTTGACCAATCGCCCAAGGTCTTGAACCCCGAATTCCAGTACACTAATTTGAATTTCAAACGTTTATAATTTGCAGAATTGATGACGTTGTTACGAATAATTTTATTTTTAGCCGACTACGGCGAAGCAAAAAGGTGTAGGCCTAGTACGAGTTTTTCACTGCCGCCGTCACAAGTCACCGCGTTGACGTAAACGCAGATTTGTATATTATCGGAACAGCGCCATCTACCGGCCCATAGGTCGCACTTTTGATCCCATACAAATAGAAAATTAGAAACATCTGTTTTATAAAGTCCGTTTAAACTTTCATATGCATTTAGTGAAAAGCTGTTATATTGAAATTACAAACAGACACTTTAATTTTATTTATCTGTATAGAGTATAGATGTATATATAAAATATTTGAAGAGGCAATGTTGTCTAATATTCTAGTTGCTTACGAAGTACTTACGTGATGTAGTCGCGACCTCCTAACCCCAGTGACGTAGGTGCATACATTATTAACTATAGACTATTGTTTAGGTAAATGTTGCTTATGTTCACGGTATTTCATATCTATACAGGTAAATAAAATTGAAGTGTCTGTTTTTAATTCCAAAATAACAGATTTTCACTAAATGGATATGAAAATATATACGATACTGACACAAAAAAAACATTTTTTGAATTTTTTCTCTGTCTCTCTTTTGTTCCGGGTAATCTCCGAAACGGCTGGACCGATTTTAACGGGACTTTTACTGGCAGTTTGATTTTAAAAACACATTAGTATTAGGGCCATCCATTTTATTTTTTATTTATTTATTTAACCTTATAGAGGAGCTCGTGGCACAGTTGCTATTGCGCATGTCATTCGATCAGCGAAGTTAAGCAACCATACGCCTAGCCAGTAGTTGGATGGGTGACCGCCCGAGTTCCCTCCGTGCCTCGGAGAGCACGTTAAGCCGTCGGTCCCGGTTGCCAATTTAACATCTTTGGCAATCGTTACAGGTCAGTGGGAGGCCTAAAAATAATCTGACAACTGGTTTAACCCAGATCACAGATTTTCCTCCTAAAATGGGGTTGCGAAGGTCAGATGGCAGTCGCTTCGTATAAAAATCATGTGATCAGCCACATCGGGTTGAATCAAGTGCCGACCCCAACAATGTATGGGATAAGGCCAGGGAGATGATGATATGGTACACGAAGTACCAGGCGCACATAGCGGACAAGGAGTTAATAAGTTGATTGCGACTAACATGGAGCCACATCGGGTTGAATCAAGTGCCGACCCCAACAATGTATGGGATAAGGCCAGGGAGATGATGATATGGTACACGAAGTACCAGGCGCACATAGCGGACAAGGAGTTAATAAGTTGATTGCGACTAACATGGAGCCACATCGGGTTGAATCAAGTGCCGACCCCAACAATGTATGGGATAAGGCCAGGGAGATGATGATATGGTACACGAAGTACCAGGCGCACATAGCGGACAAGGAGTTAATAAGTTGATTGCGACTAACATGGAGCCACATCGGGTTGAATCAAGTGCCGACCCCAACAATGTATGGGATAAGGCCAGGGAGATGATGATTTAACCTTATAGAACGGCTTGAAGCCACTTAACTAAAGGGAAAAAAGGAACACTTTCATGCAGTCTCCTCACAAAACTCCAAACATACAGACAAAATATTCTTTGAAATTAAGTCTATGCGGGCACTTTAATTTTATTAATCTTTAGTATAGATGTATAGATATGTTTTAGAAGCTGGATTCTAGGCCTATTTTTACCTGACTTCGGCGAAGCGAAGGGAAGGTTATGTTTTTTTACAATGCTCACGCCTGTACTCCCTGACGGAGTAAGCAGAGGTGTTGTAATAACAACACACACTTTTCACACAAGATGATTAAGTGCCAACGTGACGAGGGTGTAATTGAAAAATTAATCCAGACTTCGGGCTGCTACTGAGAAATTACAGACAGAAAAACCAAATAACGAGGTCCGAACTGGGGATCGAACCCGACACCACAAGGCAGTCAGCGTATAACGAGTTGGCGAATGTATGTCCCCATTGTATATATCTCAAGGTCCTCACTAACCGCCCTAGGCAGCGATCGCTCACAATCGACCTTAATCTACAAACGAACACACAATCGCTACAATTGTACCTGTATACAGTATAGTAATAGTTGTTTTATACTCTAGTCCTGTGCCCCATGTATAGTTTATATACCCTGGCTATTAGGTGCAGCGAATTGTCCCTTTTTTATTGACGTATGGGAAACCTTCAAAAGGTCCCCGACCGCCCTGGGAGAGGCAGGTCTCGGTATATGGGATTTTTACCGCACTAAAACCCCCCAACTTCCGTGCTTAAGGGGGACTCCGGGTACTCTGATAGATCGCACCGGTGTCCTCCTACACTTTGCCAGTGCACTTCCCCGGGGCAGCTGTGTCGCCGCCCCTGGAGGCCTCGCTGTGCAGGGCAGCGCGAGCCACCTTCCCGGACCCGCGGCTCGGTGATCAAAGCCCCCACCCCGACCACCACCAGCAGGCCCTCCGACCCCCTTTTAGTCGCCTCTCACGACAGGCAGGGGATACCATAGCCAAATTCTTATACCCAATTGGGTGGACGGTCCGGGGCGTGCGTTGCCTCCGCCCTGCCGTCGCCGTCGTCTCCGAGAGGAATCGGCTCTTTCCCAATCTCACTCGGAGGCCTCTTTCTGGGACATTACTGTCTCGCAGAAGGAGACTAAGGCCCTCCATGCCTCTCTGTCTGCCAGCATAGCCGTCACATAGAGGTCCTGCCCGATTCTGGTGACCAGGATTCGCCGTTCCGAGCTCCACGCTGGGCACTGCTCGAACGTGTGCTGTGCGGATTCCGGTCACTGCCGCAATGGTGGCATTGTGCGAATTGTCCCTAGTTTAACCAGCCAATAGATAGGTCAAGGCTATTCAGGCACGCCAAAAGAAGGGAAGAGGAGAATACATAATTATTCACATTGCCCCGATTCACGTATAACAAACGATCGAAATATCGTCGAACGATTAAAGTGATTCGATCAAAACCCTCTCCCAATGTGGTGTATTTACGTTATCCGAAATCGTAATTCTATAGGACTTCATCCAATAATACGTTTTCGCGGCGATGACTGAGCTGCGGCTACACTTTAACGATATAAAATGTACGAGAATTAAATGCCACGTGACTGATTTATGTCATTCCCGTACATTTTGAGTAGCTTCAAGCGCGAGACGTTGCTTTGTCTAAGCCTACTTTTCCGTTTTATCCGCGTGTAATCTTTATCTGTAGAGCAAGGTTGGTGGAACCATCGACCGGAGTCAAGATCAAGGCCGCAGCTACATATAATGTAGGTCGATGTTACTCGTCGTTCGAGCGCTGTAATGATCTCAAATGTCTTCGCTCGGCGTCTCGGTGACGGGTCGAACACTTCCCTCGATAATGGATAGCTGGCAAATCTGTCCTTTAGGTCTAGACAAAGGAACATTTTCTCACGTTTGCGCTAATAGAAACGACACGAAATGTATGGGGATGACATAAATCAGTCACGTGACATATGTCATTCCCGTTCCTTTTGTATCGCTCCTTGAAGCGAAGTCCGAAGATGTTTATCAACAGGCCCTTTGCTGTTCCCTTCATTCAGCGTGTCTCCTTACGGTGAAGGAAAACATCGTGAGGAATCCTGCATATGTTTGAGACGTAATTCAAATACGTATGTATAATGCCTGAGACGGCGATAGACTCAGCATCTGTCACGTTGGCACTTGAAAATAATCTGTGAAATTTGTGTGTTGTTGTTACAATACCTCTGCTTGCCCCTTCAGGGACCCTTTTGTGAAGGCTTGAACGAAGCCTAATAAACTAAAATAAGAAATCTAACGCTATACCAGAAGAGTCCCCGAAGAGGTAAGCAGAGGTGTTGTTGACAAGCCGCTGGGATTCGAACTTGCGTTGCATGAATAGCAGGCGACTGCTCAAACCCCATAGCCACTACGGATTAGCTTAATCTTATAACAGTTTTTGAGATTCTGAGTTTCTTGCCAGTTCTTCTCAGAAGGCTAGTTTCCGAACCGGTGGTAAATTCTCGACTTTCATAAGTGTCTTACCAGGGCCTAAACTGAATAAATATTTTTCATTTTCATTTTCAAAACCCGTAATAGTACATAACGTTAAGTGAACGGACGATAGTAAGTAATTATCCGGCTAGCGCAAGCGCGTCACCACACACGCTTGGCAGACTTGATCAATTTGCGCGCGCGCATACTTTCGCCATCCACTCTAGTACTTTCACCACGGATCTCCTTACGAATGAGGCGATTTGAGACCATATTTTTATAAGCGACTAGCTGTGCCCCGCTGTTTCACCCGCGTAGAGTCAGTTTCATGGGTGTCCCGCAACCCTTCTGTTTTTTTTTAATACAATTAAAAGAAACACTCCTTGAAACATCAGCTATCTGCCAGTGAAAGTCCCGTTAAAATCCATCCAGGCGTTTACGCGTGATGCCGTGACCAATCGAAATGGGGATTCATCCCTACTTCCCTACTTAATATTATAAGTGCGAAAGTAACTCTGTCTGCCTGTTACGCTTTCCGCTTAAACCTATCAACCGATTTTGATAAAATTTGGCACAGACAATCTCTAGACCCTGAGAAAGGACATAGGCTACCTTTTATTTATTAAAACTATTAGGTTTCCGCGACCATAAGGATGAAACTAAATCTGCGCCGGTGAAACCGCGGGGCACGGCTAGTTTTAATATATAAAAGATAACTTAAAAAAAAATCTTTTTAGAATCCCCGAAAGAGTAAAACTATTACGACTCCGCTGTCCGTCTGTCATCAGCTCCCTAGGTTGAAACATGTTATGCGGAACGTTAAAAAGCGCCCCAATCGGCGAGTGTAGGAGGTTTTATGTCTCCAAAAAAAAGATCAGGCTACGACCTACGAAAACGTCAAAATCTATTTTTGGGCTGTATCTCACAAACCGTGATAATTTGACAGTTAAAATTATCAGGTATACATTTCTTAAAAAAAAACAACCGTGCAGGGCCCCAACCATGAGCTCTTATTGCAATGTTAATTCAGTTGTGCGACAGTGACAGATGTATGCACGTCACATACACCTGTCTCATAAATGAGTGAAACTATCATGGCAATAAGAGCTCATGGTAAGGCCCCAGACTGCTGGAATTTGAACTTGCGTTGCTACAGAAGCAACCGAATAAAATAAAAATATATCTAATATTATAAAGAGGAAAGATTTGTTTGTTTGTTTGCATTGAATTGGCTCCGAAACTACTTGACCGATCTTGATAATTATTTCAGCAATGAACAGCTACATCATCAGCGAGTAACATAGGCTATATTTTATCCCCGTACTCCCACGGGAACGGGAACTACGCGGGTGAAATAGTTAGATAAAATTTTCCCTCATAATTTTTTCGAAAAGTTCATTTATACAGACCGCTGGAATTTAAACTTGCGTTGGCAGTACGAAAAGCGAATTCTTAAAATAAATATTATTTAACAATACGAATGTAATAAAGTAGTTTTTCCTTATAAAAACATGAATAGATCAGATCAACGCGCTAACACCAACATTAAACTAAAAGCGCTAATTTGGTGACGTTAATGTAAATTCAGTCTTATAATTACGTACGAAGGTCGAGGATTGGATAACGCATTTACGCGTTGAGGTCACGGTGGGCAACGTGCGCATGCGCAAGTTATTTTTTTGTTGGTGTTTTATTTCATTATTATTATTGTAAAGGGTTTGCTTGTTTGTACGTAGGAGGTAAAATCCGGAATCCGTTCTATTCAGAAAATATTTTTTATTCTTATAACTAGCTGACCCGACAGACGTTGCCCTGTCTTAATTATGAGAATGCAGCACGTATTCTGTCAATTCTATGTCAAACGTCATAAAAGTATATACAGTAAGTACCGACATAAAAAAAAGCGATTTTTTATGGTTTTCTCTGCCTGTCTGTCCGTCTGTCTATCTCCGAAACGGTTGGACCGTTTTACTAAGACTTGAAAATGGTTTAGCAGGTCACCCATGAAATCTATACATCTATACAGTCTATACATACATACAGATATACATACATACATATACATACAGATAAATACAATTGAAGTGTCTGTTTGTAATTCCAAAATTACAGCTTTTCACTAAATGCATATGAAAGTATACATGCTACTGACACTAAAAAACCAAGTATTAACATTGTTCTCTGTCTGTCTGTCGGTCTGTCCGTCTTTCTGCCTGTCTGTCTGTTTGTTCCGGGTAATCTCTGAATCGGCTGGACGGATTTTAACGGGACTTTCACTGGTAGGTAGCTGATGTTCCAAGGAGTAACTTAGTCTACTTTTATTCATTAAAATATTAGGGTTTCGCGACAATAAGGATGAAACTAAATCTACGCGGGTGAAACCGCGGGGCACAGCTAGTTATCTCTACGCAGGTAAAACCGCTATTATATCACTATTTTAGTTATACAATGTTTTAACAATATGCACACATTGCTAATAGTAAGAATGCGCCGAGAATAAAACTCGTCAGTGAGTCGTTGAGATGCGAATCGCGCCATGCCACACCATTGTAGCGGACCAATCAGAGCGCGGCGCGGGACACACCACGTGGCTGCACCAATCACGACGTTCGCCGACACTGCCTCGTAATTACATCCTTGTTTTTTAAGGCTTTGTTTAACAACTTAAAGGTATATTTTAGTACTAGCTGTGGTTTCACCCGCGTAGATTTGTTTCATCCTTATTGTCACGGAACCCTAATATTTTTAATAAATAAAAGTAGCCTAAGTTACTCCTTGAAACATCAGCTACCTAACAGTGAAAGTCCCATTAAAATCCGTCCAGCCGTTTCAGAGATTACCCGGAACAAACAGACAGACAGACAGAGAATAATTTTATAACTTGGTTTTTTAGTGTCAGTAGCGTGTATACTTTCATATGCATTTAATGAAAAGCTGTCCTTTTGGAATTACTAACAGACACTTCAATTTTATTTATCTGTATAGATATATCTATTATCACGCTAAGACCAATCGCAGGTTAAAGTTGCATTTGCTATTCTACGCGGAAGAAGTCGCGGGCAGAAGCTAGTTACGAATTAGATGTGTACCTACCCCGATGCCGTTTTGACTGACAGCGATCACCGATGTAATTTTTTTTTAATTTTAATAATATTTTTCGTCTTTTACAGATAGACCAGCCACCCTATGACGTAGAGTGAAGACTCATTGACTTAAACACACACACACCATGTCGTCCAAGGCGATCCACGAGGGGACCGGCAAGGACCTTATAAATAGGTGGGTAACGTTCATTTTTCAATACATTACTTATAAGTTATAACCACCATTATCTATACAGATAAATAAAATTGAAGTGTCTGTTTGTAATTCCAAAATAACAGCTTTTCACTAAATGCATATGAAAGTATACACGCTACTGACACTAAAAACCAAGTTTTAAAATTTTTCACTGTCTGTCTATCTGTCTGTTTGTTCCGGGTAATCACCGAAACGGCTGGACGGATTTTAACGGGACTTTCACTGGTAGGTAGCTGATGTTTCAAGGAGTAACTTAGGCTACTTTTATTTATCAAAAATATTAGGGTTCCGCAACAATAAGGATGAAACTAATTCTACGCGGGTGAAACCACGGGGCACAGCTAGTTAAGGTTATATAAAATTAAGAGCCGTGGTGGCCGTGGAGATTGGGCAGTCGTCTGCTATGCAAGCGACGTAAGGTCGAATCCCAGCGGGGCCTGTACCAATGAGTTTTTCTAAAAACTTATGTGCGGAGTTTTACGGTGATCTATATTACTCGCCCTTTTTTCGTCCGAGATCAATTTATTTATTTATTGATCACCAACAAGATGTACATCATCACAATCAAAAACAAATATTGTAATCATTTTGAGAGCATCCTTAATGCCATCTTAATTATAGGTGAAAACTGCATGCATGATAGAAGACAACTAAAACAGTGAAATAATTATGTATACCCTAATTATACACTAGTTTTACTTAAATTAAATAGGAACAGGTTTTAATTAAGACTTAATGTAAATCTATACAGATAAATAAAATTGAAATGTCCGTTCGTAAATCCAAAATAACAGTTTTTCACTAATTGCATCTGAAAGTATACACGATACTGACTCTAAAAAACCAATTTATAAAAAAAAAATCTGTCTGTCTGTCTGTCTGTTTGTTCCGGGTAATCTCCGAAACGGCTGAACCGATTTTAACGGGACTTTCACTGGCAGGTAGCTGATGTTTCAAGGAGTAACTAAGGCTACTTTTATTTATTAAAAATATTAGGGCTCCGCGACGATAAGGATGAAACTAAATCTACGCGGGTGAAACCGCAGGGCACAGCTAGTTTTCTAAATAAAGCTTATAAATTTGAGTGACTAAGAGAATGCCTAAATTCTGAGGGTTTGTCAGAAAATACATCGATGTTATTACACTTACATTGGTTGTCCTTGCAATTGGTAACAGTGATTTTATGAATCTCGATGAATCTCGCTAAAAAGGGCCGAGATCTCGCGAGATCGAGATTGCATTGCCTAATTGTTAGTGAGTAGCGCCATCTATGTGGCGAGCGTAGAAACGCTGTTACATGTATGTTTGTATGTATGTATGTTCGTATTACAGGCACATAGGGCCGGGCACGGCGCTGGTGCCGTGTCGGTTCGCCTCCTTCGAACAGAGCACCGTGTGGGAGGACGAGCTCGGCAGGAATCCATGGCTCACCAAGGAGGTAAACACACACATATTCTACTACAGGATGGGTGACCGCCCGAGTTCCCTCCGTGCCTCGGAGAGCACGTTAAGCCGTCGGTCCCGGTTGCCAATTTAACATCTTTGGCAATCGTTACAGGTCAGTCAGAGGCCTAAGAGAGTCTGACAACTGGTTTAACCCAGATTGCCGATTTTCCTCGTAAAAGGGGTTGCGAAGGTCAGATGGCAGTCGCTTCGTATAAAAATCAGGTGATTAGCCACATCGGGTTGAATCAAGTGCCGACCCCAAATACATAGGATTAAGGCCAGGGAGATATGATGATTCTACTACAGGACGCCCACGTAGTTCCCGTTCCCGTGGGAGTACGGGGATAAAATATAGCCTATGTTATTCGCTGATAATGTAGCTATCCCGCTGATAGTGAAATGTGAGTGTTGTTGTTACAACACCTCTGAGGGCCTAGTGCGAGTTTTTCACTGCCGCCGTCACAAGTCACCGCGTCAAAGTTAACGCAGATTTGTATAGGATCGGAACAGCGCCTCTGTCGGCCTAAACATGACACTATTGTGAGCCCATACAAATCTGCGTTTACTTCGACGCGGTGACTTGTGACGGCGATTTTAAGAAAACTTTTCACTGCCGCCGTCACAAGTCATCGCATCGGTGTAAACGCTGATTTGTATGGGATCAAAACAGTGCCCTCCGTGGGAAGACAGATGGTGCTGTTCCGATCCTATACAAATCTGCTTTTACGTCGACGCGGTAACTTGTGACGGCGGCAGTGAAAAACTCGCACTAGGCACTCAGGGCCTGTAGACAAAGTAACATTATCCTCACGCTTCGCTAGTAGAAACGATACAAAAAGTACGGGAATGACATATGTCACGTGACTTATTCATATCATTTCCATACATTTTTGTATCGTTTCTATTAGCGCAAGCGCGAGAGAATCTTACTTTGTCTAGGGCTACAGATCTACTCATGGAAAGACACACCATAATTAGTATTGTTAATGTTCCAGCAATTAGTTGTAAAACCAGACCAGCTGATCAAGAGACGCGGCAAGTTGGGTCTGGTGGGGGTGAACAAGACCGCGGCGGAGGTCCGTCGGTGGCTCAGCGAGCACATGGGCAAGGAGCAGTGCGTCGGCGCTGCCGTCGGGAAACTCAGGCACTTTATTGTCGAGCCATTCGTCAAACATCTACCGGTTAGTACTGAAACCTTTTACTTTTAAATCGACAGAACGACACGATTACACAGGATTATACATGCTACCGCCAGGTTCGGAAGGTTGCTTTTACTGAGAAGATCCTGGCAAGAAATTTAGTGATAATTATGTTACAGAAGGCCGAGGATTCTATTTTAATACACAGTTAAAAATCACAAACTCTTTATTACTTTTAAAGCAGAACACTCTTAATAACGATTTAACACTGGTCTCATTTTGAAAATCAACCGTTTACGCTCTCGACTGATCTCTCCTCTCCACAACGCGCCCCTCCACGTCACTCCCACCTCGCCTCCGTATCAAGTCAATACACTTCCTCTTCCGTTACAATTATTTTCCAAAAAAAAATCGTTTTACATTGAAGGAAACCGTCGTGAGGAAACCTGCATATGTCTGAGAAGTAATTCAGAGACGAAAGACTCACCATCTGTCACGTTGGCACTTAATCAACTTATGTGAAACGTGTGTGTTGTTATTACAACACCTCTGCCTACCCCTTCGGGGAATACAGTCATGAGCATATGTACTATTCTGTTTTCGTGTTATTTTCAGAATGAGGAGATGTACCTGTGCATCCAGTCTGGTCGCCGTTCAGACACCATCCTGTTCCATCATCAGGGGGGTGTTGATGTGGGGGATGTCGACGCGCTCGCTGTCAGACTAGAGGTAACTATACTGTCAATATTGTACTATTGAAGTGATAAACGCATGAATATGAAAATTATTAGGTCTGTTTGGTAAAGAATTAACGATCATTGGAAATTAACCAACGGTTCATACACAGAAAATCATAAGTGCTACAACAAAAACGATAAAACTGCTCCGTGCTCTGTGACATGTAGGCATTTCTTTTGAGTGGTACCTTTCATTCACACATTCATTAAATTAAGTGTTTATGACTTACATATTATATCTGTTAAACGTAGAATACACTTCACCAAATTAGTTTAACCATTTATCGCAAGATGGCGTTATATACTTTTAGATCGCGCTATTGAAAGTTTCCTTTCGTATCGTATATAGTACACATTATCTTGTATTATGCCGATCTAGCTCTCTTCGCCGATGACACGGCTATCTACTATAGAGGCAGAGACCGTCATACGATCGCCAAACATCTCCAAACCGCAGCCAATGCCCTCGGCAAATGGTTTCGGAAATGGAGATTTGAAGTCAACCCAGATAAGAGCGCAGCTGTCCTCTTCTGCCGCTCTGGCGACCGATATCACGATCCTCCGCCTTCTGTAACCATGTTCGGCCAGCCGATTCCCCCCTGGGATCCCCTGGGAATCCACGGCCAAATACCTAGGCGTCATCCTCGACCAAAGGTTGTCCTTTGCATCCCACACAAAGAAAGTACGGTCACGTGCTTCCTTTGCCCTTGGTCGACTCCATTACCTACTAAATGCACGGAGCAAATTGTCCCTTAAGTCCAAATTGAGAATTTATCTCTCGTGCATCCGTCCCATAATGACATACGCCAGTGTTGTTTTCGCACACACGGCCAGCTCTAACATCCATAGAATGCAGGTCCTCCAAAACAAATTCTTGCGAAAGGCCGCGGGAGTCCCGTGGTACGTTCGCAATAGTGAACTCCATGTAGACTTCAAAATTCCCACCATCAAGCAGTTCATGAAAAGAGCCTCTAAGCGCTTTTTCGAATCTGCCGAAAAACACCCGAACCCACTAATCGTATCGGCCGCCCGATATACCCCATCTCGTATCTCCTCCCGACGCCGTCCGAGGCACGTTCTCCTTGACCCTGACGACGATATCACATTGCTTCAGCAAGCAATGTCTCAAAAGCACACACCCAACCGACCATTGTTCCGTCCTCGCCGGCGAGGCTCGTCGCGAACTCTACGTCATCGTCCCCCCCGTCCCCTGCTAGGGCCGGCGCGCGCCGAGCCACTAGCCTTAAACACGTCCCTAAATAATACAACTCAGATCCAGCTCCCTAGCTCATCCCCCAGCAACGCCCTAAGCCGAGGTCCGAGCCCCGCACCGGGGCGCCCTTAGCTGTGTTGCTTAGTATTTAAGTTTAAGCTCGGCTGGAGGCCCTTGGTTCTCGCCCTATAGTCCGGTTAAGCAGTGGAGGTTACTCCCCCCTACCAACTGCGAGAGACCATATCCAAAAAAAAAAAAAATGTATTGTAGTCGAACCAATACACCAGGACTGTCCAAGTTACGGAGTTACATTCCAACCAGCCAAGGTCTGCTCCGACTGATCCTGGCTCCCAGGCCTAATTTGTGTTATACAGTATCATTGTACAATTCCATAAAGAATTCAAAGTATTTTTTTTTACATGATTAGTGTGAAAATCAGGTACTGATTTTTTAAATTGAACTTTCTCAGAACCATGGATCCTTCGATCGAAGCTTCGTATTATGTTTTATAAGGGTACTAGCGGAAGTCACGCGGTTTCACCCGCGTTGTTCCCGTTCCCGTGGGAGTACGGGGATAAAATATAGCCTATGTTACTTGCTGATAATGTAGCATTCGAAAAGTGAAAGAATTTTTAAAATCGGTCCAGTACTTTTTGATTCTTCGTTACAAACATACATACATATCTTTCCTCTATATAATATTAAGTACTAGCGGACGTCACGCGGTTTCACCCGCGTAGTTCCCGTTCCCGTGGGAGTACGGGGATAAAATATAGCCTATGTTACTCGCTGATGATGTAGCTGTTCATTGCTGAAAGCCAGAAGTTTCAGAGTTTATTCAATATAAATAAACAAACAAACCTTATATATAAAAATGAATCCCCATTTCCCTTGGTCACGACATCACGGGTGAACGGCAGGACCTTTTTTTTGTTGTGTTTGTTATTGTCAGGAGATGGTTCTTATGGAAGAAAATACTAAGAAAACCTTAGCGCTTTGGACAATAAAAACTTGTTGATGTAACCTTATGAAGTTTGACATAGAATTGACAGAATACGTGCTGCATTCTCATAATTAAGACAGGGCAACGTCTGTCGGGTCAGCTAGTGTTTGTATAGATAGATTAAAAATTACGTTACATTTTCTCCTTCTTCAGGTCCCGGTGGACACGTTCCCAACAGGCGAGGACATTGACAGGATTCTACTTAAAAATGTCAAGTCCACCTCCACGAGAAGGTGAGATATCTATTTGACATCGTACATATGCTGACGCCTGTATTCCCCGAAGGGGTACGCAGAGGTGTTGTAATTTTCAACACCCACATTTCACCGAATATGATTAAGTGCCAACGTGACGGAGGGTGAGTCCATCGCCGTCTCAGGCACTATACATATGCAGGTTTCCTCACGATGTTTTCCTTCACCGTAAAGCACGTGGTAAGTAGTCCCCGCTGGGATTCGAACTTGTATTGCTTGCGTAGCAGGCGACTGTTCAGCCCACCATGGCTTCTCTAGAAAAAAATCCAGTTTCTAAACAGTGAAATTCCCTGTATTCCAGAATCCTGACCACGTTCATAATGGCATTGTACCGTGTGTTCGTGGACCTGTACTTCACGTACATGGAGATCAACCCGATTGTGGTCAGCAACGAGCGCGTGTACCTCCTGGACCTGGCAGCCAAGTTGGACCAGACGGCGGACTTCATCTGCGCCAAGAACTGGGGGGAGGTCACCTTCCCCCCACCCTTCGGGAGGGACGCTTACCCCGAGGAGGCGCATATTGCTGACCTGGATGCCAAGAGTGGAGCTAGTTTGAAGGTAGCTTTTATGTTAAAAAAATCAACTGCCTTGTTGGTCTAGTGGCTGCTTTAGCAAGTTTGGCTGCCGATCACCAGGTGCCGGGTTCGATTCCCGGATCGTTACTAATCAAACAGCTTAGTCACGTAATCACGTTTTTTATTAATTAATTAATTTCATGGGTGTCCCGTGGAACCCTAATGTTTTAATCAAATCAAAGTAGCCTAAGTTATTCCTTGTATCTATAGCTAGCTGTCAGTGAAAGTCCCGTTAACATAGGTCTAGCCGTTTTGGCGATTACCCGGAACAACAGGCAGAGATTTTTTTAAATCTTGGTTTTCAGTGTCACTAGCGTGTATACTTTCATATGCATTTAATGAATAACTATTATTTTTGGAATTACAAACAGATACTTCAATTTTATTATCTCTATATAGATTAGTAATAGGCATTAATTAAATGCAACGAGTGTTTTCGTCAAAAGCGAGAGTAAATACTCTTCTTTTGATTAATTATAACGTCGCGGCTTTAATGTCCAAAAAAATTAATATCAGAAATTTTTCAAAATTAAAAAAAATATTTAACATAATTTTCCAACCAAATTGAGTCGATAAATTTACGTGAAAATTTGAATGAAGGTAAAAGTGACTTATGTATAAAAAAAAAGATATCGCCCGAACAGGGACTTGAGCCCTGGACCCTTGGATTAAAAGTCCAATGCTCTACCGACTGAGCTATCCGGGCTGTGTGGAGTTGGACGAAATTATGAATCATATGATATCATGGCAGATGTAGGAATTAAGTTTCTTTGCTCTATCTAAACAATTAGTGAATTTTTACAGCTGAATAATTAATTAGTAATAATATAATTGTGCAAATGATTAATCTATACAGATAAATAAAATTGAAGTGTCTGTTTGTAATTCCAAAATAACAGCTTTTAACTTAATGCATATGAAAGTATACACGCTACTGACACAAAAAAAAACAAGTTTTAAAATTTTCCTCTGTCTGTCTGTCTGTTTGTTCCGGGTAATCTCTGAAACGGCTGGACGGATATTAACGGGACTTCATTGGTAGGTAGCTGATGTTTCAAGGAGTAACTTAGGCTACTTTTATTTATTAAAAATATTAGGGTTCCGCGACAATAAGGATGCAACTAAATCTACGCGGGTGAAGCGGCAAGGCACAGGTAGTTAAAAATTGGATGGATTTTGTGATGAAATTAATGAATTTCGCTTTTCCCTTTTGTATATAGGGAATACGGTCTTGAAAAGAATTCAGAATTCATTGTTGATTTCTGACTTTAAGGTTTTTAAATGTATGTAAAGAAACCCTCTTTGTATGGTTTTCCGTTTTAATTAATTTTCACAGCATTTAACATTACATCATATTTTTAAACTAGCTGTGCCCCGCGGTTTCACCCGCGTAGATTTAGTTTCATCCTTATTGTGGCGGAACCATAATATTTAAAAAAAATAAAAGTGCCTAAGTTACTCCTTGAAACATCACCTACCTGCCAGTGAAAGTCCCGTTAAAATCGGTCCAGCCTTTTCGGAGATTACCCGGAACAAACAGACAGACAGACAGAGAAAAATTTTATAACCTGGTTTTTTAGTGTCAGTAGCGTGTATACTTTCATATGTATTTAGTGAAAAATTTAAATTTTGGTTTGAAATGGAATTACAGACACTTCAATTTTATTTATCTGTATAGACTAGCTGTGCCCCGCGGTTTCACCCGCGTAGATTTAGTTTCATCCTTATTGTCGCCTACCTGCCAATGAAAGTCCCGTTAAAATCCATCCAGCCGTTTCAGAGATTACCCGGTACAAACAGACAGACAGAGAAAATTTTTAGAACTTGGTTTCTTAGTGTCAGTAGCGTGTATACTTTCATATGCATATGAAAACTGTTATTTTGGATTTACAAACAGACACTACAATTTTATTTATCAGTATTTTTTTTTCTCTCCAGCTAACAGTGCTAAACAAATCCGGTCGCATCTGGACGATGGTAGCTGGGGGTGGTGCATCTGTTGTATACACGGACACGGTGTGCGCGCTGGGCGGAGCCGGTCAGTTGGCCAACTACGGGGAGTACTCCGGCGCACCCACCGAGAGTCAGACCGCAGACTACGCCAAGACCATCTTCAGCCTCATGTGCCGGGAGAAGCATCCTGATGGGAAGGTCAGGGATGCAGTCATACTAGCCTCTTTAAATAGGATATCCAAAACTGAAATGGAATGAAAACTCTGCACAAGTAGCTCCTGGCAATGATATATGCAAACATGATATGTAAATCATTTGGTATTGTTTTTACTTTTATGATTATTATTTTTTATATATGCATGCTGATACAATTTTCACTATTGTGAATAATTTTTGATATATTTTTTTTGTATTTACATTATTTACTGTGTAATGAAATGTACATGATGCCAGCTGATTCTTGCCGGTTCTTCTCAGAAGGCTAGTTTCCGAACCGGTGGTAAATTCCTCGATATTCAAAAGTTCCTTACCAGGGCCTAAACTGAATAAATCATTTTCATTTTAAGAAAGACTTTTTCAAATCGGATAAGTAGTTCTTGAGATTAGCGCGTTGAAGCAAACGAACTTCAGCTTTATAAGTTTACTAGCGGACGTCACGCGGTTTCACCCGCGTAGTTCCCGTTCCCGTGGGAGTACGGGGATAAAATATAGCCTATGTTACTCGCTGATGATGTGGGAGCTCGTGGCACAGTTGCTATTGCGCATATCATTCGATCAGCGAAGTTAAGCAACCATACGCCTAGCCAGTAGTTGGATGGGTGACCGCCCGAGTTCCCTCCGTGCCTCGGAGAGCACGTTATGTCGTCGGTCCCGGTTGACAATTTAACATCTTTGGCAATCGTTACAGGTCAGTCAGAGGCCTAAGAGAGACAACTGGTTTAACCCAGATTGCCGATTTTCCTCGAAAAAGGGTTGCGAAGGTCAGATGGCAGTCACTTTGTATAAAAATCAAATCCCCAAATACATGGGATTAAGGCCAGGGAGATGATGATGACTCGCTGATGATGTAGCTATCCATTGCAGAAATAATTTTCAACATCGGTCAAGTAGTTTCGGAGCCTATTCAATGCAAACAAACAAACAAAGCTTTCCTCTTTATAATATTAATGTACATTTACGCGGTTTCACCCGCGTAGTTCCCGTTCCCGTGGGAGTACGGGGATAGAATATAGCCTATATTAATCAGTGATAATGTAGCATTTAATTGGTGAAATATTTATTAAAATCGATCCAGTACTTTTTGAGCCAATTCGTTACAAACATACATACAAATCTTTCCTCTTTACAATATTAGTATCTAAATATATATAACTCAGAGGTGACTGACTGACTGACTGACATAGTGATCTATCAACGCACAGCCCAAACCACTGGACGGATCGGGCTGACATTTGGCATGCAGGTAGATGTTATAACGTAGGCATCCGCTAAGAAAGGATTTTGATTAATGCTACCCCCAAAGGGATAAAATAGGGGATGAAAGTTTGTATGAAACTTACGCGGGGCACAGCTAGTCCATACTAATATTATAAAGAGGAAATATTTGTTTGTTTGTTTGCATTGAATAGGCTTCGACTCTACTAGACCGTTCTTAAAAATTCTTTCAGCAACGGATAGCTACATCATCAGCGAGTAACATAGGCTATATTTTATCCCCGTACTCCCACGGGAACGGGAACTACGCGGGTGAAACCGCGTGACGTTGGCTAGTAGACTAATAAATGAATTAATTCACAGGTGCTGATAATAGGCGGTGGTATAGCGAACTTCACGAACGTGGCCGATACGTTCCGCGGGATCATCACGGCGATAGAGACGTACAGGGACGCGCTGGTCCAGTACAATGTTACTATATTCGTGCGAAGAGGCGGACCCAACTACCAAGAGGGACTCAGGTACATTCATACACGTGTACTTATAGTACACACACATTGTACTAGTTATGTACAAGTATCATGTAATAGGGGGCGAGTCTGTTGCCATTAACTGGGCATTGGGTTCGAGATTTATTATACAGGGTGTCGGGGAAACCGGGACAGCTCTTAAAATATGTGATAGGGTATAATTTTAGGAAGCAATTAAAATTATTATGACAAAAATATTTTCTTCCGTTTTCGAGTAATTGATGTTCAAAGTTGACCATATCAATACGTTATTTTCGCATAAAAATCAGCTGTATTCTCCGACATCCTGTATACTAGCTGTCAACCGTGGTTTCAGCCGTGTAGATTTAGTTTCATACTTACTGTCGAGGAACACTAATATTTTTAATAAATAATAGTAGCCTATGTTACTCCTTGTAACATCAGCTACCTGCCAGTGAAAATCCCGTTAAGATCGGTCTAGCCGTTTCGGAGATTGCCCGGAATAAACAGACAGACAGACAGAGAAAATATTATAAATTGGTTTTTCTATGTCAGTATCGTGCATACTTTCATATTCATTTAGTAAAAAATTATTATTTTGCTGTTACAAACAGACGCTTCAATTTTATATATCTGTAGATATACATAAATAATAGTAGCCTAAGTTACTCCTTGTAACATCAGTCACTGCCAGTGAAAGTCCCGTTAGAATCGGTCTAGTCTCGGTCTAGGCCGTTTCGGAGAATACCCGGTGCAAATAGACAGTCAGACAGAGAAAAAAATTAAAAATTATTTTTTTATTGTCAGTACCGTGTATACTTAAATATACATTTAGCGAAAAGCGGTTATTTTGAAATTACAAACAGACACTTCAATTTTATTTATCTGTATAAACTATGTATGGACACAGTCACACTTTTACACTATAATATCTGTAGCACAGAAAGTTAATCCCCGTTGAAATTATCCGCCGTAACCGAAATTCTGCAAGATATTATTATTATTATTTTACGTACAGACAGATGCGTGAAGTGGGTCACCGGCTGCGCATCCCCTTATACGTGTTTGGTCCCGAAGCGTCCATGACCCACATCGTGTCACTGGCGCTGGGACACCAGCAAATACCATTGGATCACCAGCTCGACTACGCACCTAAACAACTGCCAAGGCCTCCGCCACAGGTATTTATAGCGTTATGTAGGTAATGCAATACTATAGCAATTATCATACCATCATTGTTGGAAACTATTTTGTTATAATATTTATGACTAGCTGTGCTCCGCGGTTTCACCCGCGTAGATTTAGTTTCATCCTTAATGTCGCGGAGCCCTAATATTTTTAATAAATAAAAGTAGCCTCAGTTACTCCTTGATATATCAGCTACCTGCCAGTGAAAGTCCCGTTAAAATCCAGCCGTTTCAGAGATTACCCGGAACAAACAGACAGACAGACGAAAAGGTGTTTTAATGTCTGTATAGCGTATACTTTCATATGCATTTAGTGAAAAACTGTTATTTTGGAATTACACTTTTGGGATAAACAGACACTTCAATTTTATTTTACTCTTTTTAAAGGCGGTTTTACTCTTACTTTTATGAAAAAAAAATGTATTATTCGCTTTTCAGTGACTTTTAGCAAAGTGCACCTACACCAGTTCGATTAATTTGTATTGATAAACTTTACACCTAGATGGGTTTTGGGTGTAGGTGCACTTTGCAATAGACACAGAAAAGGACTAAAAAAAATTTGTTCAATAAATTAAAGCCTCCTTCAAAAATAGAAAAATAAATTACTTTTGCAGTTTGATGCTATATTTGGCAGGGAGTTTTACTTTTTCAAAAAAAAGTATTATGAGAAACTAGCGGACGTCACGCGGTTTCACCCGCGTAGTTCCCGTTCCCGTTGGAGTACGGGGATAAAATATAGCCTATGTTACTCGCTGATGATGTAGCTATCCATTGCTGAAAGAATTTTCAAGATCGCTCAAGTATTTTCATGCATGCAAATAAACAAACAAAAATCTTTCCTCTTCATAATACTTTAGATGTACTGGTTTTTCCTGGTCTAGGTATCTTCAAAGTCAATTTGTCATAAGTGGACCCGAGCCTATTATCAATGATTCCTAAAAGCTGCGCAATTTTCGATAATAACCTTTCATAATGTTCTCCACAGGCTGCACCAGAGCTATCGATCCCGGAGCTGAGCCACCAGCTGCTGGACCTGGTGTGTTCGCAGGCTCCCACCAGGTTGGACCTCGGCCAGGGGGTGTCCACCGCCCAACCGCTGTTCGGAGACCGCACTAAAGCTATCATTTGGGGCATGCAGAACAGGGCTATACAGGTTTGTATATTCATTACCCACACGCATCGCTCTCATCATCATCCAGGGAGATGATGATGAGAGCGTTGCCTTATCCCATACATTGTTGGGGTCGGCACTTGATTCAACCCGATGTGGCTCCATGTTAGTCGCAATCAACTTATTAACTCCTTGTCCGTTATGTGCGCCTGGTACTTCGTGTACCATATCATCATCTCCCTGGCCTTATCGCATACATTGTTGGGGTCGGCACTTGATTCAACCCGATGTGGCTCCATGTTAGTCGCAATCAACTTATTAACTCCTTGTCCGTTATGTGCGCCTGGTACTTCGTGTACCATATCATCATCTCCCTGGCCTTATCCCATACATTGTTGGGGTCGGCACTTGATTCAACCCGATGTGGCTCCATGTTAGTCGCAATCAACTTATTAACTCCTTGTCCGTTATGTGCGCCTGGTACTTCGTGTACCATATCATCATCTTCCTGGCCTTATCCCATACATTGTTGGGGTCGGCACTTGATTCAACCCGATGTGGCTCCACGTTAGTCGCAATCAACTTATTAAGTCCTTGTCCGTTATGTGCGCCTGGTACTTCGTGTACCATATCATCATCTCCCTGGCCTTATCCCATACATTGTTGGGGTCGGCACTTGATTCAACCCGATGTGGCTCCACGTTAGTCGCAATCAACTTATTAAGTCCTTGTCCGTTATGTGCGCCTGGTACTTCGTGTACCATATCATCATCTCCCTGGCCTTATCCCATACATTGTTGGGGTCGGCACTTGATTCAACCCGATGTGGCTCCACGTTAGTCGCAATCAACTTATTAAGTCCTTGTCCGTTATGTGCGCCTGGTACTTCGTGTACCATATCATCATCTCCCTGGCCTTATCCCATACATTGTTGGGGTCGGCACTTTATTCAACCCGATGTGGCTGATCACCTGATTTTTATACGAAGTGACTGCCACACTCAGCGCTCTATTGGACAAATATCTAGAGTGGGATTCAATCGTTTTTTTTATTGGTATGAGGAACTGTGGTGACCATGGGGCTTGGGCAGGCGCCTGTTACGCAAACGAAGCAAGTTCGAATCCCAGCGGGTCTTGTACCCATGAGATTATCTAAAAACTAAAGTGCAGTAATTACGATGAAATGTACATGATGCCTGGCTGAGTTTCTTGCTGGTTCTTCTCAGAAGGCTAGTTTCCGAACCGGTGGTAAATTCTCGACGTTCATAAGTGCCTTACCAGGGCCTAAACCGAATAAATATTTTGTATTTTAATTTTCACACCCCACGTGCTTTACGGTGAAGGAAAATATACTGAGGAAACCTGTATATGTCTGAGAAGTAATTCGAAGACGTGTGTGTAGTGCCTGAGACGGCGATGGACTCACCATCTGTCACGTTGCCACATACAGATGGAAAAACCCAATAACACTTCCCGACCCGAGGATCGAACCTAGAACCCTTTGCTCCGCAGTAGAGCTTGCGACCACTAAACCAACGAGGCAGTCACTTAAGAATAGTATGAATATATGATTTCAGGGCATGTTGGATTTCGACTACATATGTCGCCGCGCGGAACCGTCCGTGGTCGCCATCGTGTATCCATTCACGGCTGACCACAAGCAGAAATACTACTTTGGCAACAAGGAGGTGTTCATACCAGGTATATTACACACATATACAGGTGCCGTCACGAGGTTTGAGCGCTTAACGAAAATAGTAGCATGATTACCAATGAGTTTTTCTAAAAACGTAAGTGCAGTGATTTCACACCACGTGCTTTACGGTGAAGGGAAACGTCGTGAGGAAACCTGTATATGTCTGAGAAGTAATTCAAAGACGTATGTATAGTGGCTGAGACGGCGATAGATTCACTGTCACGTTGATACTTAATCATATTCGGTGAAATGTGGTTGTTGTTATTACAACTATACAGGGTGTCGGAGAAAAGGAACAGTTGTCTTCTAGAAGTTGTAGGGTTTTATGAATATATCACTATATTGAAATCGTAAAATATCTAGCTCCAACGATAACGTAGTTATAGGCTATGGTTGCTAAGGGCCGAAGAGCTCGCGGCCTTAAGCGATTGAATGAACGCGCGGCCGCGTTTACCTACATTACGTACGCGGTCATTAAACTTTTTAAATTAAGGGGAAGGTTAATGGTTTCGAAAAATGGTTTTATGGGATTATTTCAGGATTTATTAGTGGGAAAAAAAAATAAAGACGTAGTTAGATTTCAAATGAATAACTTACAACTGATTTTTATGCGAAAATAAGGTCTTGATATGGTCAACTTTGAACATCAATTACTCGAAAACTGAAGAAAATATTTTTGTCAAAATAATTTTAATTGCTTCCTAAAATTATACCCTATCACATATTTTAAGAGCTGTCCCGGTTTCCCCGACACCCTGTATTTTTGAAAATAATCACTGCCAAGTTTCTTGCTGGGTTCTTCTCACCAAAATAATCCTGTTAATATCATGTATTTTTATCAAAATGAAATTTAAAAAAAATCATGCAATTTTTTCTTTATACTTTTGACGATTTCAAAGTACCTTTCTGAGTAGTGTAACCGAGTTGAGATCTAATGCAAAGTCTTTAGCATATTAATTATAAATGAAGTAGTTATAAAAGCTAATATCGTGTTATTTTGTAGTGTTCTCGGACATGGACGTCGCGATGCGTAAGCACCAAGAAGCGACAGTACTCGTCAACTTTGCTTCACTGCGTTCTGCCTACGACAGCACTATTCAGGTACGAATAGAGCCACTTTGATAGCTATATATGGGCTCTAGACTAAATTCGAATATATATATCTATACAGACAAATAAAATTGAAGTGTCTGTTTGTAATTTCAAACTAATTAATTATTTTGAATTTTAATTAATTTCAAAACAGCTTTTCACTAAATGCACATGAAAGTATACACGCAACTGACAAAAAAAAAACAAATTAATAAAAAATATCTATCTGTCTGTTTGTTTGTTCTGGGTAATCTCCGAAACGGCTGGACCGATTTTAACGTACGTAACGTACGAAGTTCGCCGGGTCAGCTAGTTTTTATATATTTTTAAATTATTATGATATATTAACCAACCGACGCTCTGTGACAAACATTTGACCATTGATAATAAATGATAATTTGTTTGCAGGCGATGCAGCACCCGCAGATCAACACGATAGTGATTATAGCCGAGGGTATACCCGAGAACATGACCAGGAAGATCATCAAACTAGCTGACGCACGCGGAGTGAGTACACTAAATATACAGGGTGTCGGGGAATTCGGGACAGCTCTTAAAATATGTAATAGGGTATAATTTTAGGAAGCAATTAAAATTATTATGACAAAAATATTTCCTTCCGTTTTCGAGTAATTGATGTTCAAAGTTGACCATATCAATACCTTATTTTCGTATAAAAATCTGCTGTAACGTAGAGTTATTCACGTAAAATCTAACTACGTTTTTATTTTTTTTCTCCCACTCATCAATCCTGAAATAATCCCATAAAACCATTTTTCGAAACCATTAAACTTCCCCTTAATTTAAAAAGTTTAATGACCGCGTACGTAATGTAGGTAAACGCGGCCGCGCGTTCATTCAATCGCTTAAGGCCGCGAGCTCTTCGGCCATAGCTTATAAGTACGTTATGGTTGGAGCTAGATATTTTACGATTTCAATATAGTGATATATTCATAAAACCCTACAACTTCTAGAAGACAACTGTTCCTTTTTCTCCGACACCCTGTATATGTACAAGAATTGCTCGTTTAAAGGTATAAGATGTTATAAATATTGCGTTTCAGGTGAACATAATAGGTCCGGCGACGGTGGGCGGCATCAAGCCTGGTTGCTTCAAGATCGGTAACACGGCGGGTATGATCGACAATATTATCGACAGCAAACTGTACAGGCCTGGCAGGTAATTTCAAGACCCCTACACTCAGGGGCGTGCATTGGATTTTCAGAGGGGTATAAGTAGGTAGTTAGGAAGGTTAAGTACATACCTATGTGAACGTCTTTGTAAAGATACACATACGAACATAAACACACACACGACAAGAGTGTATTCAGTGATCACAAATTGTAACTTCTGCTTACCTGCTTATATGCAATGCACGCCACTGCCTACACTACCCCTTTACACAAAAAATTGCTCAAATACTGATACCATTGAAAAATGTAAGAACACATTTATTTGCAAAGAAATACTATTATAATACAAATTCAAGAAAAAATTTGAAGTATTCTTCTACACAATTGATGACTGTTTTTAAATCCAAACTAGCTGTGCCCGCGGTTTCACTCGCGTAGTTTTAGTTTCATCCTTATTGTCGCGGAACCCTAATATTTTTAATAAATAAAAGTAGCCTAAGTTACTCCTTGATATATCAGCTACCTGCCAGTGAAGGTCCCGTTAAAATCCAGCCGATTCTGAGATTACCCGGAACAAACAGACAGACAGACAGAGAAAATTTTTAAAGTTTGGTTTTTTAGTGTCAGTGGCGTGTATACTTTCATATGCATTTAGTGAAAAGCTGTTATTTTGGAATTACAAACAGACACTTCAATTTTATTTATCTGTATAGATATAGATTAACAGTTTTTCACTTAATGAAATGAAATATGAAAGTGTATACGATACAAACATAAAAAAAAACTTTGTCTGTCCGTCTGTCTGTCAGCTGTTTGTTCCGGCTTATCTGCGAAACGGCTGGACCGATTTTAGCCTTTTTTCATTTCACTGGCGGATAACTAATGTTACTAGGAGTAACTTAAAGATACATTGATTTGGAAAAAAAACATGGTTACGTGCAAGCCATGAAGCTTTGACTACGCGGGTGAAACTGTAGGACACAGCTAGTGTATAAATATATTTTTAACTGTATTTTTTAATTTTTCAGTGTGGCATACGTCTCCCGTTCCGGTGGTATGAGCAACGAGCTGAACAATATCCTGTCGAAGGAGGCCGATGGGGTCTGCGAAGGGGTCGCCATAGGGGGCGATAGGTACCCCGGGACCACGTTCATTGATCATCTGCTGAGGTTTGTAAACTTGTTTGTGTGTACGTATTTATATATATACTAGCTGACCCGGCGAACTTCGTAACGCCAAACAGTCGATTCTTTGACATACATACATATGCTCACGCCTGTATTCCCCGAAGGGGTAGGCAGAGGTGTTGTAATTTTCAACACCCACATTTCACCGAATATGATTAAGTGCCAACGTGACAGATGGTGAGTCTATCGCCGTCTCAGCCACTATACATACATCTTTGAATTGCTTCTCAGACATATGCAGGTTTCCTCACGATGTTTTCCTTCACCGTAAAGCACGTGGTGTGAAATCACTGTACATAAGTTTTTTTTAGAAAAACTCATTGGTCTAGGCCCCGTTGGGATTTGAACTCGCGTCGCTTGCGTAGCAGGCGACTGCTCTAACCCCAAGGCCACCACGGCATCTCGATTCTTGATTTTTTTTTTTATCTACAGTGGTATAGAAAAATCGGATATATTAATAATACTTTGAGTTATACTATTTTCTTGTGCAAGTAGTAGTTTTGATTTGAATTCAGATAATTTTTTGATTCAAAAAGTATTTCTTTTGATTTGCGTTTCGATATTACTACTTTGTGAGCGCATCGAGGCTGAACAATTTTATTAAGAACATGCTGCTGGCATCGAGTACAACCAGGGGCCTTACCATGACCTCTTATTGCCATGATAGCTTTACTCTTATTGTGACACAGATGTATATGACGTGTATACATCTATCACTGTCACACAGCTGAACTATCATTGCAATAAGAGCTCATGGTTGGGCCCCTTATCTCTAACCAACTTAAAAAAAGAAGGCGGTTTCACCCGCGTGGATGTATTTCATGAGTGTCCCGTGGAACCCTAATGTTTTTATCAAATCAAAGTAGCCTAAGTTATTCCTTGTATCATCAGCTATCTGTCAGAGAAAGTCCCGTTAAAATCGGTCCAGCCGTTTTGGAGATTAGCCGGAACAAACAGACAGACAGAAATATTTTTTTTTTTTAAATTGTTTTTTTTTATATCAGTACCGTATATACTTTCATATGCATTTAGTAAAAAGCTGTTATTTTGGATTTACAAACACTTACATTTTATATACCTGGTATAGGCCTGGAGTCCATCTGATGATAGAGTCAAAAGACAGTCGAGAGTCCTCATGATTTTATTAAATTGTTCTGCAAAACTAACTACTCTTTATGTCATTCTGACGATTTGAAAGTATTTTGTAAAAAATCTACTCGAATAAAGATAAATTTGATTGTTTTATATTTTACCCTTTATATATGTGCAGGTTCGAAGCCGATCCTAACGTGAAGATGTTAGTACTCCTGGGTGAAGTGGGTGGTGTTGAGGAGTACCACGTGTGCCGCGCCATCCGCGACGGACTCATCAAGAAACCTATGGTCGCCTGGTGCATCGGCACCTGCTCAGGTCAGACACCTCAGCCAACTCAGACAGTACATCATCTGGCCTTATCTATACTTCTTTACATACATATATAGTAATCGGTATCGTAATTAAATACGGTTTATTTAGTAATTGCCTGATTACTATTTTATTTACAACTCAATTGAAAACACCAAATCTTTTCTCCCAGACGTATTGTGTCAAGTCGACGTTCTAAAAATTAAAATCAATAAAAAAACATTTTATCAAAAAGAGACTCACTACCGCTACACCTACATGCTCACGCCTGTATCCCATGGGGGTAGGCAGAGACCACCGTTCGCCACATGCTACGATCCTTACATACTTCTTCGCTTTATACACATTTATGCATCTCCTCATACACTTTCTGCGGTTACGAGTGCTCTGAATTTGACCTTTCTGAACAATACTATTCATTTGGTCATAGTAGTTCTTCCTTGGACGCCCTTTTCTTCTATGCTTATAATATAAAGAATATTTGTATGTATGTTTGTAACGAATTGGCTCAACAAGTACTGGACGGATTTTAATTAAAAAATTATTTCACCATTCGAATGCTAAATTATCACTGATTAATATAGGCTTTATTTGATCCCAATAGAAACCGTTTGACGTCCGCTAGTCTATACAGATAAATAAAATTGAAGTGTCTGTTTGTAATTCCAAAATTACAGCTATTCACTAAATGCATATGAAAGTATACACGCTACTGACACTGAAAAACCAATTTTTAATTTTTTTTCTCTGTCTGTCTGTCTGTTTGTTCCGGGTAATCTCTGAAACGGACCGATTTTAACGGGACTTTCATTGGCAGGTAGCTGATGTTTCAAGGAGTAACTTAGGCTACTTTTATTAATTAGGGTTCCGCGACATGAAGCATGAAACTGAATCAACGCGGGTGAAACCGCGGGGCACAGCTAGTTTACAAATATTTTTCCTTTTTCAGACATGTTCACATCAGAAGTACAGTTCGGCCACGCGGGTTCTCTCGCCGGCTCCGCTCTAGAGAAGGCGGTGGCTAAGAACGCCGGATTGAAAGCGTACGGTGTGACTGTACCGGAATCGTTCGACAGTTTGGGTGCAGCGGTGCACCAGGTGTACCAGAAATTGGTGGATGAAGGCAAGATTATAGTGAAGGAAGAAGTCGACCCACCTAAAGTGCCCATGGATTATGACTGGGCGAGGGTACGTAGTCATTACATTGCTTTGATTTAATCTTATCTTCTTTATATTTAAAAATTAATCCCCATTTTCCTTGGTCATGGCATCACGGGTGAACGGCTAGACCGATTTCGATAGTAATTTATTTGTTGTGTTATTGTCAGGAGATGGTTCTTATGAAAGAAAAAACTAAGAAAAATGCGTGGAAAATTTGAAATATTTTAAATAAATTAAATCTTCAATCTAACCTTAGCGCTTTGGGCAGTAAATACTTTTTGATGTAACCTTATGACGTTTGACATAGAATTGACAGAATACGTGCTGCATTCTCATAATTAAGACACGGCAACGTCTGTCGGGTCAGCTAGTCTATATATAAAAATTAATCCCCATTTCCCTTGGTCACGGCATCACGCCTGAACGGCTGGACCGATTCTACCGGGACTTTTACTGGCAGATAGCTGATGTTTCAAGGAGTGTTTTAGGCTAAATTTATTTAAAAAAAACATCATGAACCTTAATCTACGCGGGTGAAACCGTGGGGCACAACTAGTCTTCTTTTATATATAAAAATCAATCCCCATTTCTTGATCACGGCGTCACGCCTAAACGGCTGGATGGATTTTAACGGGACTTTCACTGGCAGATAGCTGATGTTTCAAGGAGTGTTTAACGCTAATATTATTAAAAAAAAGTAGATAAACTATTAGGTTACCAATAAAAACTATCTAATATAATAGTGTTGTGTTTGTTTCAGAAACTGGGTATAATCCGCAAGCCGGCGGCGTTTATCAGTACGATATGTGACGAGCGCGGCCAGGAGCTGAGCTACTGCGGAGTGCCCATCAGCCAAGTGCTGGAGAGGCAGCTCGGAGTCGGAGGGACCATCAGCCTGCTCTGGTCAGTATTCCACTATCATCCTCTTCTGGCCTTTATAATAATTATTCAGTTTATAAAAATAAAAAAAAATAAAAATAAAAAAGCCTTTTATTTCTTACAACTTATAAAACAAGAGATTAGATTATATTAAATTAGCTTAATTTGCTTATAAACAAATATTAGTTTTATTTCTACTTAAGTTTGGTTCCTAAATTTAATTGTGTTAGTTTTTTCTGAATCCTATACTATTATACTATTAATGTTTATTCTGTAAGAACTCCTCTATAGGTGAAGGCCTCCTCCAAAGATAGCCAGTCCTCTCTAGATTGGGCTATTTCAATCCAGTTGGGGCCAGCTGTTTTTTTTTTGATGTCGTCGTCCCAACTAGCTACAGGTCTACCTCTCTTTCTTTTTCCCTGTGGACCCGCCCATGTTGTCACCGTTTTCGTCCATCTCTTGTCACTCTTGTCACACTTGTGACTCTTGTCACAATTATTCAGTTTAGGCCCTGATAAACACTTATGAATGTCGAGATTTTACCACCGGTGCGGAAACTAGCCTTCCGAGAACAACTATTATATATAACTAGTGGACGTCACGCGGTTTCACCCGCGTAGTTCCCGTTCCTCAACAGGAACGGGAACTACGCGGTCGTCGTACTCGTTGGAGTATGACGATAAAATATAGCCTATGTTACTCGCTGATTATGTAGCTATCCATAGCTGAAAGAATTTTCAAGATCAGTCTAGTAATTTGGTTTAGTGCTAAATACATTACAGAATTTGTCTCGAATCAAGGACAGACTAAAATGAACATGTTATAACTAAATGATACAATAGTATTAATAAGTTTTATTGTTATAGGTTCCAACGTGAACTACCCGACTGGGCGTGCAAATTCTTCGAGCTGGTGATGATAGTGACAGCCGACCACGGGCCGGCGGTGTCCGGCGCCCACAACACTATGGTGACCGCCCGGGCAGGCAAGGACCTGATCTCCTCCGTCGTCAGCGGCCTGCTGACCATTGTGAGTACATCACCATCACCACAACACTATGGTGACCGCCCGGGCAGGCAAGGACCTGATCTCCTCCGTCGTCAGCGGCCTGCTGACCATTGTGAGTACATCACCATCACCACAACACTATGGTGACCGCCCGGGCAGGCAAGGACCTGATCTCCTCCGTCGTCAGCGGCCTGCTGACCATTGTGAGTACATCACCATCACCACAACACTATGGTGATGATGAGATAACAGTTCCATGATGGGAACTTTTAACTGATGAGTCGTGGCTAATTGCTGAAAAAAATGTGGGTGATCACCCATCCAACTACTGCCTGTGGTGTCTGTGTGATGGTCTGGGTTGCTTAACTTCACTGATCGAACTCGGTGAAAATTGGGTGTTATTACACTTGTAATTTTTTTTTATACATATGCTCACGCCTGTATTCCCCGAAGGGGTAGGCACAGGTGTTGTAATAACAACACACACTTTTTACACAAGATGATTAAGTGTCAACGTGACAGATGGTGAGTCTATCGCCGTCTCGGACACTATACATACGTCTTTGAATTACTTCTCAGACATGCAGGTTTCCTCAGGATGTTTTCCTTCACCGTAAAGCACGTGGTGTGAAATCACTGTACTTAAGTTCTTAGAAAACTCATTGGTACAGGCCCCGTTGAGATCCGAACTTGATTCAAACCCCAAGGTCATCACTGGTTGATAGTAATGTTATTATACAGGGTGATCGTTTCGGTGGAGCATTGGACCGTGCCGCGGCAGATTTCTGCGCGGCCTACGACAGAGGCCAACATCCTCAGGAGTTTGTCAACGAGAAGCGAGCGAAGGGAGAACTTATTATGGGCATTGGACACAGGTAACACTTATTCATGTCTCTTAAGGGGTAGGCAGAGAAACATCTCTGCCATCAGTAGGATAACAATCCTACTGTATATGTTAGTACTAGCGGACGTCACGCGGTTTCACCCACGTAGTGCCCGTTTCCGTGGGAGTACGGGGATAAAATATAGCCTATGTTACTCGCTGATGATATAGCTATCCATTGCTGAATTTTCAGGATCGGTCAAGTAGTTTCGGAGCCTATTCAATGCTAACAAAATAAAAACAAATCTTTCCTCTTTATTATATGAATATAGGTTAGCTGAGCCCCGAGATAATAATACTTGGCGAAGATTATTATTATTATAAGAATTAGAATACCGGCTTCAACTTTTTGAGTTGTACTATTTATATGGCAATGCTCTTGATAACTCTTGTGGGGAGAGCGAGTGATCATGCTCATCCCCAGTAAAGGGAAGATCTTCCATTGAGGCGGGTGTCATGTCTGGTGAACCGCGGCTTCAACTGTTCTAGTTGGAAACTTGTATATATACTGCAATGCGCTTGAAAACTCTTATTGCGCGATTTAGGTTCTCGTGTATTTGTACTCAAACTTCGCATTTGTTAGCGAGTAGCGCCATCTATGAGCGAGTGGAGAAACGCTGCTACACTCTTATAGCGCGATTTAGGATTTCGACTTTTTTCTCATTATCAAATGCGAGCTTAAGTTAGTAGCGCCATCTGTTTCAGCGAGCAGAGAATTTCTCGTTTCTTCCTGTTGATTCTCAGAGAATCGCTGCTACACTTGTCCTTTTTGTTTGATTCCTTCTTAAATTTAATATAAAGCATTTGAATACGAACTTTCATGAACATCCGTCCACATCCACTTTATTTAGGTGTTAGAATAGAAAGTATTTATACGCTCAAGAAAACGTAACGATAGTGCGATCTAATCAACACGTAGCGCCATCTCTCGGTTAACGCCCAAACGAATTCTACTTGCAGAGTGAAATCAATCAACAACCCAGACTCGCGTGTGCGTGAGTTGAAAGCGTACGTGACGTCACGCTGGCCCGCCTGGCCGGTGACCCGGTACGCTCTCGACGTCGAGGCTATCACTACCCGCAAGAAGCCCAACCTTATATTGAACGTCGACGGGATCGTCGCTGCCGCTATGGTCGACCTATTCAGACACTGTCAGCTGTTCACGCAGTAAGTATAGTTTTTTTAACATATCGCACCCTCAGAACGATAAGGACTCAACTCTAAAATTTGCGAAAATCATACGACAGACCCGCTGGGATTCGAACTTGCGTCGCTTGTGTAGCAGGCGATTGTTCAAAACCCACGGTCACCATAGCTCTGTTGTGTAACATTCTCTCACGCTTGCGCTAATAGAAACGATACAAAATGACGTAAATCAGTCACGTGACATATGTCATTCCCGTACATTTTGTATCGTTTCTACTAGCGAAGCGTGAGGATAATGTTACTTTGTCTACAGGCCCTGGTATAATACCCTTACGTCCCGTACATCAATAACCGTGTATATTTTTCACCTTTCTCAGGGAGGAAGGCAACAACTACATCCAAATCGGTTCAATCAACGCGCTGTTCGTCCTCGGCCGCACGATAGGTCACGTGGGCCACTATCTCGACCAGAAGAGGATGAAGCAACCGCTATACCGCCACCCGTGGGACGATATCACTTATATGTCGCCTATAAACTAAACTAACGACTAATTATGACTGCGATGCGAAAAATTACGGGCGTCACCTTCGGAAATGTCATTGGGATATGGCTGATAAAAACTATTTGTAAACGTTTAAAACTTTCATTCCGCGATTTAGGTAGTTCTCAAATTGCAATAACTAAAACAGCGCCATCTGTCGCTTGCATGTTGAACTATCACAGCAAATCTTTCCGACAAAGTTGGTTAAATACTCAAAAAATTTTAGGAAAAATACGAACACGAGGCGCGACTTGAATCCACGACCGTGCAATGGCTTTGCCAACTGAGCTACTCGTGATCACACCTGATGCGTTGGATCCTACCCTTGTTTTTTTTTATAGGGGCCGCCTTGTGCCATCTGTTGGTTGGTGTATCCAAATCCGCCTCGTGTATATGCATATATCGAATTTTGAATATAAACACGTGTCATGGATAAAATATCTAATATCAACTAATTTGTCCGTAAGATTCGCTATGAAAGTTCAACGCGTAAGCAATAGATGGCGCTGATTATGTTATTGCTATTCGAGTACTACCTAAATCGCGCTATGAATGTTTTCAACTTTTAAAATAGTCTGCTTTCAGTGATAGGACTGGAACTTCTTAACTTTGTCCTTATATTAAAGTGTTAAAGTTAATTATCCAATGACATTTTTGAATGTTTAAAGTTATGCTTTTTGACAATTGTAGCCGAACACGATATATAGCGTTGCTTCACTGCATTGTATTAAGTGCTCTGTAGACAAAGTAACATTATCCCCACGCTTCGCTAGTAGAAACGATACAAAATGTACGGGAATGACATTTGTCATGTGACTGATTTATGTCATTTCCATACGTTTTGAGATAATGCTACTTTATCTAGGCTTAATGTATTGTTAGTTAGCTAAAGTATAAATTTGAAAAATGTTGGGTTTTTTTTTAAGTGGTTCCACAGACAACATGGCATAGACTATAATTTTATTTCAATCAGATTATGACTATCTGTAAATAATTTACTAAATAATTATGTCATTAGCTCGCGTAAAATGATTGCATGATTTTTTAGTTCGATTTCCTAAAAGGATAGATACTCCCCGCGGATTTACCCATGTAGACTTGTACGTTAAAAGTTACTCCTTGTAACATTAGCTATCTGCTAGTGAAAGTCCCGTTGCAATCGGTCTAGCCGTTTCGGAGATATGCGCAACAAACAAACAGACATCAGACAGTGAATTTTAATATCATATACATTTAATGAAAAGCTGTTATTTTGGAATTACAAACAGACACTTCAATTTTATTTATCTGTATAGATTGTACAGCGCCTCCAAGCGGTGACGTGAATGACATGTCGGAGACGTTAGCGAGTGTAGATTAGGAGTACGGTGGAAAACTCGTGATAGGGGAACTGTATAGATGTCGTTTTGAATACTTTGGCTAACTCACAATACAGACCAATAGGCAGGGGCGTGCATTGGATTTTCAAAGGGGTAGGCATAAACATTAAGTAGGTAGGTAGGCAGGTTAAGTACATACCTATGTGACGCGGCGTAGGTACGTACGTCTTGGTAAAGACACACACGACACGAGTGTATTCAATGATCACAAATTGTAACTTCTGCTTACCTGCTTATATGCAATGCACGCTTCCAATAGGTTGAATGTATTAAGTACATATATTTAGAAAGTTAAAAGCACCTTTATTGTAGAAGGCACACGGTCGATTTTAGCATTTCTCGCCTGTTGTTTTCCGTTCGCTATAATGTGTGTGAAGCTTTTATACAAACAGCTATAGTAAGCAAACTACTATCGAACACGAGGACCTAGGTTTGATTCCCAGGGCCCGATTCCCGTCCCGGCCCAGACAGACAGACAGACGGATAAAAATTAAAAAAATTGGTTTTTAATGTCAGTACCGTGTATACTATCTTTATATGCATTTAGTGAAAGACTATTGTTTTGGAATGACAGACACTTCAATTTTATTTTCTGTATAGATGTATAGACTATGCCCGGAAAACGTAGTTTGCCATTTTTTTTTTGGTGTGGATTTTGGGTTACTCATATATCATTTAATCGAATGAAAAATATATGTTAGTCGATTCTCAGACCAACCCAATATGAAACGAAATTTCATATAAATCGGTCCAGCCGTTCCGGTCTTCGGCTAATGTATGAAGGCTTCACACAGAATAAATAATATAATTATTTATGTAAGAGTAAGTAGGGGGTTAGTAAGCGAAAATGATAGTTAAAGTTATAGAAATACGGTTCAGTTTTGCGATTTTGCATCGCTCAGAATGCTCATTATATACAAATTATGATTATTCGTTTTTATGTCGCGACTAGCAAACCCGGCGAACTCCGTCTCGCCATTTTCACAATTTCACAGTGAACACAATACCGGTTTGTCACATGAAATTAACTGACCAGAGTGCCTAGTGCGAGTTTTTCACTGCCGCCGTCACAAGTCACCGCGTCAAAGTTAACGCAGATTTGTATAGGATCGGATCAGCGCCTCTGTCGGCCTAAACATGACACTATTGTGAGCCCATACAAATCTGCGTTTACGTCGACGCGGTGACTTGTGACGGCGATTTTAAGAAAACTCGCACTAGGTACTCTGAGAACAATGAGTAGCTGTCAAACAATGTATCACGCACCGGCGCCATCTACTTAAATTGTTGGTTTGTCCTGAATTTTCTTGGCTATAAACCTCACGGAGCCCCGACACCTTTCCAACGAATGCAAAACTGTGGAAATCGGTTCGTGCGTTCTAGAGTTATAGCGTCAGGAAGGAAAACCCGACTTATTTTTATATAGTAGACTAGCTGTGCCCTTCGGTTTCACACGCGTATATTTAGTTTCATGCTTCATGTCGCCGAACCCTAATATTTTTGATAAATTAAAGTAGCCTAAGTTACTCCTCGAAACATCAGCTACCTGCCAGTGAAAGTCCCATTAAAATCGGTCTAGCCGTTTCAGATATTACCTGGAACAAACCGACAGACAGACAGACAGAAAAATTTTAAAACTTGGTTTTTCATTGTCAGTAGCGTGTATACTTTCATATGCATTTAGTGAAAAGCTGTAATTTTGGAATTACAAACAGACACCTCAATTTTATTTATCTGTATGTATAGAATAAAATGTAGCTTCAATAATTACGTAAGTTTTGTCTAAATCTATGCCCCAAGTCTATGTTTTGACACGTTTGAACGTCGCTTGCTCGCGTTTTGCGCTATTGTATGGAGACGTAAAACTTCCAACACTCGCCGCATGGGGCGCTTCATAACGTTCCCATACAACATGAGAAAATTCCTGACATTAACATTAGAAAAAAAAGAGGAGCTCGTGGCACAGTTGCTATTGCGCATATCATTCGATCAGCGAAATCAAGCAACCGTACGTCTAGCCAGTAGTTGGATGGGTGACCGCCCGAGTTCCCTCCGTGCCTCGGAGAGCACGTTAAGCCGTCGGTCCCGGTTGACAATTTAACATCTTTGGCAATCGTTACAGGTCAGTCGGAGGCCTAAGAGAGTCTGACAACTGGTTTAACCCAGGTTGCGAAGGTCAGATGGCAGTCGCTTCGTATAAAAATCAGGTTGAATCAAGTGCCGACCCCAAATACATGGGATTAAGGCCAGGGAGATGATGATACAACATGAGACAATACGCAGGCGATATCGTCGACGTAAACATATGTTTAAACTTATACTCGGGACACTTGTCAGGTTGAAAAGTGAATTTTTAAGTGGTGCTAAGCATAAATATCTCAATACTCCTCTATACATACTAGCTTTTATCCGTGACTTTGATCCCATTGTATTTTTTTCTAAGCAAAGTTATAAATAACTTTATTCAATTAGTCTTTTTACAAAGCACTTTCAAATCGTTTTATATCCGTGCTCGGGGTTTGAACTGAATAAAAAATGGTGCAGCCGTTTTCAGACAACTTCACACTTCTGACTTTCAATCCCCATTGAAGTCAAATGGTGTGAAATTTCAAAAAATCCTTACTTAGAGTATCTACACCTCACTAAGAACACACCCGCTAAATATCATGTGTCTAGGATCAGTGGTTTACGTTTTGCGTTGATATATCAGTCAGTCAAGAATTTGAATTGAATTCTTTTAATTATAACTTCGTGATAAATGAAGATCTTTGATATATTAGATAATTATATGAAATTTAATTCAATATATCTTTATTTCCATAGACTTTTAACAAAGTACTTTCAAATCGTCAGAGTGACACAATTACACAGGATTATACATGCTACCGCCAGGTTCGGAAGGTTGCTTTTACTGAGAAGAATTACTACTGACATATTATACATACATACGTTACTCATAAAATTGGTTGAACATTGACTAGACGATACATATTTGAACTTGTCTATTACGAGTAAACGGGAACTTATTTTCTTATTAAATCAAAATGCTATTTTGGTCGCGACTCAATGCATACAGTAATCGGCGATATATATTACACATCGGCTAACTTCGATTAACGTTCTACGAAGTCGAAACTAGCCAAATGCATATTTGAAGTCGATGTGCAATATTTATCGCCGGCTGGTTAATATTCCTTTAGCCGACTTCAAAAAAGGAGGCTCTTGATTCGTACGAATGCATTTTTTATTTTGACGATTCGACATACCATTCCATGATTTCATTATTTATTTATTTGTGATTGTATTTTTCATTGTCTTTTACATATAAAAGACTTAATATTATACAATATATAGATCTGTATGTTTGTACAAGTTTATTTATACGAATATATAGTAATAATGACTAGTTTTTGCCCACAGGTTCGCCTGCGTGGCAGTTTACATGCAAACTTTCACCCCCCCCCCTTTTTACCCCCTAAGAAGTGGAATTTCCAAAAACCCTCTTTTAATGTATACTTACACTTTATTAATAACACGCCCTCCAAATGTAATGTCTCTAGGACCACCGGTTTAAGTAATGCGATGATTTTAATCAATCAGGAATTTAAATTGAAAATAAACACTTCCAAAATAAATCTTCCCAAAATCATGACTTTCTACACCTTCCCATAATGACCCCTTCCCAGAATGACCCCTTCCCAGAATGACTACTTACCAAAATGGTTTAATTACTTGCAAATATAGTCTTATCTGCATTTAAACTCGCCTCTGCAACGAATAATTTAATATATAATCTGACATGATGCATGTTTTTACTCTCGTGTTTATACGTGTTTTCCTAGCATGTGTGTTCCGTTAAAATTATAATTAAATTTTGAAATTCCAAGGTTTACCACCGTTTTCCTTATGTATACTCGCCAGCACACGATATATGTATGGAAACTTAAAATATCCCATACAAACATTGTGCGGTGAAAGAGCTTGGTGTACGAAAACAGTCCGGAGTTCGTAACAGGGATACGGATCCGGCCTCTTAAATAATGACAGATTGGGAGACACATGTCATGTATAAGTCTGTCACTGTCAAAAAAACTATCATGACAAATTGTGGCAGCCCCGGTGTAGCCATAAAAAGAAATGAAGTGACAAAGATCTTTAGCTAAGGTCCCAATATGCCTAGACAAAGTAATATTATCCCCGCTCTTACGCTAATAGAAACGATACAAAATGTATGGGAATAACATTAATCACATGCCTGTCACGTGACACGTCGAATAGAACATTGGAAGACTTCCTTTGATTCCGTTCGATATACGAAACGTTTGTTCAATCTATTCAATCGGTTATTTTCCTCATACAATTTCCTTAAAGTTTAATAATCTTTTGATAGCTGCATCTATGCGTGAACTATTGGAGAGAGAGATACGTTCAAATAACATTACTTTGTCTAGGCCTTCTGGGGCCCAACCATGAGCTCTTATTGCAATGTTAATTCAGTTGTGCGACAGTGACGGATGTATGCACATCACATACATCTGTCTCATAAATGAGTGAAACTATGGCAATAAGAGCTCATGGTAAGGCCCCTGTTCCTTTCACGCATAAGGAGAGCGGATAGAATCAAAATTTAATGATAATTTTAAAGAATACACATAATAAAATGTACCGCACTGTTGTAATTATAATATGTAGATAGACATGTTGATATTTTTATATAAAAACTGAATAAAACGAACAAAATATGACAAGCACATAGTAAATTGCACTGACGTTGTTGTGAAATAAAAATAGTATAATGTATAAAATAAAATAAATGGTTTATTTAAGATATGCATGATTTTATTGCGAGGTAAAGAGTAGCGGTGCGTTTGTGGGATGTAGTCGAAAAACGTCTGTATTGCTATTAACTTAACAGTGTTTTTGTATGAATTGCCAGGTCACATACATAACGAAATAAATAGCTAATTAAAAAAAACGGTGCTCTCTGGCCAATGAATATATTGTTAGTTTTTCAAACTTTTTCGACTACCATCCCATAATCATAGCGTTTATATTATTGTAATATTAATTTTATGTCACAAATATATTAGAAAAAAAATGTGGTGTTTTATTTGGTTTTAAAGTAGCAACCCTAGCGAAACAAGGATGGCAGATGAGAGAAAATTTACCAATGAGAACATTGGCAACAATACGTTTACGGTCAAATATGCGCCTAACTATAAAACTACCTCTTATCATATTATGGCGCCCTAGTACTTTTTGAATAACTAGCTTTGTCTTCAGCTTTAGACGCAGCCATTCTCCTTATAAGGTTACGTTTTCGCAATTGGTTAACAAGGAGACCACAAACAAAGAGATAAGTAGAACAGAGACTAAAGTATTTTATACACTATACACAACCTCCTGTCATGGTATGGTATCCTAGTACTTTAATAGAATAGCAGAACTTGAAGCGTGCGAGAGAATGAATTATGTCTCGGAAATGTACTAATCGATTTAAAGTACCAGGGCGAAAGAACTGTAAAGGAGGTTATTGCATAGTTATTTATTTTAATTATTAACTAATTTGGTCGGAAGTAAGACGCACCGGCTCCCACCAATAGGAAGGCTGCTATCTTGCAATTGGTCAACGTGACGACCACAGATAATAAGACGAGCTACATTCTTGGTTGGTTATCAAAACTACGCCAAACTTCCGGTCAAATTAGCTACAATTAATCTCACTATAAACAACTTCCTATCATGTTCTGATGCCCTAGTACTTTGGATGAAAATTAGTTAGTTCGCGGGTATTTTCCAAGAGGAGGGAACATTTTTAATATTTGTTTATGGCAACTGTAGCCTAATAATAATGGACACTCCTAGAAAAAGTACCAGGGTGACAGAACTTAAGAGGAGGTTGATTATACAATTATATTTTGACTATTTTGTTGTTATTTTGACCGGTAGTCGGGCGTGTCAGCGTTGACCAATAGGAAAGCTGCTTTTCTCTAATTGGTCAAAGTGTTTATTGGTTATCAATGCACCGGATTTCCGGTTAAATCAGCTATAATATTCACACAATAAACTATCTCCTATCAAGTTCTGGTGTCCTAGTACTTTCTGAACGATATTGCTTTGCAAGCTTTAGAAATTTTAATATTTTTGCTTTGTGGCAATTAATAATAATTTCTTTTGGGCAAAAGTGACGAATCCACCTCCAGATTATACAGAAACTACGAATATTATTGGACGCTTTTTGACTAAAAGTACCAGGGAGCCAGAACTTTGAAGGAGGTTGTTTGCGCACTTTATTAGTTGCTATTTTGACCGGATATTGGGTGCGGCGGCATTGACCAATAGAAAGCTGCGCTTCTGCAATTGGTCAATTAGGCGACCACGGATAAGAAATAAGGAGGGCAGAGACAAATAAAACCATAGATATCGATTAAACGTTTTATTTTTATTAATTTCTCTAACAGGTAAATGGTCGAATGAGAGACAGTGGCGGCAAAAAAAACAATCATAATATTGGAAGTTGAAGGAAAAAGTACCATTTGAATAAACGAATAAGGAGTAGCATTTTGAATCCTTTGTTTTATTGTTGTCGGACTAAGTTGCCAGTATCAGAAAAATCTATGGAACTTTTACAGAGATGTGATGAAGGTTTGGTTAATGTAATGACACGTTATAATTTAAATCAAACGCGTCGTAAGGAAGACAAGATTTGTTTTGGTAGAAAGTTGGCTTACAAACTTACACCACCTAAATACCTCAGGGGTTGATAAGTTCAGCTGAAAAATGCCTTTCCAAGATTGTGTTAAAATAAAAACAAAACTAAAAAACAGGCGAATGAAATAAATATTGCAAAAAAAAATATAAAAAGTCAGTCAAGCCACTACCAGCTCTCACACAACGAAACGAGACTATGACATCTTAAAATATATCTTAAAATAATGAGTTCACTCGTAGTCGAGTTAAAAATTGCTAACAATAAAAAAGAACTATTAAATTTAAAAAAATCTTAATAAATATATTTCTCCAGTAACCTATGAGTCGATAACAAAAAATACTTAACTAATACCTTAAACAGATAACGCAAAATATAAATTAGTATTGACAATTTGGTATGAAACATCCAATTAATGTTGGATACAATAGATTTGCGCGATTTGCCGTCAAACCAAAATTAACCTCAAAAAATTCAGTGTCGTTTTGACTGGATAATTTGAGTTTGACTACATTTCGCACAATGACCGCAACACGTATAAGAAATATGATATTTTAATACATTTCTCTGTGGGTGGGTAAGGGTGGCCATACATCTATGTTATTAGATAGATAATTAACAATTTTAATACTTATAAACACCGTCGCCGTCAGACAGACTTATACGATCGCATTGTCGAACATATGAATAACTTATTGGGGGGTCTACGCTCTTTGTCCGAAAACGAACGAAAATCAAAAGTAAGTACTTTGAGAATCGCTTTGTTTTTAACTCAAGATTTCAATCTGTTACACTGCTCTACAGTGATTTTGTTACCGTAGATATAAAAATGATATTGAGTCTATTTATGCACACAATCCATGATTTTCTCAGATTTTTTTTCATCATACCCAACTTGAAACTTAAATTTTATGTCAAGTCGATAGTTGTTCAAAATAGAAGCCATCGAAAAATAATGAAATACGAGCACATTGAGAACGAAATTTTTTTCTAAAGTAGGTTTAGACCTCAGACGCCTCAAAGAATTTTCTAGCAGACCACGTTCGGACGTAATTTTAGAACGAATAAGAACTGTGCTACGAACTTTCGACCGAGGCTTCGTTTTTCGGAGAAAGCGAGTAGGTCCTCTGTCTTCAAATTTATAACACTTAAAACCAGAGGGCCTAGTGCGAGTTTTTCACTGCCGCCGTCACAAGTCCCGCGTCAAAGTTAACGCAGATTTATATGGGATCGAAACAGCGCCTCTGTCGGCCTGAAGATGACACTATTGTGAGCCCATACAAACCTGCGTTTACGTCGACAAGATGACTTGTGACGGCGATTTTAAGAAAACTCGCACTAGGCACTCTGTTAGTATGTATAATCCTGTATAATTATGTCATTCTGACGATTTGAAAGTACTGTGTTAAAAGTCTAATCGAATAAAGATATTTTTGTGATTGTAAGTTTTACGATACGAAAGTGTAACATCCCATTTTGAAGACCAAATGGATGTTTTATATTATAACGATTTTTATAACAGCTTTCTTTCATAAACCATTCGACAACCAGACATATTTATAAGTAATAAACATAATTTAACAATTATATATATATGACACCGTAAATTTGTAAATACCGTTAGATTATAATGTATCCCGCGAGATTGTGAACTGTTGAAAGATTATGAGCCGTAACATACTAATTACAATCGATACAGATAAATAAAATTGAAGTGTCTGTTTGTGATTCCAAAATAACAGTTTTTCACTAAATGCATATGCAAGCACATGGAACTGACATTAAAAATCATTTTTTTATATTTTTCTCTGTCTGTTTGTTCTGGCTAATCTCCGAAACGGCGACTTTCAATGGCGAATAGCGAATGTTACAAGGAGTAACTTAGGCTACTTTTAAGTATTTAAAAAACATTAGGGTTCCGCGGGCCACTCATAAAATATAGTCTACGCGGGTGAAAGCGCGGTGCACAGCTAGTTTAACATAAAAAAATAGGATAAAATCGAACCTTATAGCATTTGATCACGAACCGGTATACTCTAGTTTCATTATCGCCCCGTAGACTACGAGTCTCACGTCTGAGCTATTATAACTTGACAGATGTCGGCGAATTTTACTATCGTATCGTAATGATATTTAAGGACTTTTTCATTGCCTGAAAACATGGTCAAAACGATGTTATCTGAAAGTAAAACCTAGCTAGATCAATTTTTTGCCCCCGAAACCCCCTACATACAAAATTTCATGAAAATCATTGGTCCCGTTTCCGAGATTCAGATTAGCTTAAAGGTATAACATTATTCTGTATATTGCAATCTATCGAAATGAAATGATTTGTGGATTTAACCGTTCGCAATCTCGCGAGATATCTTATAATATACCGTTATTTACAATGTTACGGTGTCATAAATACAGTTTCAAACAACGCACACAGATAAACACACAAGCAACAGTTGCCAAGCTCTATCGGAAGATGGCGAGACACGTTGAAACAAAATGTACTATAGAAACTTAAATTCGATGAATATTATGTAAAATAACATAGTATTATAACTTTCTAAAAGATCCCCAAACTACAAATATTACATACTAGCTGTGCCCCGCGGTTTCACCTGCGTAGATTTAGTTTCTTCCTTATTGTCGCGGAACCCTAATATTTTTAATAAATAAAAGTAGCCTCTGTTTGTTCTCTGTCTGTTTGTTCCGGGTAATCTCTGAAACGGCTGGACCGATTTTAATGGGACTTTCACTGGCAGGTAGATGTTTCAAGGAGTAACTTAGGCTACTTTTATTTATTAAAAATATAAGGGTTCCGCGACAATAAGCATGAAACTAAATCTACGCGGGTGAAACTGCAGGGCACAGCTAGTTGTTTAATATTTTTGAAAACAGTAATTACTGTGTTTCTTGCCAGGTTGTTCTCAGTAAAAGCAACCTTTCGAACCTGGCGGTAGCATGTATAATCCTGTGTAATTGTGTCATTCTGACGATTTGAAAGTACTTTGTAAAATCTAATCTTATAAAGATATTTTTGACTTTGACTTTGATATTAATAGTACATTTCAACATGTTAAATTGCATAATATTCACGCACGAATAAGTAAATGATTTTGAGTCTTATAACCACACAATTAGGATTCATAATTAACAATCCGTATAATGAACATGCTATGATTTATGAACATGATAACTTAATGATTATAACTAAACCACAGTATAAATATAAACTCATTAAGCAGTAAGGAATCTAGGATAACAAATGAAATCTTTATATATAAAAATTAATCCCCATTTCCTTTGGTCACTGCATCACGCGTGAACGGCTGGACCGATTCTACCGGGACTTTTACTTGCAGATAGCTGATGTTTCAAGGAGTGTTTTAGCTTAATTTAATAAAAAATAGCATGAAACTAAAGCTACACCACCACAAAGGGTGAAACCGCGGGGCACAGCTAGTTTACTAATATTTTTTGTAATTATCATTGTTTACTAAGTAATGAAATGTACATGATGCCAGCTGAGTTTCTTGCCGGTTCTTCTCAGAAGGCTAGTTTCCGAACCGGTGGTCAATTCTTCGACATTCATAAGTGTCTTGCCAGGGCCTAAACTGAATAAATCATTTTCATTTTCATTTTCAGACGCGTGCATCTGCGAGATAACAAGCTGTATATACGTAATGACAGCAAGAGGTGTCACGTCGTGGACGACCGCGGATACGTCATTCATGTGTTTTACCGACTTTCTTCAAAGCTTCAAAACGATAAATCTACATGATTTTGACAGAAAATAAAAGCGTAAACAGTAAAATCTTAAAGATTTTTGAGTATGGAGCAAACGTTCTTATTTAAAACCAGTGGATGTTACGCGGTTTCACCCGCGTAGTTCCCGTTCCCATGGGAGTACGGGGATAAAATATAGCCTATGTTACTCGCTGATGATGTAGCTGTTCATTGCTGAAAGAATTTTCAAGATCGGTCAAGTAGTTTCGGAGCCTATTCAATGCAAACAAACAAACAAAAAAACAATCAAATCTTTCCTCTTTATAATTAAGTGTAGAAAATAGGCCAAGATTCTAAAGCTTATATTTATACTGTGACATGACCAAACTTTAAATAGAACTGGGGCCTTACCATGAGCTCTTATTGCCATGATAGTTTCACTCATTTATGAGACAGATGTATGTGACGTGCATACATCTGTCACTGTCGCACAACTGAATTATCATTGCAATAAGAGGTCATGGTTGGGGCCCTGAACTCGTAACGGAACTAAACTTGTATGATATTTAGATATATTTAGTAAAATATACAATATGGGGGAACTAAAAACTTTTTTTAAAATGAATTAGCGCCATTTTTCGAAATCAATATATAACCTGTAGAATTTATACAGATTATAAAATCAATTACTTATTTCTATCGCCCCACATGCAACGCAAAATTACATCTATTACAATATAGGGTTTGGACTTATTAGACGAATATTTTTGTCACAGACTATATAGGCTGGTATATGTCAATCTATACATCTATACAGATAAATAAAATTGAAGTGTCTGTTTGTAATTCCAGAAAAACAGCTTTTCACTAAATGCATGTGAAAGTATACACGCTACTGACACTAAAAATCCAAGTTTTAAATTTTTTCTCTGTCTGTCTGTCCGTCTGTCTGTCTGTCTGTCTGTCTGTTTGTTCCGGGTAATCTCCGAAACAGCTGGACAGATTTTAACGGAACTTTCAGTGGAAGGTAGCTGATGTTTCAAGGAGTAACTTAGGCTACTTTTATTAATTAAAAATATTAGGGATCCGCGACATGAAGCATGAAACTAAATCTACGCGGGTGAAACCGCGGGGCACAGCTAGTTTAAAAATAAGCAAAAAAGAATGTTTAAGATTTTCTTTAGAATTTTTTGAGGCATTTTATTTTACAACAAAACGTATTGTCTTATGTTCCACATATCATCTTCATATATATAAAAATGAATCCCCATTTCCCTTGGTCACGACATAACGCGTGAACGGCTGGATGGATTTTAACGGGACTTTCACTGGCAGATAGCTGATGTTTCAAGGAGTGTTTTAGGCTATTTTCATTTAAAAAAGCGGGTGAAACCTCGGGACCCAGCTAGTCTTACATATAAAAATGAATCCCCATTTCCCTTGGTCACGACATAACGCGTGAACGGCTGGATGGATTTTAACGGGACTTTTAGTGGCAGATAGCTGATGTTTCAGGGAGTGTTGTAGGCTAATTTTATTTTCAAAAACACCCATGTAATTACTTCTACGCGGGTGAAACCGCGGCGCACAGCTAGTCATCCAATAAGCATCGAACCTTTAGTAACCTCGAACAACTACACTTTACCACAACAATATATATTAAGTATAACGACAAAAAAACTAAAAAGAATCAAAAAATGCATTTTTTTGTTATATTTTTTAAATAGATATATATATATACCACCGGCCTGTGTCTGTGACAAAAATTTGTGTCTAAAAGGTCTAAACTCAGTATAATATATCTTATATATTTTTAAATATACAAATATAATTTTAATATATATTCTACTAATTCATTTTCTTAGGCTTACAACTAAAAATGTTATATCAAATACATTATTTTATAAATGTTTTATTTTAAATTTATTCCTAGTTTAAATTAAATTAATACTTTTCTATATATATATCTCTTTACACTATGGAAATGTCTCCGGATATCTTATAATAGTGTCTTATTCCACCGAGAGATGGCGGTGTATCGTGTCAATGATTTGCGGTGGTTCTAGAATCATATTGTAGTTTTGTCAGATTACAATATATCAACATTCCGTGATATATAAAACACTAGCGGACGTCACGCGGTTTCACCCGCGTAGTTCCCGTTCCTGTGGGAGTACGGGGATAAAATATACCCTATGTTACGCGCTGTTGGTGTAGCTATCCATTGGTGAAAGAATTTTCAATATCGGTCTAGAAGTGTCGGAGCCTATTCAATGCAAACAAATCCTTCGTATTGTTTTAATTAAAATTTTATTTTTCTTTCGGAGCCGACTTATCAATCATAGCTTTTTAGAACAATCTTAACAGTTTCTGTATACATCTATACAGATAAACAAAATTGAAGTGTCTGTGTGTAATCTATATATCTATACAGATAAATAAAATTGGAGTGTCTGTTTGTAATTCCAAAATTACAGCTTTTCACTAAATGCATATGAAAGTATACACGCTACTGACAATGAAAAACCAAGTTTTAAAAATTTTCTCTGTCTGTTTGTTCCGAGTAATCTCCGAAACGGCTGGACCGATTTTAACAGGACTTTCACTGGCAGGTAGCTGATGTTTCAAGGAGTAACTTAGGCTACTTTTATTTATTAAAAATATGAGGGTTCCGCGACATGAAGCATGAAACTAAATCTACGCGGGCACAGCTAGTTCTGAATAAACAGCTTTTCACGTAATGCATATAAAAGTATTTAACGTACTTAAAGACAACCAATTTATGAAAAATGTCTTTGACTGTCTTAGGGCGTAGTATTTGTAAGTAACATAGGCTATATTTTATCCCCGTACTCCCACGGGGGATTTTAATCTAACTAATATTATAGAGACAAAAATTTGTTTGTTTGCATTGAACAGGCTCCGACACTACTAGACCGATCTTGAAAATTCTTTCACTATTAGAATGCTACATTGTCACTGATTAATATATAGGCTATATTTTATCCCCGTACTCCCACGGGAACGGGAACTACGCGGGTGAAACCGGGTGACGTCCATACTATTTTGGGTGAAAAATAATTCTTACATTCTTTTATCCTTTCTTGATAGGTATAACATAGTATTTTGGGTGAAAATTTCTATATTTTTTGCGTGAATAATATTTTTCTCCCTTACTTGGTCTCTTGCAGTATTTAGTGGATGTATTATGTGTCGTTAGCATCAGGTTTCCTGGCAGCGACTATAGTGAGGTCGGGGCGGGTCCTCATCAGCGCGGAGGGCGACGCGGGCCCCGGGGGACCCTCGCGGAGACTGTCCAGGCTGGCTACACGGATCGACGGCCATTTACCACCTGAAAAAAAATATTTACAACATTTACTACTAAAATAAATATGCTAACCCCATCCCAGAAGGGTCCCCGAAGGGGTTAGCAGAGGCGTTTTAATAACAACACCCACTTTTCACACAAGATAATTAAAAAAGCCGTGGTGGCCTCGGGGTTAGAGCAGTCGCCTGCTACACAAGCGACGCAAGTTCGAATCCCAGCGGGGCCTGTACCTAGGAGTTTTTCTAAAAACTTATGTGCAGTGATTTCACTCCACGTGCTTTACGGTGAAGGAAAACCTGCATATGTCTGAAAAGTAATTTAAAGACGTATGTATAGTGCCTGAGACGGCGATAGACTCATTCTGTCACGTTGGCACTTAATCATCTTGTGTGAAAAGTGTGTATTGTTATTACAACACCTACGCCATCGAGGAATACAGGCGTGAGCATATGTATGTATCTTTATTATTAATTAAGATTCATTGAATGTTCGAAAATCCTCATCCATCATCCCGACATCCTAGTATATACAGGGTGTCGGGGAAAATAGGACAGCTGTTAAAATATGTGATAGGGTATAATTTTAGGAAGCAAATAAAATTATTATGACAAAAATATCTTCTTCCGTTTTCGAGTAATTGACGTTCAAAGTTGACCATATCAAGGCCTTATTTTCGCTTGAAAATCAACTGTAACGTATTATTATTCATGTTAAATCCAACTACTTTTTTTCCACTTATAAATCCTGAAATAATCCAATAAAACCATTTTTCGAAACCAGTAACCTTCCTCTTAATTTAACAAGTTTAATGACCGCGTACGTAATGTAGGTAAACGCGGCCGCGCGTTCATTCAATCGCTTAAGGCCGCGAGCTCTTCGGCCATAGCTTATAACTACGGTATCGTTGGAGCTAGATATTTTACGACTTCAACATAGTGATATATTCATAAAACCCTACAACTTCTAGAAGACAACTGTGTATATACTAACTGGTGGTAGTGACGGTGGAGGCAGCCACCGCCTTCCCCTCGTGTGTGGTGATCACGGTGGCTGGGATCGTGTCGTCGTCCGTTACACTGCTCACCAACACCTTCTTGGGCTGGACAAACAAACATCTTAAATATATATAACTCAAAGGTGAGTGACTGACTGACATAGTGATCTATCAACGCACAGCCCAAACCACTGGACGGATCGGGCTGAAATTTGGCATGCAGGTAGATGTTATGACGTAGGCATCCGCTAAGAAAGGATTTTGATTAATTCTACCCCCAAGGGGATAAAATAGGAGATGAAAGTTTGTATGAAACTAAATCTACGCGGGTGAAACCGCGGGGCACAGCTAGTTACCATTATATAACTGTTATCTATACATACAGATAAATAAAATTGAAGTGTCGGTTTGTAATTCCAAAATAACAGCTTTTCATTAAATGCGTATGAAAGTATATACGGTACTTATATAAAAAAATAACAATTAAAAAAAAACTCTGTCTGTCCGTGCCTCGGAGAGCACGTTAATCCTTCGGTCCCGGTTGCCAATTCCAATCTTTGGCAATTGGTCAGTCGGAGGCCTAAAATAGTCTGACAACTGGTTTAACCCAAATAACAGATTTTCCTCGTCAAAAGGGTTACAAGGTCAGATGGCAGTCGCTTCGTATAAACATCAGGTGATCAGCCACATCGGGTTGAATCAAGTGCCGACCCCAACAAAGTATGGGATAAGGCCAGGGAGATGATGATATGGTACACGAAGTACCAGGCGCACATAACGGACAAGGAGTTAATAAGTTGATTGCGACTAACATGGAGCCACATCGGGTTGAATCAAGTGCCGACCCCAACAATGTATGGGATAAGGCCAGGGAGATGATGATAGGGTACACGAAGTACCAGGCGCACATAACGGACAAGGAGTTAATAAGTTGATTGCGACTAACATGGAGCCACATCGGGTTGAATCAAGTGCCGACCCCAACAATGTATGGGATAAGGCCAGGGAGATGATGATATGGTACACGAAGTACCAGGCGCACATAACGGACAAGGAGTTAATAAGTTGATTGCGACTAACATGGAGCCACATCGGGTTGAATCAAGTGCCGACCCCAACAATGTATGGGATAAGGCCAGGGAGATGATGATATGGTACACGAAGTACCAGGCGCACATAACGGACAAGGAGTTAATAAGTTGATTGCGACTAACATGGAGCCACATCGGGTTGAATCAAGTGCCGACCCCAACAATGTATGGGATAAGGCCAGGGAGATGATGATATGGTACACGAAGTACCAGGCGCATATAACGGACAAGGAGTTAAGTTAAGGCCAGAGAGATGGTGATGGTGTAATACCTTTTCCGTAGGTTTCCTAGTATTAACCTTGGGTGGAGGTTGCGAAGAGCCGCTATAAGTCCGCGGCCGGAGCTTCAGGGACGGGTCCATCTCTATTGGGATCGGCTCGAATTCTGCAAATACACGATTATAATTTTTTATCTTATACATTTAGACAAACAATTCTTGTATCTATATATAGAATCTGGATCTCGGGAACGGCTGCACGATTTTCATAAAAAATTGTATGTATGAAGGGGGTCAAACAATTGATCTAGCTAGGTTTCACTTTCAGAAAACATCGTTTTCATGCACTGAAAAACTCATAAAATATCAATACAATACGACAGTAAATTTCGCCGACAACTGTCAAGTTATGATAGCTCTGAGTCGAGGCTGTCAGCTTACGAGGTGATAACGAAACTAGAGTACCCCGGTTCGAGACTGACGTTCACCGTTTCGATTTTTTCTTTTGGTTCCTTTTTTTTCTACTAGATTTTTTGAGAAAACGTCAAGAGTTTTTCTTTGTGGGAAAGAGTTTAGTTTTTTGTGAGAAAAAGAAACCGAGCACAGCTCGGTCAACCAGGTACTTATTTCTTTATACCACGCTATTCGTGGATTGCAATCCGGTGTCAATTCCAATCCGGCTGGATCCAATCAAACCAGGATGGTTTTTACTTTCTGGTTCAGAATGAACTGCTGCTCTTATGTTAATCAAGTGCCATTGCATGCGTAAATTCTTCGCACGGGGCATCGTTGAGGCAAGAGCCGTGGTGGTCTCGAGGTTAGAGCAGTCGCCAGCTACGCAAGCGATGCAAATTCGAATCCCTATTAAATTATATTTTAAAATTTTCACGCAATTTTATTAGTTTTTGCTTTCATAAGAACCATCTCCTGACAATAACGAACACAACAAAAAAATTATCATCGAAATCGGTCCAGCCGTTCACCCGTGATGTCGTGACCAAGGGAAATAGGGATTCATTTTTATACAGTGTGTCGGAGAAAAAGGAACAGTTGTCTTCTAGAAGTTGTAGGGTTTTATGAATATATCACTATGTTGAAGTCGTAAAATATCTAGCTCCAACGATAACGTAGTTATAGGCTATGGTTGCTAAGGGCCGAAGAGGTCGCGGCCTTAAGCGATTGGATGAACGTGCGGTCGCGTTTACCTACATTACGTACGCGGTCATTAAACTTTTTAAATTAAGGGGAAGGTTACTGGTTTCGAAAAATGGTTTTATGGGATTATTTCAGGATTCTAATTAGATTGCACGTGAATAACTCTACGCTACAGCAGATTTTTATGCGTAAATAAGGTCGTGATATGGTCAACTTTTAACGTCAAGTACTCGAAAACGGAAGAAGATATTTTTGTCATAATAATTTTATTTGCTTCCTTAAATTATACCCTCTCACATATTTTAACAGCTGTCCTATTTTCCCCGACATCCTGTATATATAGATTTCGAAAAAAAAACCCGCTTTTTTCTCTCAAAAAGTTCCTAAATCTTGCCAAATAAAACTTGGCAACGGTGGATAGGATGTACCTTTCTCAGGCAGTCCAAAATCGGCGACGTGAGCAGCCAAGTTCCCGATGGAGACCCCCAGCGTCCTGGCAGCGGCGTCCAGGGATATGTCTCCCCTCTGGAGCTGCTCCAACACCTCCGCCGGACCCTTCGCCTGCCACATCTCACGTACACCTCTGTTGACAATACTAACGTTTAACCGACCGCAAAAAACAAGGTATTTATTAGACACTAGTTGTGCCCCGCGGTTTCACCCGCGTAGATTTAGTTTCATCATTATTGTCGCGGAACCCTAATATTTTTAATAAATAAACGGAACAAACAGACAGACAGACAGAGAAAAATTTTAGAACTGGGTTTTTAAGTGTCAGTAGCGTGTATACTTTCATAAGCATTTAGTGAAAAGCTGTTATTTTGGAATTACAAACAGACACTCCAATTTTATTAACTGAATAGATAAGGTCTAGATATGGTCAACTTTGAACGTCAATTACTCGAAAACGGAAGAAGATATTTTTGTAATACTAATTTTATTTGCTTCCTAAAATTATACCCTATCACATATTTTAACAGCTGTCCTATGTATATATATATAAGTATTGTATGTATACCCTAGCGACCTGTAAGGCCGGTTGATGCAGCCATACACGTCTCTGTACCGTCCGTACAGCGTGCCGTACGACACTCCGAGGATCTCTGCTGCCTGCTTCATCTCCAACTCCTTCAGGCGAACTGCCTCCATCACCTGGAAGAACAAAATATGATCTACAAGTCCCCATAACAATAAATAACGGACGTCACGCGGTTTCACTCGTGTAGTTCCCGTTCCCGTGGGAGTACAGGGATAAAAAGGGCTTACATTTCTCAAGTGATTTATTTGTTTTATTTTAAATTGTATAATATTTTTGTAAAGAGTTATTACTGAGTTTCTTGCCAGGTTGTTCTCAGTAAAAGCAACCTTCCGAACCTGGCGGTAGCATGTATAATCCTGTGTAATTGTGTCATTCTGACGATTTGAAAGTGCTCTGTATAAAGTCTAATCGAATAAAGATATTTTTTACTTTGACATTGACTTTGAAAATGTAGCCTATATGTAGCTATCCATTGCTGAAAGAATTTTCAAGATCGGTCAAGTAGTTTCGGAGCCTATTCAATGCAAACAAACAAACAAATTCTTCCTCTTTATAATATTAGTGTAGATAATTATATCCTACCAAAAGTCAAAAATATCTTTATTCGATTAGACTTTTTACAAAGTACTTTCAAATCGTCAGAATGACACAATTACACAGTATTATACATGCTACCGCCAGGTTCGGAAGGTTGCTTTTACTGAGAACAACCTGACGAGAAACTCAGTAATTACTCTTTTCAAAAATATTATACAATTTAAAAATTACAAAATAAATCCCTTGAGAAATGTAAGCCCATGGACACAGTTGCAATGCACAAATGTCGATAAAAATTACCATAAATAAGTCTAGTAGTTCTTATTGTATCTAAATGCGTATAACATACCCTTTTAACGTAATGTTCTTCCCAAAACTGCGGTCTCCTTCCATGTTGTAAATAATCGCTTAGCTTAACCACGTCCGTAAACCGAGGGTCTTGAACACACGCCTTAACCACGCTCTCTGTTGATACAACATTCAAGTATATATCGCACACTCAAAACGATACGGATAGATTTAAAAAAAAAACAATCAAATCATCCTGACAATATAAATAACAGCCGTAGTAGCTTTAGGGTTTGAGCAGTCGCTTACCACGCAAGCGACACAGGTTGGAATCACAGCGGGGGCAGTACCAATGAGTTTTTCAAAGAACTTAAGTACAAGGATTTCGCATCACATGCTTTACGGTGAAGGAAAACATCGTGAGGAAACCTGTTGTATGAGAAGTAATTCAAAGACGTATGTATAGTGGCTGAGACGGCGATAGACTCACTATCTGTTATGTTGGCACTTAATCTTGTGTGAAAAGTGTGTGTTATTACAACACCTCTGCCTACCCCTTCGAGGAATATAAGCGTCAGCATGTGTATGTATGTTTAAATTAACTAGTTGTGCCCCGCGGTTTCACCCGCTTAGATTTAGTTTAATGCTGTTTTTTTAAATAATATTAGCCTAAAACACTCCTTGAAACATCAGCTACCTGCCAGTGAAAGTCCCGTTAAAATCGGTCCAGCCGTTTCAGAGATTACCCGGAACAAACAGACGGACAGACAGACACAGAAAATTTTTAATGCTTGGTTTTTCAGTGTCTGTAGCGTGTATATTATAATATATGCATTCAGTGAAAAGCTATTATTTTGGAACTACAAACAGACACTTCAATTTTATTTATTTGTATAGATTACTCACGTTTAGCTATATGTTGCAGTGTTTGGGAGAGCATCGATTCATTTCGGTCGAGGGGGGGAGGGCCCGGGGCCAGCTTGGGGAGGAGGGGGAGACTGGCCGCGGGGGGAGGGCGAGGGGGCGACAGCCCTGGGAGGCTCTCGTTTGACTCTTCATCTGAAAAAAAAACAGACTAAATATAAAAAATTTTCAATGTACACTAATATTATAAGTGGAAAGATTTGATTGTTCTTTTGTTTGTTTGTTTGCATTGCTCCGTAACTACTTGACTAATCTTGAAAATTCTTTCAGCAATGGATAGTTACATTATCATCACCTCGGCCTTATCCCATGTATTTGGGGTCGGCACTTGATTCAACCCGATGTGGCTGATCATCTGATTTTTATACGAAGCGACTGCCATCTGACCTTCGCAACCCCTTTATCGAGGAAAATCGGCAATCTAGGTAAAACCAGTTGTCAGACTTTCTTAGGCCTCTGACTGACCTGTAACGATTGCCGAAGATGTTAAATTGTGAACCGGGACCGACGGCTTAACGTGCTCTCCGAGGCACGGAGGGAACTTGGGCGGTCTCCCATCCAACTACTGGCTAGGCGTATGGTTGCTTAACTTCGCTGATCGCATCATATGCGCAATAGCAACTGTGCCACGAGCTCCTCTTGGATGGCTACATCATCAGCGAGTATGGCTATACTTGACTTACCGGCACTGTTGTCTCCGTCGACCCTCAGTCGCGTGTGTAGGAAGGATCCGATATCAGCCGGTTCGTCCCACTCGTCCGACGAGCCCGAGCGGGAAGAACCCGCGCACCATCCCACCACCCTCTCGGCTGATATGTCCTGATATACACAAATACATAGAGTTAGACGCACATTTTTGGCACAGAAGCAGGTGGTACAAAATATCAATTTAAAAAAAAAATCTTAACTTTATTGTAGTTGTTAGAGGTTCGATGCTTATTGGATGATATGTGGAATATAGGACAGAGCTTAATGAAAAAATATGCAAAGAAAATTTACAAGAAAGTGTTTTTTTTTTAATTGATATGTACCATCAACTGAAGTCCTGTGCCAAAAAATACACTTAAAGTCTACACAAGGTGTCGGAGAAAAAGGAACAGTTGTCTTCTAGAAGTTGTAGGGTTTTATGAATATATCACTATATTCAAATCGCAAAATATCTAGCTCCAACGATAACGTAGTTATAAGCTATAGCCGAAGAGCTCGCGGCCTTAAGCGATTGAATGAACGCGCGGCCGCGTTTACCTACATTTCGTACGCGGTCAATTAACTTTTTAAATTAAGGGGAAGGTTAATGGTTTCGATAAATGGTTTTATGGGATTATTTCAGGATTTATTAGAGGGAGAAAAAAAATAAAAACGTAGTTAGATTTCACGTAAATAACTCTACGTTACAGTTGATTTTTATGCGAAAATAAGCTATTGATATGGTCAACTTTGAACATCAATTACTCGAAAACGGAAGAAGATATTTCTGTCATAATAATTTTAATTGCTTCCTAAAATTATACCCTATCACATATTTTAAGAGCTGTCCCGAATTCCCCGACACCGTGTGTAAGTCAAAAAGTATGTAAAGATCGCAGTATGTTGCGAAAGGTGGTCTCTGCCTACCGCCATGGGACACAGGCGTGAGCATATCTATACAGATAAATAAAATTGAAGTGTCTGTTTGTAATTCCAAAACAACAGCTTTTCACTAAATGCACATGAAAGTATACACGCTAGTGGCACTAAAAAACCAAGTTTAAACATTTTTCTCTGTCTGTCTGTATGTTTGTTCCGGATAATCTCTGAAACGGCTGGACCGATTTTAACGGGACTTTCACTGGCAGGTAGCTGATGTTTCAAGGACTTCAAGGGGTAGCTTAGGCTACTTTTATTTATTAAAAAATATTAGGGGTCCCCGACACTAAGGATGAAATTAAATCTACGCGGGTTAGCCGCGGGGCATAGCTAGTGAATAAAAACTAGTTAAGATAAAAACGTGGTAGTTACATTTCTTACCAAGTTCCCGTGTTGCCATTCTTGGTCTCTCTCACTGTGGAAGGAAAATATTTATTAATATAATTAATATAGTATAATTAACTTAACTTAAGTTTTATATAATTTTTATTATTAAATTAAGTTTTATATATTATTAAGTCAAGTTTATGTTAATTACAATCTATCTATACAGTTAAATACAATTGAAGTGTCTGTTTGTAATTTCATAATTACACCTTTGGACTAAATGCATATGAAAGTGTACACGGTAGTGATACAGAAAAGCCAATTTACAAAAAAACCCTGTCTGTCTGTTTGTTCCGGGTAATCTCTGAAACGGCCGGATCGATTTTAACGGGACATTCACTGGCAGGTAGCTGATGTTTCAAGGAGTAACTTATGCTACTTTTGTTTATTAAAAATATTAGGGTTTCGTGACAATAAGGATGAGACTAAATCTACGCGGGTAAAACCGCATGGCACAGCTAGTTACATAACCTTATATATGTTTAAACCTTCCTCTTCAATCACTATCTATTAAAAAAACCGCATCAAATTCCGTTGCATAGTTTTAAAGTGCTCACATATATTTGTACTACATTTTTAGTTTTTATTTTTGACAATTGAGCATTAGAACTGTGTCCATGGGCTTATAGTTGCTTGAACGATTTATTTTGTATTTTTTAAAACTGTATAATATTCTTTAAAAGAGTAATTACTGAGTTCCTTGCCAGGTTGTTCTCAGTAAAAGCAACCTTCCGAACCTGGCGGTAGCATGTATAATCCTGTGTAATTGTGTCATTCTGACGATTTGAAAGTACTTTGTATAAAGTCTAATCGAATAAAGATATATTTGATTTGATTTGATTTGAAAGATTTAAGCAAACATAGGGATTTAGGGTCAGAGTAAGGGACTTTGTTATATACTATGTAGTGATTTTGTGAATTGTCCAAAATATAAAGGATTAGTCAAATCATCTTGGGCGATATATAAATAAATGAAGCACAGTTTATGAGGAAATAAGCTAGTTTTATATCTGTTTTAAATAATCTATCTATACAGATAAATAAAATTGAAGTGTCTGTTTGTAATTCCAAAGTTACATCTTTTCACTAAATGCATATGAAAGTATACACGCTACTGACACTAAAAAACCAAGTCTTAAAATTTTTCTCTGTCTGTCTGTCTGTCCGTCTGTCTGTCGGTCTCTCTGTTTGTTCCGGGTAATCTCTGAAACGGCTGGACGGATTTTAACGGGACTTTCACTGGTATGTAGCTGTTGTTTCAAGGAGTAACTTAGGCTACTTTTATTTATCAAAAATATTAGGGTTCCGCGACAATAAGGGAGAAACTAAATCCACGCGGGGCACAGCTAGTGTAAAATAAAATGTGTGTCGCGATAATGGCGGCAAGAAGTGAAGAGAGGGAGCGTGCCCATAGACAACAGGCAGTAGTGAGGCGATTACATTTTAGTTACTTATTCTTGACTAACCACAGATAATAATAATAATAATAATAATATATTCTTTATTGCACACCATAATACAGAGTATTTACTTAAGGTAGAATTATTAAAATATGGTAACAAAAGGCGGTCTTATCGCTAAAGCGATCTCTACCAGACAACCTTAGGGTACATGGAGACAGCGATATGAAAAATATTGAAGGCAGGTGTGTGAGACAAAGAAAGGGAGACTAGGTATAAATAAATATAATACATAATATACATACAACATAAAAGTTACAAATAAACAAAGAATACTATATACTATTTAAAGAGATGTTCAATATATATATTGAACACATCTAGTTAAGATATTCCTTACATTTTAATACTAGTCTCATCATCCGTGTGTTCGCTCGCGAGCCGCTGTCGCTTCGGACTGGGACTTTCTCTGAAATAAACGATTATTTATTTAAACATACCTCCTTTAGTCCATCTATACAGATAAATAAAATTGAAGTGTCTGTTTGTTATAAGAAATAAACAGCTTTTCACTAAATTCATATGAAAGTATATAAGGTACATATAAATAACCTATGTCAATGTAAGTCTGTGGCGTCATAATGTAATTAAATTACCCACTTATTTAGTACCTTATAATATATACATCTAGGTATATCTATACATCTATCCAGATAAAGAAAATTGAAGTGTCTGTTTGTAATTGCAAAATAACAGCTTTTCTACTTAGACTACTTTTATTTATTAAATATATTAGGGTTCCGCGACAATAAGAATGACTAAATCTACGCGGGTGAAACCGCGGGGCACAGCTAGATTAATTATAATTAAAGCTGTGTCGCAATTTTCTATGTATGAAAAATACATTTTCTTTCTATTTTTGACATTTTTCTCTGTGTCTGTCAGTCTGTCTGTTGGTGCCGGCTAATCTCAGAAAAGGCTGGACCGATTGTAGCGGTAATTTCACTGCCAGGTAGCTGATGTTACAAGGAGTAAGAGTAAGGCTAATTTTTTAAATTAGGTTTCCATGAAATTGAGTCTACGCGGGTGAAACCGCGGGACACAGCTAGTATACTATGAGTTATCATCACCCTCCTGCCCTTATCCCATGTTATTTGTGGTCGCAATGTGTTCTTCTCTTCCATGTCTCTCTATTAGCCGTCATATCAGCTAGTATAGGTACTATAAGTACACCTCGAGTAATGGTAACTTACGTGTCAGATTGTTCCCTTTTGGAAGGACTCGTCTTCTCCTTGGGCACCAGTTTGATGAGCGGCGGGGGGCCTCCTGGATAACAAATGTTATTTGCCATTAGGATTATTACATATTGAACTTTATTGTGTCAATATTTAGATCATAATTAAGATTAGCGAAAAAGACTCAAAACTGTCATCATTTCCCTGGCCTTATCCCATGTATTTGGGGTCAGCACTTGATTCAACCCGATGTAGCTGATCACCTGATTTTTATACGAAGCGACTGACATCTGACCTTCGTAACCCCTTTTTTCGAGGAAAATTGGCACTCCGGGTAAACCAGTTATCAGACTTTCTTAGGCCTCCGACTGACCTGTAACGATTGCAATTTAACATCTTTATGTTAAATTGTCAACCGGGACCGACGGCTTAACGTGCTCTCCGAGGCACGGAGGGAACTCGGGCGGTCACCCATCCAAGTACTGGCTAGGAGTATGGTTGCTTAACTTCGCTGATCGCATCATATGCGCAATAGCTACTGTGCCACGAGCTCCTCTGATTTTATAACTGTATAATATTTTTTAAAAGAGTAATTACTGAGTTTCTTGCCAGGTTGTTCTCAGTAAAAGCAACCTTCCGAACCTGGCGGTAGCATGTATAATCCTGTGTAATTGTGTCATTCTGACGATTTGAAAGTACTTTGTATAAAGTCTAATCGAATAAACGCCTGTATTCCCCGAAGGGGTAGGCAGAGGTGTTGTAATAACAACACACACTTTTCACACAAGATGATTTAGTGATAACGTGACAGATGTTGAATCTATCGCCGTCTCAGGCACTATGTACTACGTCATTGAAGGATCTCTCAGACATATGTAGTTTCTTCACGATGTTTTCTTTCACCGTAAAGCTCATATTACTTATATCATAGTACTTCTTAGAAAACTCATTGGCTCAGGCCCTGGGATTGGAACTTGCATCGCTTGGGTAGCAGGCGATTGCTCAAACCCCACGGTCATCTCTCCTCTCTCCTGTTCATGCTCGTATTATATGCATTTTTTTTGTAATTATCATTGTTTACTATGTAATGAAATATACATGATGCCAGCTGAGTTTCTGCCTTTTCTTCTCAGAAGGCTAGTTTCCGAACCGGTGGTCAATTCTTCGACATTCAAGTGCCTTACCAGGGCCTAAACTGAATAAATCATTTTCATATTATTCCTAATCATTTACAAAAAAACCCATAAAATGTATATTTACCATTACACTTCTCTTTAGTTTCAGAATCGCTGTCTTCCCTTTTACAAATCAACTTCAACTCTTCAAGCCTATCCGGCTTCGGGGACGGTTGCTTCGGAGACGCCAACTTCGGGGACAGCTGCTTCGGAGACGGCAGCTTCGGGGACGCTAGCTTCGGGGGCGCGGGCTTCGGGGACGCTAACTTCGGAGATAGTTTCTGTTTCTCATGTTTTATTAGATGCAAGTCGGCCGGGGTTGCTGTAGCGGTCACGCCTGTTGAGAAAAAGAACAAACTTATTTTTGTAAGAACTGCTATGTCATGACTTTTGAGCGCTTAGTGAAAATAGTGGGGATTACAGCGTATGTATCTATTCTAGTTCTCGTGGGAGTACGGGGATAAAATAGAGCCTATATTAATCAGTGATAATGTAGCATTCAAATGATGAAAGAATTTTTAAAATCGGTCCAGAACTCTTTGAGCCAATTCGTTACAAACATAGTTACATACAAATCTTTCCTCTTTATAATATTAACTAGCTATACCCCGCGGTTTCACCCGTGTAAACTTAGTTTCAAAGTAACTTTTATCCCCTATTTTATCCCCTTGGGGGTAGTATTAATCAAAATCCTACTAATAACATGTACCTGCATGCCAAATTTCAGCGATCCGTCCAGTGGTTTGGGCTGTGCGTTGATAGATCACTATGTCATTCAGTCAGTCACCTTTGAGTTATATATAAATAGATTAGTAAGAGTATAGATTTTAAGGAGAATGCACCTGGTTCGCAGTCAGGAGGTTCGTCCTTGTTGTTCCACCGCACGTTCGTGAGCCCTTTGATGCGGAGCTCCTCCGCCGTCTTCAGTAAGCTGGCTAGCTGCGACTGGACACATGATCACGATCACACAGAGAACTATCAAGAACTCGGCAAGACACTCCGTGGGTAATAATTATTGGTATTGCAAGCAACCATAGTCTGCAGTTACCACTTAAGAAACAAGCCCGCCACTTGTTTCCCACTTTCATCTATACATCTATACCGATAAATAAAATTGAAGTGTCTGTTTGTAATTGTAGAGTTTTTCAGTGCCGCCGTCACAAGTCACCGCGTCGACGTAAACGCAGATTTGTATAGTAGGATCGAAACAGCGCCTCTGTCGGCCTAAACATGACATACAAATCTGCGTTTACGTCAACGCGATGACTTGTGACGGCGATTTTAAGAAAACTCGCACTAAGCCCTCAGATGACGGTATTCTCGTATATGTAGAGCAGAGTGCCTAGTGAGAGTTTTTCACTGCCGCCGTCACCAGTCACCGCGTGGACGTAAACGCAGATTTATATGGGCTCACAATAGTGTACAAATCTGCGTTTACTTCAACGCGATGACTTGTGACAGTGATTTTAAGAAAACTCGCACTAGACACTCAGATAATAAAGTAAACCAAATCAAATCAAAGTTTCACTCAACATAAGGGACACTTGGAACACTTATTGAACGTCATTTCTCTTACGCTAACTTAGGTTATTTACTACCGTTTCCAAATATAAGCCTGTCAGGAGAAGAAACGGCGAAACAAACTCCCCGGTATTTTTTACAAAACTTACATGGTGTACGTTCATCTCTCCCGTGTACATGTAGTCGAGCAGCGCCCGCAGGTGCTTCGGTTCAGCACCGTCTATCACCAGCACAGGTTCACCTTGCGCGTCGTGAGCCCCCAGCAACGTGCCGAGCAACTCCGAACACGCTGCCAGGACCACTCTGGAACAAATGTGTGGTATATTGAGAATCGGAACAAACGTGGGATTTTTTGACAGTCGGAACAAACGTGGGATTTTTTGACAGTCGGAACAAACGTGTGATTTTTTGAGAGTCGGAACTAACGTGTGATTTTTTGAGAGTCGGAACTAACGTGTGATTTTTTGAGAGTCGGAACTAACGTGTGATTTTTTGACAGTCGGAACTAACGTGTGATTTTTTGAGAGTCGTAACTAACGTGTGATTTTTTGAGAGTCGGAACAAACGTGTGATTTTTTGAGAGTCGGAAGAAACGTGTGATATATTGATTTTGAGACACGGAACAAACATTTTATATTTTGAGAGTGAGAGAGAAACAAACGTGCGTTATAATAAGAATAGGAAAAAATATGTGATATATTGAGACTCGAAACAAACATGTAATACATTGAGAGTAGGAATAAAACATTTGATAATGTATTGACAGTGGGAACAATAATTATATGATATGTTGAGTTTCGGAACAAACGTGTGATATATTGGGAGTAGGACTTAACAAAGGATATTATGAGACTTAAATAAACATGACTGACATGAATGATATTTTGTTTGAAACTCAAAGATTCAAATTCAAATATAATTCTTCAAGAAAGGGAGACTTGGAGTACTCATAAAACGTATTTTTTACCGACGAAAAAAAGGTATAGGCCCTGGTTAAGACGTTATATATGTTATTATATATGCCACGTGTACTTTGCCCGAAGGCATAAAAAAATAAAAATAAATAACAAACAGTCAGATAATGAACAGTAGTGGTCCCACCTGTGCGCCCTGAGGGACACCCCGCGTATGTGTTCAGGCTCGATGGTGTCATTATCAGGGACTTGTGTCGCAAAGCTCGGGGAACAGTACAGAGTGACGTCACAGAAGCGTTCTGGAACAAGCAATCAGCACATATAAGGTCTAAAAATATTTTTTTTATTTATGGTCCTTACTTTTTGGGCTAAAATTTTTGGCACAGTGCATTGGTTGGTGCTTAGTGGTTATACCTCTTATATCTTATATATAAAAATTAATCCCCATTTCCCTTGGTCACGGCATCACGCGTCAACGGCTGGATGGATTAACGGGACTTTCACTGGCAGATAGCTGATGTTTCAAGGAGTGTTTTAGGCTCATTTTATTAACAAAAATAGCATGAAACTAAATCTACGCGGGTGAAACCGCGGGGCACAGCTAGTCAGTTATAAAATATCAAAAAAAATATCCAGAAATTTAATGAAATTAAAAGAACTACGTACCAAATAATAAAAAGTATAACGACGAAAATTGTAAAAAGGTTTTAAAAAAAATGTGATGAATTTTTTTTTTTGATTTAAAAAACTTCAAAAATCATCACGTTATTAATGGACGGCTCCTAACTCCCCGACATTTTGGATTTTGCAATATTTTAACATATAAGTGCTAAAATACGTTCGTTTGGAACCAGTTCCACGGGGTCACGCCTCCGACCGCGGACGTCAAATTTATAGCTAATTTCCAAAACCGGAGGTTGACAATTGGTCGAAACTTAGATGAGAAAAATCGCTGCGCTCTAGGCAATATTTTCAAAAACAATAAAACGCTAGTAATATCTATATACAGATAAATAAAATTGAAGTGTCTGTTTGTAATTCCAAAATAACAGCTTTTCACTAAATGCATATGAAAGTATACACGCTACTGACACTAAAAAAACAAGTTTTAAAATTTTTCTCTGTCTGTCTGTCTGTTTGTTCCGGGTAATCTCTGAAACAGCTGGACGGATTTTAACGGGACTTTCACTGGTAGGTAGCTGATGTTTCAAGGAGTAACTTAGGCTATTTTTTTTTACTAAAAATATTAGGTTTCCGCGACAATAATGATGAAACTAAATCTACGCGGGTGAAACTGCGCACAGCCAGTTGACAATAAAACTAGCCTATTTATTTCTTTACAATTATATATAACATCAACTACCTGCCAGTAAAACCAAGTACATTCATAAACAACATATTTGTAGCTCTTAATTAATATATTTTGATACTAGCTGTGCCCTGCGGTTTCACCCGCGTAGATTTAGTTTCATGCTTCATGTCGCGGGATCCTAATATTTTTAATAAATAAAATTAGCCTAAGTTACTCCTTGAAATATCAGCTACCTGTCAGTGAAAGTCCCGTAAAAATCTGTCCAGCCGTTTCGGAGATTACCCGGAACAAACAGACAGACAGACAGACAGAGAAAAATTTTAAAACTTGGTTTTTTTGTGTCATTATCGTGTATACTTTCATATGCATTTAGTGAAAAGCTGTAAATTTCGATATACAAACAGACACTTCAATTTTATTTATCTGTATAGTTATAGATGTGTAGATTTTAATGTAATCAAATAACCTTCACTCACACAACAACACCTAGTTAAATCCATCAATTATAAAAAATATATACATAGGTGGTCGTACATAAGAGATTTCGCAAATTCCCAAGACTATGATTGGTCTAATATAATTAATGTGTTTACAGACCCGCCATTCGGGCCTGCCTACCCGGTAACGGGTTTTAGAATGGAAAGGTGGGTGTCGGATTTTGAATATCTATTATACCAACCGCAAACATTTACGGAAATCGTTAACCTGAGTGCCTAGTGCGAGTTTTCTTAAAATCGCCGTCACAAGTGATCGCGTCGACGTAAACGCAGATTTGTATGGGCTCACAATAATGTCATGTTTAGGCCGACAGAGGCGCTGTTCCGATCCTATTCAAATCTGCGTTTGCGTCGACGCGGTGACTTGTGACGGCGGCAGTGAAAAACTCGCACTAGAAACTCAGATTACAGAGACCCCGTTATCACCCCGACTCTTTTTTGAGTAAACTAAAATTCGGGCGCCGTCACAAGATATGAGCGAGACAGACTAGACAGACTACGGCATTTAAGACATCACACAAATCTATACAGATAAATAAAATTGAAGTTTCTGTTTGTAATTCCAAAATACTATTCACTAAATGCATATGAAAGTATGTACGGTACTTTATAAAAAATGCAATAATAGCACTGACATAAAAAAGTCATTCTCTGTCTGTTTGTTCCGGGTAATCTCTGAAACGGCTGGACCGATTTAAGCGGGACTTTCACTGATTGATAGCTGATGATACAAGGAGTAACTTAGGCTACTTTGATTAAAAAACAAATTCATACTTTCTGTAAAATAGCTGTAAACATTCAGTTTGAATTTTTACAGCCCACATTTCTGTTGACGCCTATTGCATACATATATATATATATATATACATACAAGCGTGGGTATGTCTGTATGTATGTATGAATGTTAAGTTATTTTTTCTTAGTCCGCTGTCAGCCGTAACAATGTAACAGAAATAAGCATATCACATTAAACTTCTTTTTATTTGGCCGTAGTCGGCTTAAGAAATTTCATCCATACTAATATTATAAAGAGGAAAGGTTTGTATGTATGTTTGTAACGAATTGGCTCAAAAAGTACTGAAGCGATTTTAAAAATTCTTACACCATTTGAAGGCTACATTATCACTAATTAATATAGGCTGTATTATATCCCCGTACTCCCACGGGAACGGGAAATACGAGGGTGAATCCGCGCGTCGTCTGCCATGATGAAAAAAATATTTGGACACCGTACATTGGGAAAGTACGTAAGTAATATGATATTCAACGGTACATACAGTAGTTTTCCACCGCATTTAACTGTGATACATGCATACTATTAATATTATATACAAATATATACAGATAAATAAAATTGAAACGTCTGTTTGTAATTACAAAATAACAGCTTTTCACTAAATGCATATGGAAGTATACACGCTACTGACACTAAAAAACCAAGTTTTAAATTTTTTCTCTGTCTGTCTGTTTGTTCCGGGTAATCTCTGAAACGGCTGGACCGATTTTAACGGGACTTTCACTGGCAGGTAGCTGATGTTACAAAGAGTAACTTAGGCAAATTTTATTTATTAAAAAAAAATATTGGGTTCCGCGACAATAAGGATGAAACTAAATATACGCTTGTGAAACCGCGAGCCACGGCTAGTAATGAATAAATTAACATAATTTCAAATGCTAATCGTTCAAAACATTTTTCCCCGTCCCTAATGGTCTCAAAATGAAATTATAAATGATTGCTATTTTGACAAACCATTTGAGGTTACCCGTTACTTATATCTTAGACGTAGGGCACCTCATCGCTTAATGTCAATCAACATTTATTAATCGTTTGATTGGCTAACATTACAAATAAATAAAATTGAAGTGTCTGTTTGTAATTCCAAAATAACAGCTTTTCATTAAATGCATATGAAAGTATACACGCTACTGACACAAAAAAACCAAGTTTTAAATTTTTTCTCTGTCTGTCTGTCCGTCTGTCTGTCTGTCTGTCTGTTTGTTCCGGGTAATCTCTGAAACGACTGGACGGATTTTAACGGGACTTTGACTGGTAGGTAGCTGGTGTTTCAAGGAGTAACTTAAGCTACTTTTATTTATCAAAAATATTAGGGTTCCGCGACAATAAGGATGAAACTAAATCTACGCGGGTGAACCGCGGGGCACAGCTGTGCCCCGCGGTTTTATCCGAGTAGAGTTCATTTCATGGTAGTCCCGCGGAACACTTATGCTTTTTTAAAAATAAAAGTAGCTTAAGTTACTCCTTGAAATACCAGCTACCTGCCAGTGAAAGTCCCGTTAAAATCGGTCCAGCCGTTTCAGAGATTACCCGGAACAAACAAACAGGATAAAAATTTCAAAATTATTTTTTTATTACACACTAGCTGTGCCCTGCGGTTTCACCCGCGTAGACTTAGCTTCATCCTTATTGTCGCGGAACCCTAATATTTTTAATAAATAAAAGTATCCTAAGTTACTCCTTGATATATCAGCTACCTGCCAGTGAAAGTCCCGTTAAAATCGGTCCAGCCGTTTCGGAGATTACCCGGAACAAACAGACAGACCGACAGACAGACAGACAGAGAAAAATTTTAAAACTTGGTTTTTTAGTGTCATTATCGTGTAAACTTTCATATGCATTTAGTGAAAACCTGGTATTTTGGAATTACGAACAGACACTTCAATTTTATTTATCTGTAGTATAGATGTATAGATATAGATAAATAAATTTTATGTATAAGACGTGTATACAAATACTATTGTCTTTCAGTCAGAATTGTCATGGAAAAAACCTTTACACGGCCGCAAGTTGTAAATCCAAGTAATAATTAAATAAAATATTATTCTAAGAAATCTATTTTTAGTCATCGAGGTCACCACTTCGATGATACAACGAAAAAAAACTATGAAACACGATTTTAACTTTTGGTTTTGGCTTATGTTTTAATTAGAGCGAGAAGTAGTTTTTATCTGCTAGAAAAAAATAGAAGCTATTGCCGCAAAATAACTCACAGTCTGCACCGCCTCATTCATTGCCCTTATCCCATGTTATTTGTGGTCGCAATGTGTTCTTGTCTTCCATGTCTCTCTATCAGCCGTCATATCTGTATTCACTCCCATTCTAGCCATATCATCATCATCCTCCTGCCCTTATCCCATGTTATTTGTGGTCGCAATGTGTTCTTGTCTTCCATGTCTCTCTATCAGCCGTCATATCTGTATTCACTCCCATTCTAGCCATATCATTATCATCCTCCTGCCCTTATCCCATGTTATTTGTGGTCGCAATGTGTTCTTCTCTTCCATGTCTCTCTATCAGCCGTCATATCTGTATTCACTCCCATTCTAGCCATATCATCATCATCCTCCTGCCCTTATCCCATGTTATTTGTGGTCGCAATGTGTTCTTGTCTTCCATGTCTCTCTATCAGCCGTCATATCTGTATTCACTCCCATTCTAGCCATATCATTATCATCCTCCTGCCCTTATCCCATGTTATTTGTGGTCGCAATGAGTTCTTCTCTTCCATGTCTCTCTATCAGCCGTCATATCTGTATTCACTCCCATTCTAGCCATATCATCATCATCCTCCTGCCCTTATCCCATGTTATTTGTGGTCGCAATGTGTTCTTCTCTTCCATGTCTCTCTATCAGCCGTCATATCTGTATTCACTCCCATTCTAGCCATATAATTTTTCACTCAATTCATCGATCGTTTCTCAGGTCTCCCTCTCCCCTTGTAACCACCCACATTCATAAACAAAACTTTTTTAGTCCATTCCACGTCAAATGTTATTCTTCAAAGGGGGTTTATTCTTCTTCAGGAGGGGGGACGATGACGTAGAGTTCGCGACGAGCCTCGCCGGCGAGGACGGAACAATGGTCGGTTTGGTGTGTGCTTTTGAGACATTGCTTGCTGAAGCAATGTGATATCGTCGTCAGGGTCAAGGACAACGTGTCGGACGGCGTCAGGTAATAATAAATAAATTAAAAAAAAATCCAATCTATACCTACTTGAGGTAGGCATACTATACTCAAACTCAAATATATGATTTTTCGATTAGATTTTAATCAATGTATTTTCAAATCGTCAGAACGACACGATTACACAGGATTATACATGCTACCGCCAGGTTCGGAAGGTTGCTTTTACTGAGAACAACCTGGCAAGGAACTCAGTCATTACTCTTTTCAAAAATATTATACTATTTAAAAAAAAACAAAATAAATCACTTGAGAAATGTAAGCCCATGGACACAGTTCCAATGCACAAATGTCGATAAAAATTAACATAAAGAAAAGTCTAGTAGTTGTAGTTATATGCAAATGCGTAGCTTGAGATGACCAGCCCTCACGAGCAGCACCTGTTCACAAGTATGACGAGAATGCCAGCCATCGCCCTTCTCGCTTTTACTGGATTTTAATTTAAACTGTGATGTTCATTCGATTTGTACGCGAAATAAACACAAAATTATGGCTCCTAGATTCAGATTAGTTAAAGTAAATAAATCATTCATGGGGAACTGTGTTCGCTTCTACAATAAAATCCCACAATCAATAATCGCGTTAAATTATGATAAATTTAAAACACATGTCAAAACTGTTTTGATGAAGAAAGCATATTATAAAATTTCGGATTATATAAATGACAAGGATATATGGAACTAGGTAAATCACTCTGCACAAGTAGCTCCTGGCAAATACATGGTATGCAAACACTTGTAAATCTATCTGGTATTGTTATTTTTTTATCTCTTTGATTTTGTTTTATAATGACTTGCATGCTAATACAATTTGTCACTATTGTGAATATTTATACCTATTATCAAATTTGATTTTGTATTATGATTTCATTATGATTTATATTGTTTCGATGTTATGTACATGATGCCTGGCTGAGTTTCTTGCCGGTTCTTCTCAGAAGGCTAGTTTCCGAACCGGTGGTAAATTCTCGACTTTCATAAGTGCCTTACCAGGGCCTAAACTGAATAAATATTTTTCATTTTCATTTTCATTTTCACTGATAAGAACCTGGCAAGAAACTGAGTATTATATTTTTTACTCATCATTCTGTGAACTTTTATATTCAACGCAGATCGCAGGAAAACGCCTTCGAATTTAACCTTCAAAACACACTTTTCAAAATCAACTATCTATTTTTAAAACGAATACCGACCAGTGTTATTTATAATCTTGTCTTTTAAAAAAAAACAAGTTTTTCGAAGGCAATGTCAGTATCGGATACTTATTTTAACAATCAGGTTTTTATATTTTTATCGGCGGTTACTAATTTTGGAAATCATTATTGTCTTATAGGAAATAAATGCGTCGATATTACACGAATGCGAAGCTTATATAAGCTATCTAAGTATGTATGTAATCTAGTCTATACATCTTCTATACATCTATACAGATAAATAAAATTGAAGTGCCTGTTTGTAATTCCAAAATAACAGTTTTTCACTAAATGCATATAAAAGTATACACGGTACTGACATAGAAAAACCAATTTTTAAAATTTTTCTCTGTCTGTCCGTCTGTCTGTCTGTCTGTTTGTTCCGGGTAATCTCTGAAAGGGCTGGACCAATTTTAACGGGACTTTCACTGGCGGGTAGTTGATGTTTCAAGGAGTAACTTAGGCTACTTTTATTTATTTAAAATATTAGGGTTCCACTACAGTGAAACCGCGGGACACAGCTAGTTGCAAATAAAAAAATCGTTATTAAAAAAAAAAGCATGACCGTTACTTAGCAATTTTTGAATCCTTATCAAAAACAATTTAAGAAATGTCGTTATCATAAATTCACGTGTTTATTCATTACGTCATGGGTTTTAACTAGAGATATTATATTTTGAGCTAATAATTGACTTAGAATAAATACAAGAGACGACTTGCGATCTCACATGTTCACTTCCCTCTATAATGGTTGAGGCGGGCGATGGCTGGCATTCTCGTCATACTTGTGAACAGGTGCTGCTTGTGGGGGCTGGTCATCTCAAGCTACGCATTTAGATATAAATAGAACTACTAGACTTTTCTTTATGTTAATTTTTATCGACATTTGTGCATTGGAACTGTGTCTATGGGCCTACATTTCTCAAGTGACTTACTTTGTTTTTTTTTTAATTGTATAATATTTTTGAAAAGAGTAATTACTGAGTTTCTTTCCAGGTTGTTCTCAGTAAAAGCAACCTTCCGAACCTGGCGGTAGCATGTATAATCCTGTAAATTAATGTCATTCTGACGATTTGAATGTACTTTGTAAAAGTCTAATCGAATAAAGATATTTTCAGCAGCGTTTCTTCCTCATTGAAATCACTGTACTGAGTGCCTAGTGCGAGTTTTTCACTGCCGCCGCGTCGACGTAAACGCAGATTTGTATGGGCTCACAATAGTGTCATGTTTAGGCCGACAGAGGCGCTGTTCCGATCCCATACAAATCTGCGTTAACTTTGACGCGGTGACTTGTGACTGCGGCAGTGAAAAACTAGCACTAGGCCCTCGGAACTCAGTCGGCGTTTACGTATATGACTTGAGACGGCAATTTTAAGATAACTCGCACTAGGTAGGTACTCCTGTTCTTAGAAAAACTCATGGGTCCAGACCGCTCTGATTTGGATTGATCCTTGTTACTAGAATCAGTCCATCACAGATCTTTAAAAAATATTATATAACAAAAAATGGCTGTGCCCGCGGTTTCACCCGCGTAGAGTTAATTTCGCGAAACCCTTATTCTTTATCTTCAATACTAGCCCAGTCACTCTTTGTAACATTAGCTACCTGCCAGTGAAAGTCCCGTTAAAATCGATCCAGCCGTTGCGGAGATAAGTCGGAACAAACATCCAGACACACACTACCGTATATACTTTCATAGGCTTTTAGTAAAAAGCTGTTATTTTGGAATTACAAACAGACACTTAAATTTTATTTATCTGTTTAGATTATGTATATAAAAATTGAACCAACCTTTCTCCAGCAGCTGCGCAAACATGTTCTGAACGTTCGTGTGATGATGCTTCCACCGAAGACAATATTGCTGGGGCACCATCTTGCCTTGTCTATGCTTTAGTCTTAAACTACAATAAATTTAAACTTTGGTAAGGCAGGTATAGGATCCCTCTCATAGGTCTAATTATATTCCATTTCTATACAATGTTTGGTAGAAAATTTTGGTCAATTTTTTTTGCTAAGTATCTACACCTAAACTAATCTTATAATTTCGGGTTTAGGTACTTTTTCCTTCTCGTTTACAGTACGATATAGGCTTGGAATGTATGCTATCCTTGGCGGGCTTGTTACCTGGAACAAAAAAAGAAAATTTATTTTTCATCCCACCATCTCGGAAAGAGTATTTTTAATCTTCAATATCTGAGTGGAAAAGCCGCTTTTATTCTCTAGAGGATAAAGTAAATTGAATTTAGAACATCGTGTGCACTAAGTTTGTGAATTAAAAATAACTGTAACAACGTTACTTTAACATTTTCTTAATTATACCTTAGTATTGTTATAATTTAAAGATTATTCTGTAATACTTACCTGTCATAATGTAGTAATTAATACCTAAACTGAAATAAAAGTGTACCTATCTTGTGATTGTAAACGTTTTTTTTTGCATTTAGTCATTTCCTCGCTGAGGTGGAATGAAAAGTTACGTGTTGCACTCGAGTGCAAAGATTTTTCACCTCGTGCACCAACGCTCAGGATTCTAATTTAGAATCCTTCGCTTGCTCGGTCATCAAAATTGAACACGCGGTTAAAAAGCAACTTTGCACTCTTGTATAACAAATAACTATATTTATACAGATAAATAAAATTGAAGTGTCTGTTTGTAACTCCAAAATAACAGATTTTCACTAAATGTATATGAAAGTATACACGGTACTGACACATCAAAACAAATTTTTAAAATTTTTCTCTGTCTGTCTGTTTGTTCCGGGTAATCTCCGAAACGGCTGGACGGATTTTAACGGGACTTTCACTGGCAGGTAGCTGATGTTTCAAGGAGTAACTTAGGCTACTTTTATTTATCAAAAATATCAGGGTTCCGTGACAAAAAAGATGAAACTAAATCTAGAAACCGCAGGGCACAGCTAGTAAATAAATAAAATGGAAAATTATTGACTCAAAAATTATCAATAAATACTTAACATGCGCCTGGAATATTTTACCAACAATTTGTTTGTCCGATAAGAACGTTACACAACATTTTGGAAAGAGCGATAAGCAAAGTCGAAGGGTCGCCTTATCTCGGGGCCACTCAAAATATCGTGCGTTGTATATTGTACTAAATTTTGGACAAAAAAATATCCGTTACGAATATATCATCATCATCTCCCTGATTTTTATACGAAGCGACTGCCATCTGACCTTCGTAACCCCTTTTTAGAGGAAAATCGGCAATTCAAACTCAAACTCAAATATATCTTTATTCGATTAGACTTTATACAAAGTACTTTCAAATCGTCAGAATGACACAATTATACAGGATTATACATGCTACCGCCAGGTTCGGAAGGTTGCTTTTACTGAGAACAACCTGGCAAGATTTCTGCAAGCAATCTGTGTTAAACCAGTTTTCAGACTTTCTTAGGCCTCCGACTGACCTGCAACGATTGCCAAGATGTTAAATTGTCAACCGGGACCGACGGCTTAACGTGCTCTCCGAGGCACGGAGGGAACTCGGGCGGCCACCCATCTAACTACTGGCTAGGCGTATGGTTGCTTAACTTCGCTGATCGAATCATATGCTCAATAGCAACTGTGCTAAGAGCTCCTCCTCCTCCGTTACGAATATATATAAACTCGAAATCAAAAATATCTATATTCGATTAGACTTTTAACACAGTACTTTCAAATCACAGAATGACATAATTATAAAGGATTATACATGCTACCGCCAGGTTCGGAAGGTTGCTTTTACTGAGAAGAAACTCAGTAAGTAATTACTCTTTTCAAAATATTAAGTACTAGCTGTGCCCAGCGGTTTCACCCGCGTAGATTTAGTTTCATCCTTATGGTCGCGGAAAATTAATATTTTTAATAAATAAAAGGTAGCCTATGTCCTTTCTCAGGGTCTAAAGATTGTCTGTGCCAAATTTCATCAAAATCGGTTGAGAGGTTTAAGCGGGAAAGCGTAACAGACAGACAGAGTTACTTTCGCATTTATAATATTAGTAGGGATACAATTTTAAAATTAAAATGTTATATTGGTGAGTAAGTATATATAAATATATATATACAATTCAAAGAATGTTCGTCTAGTGATCGCAAACTGCCTCGTTGGTTTGTTTGAAAACGCCAATATCTATATACATAAAAAAACTGAAGTGTCTGTTTGTAATTTCAAATAACAGCTTTTCACTAAATGCATATCAAAGTATACACGGTACAGGGTGCCTTGTGCGAGTTTTCTTAAAATCGCCGTCACAAGTCATCGCGTCGACGTAAACGCAGATTAATATGGGCTCACAATAGTGTCATGTTTAGGCCGACAGAGGCGCTGCTCCGATCCTATACAAATCTGCGTTAACTTTGACGCGGTGAATTGTGACGGCGGCAGTGAAAAACTCGCACTAGGCACTCTAACCCATAAAAGCCAATTTCTAAAATCCCTTCGGGGAATACAGGGGCCCAACCATGAGCTCTTATTGCAATGTTAATTCAGTTGTGCGACAGTGACAGATGTATGCACGTTAAATACATCTGTCTCATAAATGAGTGAAACTATCATGGCAATAAGAGCTCATGGTAAGGCCCCAGACGTGTGCATATGTATATTATTTTCACAAGAGGTTTTCCGTCCAAGGAACTCTAAAAGGTGCAGTTGCTTAAGATAAGTACCTGTACGTAACTAGTATCGAGTTGTTTCGCGTTTTTGTACGCTTCTCGGAAAATGAAAGTTGCGAACGATAGTTTCACATAGGAAAATCTATACATGTATACAGATAAATAAAATTGAAGTGTCTGTTTGTAACTGCAAAATAACAGTTTTTCACTAAATGCATATGAAAGCCACTAAACACGCCGCTGACACTAAAAAACCAACTTAAAAAAAATTCTCTGTCTGTCTGTCTGTTTGTTCCGGGTAATCTCTGAAACGGCTGGATGAATTTTAACGGGACTTTCAGTGGTAGGTAGCTGATGTTTCAAGGAGTAACTTAGGCTACTTTTATTTGTTAAAAATATTAGGGTTCCGCGACAATAAGGATGAAACTAAATCTACACGGGTGAAACCGCGGGGCACAGCTAGTAGAAACTATATTGCTTAGTGCATTTTTTTTTGCTAGAACTCCACCTTGGTTCAACTCCTACATGTACGTAAAAACCGTATCTAAATCTGTAATATCGCTTAAAGATTCTTTCAAAAAAAAAACTTTTATATGGAAACTAGCTGTGCCCCTCGGTTTCACCCGCGTAGATTTAGTTTCATGCTTAATTTTGCGAATTCATTTGCATACCTAAACAAAAGCCGTAGAGGTAGTGGTAATACTATAATGGATGTCTAAGAATAGGCCTTGTGTCCATGGACTTATATATTTTTGTGATTTATGCAAAAGGGGTTACGAAGATCAGATGGTAGTCGCTTTGTACAGAAATCAGGTGATCAGCCACATCGGGATGAATCAAGTGCCGACCCCAGTGTATGGGATAAGGCCAGGGAGATGATGATATGGTACACGAAGTACCAGGCGCACATAACGGACAAGGAGTTAATAAGTTGATTGTGACTAACATGGAGCCACATCGGGTTGAATCAAGTGCCGACCCCAACAATGTATGGGATAAGGCCAGGGAGATGATGATATAGTACACGAAGTACCAGGCGCACATAACGGACAAGGAGTTAATAAGTTGATTGTGACTAACATGGAGCCACATCGGGTTGAATCAAGTGCCGACCCCAACAATGTATGGGATAAGGCCAGGGAGATGATGATATAGTACACGAAGTACCAGGCGCACATAACGGACAAGGAGTTAATAAGTTGATTTTGACTAACATGGAGCCACATCGGGTTGAATCAAGCGCCGACCCCAACAATGTATGGAATAAGGCCAGGGAGATGATGATATAGTACACGAAGTACCAGGCGCACATAACGGACAAGGAGTTAATAAGTTGATTGTGACTAACATGGAGCCACATCGGGTTGAATCAAGTGCCGACCCCAACAATGTATGGGATAAGGCCAGGGAGATGATGATATAGTACACGAAGTACCAGGCGCACATAACGGACAAGGAGTTAATAAGTTGATTGTGACTAACATGGAGCCACATCGGGTTGAATCAAGTGCCGACCCCAACAATGTATGGGATAAGGCCAGGGAGATGATGATATGGTACACGAAGTACCAGGCGCACATAACGGACAAGGAGTTAATAAGTTGATTGTGACTAACATGGAGCCACATCGGGTTGAATCAAGTGCCGACCCCAATGTATGGGGCCAGGGACGATGATGACTGTTTTAACCAACTTAATCGAAAAAAAGTCGTTTATCGATTACTCTTGTACGCATGCTGTGCCCGCGCCGCTCGAAAGCGGTTTTGCATGAATAGACAGGCATTTTGTATGGGCCAGCGTTACGCGCTATTTTTACTTATTGCATTGCAATGTAATTAATTCATGCACAGTTGCTTCAAAGACAAATTAATCGCGCATTTGAAATCATTGTTTCACTGTTTTAATATTTACTGGACTTTTAATGCATGTTGCACTAGCTGTGCCCCGCAGTTCCACCCACATCTTTAGTTTTTATATTAAAGTAGCCGAAGTCACTCCTTATAACATCAGCCATCTGACATTGCAAGTCCCGGTAAAATCAGTCCAGCCGTTTTGGAGATTAGTTGGAACAAATACACGGACAGATATGTTTTTTTTTTATATCTGGGGCCTTGCCATGAGGAGCTCGTGGCACAGTTGCTATTGCGCATATCATTCGATCAGCGAAGTTAAGCAACCCTTGCCCTAGCCAGTAATTGGATGGGTGACCGCCCGAGTTCCCTCCGTGCCTCGGAGAGCACGTTAAGCCGTCGGTCCCGGTTGCCTCATCATCTTTGGCAATCGTTACAGGTCAGTCGGAGGCCTCAAATAGTCTGACAACTGGTTTAACCCAGATCACAGATTTTCCTCGTTAAAGGGGTTGCGAAGGTCAGATGGCAGTCGCTCCGTATAAAAATCAGGTGATCAGCCACATGGGGTTGAATCAAGTGCCGACCCCAACAATGTTTGGGATAAGGCCAGGGAGATGATGGGGCCTTGCCATGAGTTTGACTCATGCCTCATGTTATGAGACAGATGTATATGACGTGTATCTGTCACTGTCACTCAGCTGAACTATCATTGCAATAAGAGTTCATGGTTGGGGCCCTGTACCGTATATACCTACTTTCAAATTCCTTTAGTGAAAAGTTGTTAATTTGGAATTAAAAATAAATAAAAATATATTAAGTACAAGACACTTAAAGTGTATTTATCTGTATAGATATAGATAAAAAATCTAGACCCTATATATTAGATAGATCATAAATATACAATGTATAAGGTAGTTTGGTTTTAGTAACTATAGGAGTCTAGCGGACATTACGCGGTATCACCCTATAGTGCCCGTTCCCGTGGGATTACGGGGATAAAATATAGTCTATGTTACTCGCTGATAATGTAGCTATCTATTGCTGAAAGAATTCCCAAGATCGGTCTAATAGTTTCGGAGCCTATTCAATGCAAACGAACAAACAAAAAAGCAATCAAATATTTCATCTTTGTAATATAAGTGTAGATAAAAGTCGCAGGCAGAAAGTGTTATACAAGGCGATAATTCCGGAGCTGGTTTAGAAACCGCTAGTCGGAGTCTAGTCTCTCGGAGTCGCAGGTTTTTACTATACACTAGCTGTGCACCCGCGGTTACACCCGCGTAGATTTTAATTTTATGGTTGCCCGCGGATCCCTAATGTTTAAAAAAATCTAAGTACCCTAAGTTACTCCTCGTAACATAAGCTATCCGTCAGTGAAAGTCCCGTTAAAATCCGTCCAGCCGTTTCGGAGATTACCCGGAATAAACAGACAGACAGAAAAAAAAATAAATTGGTTTTTCTATGTCAGTACCGTGTATACTTTCATATGCATTTAGTGAAAAACTGTTATTTTGCAGTTACAAACAGACACTTCAATTTTATTTATCTGTATGTATAGATTTACAATTCAATACAACAAAAAGCGAAGTCAATTGCCCTTGCGTGCCTGTAGTACTGCCGTTCACTTGGCGCTTATAGGAGGCTATCACCGGATTGGGATAAGACCAGGGAGATGATGATATGGTACACGAAGTACCAGGCGCACATAACGGACAAGGACTTAATAAGTTGATTGCGACTAACATGGAGCCACATCGGGTTGAATCAAGTGCCGACGAAGTTTTATTCTCGCGGAACCCTAAATGTTTTTTTGTAAATAAAAGTAGCCTAATTTACTCCTTGGAACAACAGCTACCTGCCACTGAAAGTCCCGTTAAAACCGGTTCAGCCGTTTCAGAGATTACCCGGAAGAAACAGACAGACAGAGAAAAATTTTAAAACTTGGTTTTTTGTGTCAGTAGCGTGTATACTTTCATATGCATTTAGTGAAAAGCTGTTATTTTGGAATTACAAACAGACACTTCAATTTTATTTATCTTTATAGATGTATAGATATAGATCAGTATACACAACATAGTTAAAGGCATGTCGCGTATCTCAAACTAGCATAAATTGCGTTCGACAGTTTTGATTTGAAAGTTGCACTTAACTAGCCTTGAATACCGGTTTTCTATGAACAGCACATTGTAAGCGATTTACCAGTTACTTATTTCCCCTCAATTTAATACTATTACCCCTTACTACAGGACATGGGCTCTCTGAGGCACGGAGGGAACTTGAACGGTCACTATATATGCTCACGCCATCCCAAAGAGTAAATTTCATGGGTGTTTTTTTCAATTAAAATTAGCCTTAAACACTCCTTGAAACATCAGCTATCTGCCAGTGAAAGTCCCGTTAAAATCCATCCAGCCGTTTAGGCACGATGCCGTGACCAAGGGAAATGGGGATTCATTTTGATATATAAAGATATTCGTTAGAATAGGACGTAAATTAATTTTCATACCTATTCAGAGTGCGCAAGAACTGAAGACGTAATACATATTCTTGCGGATTGTGTCCGGAATGAAACTGAGAGACGATCCTTCCTCTTACAATATTGTTGTTGTAGCAAGTATAATGCAGGTATGTACAATAGTATTCTGTCTGCCCCATTGTCACGGGAAGCCAGAATGCTATGTAAAGTTGTGAGTGCTGGCATTGGACGTCGATAGAAGTTGTATGAGTACGATCGAGGGTGGCATTAATTTTATTAAAAAAACTCAATAAATAGTAAGTAAATGATAAAAAAAAAATCATAGCTATTCTTATATCATCATCATCTTCCTGGCCTTATTCCTATACATTGTAGGGGTCGGCACTTGATTCAACCCGATGTGGCTCCATGTTAGTCGCAATCAACTTATTAACTCCTTGTCCGTTATGTGCGCCTGGTACTTCGTGTACCATATCATCATCTCCCTGGCCTTATCCCATACATTGTTGGGGTCGGCACTTGATTCAACCCGATGTGGCTCCATGTTAGTCGCAATCAACTTATTAACTCCTTGTCCGTTATGTGCGCCTGGTACTTCGTGTACCATATCATCATCTCCCTGGCCTTATCCCATACATTGTTGGGGTCGGCACTTGATTCAACCCGATGTGGCTCCATGTTAGTCGCAATCAACTTATTAACTCCTTGTCCGTTATGTGCGCCTGGTACTTCGTGTACCATATCATCATCTCCCTGGCCTTATCCCATACATTGTTGGGGTCGGCACTTGACTCAACCCGATGGCTGATCACCTGATTTTTATACGAAGCGACTACCATCTGACCTTCGTAACACCTTTCGGAAATCGGTAATCTGGGTTAAACCAGTTGTCAGACTATCTTAGGTCTCCGACTGACCTGTAACGATTGCCAAAGATGTTAAATTAGCAACCGTGGCAGATGGTCAGTCTATCGCCGTCTCAGGCACTATACGTCTTTGAATAACTGTAAGTAATGAAAACCTTTTATCGTCATACAAAGTTCTTAGAAAGGACATGTTATATTAGTGTTCGTTGCAATATATATGACGTAAGCGGTTACTTGACACCTGTCGCGTTGTTCACTAAGGTTTCTCAGCGTCGAACTCGACGACGAGCGTTGGTTGCAATCATAGGAAATTGATACATAATACATAGAGGATAAGGTTCAATTCGTATCTTTAAGCCGAGACTCGACGACGAGTGCGACGCTGAGAAACCTTAGTGAATAACGCGGCTGGCGGGTCAGGTTTACACGTATCTTTTGAATGTTTATATCTATATACACATGAATAAAATTGTCTGTTTGTAATTCCAAAATAACATATTTTCACTAAATACATATGAAAGTATACACGCTACGGACACTAAAAACCCAAGTTTTAAAATTTTTCTCTGTCTGTCTGTCTGTCTGTTTGTTCCGGGTAATCTCCGAAACGGCTGGACCGATTTTAACGGGACTTTCACTGGCAGGTAGCTGATGTTCCAAGGAGTAACGTACTTTTATTTATTAAAATATTAGGGTTCCGCGACAATAAGGATGAAACTAAATCTACGCGGGTGATACCGCAGGGCACAGCTAGTCAAAAATATAATACAATTTAAAAAAAAAACAAAATAAATCCCTTGAGCAATGTAAGCCCATGGACACATTGCAGTTGCAACGCACAAATGTCGATAAGAAATTACATAAAGAAAAGTCTAGTAGTTGTACTTATATGTAAATGCGTAGCTTGAGATGAGCAGCCCCCACAAGCAGCATCTGTTCACAAGTATGACGAGAATGCCAGCCATCGCCCTCCTCAACCATTATAGAGGGAAGTGAGCGACCCGTCATCCTGACGCCGCCGCAAGCAAAGGCATTTTAGTGAGCATGACAACTCAAGCCAGTCAAAACAAAGATCAAAAGTAATATTAAAAAGAATTGTTCTCTAAGTAAATAAAAGTATTAGATGGTTTTAACACATTCACCGCTATCACACCTATTTCTTACATAAAGTAACTCAATTTAATTACTTGCTCTAAAAATAACTTAATTACCATAATCTAAAAGCACTCTAAATTATTCTCGAAAGTTCGAGGCCGTACTAGAACCCGCTTGGGCCGCGTGGAATAAAATGCAAGTCACTAATCCATGGTATTATACAAAAGTTCCCGTGATCTATGACACAGTGTAAATATAAGGTTTACACAGGCAGTAAGGAATTTAGGCCTAATCTATATATCTATACAGAGAAATGAAATTGAAGGATCTGCTTGTAATTCCAAAATAACAGCTTTACATTAAATGCATATGAAAGTATACACGGTACTGACACTAAAAAACAAAGCTTTAAAATTTTTCTCTGTCTGGCTGTTTGTTCCGGGTAATCTCTGAAACGGCTGGACCGATTTTAACGGGACTTTCACTGGCAGGTAGCTGATATTTTAATGAGTAACTTAGGCTACTTTTATTTATTAAAAATATTAGGGGTCCGCGATATTAAGCATGAATTACGCGGGTAAAACTGCGGGGCACAGCTAGTATATAAAAAAATTTCGCTGTCTGTCTTATTTCTGTCAAATTAAAATATTTACTCTTTTATTTCTGTCAAAACCATGTTGATTTCTCGTTTTGAAGCTTTGAAGTAAGTCAGTAAAACACATGAATGACGTATCCGCGATCGTCTACGACGTGACACCTCTTGCTGTCATTACGTATATACAGCTTATTATCTCGTAGATGCGTCTGTGTGAGTGTGTCATTGCGAACGATTCGTTCCTAGTTTCCTAACTGAATGTAAAGTTTGTATATAAACTGTGTCCATGGTATGGTATTGTACCGCTAAGAAATCGTCGCTATAAATAGCTACGGGTAACGGGATCCGAGAAACTATTGCATTTTGATTTAAAACATTGTTTAAGAATAATCTTCTTTAAATACTATTTAAATTGAAGTCGCCATTTCCATATAAAATTGTTTGTTTGAACGCGTCATTCTTCTAAACTACGTTACGGAAATTGATATTTATTTTTACTAACATACAATTACCAGGGGCCTTACCACGAGCTCTTATTGCCATGATAGTTTCACTCATTTATGAGACAGATGTATGTGACGTGTATACATCTGTCACTGTCGCACAACTGAATTAACATTGCAATAAGAGCTCATGTTTGGGTCCCAGGCTAGTCCAAACGCAACATCATCATAATTTAAGCCGACAGAAGCCCACTGCTGGGCATAGGCCTCCCCCAACGATCTCCACGACGACCGGTGTTGTGACTCCCACATCCAGCGGATTCCCGCGATCCTCACCAGGTCGTCGGTCCACCTCGTTGGTGGCCACTGCCGGTACGCGGTCGCCACTCCAGGACCTTTAGGCCCCATCGGCCATCGGTTCTACGAGCGGCGTGCCTCGCTACTGCCACTTGAGTTTAGCGATTCTTCGGACTATGTCGGTTACTTTGGTCCTCCTGCGGATCTCCTCATTTTTTATTTGATCGCGCAGTGTGACTTCAAGCATAGCACTCTCCGTCGCCCTCTGATGACTTCGAGCCTTCTTATGAGGGCTATTGTGAGCGGCCACGTCTCTGTGCCATAGGTCATCACTGGCATGGTCGAAGTCCAAACGTAACAGACTTTTTAAAATATTCTAGCAATGTTTTAGCAGGTTATTAATACATAATACTTATAAATAGGCTTCAAATCCCTTCCCAAAAAGGCAAAGCTTTTAAAGTTCGCCCGACAAGTTTCGTATCTCACTGGATTTGATAATATCGATTGCACGAACAGCTCGGCAAGAATAGATCCTATGTCTGTCTCTACATGCGCTTGTGCTATAGAAACGACACAAAATGTATGGAATTTAATTATTCACGTGGCATATGTCATTCAAATCATTCACGTGACATATGTCATTCCCCTCCCTGGCCTTACCCCATACATTGTTGGGGTCGGCACTTAATTCAACCCGATGTGGCTCCATGTTAGTCGCAATCAACTTATTAACTCCTTGTCCGTTATGTGCGCCTGGTACTTCGTGTACCATATCATCATCTCATCTATGTCTGTCTGTACATTCGCTTGTGCTAATTGAAACGATACAAAATGTATGGGAATTAAATCAGTCACGTGACATATGTCATTGCTGTACATTTTTTATCGTATCTACTAGCAATATATAAATTTTCACTATTGTGAATATTTTTTTTTTTTTTTTGTAATTATTATTATTTTACTGTGTAATGAAATGTACATGATGCCAGCTGAGTTTCTTGCCGGTTCTTCTCAGAAGGCTAGTTTCCGAACCGGTGGTAAATTCCTCGACATTCATAAGTGCCCTGTAACCGGACTTGAGAGCCTGTAGAAAAAAATATCTTCGTCGAACACGTACGTCTTTCTCGCAGAACACCATGTACTCTACAATAGATTGTTCCATCCGACACATCCATAAAAAAATCTCATAAAAAGACTATTGCGCATTCAATGTCATCGCTCACAACTCCTGACGGCTATAATACCTATAAAAAATACTATCGAGTTAGTAATTCAGTAAAAAGCAAGGTCGTTATTTAAAGACTAGTTACAAAAGGTACCGTAAAAGCAACAATACGCCACTCCTGAAGCGCATTCAGCTGTGATTCAGCTGCTGAGCGGTCACGGACCACCGAGCCCAAGGCTAACGACACTAAATAAATAAAAACAGAAGATCTACCCCACTCTCAAGAGTTAGAAGGCTTGTAGATAAAGCAGTAGAAAGCTACATTATCTCGCGCTTGCGCTGATAGAAACGATACAAATGTACGGGAATGACATATGTCACGTGACTGATTTACTATGTGCATTTTGTATCGTTTCTACTAGCGATGCGTGAGGATAAAGTTTTTTGTCGGTCTCAGGCACTATTCATACGTTTATAAATTTCTTTTCAGACATAATATGCAGGTTTCCTCACGATGTTTTCCTTCACCGTAAAGCACGTGGTGTGACTCCTGTATCTAAGATAATTTACAAAAAGATGATTTTTTTAAAGTGGCTTTTGGAATTATCCTGCATTGATTTAAGATGCTTGTACGTAAGTCGCACGCGTAATTTTTCGATCAGGGCCTGTAGACAAAGTAACATTATCCTCACGCTTCGCTAGTAGAAACGATACAAAATGTACGGGCATGACATATGTCACGTGACTGATTTACTATGTGATTTCCGTACATTTTGTTTAACATTATGCAAGTTAAATACCCGTCTCAGGCACTATTCATGCGGTTAAATTTCTTCTTAGAAATAAAATGCTGGTTCCCTCACGATGTTTTCCTTCACCGTAAATTTCGTGGTGTGACATCTGCATCTAAGATTATTTAGAAAAGGCACATTTTTTTATAGTCGCATTTGGTATTAATTAATCCGTCTTGAATCAAGATGCTTATACATTATCCTTCGCTAGTAGAAACGATACAAAATGTACGGGCATGACATATGTCACGTGACTGATTAAAAACTTATTTATACATACAAGTACTTAACCGTACTTAAAACTAATTACAAGTAGAAATCTTATCCCAAATCGGTGTCTCTCTCTCGGGATCGTGCCAAGAAGGCTGATTCTCTGAGCAAGAGAAGCCCGTGACTGATTTATTTATTTACTAGCTGTGCCCCGCGGTTTCATCCGCGTGGAGTTAATTTCATGGGTGTCTCGCGGAACCCTTATGTTTTTTTTAAATAAAAGTAGCCTAAGTTACTCCTTGTAATATTAGCTACCTGCCAGTGAAAGTCCCGTTAAAATCGGTCCAGCCGTTTTGGAGATTACCCAGAACAAACAGACAGACAGACAGACAGACAGACAGAAAAAAATAATTATAATTGGTTTTTCTTTGTCTGTACCATGTATACTTTCATATGCATTTACTAAAAAGCTGTAATTTTGGATTAACAAACAGACACTTCAATTTTATTTATCTGTATAGATATAGATATAGATTTAACCTTATAGAACAGCTTGAAGCCACTTAAACTAAAGGGAAAAAAGGAACACTTTCATGCAGTCTCCTCACAAAACTCCAAACATACAGACAAAATATTCTTCCATTTATGTCATTCCCGTACATTTTGTATCGTTTCTATTAGCGCAAGCGCGAGAGAATGTTACTCTAGGTCTACAGAGCGGAAATTTAGGAAGGAGGCCGTCCAAGTGTTACTATTTGTATATTTTTTGCTGCTGATGTCATGTCTGACCTCACGGCTTCAATCTAGCGCTCTTATTGTGTTTGACAATTCTTCGTTTTTGAGTTACTTCCTTTTACGCGGAGCTACAAACTACAAATTGGTAGTTTTGCAATCTCTGATTATTTAACCAAGGCGAAGGCAAAGCAAGGTAAAGGTACTTACAATAAACCCACACTTGGCCAGTTCAAGTCAACGCAAAATTATTAAGTGCGAACCTGACAGAGGGAGTCCATCGCCGTCTCATCCACTATACATGCGTTTTTGAATTACTCCTCAGACATATGCAGGTTTCCTTACGATGTTTTCCTTCATCGTAAAGCACGTGGTGTGAAATCACTGCACATTTTTAAAACTCATTGGTACAACACCACAAGCACCGCTGGGATTCGAAATTGCGTCGCTTGCGTAGCAGGCGGCTGCTCAATCCACAAGGCCACCACGGCTTTTTCCTGTCCCAATCCATTGTCCTGTCTTAATTCTGAATATTGAATTCGAAATATAATAATACATAAGTTTTTTAGAAAAACTCATTAGAACAACCCGGCTGTGATTCGAACTTGCGTCGCTTGATCAGGCGACTGCTCTAACCCCAAGGCCACCACGGCTCTTTGGAAGCTCAGCTTTTACTTTTACTTTTTTTTGTTTTGACTGGCTTGAGTTGTCATGCTCACTAAAATGCCTTTGCTTGCGGCGGCGTCAGGGTGACGGGTCGCTCACTTCCCTCTATAATGGTTGAGGAGGGCGATGGCTGGCATTCTCGTCATACTTGTGAACAGGTGCTGCTTGTGGGGGCTGGTCATCTCAAGCTACGCATTTAGATATAAATAGAACTACTAGACTTTTCTTTATGTAAATTTTTATCGACATTTGTACATTGGAACTGTGTCCATGGGCTTACATTTCTCAAATGATTTATTTTGTTTAAATTGTATAATATTTTTGAAAAGAGTAATTACTGAGTTTCTTGCCAGGTTCTTCTCAGTAAAAGCAACCTTCCGAACCTGGCGGTAGCATGTATAATCCTGTAAATTGTGTCATTCTGACGATTTGAAAGTGCTTTGTATAAAGTCTAATCGAATAAAGATATTTTTGACTTTGACTTTGACTTTAAAAGCAAGGAAGGTCTAACCGCTGGCTTTAGGGCTAAAGCACTCATCGAGTACAGGGGCCCAACCATGAGCTCTTATTGCAATGATAATTCAGTTGTGACAGATGTATACAAGTCACATACATCTGTCTCATAAATGAGTGAAACTATCATGGCAGTAAGAGCTCATGGTAAGGCCCCAGTTGTGGTGACGTAAATGTTTCATAGCGATCGGCACGTCTTATTGATTTTTTTCGAAGCTAATAGCAAAACTGAGTGACTTGGCAGTCGGAGACGACGATGCGATGACGTCAGAGGATCTAAGGTCAATGACTAGGCACTATTACATCCGTTAGCTCAGAAAGGGCTTAGCGAGAACTTTAAAGATCTTATGACTAGATACATAAGTAACTCAATTATACAGAGTCGAGTTATAATGACGTTCTGATGTATAAAAGTCTAATCAAATAAAGTTATTTTGAACTAGCTGTGCCCCGCGGTTTCACCCGCGTAGATTTAGTTTCAACCTTTTTGTCGCGGAACCCTAATATTTTTAATAAATAAAAGCCTAAGTTACTCCTTGAAACATCAGCTACCTACCAGTGAAAGTCCCGTTAAAATCCGTCCAGCCGTTTCAGAGATTACCCGGAACAAACAGACAGACAGACAGACAGAGATAAAATTTTAAAACTTTGTTTTTTAGTGTCAGTAGCGTGTATACTTTCATATGCATTTAGTGAAAAGCTGTTATTTTGGGATTACAAACAGACCTTCAATTTTATTTATCTGTATAGATATAGATTTTGGAGCATTTAAAGGTCCTGGCAAAGACGTAGTCGGTGGAATAGGGCTTAATGTAATTATGTCCCTTTGATTGTCCCTAAGAGAAGTACTCGGGATAAGACTTTCGATGGCTACGCAAGCGACGTAAGTTCGAATCTCAGCAGTTGAACCAATGAGTTTTTCTAAAAACTTATGTGCAGTGATTTCACACCATCGTTAGGAAACCTGCATAAGTCTGAGAAGTAATTCAAAGACGTATGTATAGTGCATGAGACGGCGATGGACTCATCCTCTGTCACGTTGGCATTTAATCATATTCGGTGAAATGTGGGTGTTGTTGCTACAACCCTCTGCTCACCCCTACGGGGACCCTTCTGGGATGGCATGAGCATATTATTTAGTAAATAAAAAAGTATTTTTTAATTCTAATTTGACAACTCTGGCGCTCAATGGAGCACCCTTATAGAGAACTCACTATTTGTAAAGTTTATATTAATACTATGGCAACACTGCAGCAACGCTTCTCCGTTCGCTACGTAGATGGCGCTAATTACAACATCTCTCTCCTCTCGTCCTTGTAACATCAGCTTTTTGCCAGTGAAAATCCCGTCAAAATCGGTCCAGCTGTTTCAGAGATTAGCCGAAAAAAAAGATAGAAAATTTTAATTTTTTTTATGTCAGAAATCCTTTTAAAAGCATTTACTTAGTGAAAAGCTGATAATTATGAACTAAAACTTCTATGTAAAAACATTAGGGTTCCGTGGGCCACCAATGAAATTATATCTACGCGGATGAAACCGCTGGGCAGAGCTTGTCCTAAATAAAGACGTTATCGATCGATTTGGTAGGTAGCGTCGCATTCGCCAGCCGTTTAGTGGACAAAAATACCCAATATGGTCTTAAAAATAGTTGTGACTGCAACCGTTGTGCGATATAGTACAGTATATATTATAACTAGCTTTGCTCCGCGGTTTTACCTGAAAGAAAAGTGAGGGCAACATTTCGGCGCCGGCGCAAAGCTCTCGTTATTGACGGGTGCGTTCGTTTCCGACGTTCTCTTAGACATTTACAGACAGAAAGAAAAATATCTTTTCATCCCACCATCTCGGAAAGAGTATTTTTAATCTTCAATATCTGAGTGGAAAAGCCGCTTTTATTCTCTAGAGGATAAAGTAAATTGAATTTAGAACATCGTGTGCACTAAGTTTGTGAATTAATAAGATTATTCTGTAATACTTACCTGTCATAATGTAGTAATTAATACTTAAACTGAAATAAAAGTGTACCTATCTTGTGATTGTAAACGTTTTTTTTTTTGCATTTAGTTTTTTCCTCGCTGAGGTGGAATGAAAAGTTACGTGTTGCACTCGAGTGCAAAGATTTTTCACCTCGTGCTCTTTTGATTCCCTCGCTAATCCTTCGCTTGCTCGGTCATCAAAATTGAACACGCGGTTAAAAAGCAACTTTGCACTCTTGTATAACAAATAACTATATTCAGTTTAGGCCCTGGTAAGGCACTTATGAAAGTCGAGAATATACCACTCATTACATGCTCAAGCCATCCCAGAAGGGTCCCCGAAGGGGTAGGCAGGTGTTGTATTAATATTTCACCGAAGATAACTAGGTGCTAACATGACACGTGGACATCTCTACGTACTATTAGTACTTACTTACTTACTTATATTTTTTTTTTCGACTTTAGTGCATTTGAACTGTGTTTGGCTAATATATTTTTGTGATTTAATTTGTACTCGCTGTGTCCCGCGATTTCACCCGCGTAGAGATAATTTCGTGGGTCTCCCGCAGAACACTTGCGCCTTTTTAAAATTTACTCTTAAGTAAGCAACCTGCCAGTGAAATTCCCGTTAAAATCGGCCCAGCCGTTTCGGAGATTACCCGGAACAAACACAGACAGAGAAGAAAAATAAAACTTGGTTTTTTATAGTTAGTAGCGTTTATACTTTCATATGCATTTAGTGAAAAGCTGTAATTTTGAAATTACAAACAGACACTTCAATTTTATTTATCTATACTAATATTATAAAGCTGCAGAGTTTGTTTGTTTGTTTGAACACCTGGACAGATTTCAAAAATTCTTTCATTGTGGGATAGTCCATTTATCGAGGAAGGCTATATTTTATTCTCATAGGGGTCCGTAAGTAAATTGCAATTTTGTAACCTAAGGTGTAAAATCGAAAACCGACCGGGTACCGGGTTCCGCGGTAATCAAATTAAATCTACGCGGGTGAAACCGCAGGGCACAGCTAGTGTATAGATATGGATTAGTCAAAATTTTAAAAATATTTTTGATAAGTGTTATTACTAAGTTTCTTGCCGGGTTATTCTCAGTAAAAGCAACCTTTACAACCTAGTAGCATGTAATATAATCCTGTTGTTTATCTGTTCCTTAACGGAGGAGCTCGTGGCACAGTTGCTATTGCGCATATCATACGATCAGCGAAGTTAAGCAACCATACGCCTAGTCAGTAGTTGGATGGGTGACCGCCCGAGTTCCCTCCGTGCCTCGGAGAGCACGTTAAGCCGTCGGTCCCGGTTGCCAATTTAACATCTTTGGCAATCGTTACAGGTCAGTCGGTGGCCTAAAAATAATCTGACAACTGGTTTAACCCAGATCACAGATTTTCCTCCTAAATGGGGTTGCGAAGGTCAGATGGCAGTTGCTTCGTATAAAAATCAGGTGATCAGCCACATCGGGTTGAATCAAGTGCCGACCCCAAAAATGTATGGGAAAAGGCCAGGGAAATGATATCTGTTCCTTAACTGAATAAATATAATCCTGTATAATCATGTCATTCTAATGATTTGAAAGTACTTTCTTAAAAGTCAAATCAATTAAAGATATTTTGCATTTGACAGAGGGTGAGTCACAGCCTTAGGCACTATACATATGTCTTTGAATTACTTCTCATATAACATACAGATTACCTCACAATGAGTATCATCTCTATGTAATGAAATGTACATGATGCCAGCTGATTCTTGCCGGTTCTTCTCAGAATGCTATTTTCCGAACCTGTTCTAAATTCCGCGACATTCATAAGTGCCTTACCAGGGCCTGAACTGAATAAATCATTCTCATTTTCCATGTTTTCCTTCACCATAAAGAAAGGGGGATGATATTAGCTTTCTCTAAGTTCTTTTTACCATCATAGTTCCACTGTGTGACAGTGACAGACTTATACACGTCATATAAATCTATCTCTTACTCATTGTCAATCTATAGATAGCAATGAGAGGTCATGGATGTGTTGCATTCTTCAAAGATTACTTTAAAGTTATGATTTACTAGCAGACGTCACACGGTTTCACCTGCATAGTTCCTGTTCCCATAAGAGAATGGGGATAAAACATAGCCTATGTTACTCGCTAATGATGTAGCTATCCATTGCTGAAAGAATTTTCAAGATCGGTCTAGTAGTTTCAGAGCCTATTCAATGCAAACAAACAAACAAAGCTTTCCTCCTTATAATATTTGTGTAGATTTAAATTATTATTTGCTGATAATGTATTTAATTCTGCTTCCTTGATAGAACAAACAAGCAGACTTTTATAAGAAAGGAATAAACAAAAAATTTAAGGCACATCCATTTACATATCCTCACACCTGTATTCCCCTCGGGTGTAGGCAGAGGTGTTGTAATAACAACACACACTTTTCACACAAGATGATTAAGTGCCAACGTGACAGAGGGTGAGTCTATCTATGTCTCAGGCATTATACATATGTCTTTAGAATGAATTTTCAGGTTTATCTCACAATATTTTCCTTCATGGTAAGACACATCCAATGGTCCAGTGTGAATTTCAAAATGTAATAGGTACAGGTTAAAACCGAAAGGTTAATACTTCTTGAAAGTAAGATTTATTATCTCAGTGGAGTCAGAAGTGCGCAAAAAAATAAAAAATATATTATGGTAAACCTAATTATACAAACAGAACAAACAAAAGAGTCAAAACATTCACATAAATTAAATTAGATTCAAATCTAGAACATTATACTAATTCTATGCAAAACATGGCCGACCTGAGATTGATTTTGGTTTTTATTCTGTTACTTAAATATTTAACTGGCCAGTAATATAATTAACTTTCACTAACAAATTAAAAGTAATAAATCCTTAGAGACAGCGATTTGGGCCAAGGTTTCTACTTGTAATTAGTTTTTAGTACTGTTCCTTTAATATCTAATTAAGTTTTTGTCCAATAAATGTATTTAATTAATAAGTAAATGAATTATTTACTATCCATCAGAGTAAGTAAACAGGATAGGTAGATACCTAATAGAGAAATGAGGTCACAATGTCTTATCAGCCAGTATGAAGCATGTATTTAAAAACACATTTTCTAAATTCAAAAACTTGTCATTCAAAGGTCATAGATAAAAATGTCAGAATAAAAAAATGTAATGCAGGAAGCATTTTCTGTATAATTAAGTAGTAAAATGTTATATTTTCAAAGTGTTATTGGGGAGTATAATGGTAAATATAAGTAAAATTTTATTATATTTTGTAATATCATGCAATCTTAGTGAAATAACTACAGAATTAGTAGATCAATTTAAAAAGTTGACATCACTTGAATTGGTAACCAACTCACATCTTTAGTTAATTGGTTGTTTGTGTTGCTTGTAACCTATTTTAGGCTGTATATTCTATGGTTGTAAGCATTGTAGGAATGTTTGGGGTCAACCAGCTGGCGAGGTCGTTGCAGCTTTCGTTAGGTGGTTGGTACTTACGCTAGTAGTCCAGCGAAGCGAGTACCCCGGCCGACTTCAGCCGGAGTCCAGCCCGTGCCTTCAACATCCGTTCCACCACAACACACTCTCATACACTTTCACGATCGGAATGCACTTCAAAACTCAACAAAACACAAACACAAACATATTTCAGAGATAGCTATCTATCACAGAAGTCAACGGTCGCAGTCTTAGTCAGTACTCCTCACCACTAACCCATATTCAGCCGCTATATTACTGTGTAATCGACAGAATTATTACCAATTTACGGCACCGCGCTCGACGTCCGTTCGCCGCTGAGAAAATACTTTGTAAAATGTTTTTCGAAAGCGCATAGACGAGCGGTAGACCTTTCGAAAATGTATAAAATACTATTGCGCGCTAAATAGGAAAATCGATAAGGCCGCCTGTACTCCGCCGAACCGAAACTAGAATAATAATTTATCAAAAAATGTAATAAAAACGACATTATTTTCTTGTGACAGTTTCGGGCTGTCAGAATTTTCTGTTCAATACGACCAAGTTGAGTGGGCCTTTGGCGCAGTGTATTATTCCCGCTGCAACCTGACATCTCCACTCGGTCGGATTGTACATAGCGGCCATGCCAAATTCGACCCTAAAGTCATCACCACTTATGACTTTCCTATTTGGCGCTAATCGCGAAAAATACGAAACGGATACCAATTTGTTTGTTAAACTTACAACAAGTAGTATTCAGTCGATTGGAAAATTCCGAATAATAAATGGCGAACGGGCGCGCGGTGTCTGTAGAAAGAAACGCGACACACTGTTTTCGAAACAACATTGCTTCGACGTCATTTTTGGCGTATTTTGAGTTGGATCGTGAACGGGAAAACTCGAAAGCGTTCGGTTGCGAGAACGAGACGGCGTGTGCGTGTGCTAGCAAAACAGGGCTTTATTGCTTCTTGGAATTCATACTTAGCCGTTTGATATTCCTATAATATTTCTAATATGCGAGTGAAGCCATACTATTTTGAAGTTTTTTTCTATACTACATACTCAGATAGGATAGAGAGGAGAACGGCTGTTTTTCTATGTAAAATTGTAGTTGTGTGAGTGACTTCCCGTATGTGTAGTTATCGTATGGATGGATTGAAAAATGTGCCGGTGTGTGCGTTACATGTCATAATATAAAAATTCTAGTCGTGAACTTACGGAATCAATACTCAAAAAAATTATTTTAGTATAATTTATGCGTAACTTTTCCACGTTTTTCGGTTAGATGCTATGCTATGCTTACATTTTGATGAATAACTAAGAATTTAGGTCTATTTAGGTCAAAGATTTGAAAACACCTTATACTTAATAGATATTTCTGAAGAGATAATTAGGTAGGTACTGTAGTTTAAAGGTTTTAAATACTCGTAATGAAAGTATAATAAAAGTTTCAATTTCTTTATCTCCTTTTCTACATAATAAAATAAAAATATATTTCGTCTTTCGTCGTTTCTCGTCTTACTTTCTTCTCTCTGTCATCTGTCAATCTTATTTTTTATCCTCTTCCATTCTTAAACGATCAAACATTGCCTATCATTACCGCATACAAACTCATGTCATCAATCCCACAGTCCTAACCACGAAGTATTTAGATACTTTGTACCCTATCTCGTAGTTAGATTCCTGAAATAAGTTTTTTCAAGTTCTGCTACTTGTTCAAATGTAAATTAAATTTAAAAATGTATGGATTTTTTGATATGTACACTTTCATAAGCATTTAGTGAAAAGCTGTTTATTTGGAATTACAAACAGACACTTCAGTTTTATTCATCTGTATAGATGATGTAAAGATGAGAAATTTATTTAAATTGAGTTTTGATCCAAAATCATCCCTAATTTCAAATTTAAAGTGCAATAAACGAATGTTGTGGAGAATTATTTGTGTCGATTAATTAAGAGGGTGGGTGCAAAAATACATTGGGGCTTAATTAATTCTCTTAAGGGTCACAGGTAAGGGGGTAGTTTCAATCAAGTTAACTTTTGCGGTTTCTATTTGCTCGCACCTCTATGGTTTTTTAATTAAAAGTATTGAATCGTCGTGTCGCGACCCTCCGGACAAACAAGCGAGATTTTCTTAGACAGGTTTATTTGCTTTGGTTTTGATAAGGGAACCTTATCAGTCCTGGGGCCTTACCATGAGCTCTTATTGCCATGATAGTTTCACTCATTTATGAGACAGATGTTTGTGACGTGTATACATCTGTCACTGTCACACAACTGAATTATCATTGCAATAAGAGGTTGGGCCCCTGGTCATTTCACAATTATACGTAGTACTTACTTTTAGTTTTTATAAACATTTTATCGACTTTTGTGCATTGGAACTGTGTCTATGGGCTTATAAATAAAAACAAATATGATTTTTATTGTAAAACTAGCCGTGCCCCGCGGTTTCACCCGCGTAGATTTAGTTTCATCTTTATTGTCGCGGAACCCTAATATTTTTGATAAATAAAATTAGCCTAAGTTACTCCTTGAAACATCAGCTACCTACAACTGAAAGTCCCGTTAAAATCCAACCAGCCGTTTCAGAAATTACCCGGAACAAACAGACAGACAGACAGACAGACAGAGAAAAATTTTAAAACTTGGTTTTTTGGTGTCAGTATCGTGTTTACTGTCATATGCATTTAGTGAAAAGCTGTTATTTTGGAATTACAAACAGACACTTCAATTTTATTTATCTGTATAGATATAGATTATTTTCTTGAAAATAATAATGACTGAGTTTCTTGTCAGGTTGTTCTCAGTAAAAGCAACCTTCCGAACCTGGCGGTAGCATGTATAATCCTGTGTAATTGTGTTGTTCTGACGATTTGAAAGTACTTTGTTAAAAGTCTAATCAAATAAAAATATTTTGAATTGAATTGCATTATTTTGCTTACTTCTATTGTAGAGGTAACCTACACTTATCATCATCATCACCCTGGCCTTTTCCCATGTATTTGGAGTCGGCACTTGATTCAACCCGTTGTGGCTGATCACATGATTTTTACACGAAGTGACTGCCATCTGTAGGTCTAAAACGGCCACTTTGGGAGGATCATAATGTGATCCGAATATGATACAGGAATTATTCATATTTCGCAATTCACCTGCTTGACACTTTCCTATGAAGATTCCTAAAATGGTCCACAAAATATGAATTGCTTTTGTGACAAATAGCAGAATCATAAAAAGTTACATCTACAATTATTGTAATTATTCGTGAATCGTAAATATGAATTACACTTAAGTGACCATTTCATTTCGGTGATAAATCATATTCGGATCACAATATTATGATTCTCCCAAAGTTGCCTTTTTAGACCTACAGACCTTCGTAACGTCTTTATCGATGAAAATCGGTAATCTGGGTTACACCAGTAGTCAGACTTTCTTAGGCCTCCGATTGACCTGTAACGATTGCCAAAGATGTTAATTTGGCAAACGGGACCGACGGCTTAACTAATTAAATCTACAAAAATCCGTTTATAGTGGAAAGCCCAAAGGATTCGGGTACAAACATATATTAAAGAAAAGAGAGTAAAAAAAATATATGCCGTAGATCGCCAATAAGTAAATCATAATCTAACAGTTGGTTTTTAGTCTTACGTCAATTATTCAACCTGACAAAGATGTTCAACAAACCTTTTAAAACACCTGTTAATACCTTTTCCAAGGACTTTTAATACGCGTTTGAGCGCTGGCCTTGAAAGCGCAGTAGTTATTTTTTGGGTCTGACGATTTGAAAGTACTATGTAAGAAGTCTAATTAAATTAAGATGTTTTAGAGTTTGAGTTTAACTACCTAAGTAAATTTTAAAAGCGGGGCCTTTTTTTTTTATTGACGAGCGGGAAACCTTCAAAAGGTCCCCGACCGCCCTGGGAGAGGCAGATCGGGGTATGTGGGATTTTTACCGCACTAAAACCCCCCCGGTGGCCATCCTCAGTGCTCAGGGGGACTCCGGGTACTCTGATAGATCGCACCGGTGTCCTCCCACACTTTGCCGGGGCACATCCCCGGGGCAGCTGTATCGCCGCCCCTGGAGACCTCGCTGTGCAAGGCAGCGCGAGCCACATCGCGCTGCCACCTTCCCGGGCCCGCGGCTCGGTGGTCAAAGCTCCCACCCCGCTTTATGGTGAAGGAAAACATCGTGGCAAACCCGCGTAATATGTCTAAGAAGTTATTCAAAGACGTATGTACAATGCCTGAGACGGCTATAGACTCACAATCAGCTTAGTATGTCTTTTTGAAATTAATTACAACTAGTCTGTCTGTCTGTTTGTTCCGAGTAATCTCTGAAACGGCTGGATCGATTTTAACGGGACTTTCACTGGTAGGTAGCTGATGTTTCAAGGAGTAACTTAGGCTACTTTTAATTATAAAAAATATTAGGGTTCCGCGACAATAAGGATGAAACTAAATCTACGCGGGGCACAGTTAGTATGTAACAAAACTAAATGTGTGTTATACTCTTTTCTCCTTTAGCTACGAAGCTTTGGTAAGTGACTGTGCCCACTCCCGTAATTCTTGGTGTTGGCACTTGATTCAACCCGCTGATCACCTGATTTTCATACCAAGCGACTGCCATCTGAACCACGCAACCTCTTTTACGAGGAAATTCGGTAATCGGGGTAAACGAGATATCAGATTTTTTTAGGTCTCCAACTGACCTGTAACGATTGCCATTAAGATGTTAAATTGGCAACCGGGTCCGACGGCTTAACGTGCTTTCCGAGGGATGGAGGGAACTGGGGCGGTCACCCATCCAACTACTTAATTGAGTTGGCGAATCTTCTTCTTATCTATACAGATAAATAAAATTGAAGTGTCTTTTTGTAAATCCAAAATATTTTTTTTTCACTAAATGCAGCTGAAAGTATACATGCTACTGGCACAAAAAAACCAAGTTATAAATTTTTTCTCGGTCTGTCTGTCTGTCCGTGTGTCTGTCGGTCTGTCTGTTTGTTCCGGGTAATCTCCGAAACGGCTGGACCGATTTTAACGGGACTTTCACTGGCAGGTAGGTGATGTTTCAAGGAGTAACTTAGGCTACTTTTATTTCTTAAAAATATTAGGTTTCCGCCACAATAAGGATGAAACTAAATCTACGCGGGTGTATATAAAAATGAATCCCTATTTCCCTTGGTCCCGGCATCACGCGTAAACCCTGTATGGATTTTAACGGGACTTTCACTGGCAGATAGCTGATGTTTCAAGGAGTGTTTTAGGCTAATTTTATTTAGAAAACATATTTTGGGGTTCCGCCACAACGCGGGTGAAACCGCGGGGCACACCTGGTATACTATAAATCTGTACCTCGCGAAGGAACTCGTAGGCAAAGTGCCCCTAAATGAAAACAATCTTTGTTTTGAGCGATGTGTCATGCATATTTTGCACACATTTGAAAATCGTGCAAATTGCAAGCGAACATTTTTGATGTAGCATGTAATTTCGCGTGCAGTTGTGTGTGTATTGCAACTTCAAACATTTTAATAAGTCAGTGTGTGTGTGCAGTGAAGGTAAGAAGAGAAAGGTGGGAAAATTCCGCGATAGATTCCATTACACTGGTATTAGCTTGACTATTTGATTCAATGATGTACTTATAGATTGTTGAATGGAAAATTGGAAACTGATGTATTTTGTGACGTGCCTTTCAAATGTTTTTTTTTGATCGATGTGTCGGTAGAGGGCTACACTATGACCAAATTAATAGTATTTTTCAGAAATGTCAAATCAAATCAAATCAAAAAGTTTTATTCAACACTAGCTGTGCCCCGCGGTTTCATCCGCGTAGATTTAGTTTCTTCCTTATTATCGCGGAACCCTAATATTTTTAATAAATAAAAGTAGCCTAAGTTACTCCTTGATACATCAGCTACCTGCCAGTGAAAGACCCGTTAAAATCCGTCCAGCCGTTTCGGAGATTACCCGGAACAAACAGACAGACAGACAGACAGACAGAGAAACATTTTAAAACTTGGTTTTTTAGTGTCAGTATCGTGTATACTTTCATATGCATTTACTGAAAAGCTGTTATTTTGGGATTACAAACAGGCACTTCAATTTTATTTATCTGTATAGATGTATAGATAAGGGACACTTGGAACACTTATTGAACGTCATTTCTCTTACGCTAACTTAGGTTAATTTACTACCGTTTCCAAATATAAGCCTGTCAGGAGAAGAAACGGCGAAACAAAACCGCCACTTGCAACCGAAGGAAGTGTATGAAGAGATGCATGAATGTGGATGAAGCGAAAGAAGTATGTAAGATCGCAGCATGTGGCGAACGGTGGTCTCTGCCTACCCCCATGGGATACAGGCGTGAGCATATGTATGTATATAGCTATTCTTGTTCGCAATACCGTCAGAATAAAATAAACATTTAGTAACGGGTACCAGGCGCACATAACGGACGAAGAGGTTATAAGTTGATTGTGACTACCCTATAAGCCACAGAAGATCTATGTCCCTAGTATATGTCGTCGCTTGACTTTGTGTTTTGAGCTTATTTTGTATGAAGACGTAAACCTACACTTGCCGCTTGGGGCGCTTCTTAACGTTCCCAAATGAGGAAAATATGCAGGCGATATCATCATCATCCTCCTGCCCTTATCCCATGTTATTTGTGGTCGCAATGTGTTCTTCTCTTCCATGTCTCTCTATCAGCCGTCATATCTGTAATTCACTCCCATTCTAGCCATATCATCATCATCCTCCTGCCCTTATCCCATGTTATTTGTGGTCGCAATGTGTTCTTCTCTTCCATTTCTCTCTATCAGCCGTCATATCTGTATTCACTCCCATTCTAGTCATATCATCTTTCACACAATCCATCCATCGTTTCTTAGGTCTTCATTTCCCCTTGTAACCATCCACATTCATAAACAAAACTTTTTTGGCAACATTATCCTCATCCCTCCGCATAACATGTCCATACCACGACAAATGTTTATTCTTCAACTTGTCAGTCACTGGTGCTACTTTCAGATCGTCAACGTAAAAACATGTGGGGAGAGCGAGTGATCTTGCTCATCCCCAGCAAAGGGAAGATCTTCCAGCCAGGCGGGTGTCATGCCTGGGGAACTGCGGCTCCAACTGTTCTAGTTGGAAACTTGTATATATACTGCAATGCGCTTGAAAACTCTTCTGGCGCGATTTAGGTTCTAGTGTATTTGTATCTAAACTTCGCATTTGTTAGCGAGTAGCGCCATCTATGAGCGAGTGGAGAAACGCTGCTGCATCACTCCCCTCCAAGACCGAAGGTCGATCCATTTTTCGTTGTGTGCGTGCAGTGCGTGCTTGAGATAGCTTGCAAGGGCCAGGGTGCTTCGAAGTCTGCGGTGAGTCGAGACTGAGCGGAGATGCCGACCGAGTCCAGCAGGCTCAGCGCAGGCGTGCCACGTGGAGCGATGAGCAGGCGTCCGGCGTGGGCTGCGTGAAGTGGACGTGCGGGGTCGGTGGAGAGATGAGTGCCAGGACCAGTAGCGCGGTGCGTCGGCTGTAATGGACCTGTAGATACTCGATGCTGGCTTGCTGTGTGACTGCTGCTGCTGCTGATGGTTGTGAGGAGAATGATGCGAAGGTTGTTGATGTTCAGGTTCAACGGGGTCACCACTGTGGGGAGAGCGAGTGATCATGCTCATCCCCAGCAAAGGGAAGGTCTTCCAGCCAGGCGGGTGTCATGCCTGGGGAACCGCGGCTCCAACTGTTCTAGTTGGAAACTTGTATATATACTGCAATGCGCTTGAAAACTCTTCTGGCGCGATTTAGGTTCTAGTGTATTTGTATCTAAACCTCGCATTTGTTAGCGAGTAGCGCCATCTATGAGCGAGTGAAGAAACGCTGCTACAAACATGTAAAATTCTATATTTGAGGCACAGTACCTACTCTATGTAAAGGCTTAGACATGTTTCAAAGATGACAATTTTTGTTGCGTTTTAGCGTGGCACGATATGTGTTGATCCGCCATTATTTTAATTCAATCACAACCCGCCCTCGAAAAAGTATCAACGCGTTTCGGGCTACGTTAATACGCAACGAAATTAACCTAAGTTGACTTGATACATGTCAAACAAAACCTATATACGTACTTGGGTTGGTTCCCATAGGAGTACGGAGATAAAATAAAGTCTATATTAATCAGTGATATTGTAGCATTCAAATGGTGAAAGAATTTTTAAAATCGGTCCAGTACTTTTTGAGCCAATTCGTTACAAACATACATACAAACCTTTCCTCTTTATAATATCCAAACTGTAAATTGTATAACTGTGCTAACATATGCTCACGCCTGTATTCCCCGAAGGGGCAGGCAGAGGTGTTGTAATAACAACACCCACTTTTCACACAAGATTAAGTACGAACGTGACAGGTGAGACCATCGCCGTCTCAGGCATATAACTCTGTAATTAAATATATTTTAATTTTTTCATTCCGTACTGTTTCTAGTAACCTGCTAAGAAGAGTAAACGAAATAAGAACATTAGTACCAAATATAGAAAACAGAAGAGGAAAAATGATTGGTCACCTTATACGGCATGACGGCTTTATACAAACCATTTTGGAAGGTAAAATAGAGGGAAGGCGTGGCAGGGGCCGACCAAGGATAAGCTACACCAAACAATTAAAGGATAAAATAACCGTCACGTCGTATAAGGAGGTCAAAGAAGCAGCACTGGACAGGAACAAGTGGAGGGAGCTTCATCAGCTGCACCGACAAGAGTCTAACTCTTAAATGAAGAAGAATACGAATGGTGTGCATAGTGGAAAGTTTTATACTTAACTGTGAGACAAGCTTAGCTTTGTGGCTTCACTCGTGTTTACTATTAATCAGAAATATCAATCTACACTAATATGATAAAGAGGAAAGATTTGATTGTTTTTTTCTTCGTTTGTTTGCATTGAATAGGCTCCAAAACTACTTGACGATCTTAAAAATTCTTTCAGCAATGGATAGCTACATCATCAGCGAGTAACATAGGCTATGTTTTATCCCATATATGTACTCGCACGGGAACGGGAACTACGCGGGTGACACCGCGTGACGTCTGCTAGTAACCTGTACATGTAAAAAGCAGCAGCCAAATAACTTTTCACTAAATGCATATGAAAACAGACATAAAAACTGATTTAAAAAAATCTCTGTCCGTCTAACTGTTTGTTTTGGCTAATCTTCAAAACGGCTGGACAGATTTTAACGGGACTTTCACTGATAGCTGATGTTACAAGGGGTACAGGCTACTTTTATTAAAAAAAAAACATTAGTGTTTCGCGTGCCACGTATGAAATTAAGTCTACGCGGGTGAAATTGCGGGGAACAGCTAGTTTTGGACAAAGCATGATTTCGGAACACATTTTTTTCCGGAACAAAACATAGCACAGCCTTCCTCTTATTTCTATCATAGTGTGACAGTGACAGACTTATACGCGTCATATACACCTCATAATAAGAGTTAAACTATCATGGCTATAAGAGGTCGTTTAGAAAATTAAATTAATCTAGTTCGGTGCAACTAAACAGTAAACAAAAAATTCAAAAACTTCCACTTGTAAGTTTTTTATCAAAATTTATTTTTTTATTTACAGTTAAATTTTAATTAATTTATATTTATTGAGAACATAGTATTGGCTGGCATAATTAATTGTTGTTGTTCAACTGATTAAACACTTTCGTATCAAACCTTATATAATTCTGGTTTCTTTTTAAATGTAAAAAACATAGAGCAAATTTTTTATTTTTATTTATTTGACACTTTCATATTTTGATTTGGATTCTTCCAAAGTACAGAGGTACATTGAAAAAGAAAGCGGTACATATACTCCTGGAGGTGAGTACATTCCTTTGGTGCACACCAAAAGTTCAAATTCACGGGGGCCGTGCTGGGCAAACGTACATTGGAATATTATATATTACTAGCTGAGCCCCGCGGTAAGTTAATTTCCTGGGTGTCCCGCAGCCCTTATGTTTTTTTTTTTAAATAAAGCACTCCTTGAAACATCAGCTATCTGCCAGTAAAAGTTCCGTTAAAATCCATCCAGCCGATTACGCGTGATGCTGTGACCAAACGAAATGGGGTTTCATCTATACATCTATACAGATAAATAAAATTGAAGTGTCTGTTTGTAATTCCCAAATAACAGCTTTTCACTAAATGCATATGGAAGTATACACGGTACTAATATTAATAAACCAATTTTTACAATTTTTCTGTCTGTCTGTCCGTCTGTCTGTCTGTCTGTTTGTTCCGGGTAATCTCTGAAGCGTCTGGCCGGTTTTAACAGGACTTTCTCTTACAGGTAGCTGATGTTTCAAGGAGTAACTTAGGCTACTTTTATTTATTAAAAATATTAGGGTTCCGCGACATGAATCATGAAACTAAAACTACACGGGTGAAACCGCGGGGCACAGCTAGTTTTTATATATAAGAAGAAGATCTACACTTCTGACGGCGGCGGCGTAACTTGGAAAAATCCCATGGGATTTTGAGGGTATTTTTATGGATTTCGAACCATCCCATCTCAAGCAAAAGGCACTGATCACTTGAGTCTATCAAGAGACATATTTTTAACGTGAACAATATGAAAATACAAAAATGTTAATTAAGTACCTATACGTAGCGAATTCATTATGAACGGATTTTAATCATAGCTTCAAAAAAGCTGTTCTAAATTGCTCAATAAGTAGGTACGATGCCTAAATTCCATTCAAAGAATACTTTATTAAGGATATATGAATTCCCAAGATCCCTTTAAAATTTTTTCCTGTGCTCAATACTCGCGATACGAAAAATCTATTTTGGCGGGCCGAGGCCGCCATTAATATTTTGGTATCTCTACACGTGTGTGGGTCACACATACACCCGCGAGGAACACAGGGGAAATGTAACCTTATGTGGTAAGTTTTAAAGTTGGTTTTGAAATGAAGGCAAAGTTTGTATTATTTTATGTAGTTCCAAATCCAAAACGTTCACACACGCCTCGTGATCGATTTTCGAAACGGCTCGGGAAGTTCGAGGAACCCACCGCCCTTCCCCCGCACCCGCACTTCTATTACCCCCCGCCAACGCCTTTTACGACATTTTTATTTTTTCTTTTTTTATTCCTTGAACTCCCGCTCGTTCAGCCAGCCTCCTCGGGTTTACAGCATTGACCGAAGTTTTTTATATTTTATTTTACGATCAACCTTCCGCCCTACGCTTTCGGATTTTACGCTCCTTATATTATGCGTGTGTTTTTATTTTAATTAATATTTGTGACAACAGTCGTTATTGTAGCGAAAACTTAAATCGAATTTGCAAATGATTCAACTCGTAAAATTTACAAATATTCACTTTAACAAACGGATATAAGAATTGAAATTATGGTTACTTACTGGGAGATTTTGCCTTTAAAGTCTCGCCCACGGTATTGAACCTGTGTCTATGCGAATTCCCGACGACAGGAGAGAGGGCTAACCTACTTATTTAAATACTTTTCATTACGAAACTAAACGTGTTTTTGGTTTAAATTTCACAGATGAAAAATATAATTCAACCCAATATGCATGGTTCTCATATTCTTTTTTTTTCTATAAATAGAGGAACCAAGGAATTCAATTAAGCTTCACTAGCATAGTATTAAAATATTATTAAGAACATTATTATGTTAGGTAATGTTCGGATTGCTCGATAGCAAAATCAGATTTTTTAAATTTTATTCTCCATCAAATGTGTCAAAATTATTTTTCTTCGCGTTATTTGTTTAAATCGAAAGTAAATTTTGTGCCTCTTCAAGGTGAGATGTGTTTCAATATTCATAGACAAAATTTTGGTAAAATATGTAAAAAACAAAAAAGTTTTTTTTTTATTCAATTAAATATCTGCTACCGGCCAGTAATCAGGATTTAGTTTTAAATAAGTGTTTTCAAAAATATCCGTCAAGCTAGCGTACACACGGTGGTATTCAGGGTCGGGATTAGCCTCAAAAAATAGTGCGTAAATAGTGTCTAAATAGTGCAATATTAAAAAAAAATAGTGCCACTTTAGTTACGGAAATATAGGACATTGTTTATGGTAAATTTTATTAAAATATGGCACTAATTAGATATTTAAGCACTATTTGAAGCTACTCCCGACCCTGAAATCCACCATGTGTACGCTAGCTTGACGGACACTTAAAATTTTTTTTAGTTGCCATATCAATATTTCAAAATCAATATTTTCACAAAAAATATTATAATTGTACATAATTCAAATTTTAAACAAAAGAAAACTAATATTATAACCATAGTTTTACTGCAAAGCCGCAACAGTGAGGCCTATTTTCGACCTCGCTAGATACCTACATATACTTAGTTCACAAGTTCAGTTCCTTGGCAGTCTAGAGGTTTTTTGACCGGGGTGGGTGGGGTGAGCTGTAAAAAATTTTATATCTCCGCGTCTGCGTGATGAAAGAAGGCAAAATTTTTTTCAAATCGATAGTCCCTCGGATGAGAAAATTATGTTACGCCAATGTATGGGTGGAACATGTGCTATATTGGATGTTTCACGGTACATAAGATACTGTGTTGGAACGCTGTAAGCCTCATTTTGAAAACTTTTCATATTGTAAGGAGGTTAGTTTCAAAATTAACTTTTTAAAATGGACGTAAGGGACAGTTGGCGCCCCGCAGGTTCACCCGCGTTGTTTAATTTTGATAGTTTGATTTATTTTATTGTTTCGATATACATGCATGTTAGGAAATAACATTTTAGAAATAAAAAAAGATTAAGTTGAAATGAAAATAAAATTTTTTTTTTTTCAATTAAGCCCTAGGCTGCTATTCACTAAGGTTTCTCTGCGTCGCTCTTGTCGTCGACTGTCGGTTCTAAAGACACGAAATTGAACCTTATCCTGTATGTATTATGTATCAATTGCCAATGATTGAATCCAACGCTCGTCGTCGAGTTCGACGCTGAGAAACCTTAGTGAATAACGCGGCTGTACTTGGAGTACAGTAGGGCTAGACAAAGTAACATTCTATCGCGTTTGCGCTAATAGAAGCAATATAAAATGTATGAGAATGACATAAATCAGCCACGTGACATATGTCATTTTGTATCGTTTCTATTAGCGAACCGTATCCTTACATACGTAGTTACTTCGGCTAAACTATTCTTGCCGGCACGAATCTAGACCAATATTTATATTAATAACCAAATACGTAGACCCTTCGTTTTAACGCGAATCTTTTAGACAAAAAGTCTGCGTAAACTGGTCACGAAGCTTAGAAACCCAACAACTTGAGACACGTTTTCGTGAAAATAGCTCTTATTAAGAAATCAATTCTATTTGCGTTTCAGATTGCTTGCCATTCATTTTTGAGTGTAACAATTCTAGTTTTTGCCATAGTATTTATCGAGTAATTTTTCTGCGCAAATTGTTTGTTAAAATGTTTTTTCTTCCTAATTTTGTGTAATTCTATTTTTCAACTCTATAATGGTTTTTTATCGATTTGAAGTTTTTGCTTAAAAAAAATGGTTTCGATTTTCGAACGCTATAAATTTGACCCTGTGTTGCCATTTACGCCATTCGCGTGATTCTTTTCAACATGTATTCGAAAACAGGAAAATACTCGAGTGCCAGCCTGGAGTAGCCATGTCCGATTAGTATCGATATATTTATGTAACGACTAGCTGTGCCCTGCGGTTTCACCCGCGTAGATTTAATTTGATTACCGCGGAACCCTAAATTTTCTTTATAAATAAAAAGTCCATGGTACTCCCTGTAACATTAGCTATCTGCTAGTGAAAATCCCGTTAAAATCGGTCTAGCCGTTTCAGAGATTACTCTTTGGCAAATAACTCATTATTAGGTACTAATTCTTTGCGTTGTTATACTCGTGATAATTTCTAAACCCAATGTCCGATTGGAATAAAACAAACAGTATTTTACTTCTACATGAATACCCTTGATAGCATAATGCTTGATTCGGATAAGAATTAATATTATGATACACATTTAACGTATTTTTTTTTTCTGGCGATATTTTTTTTTTATGAACAATAAAGCGGTTATTGCGACTAAACTATGAGAGTTAGATATAAGCTCTCGTGGACTTTTTTGTAGATCTTAATAAGACCTACAAACCCGTAGTACATAATTTTGTTCTATTGTTAATAGTTTTTGCAGCGTACGCATAAATAGGTTTTCGATTTTACACCTTAGGTTACAAAATTAAAATTTATTTACGGACCCCTAACTTTTATGAGAATAAAATATAGCATATAGATTTCCTTGATAAATGGACTATCCAACACTGAAAGAATTTTTGAAATCGGACCAGTAGTTCCTGAGATTAGAGCGTTCAAACAAACAAACAAACTCTGCAGCTTTATAATATTATTTATATATAGTATAGATTAAAAATATGCCGCCAGAAGCACTTTTGACAGAATATGTGTGCGCTTTTAAAAAAAACTTAAAATTTTTTTTTTACTCTCCGTACTATTCTCTTGTGTTAATATGACGCAATTTATTTAAAAAAAATATTATGCAACACAGTAGGTACTTAAAATAACTAATCTAGCCAATTAAAATCAATTGCCGTATGTAAACGCATCATTTTGGAACAGCTGCACCGATTTGGCTAATTATTTTGTTTGTGTTTGTAATTGTCAGGACATATAAAAAAAATCGAGCGTAGAGTTTTTTAATCTATGTTTGGGCCTCAGGATGAGGTTAGTATGAAAGGTAATATTTAAAAAATGTAACGGACTATTTAATACTACAGATTTAAAATATCCATAGATAATCTAAAAAAGTAATCGAGTGTGTGAGACTAAAAACACATCATGAAAAAAAAATAACTTGATCTGAGTAATAAAAAATTAAGTATAGAGTTATCGCGGGAAAGTGTTAAGATTGACAGCTTGCCCATAGATAAAAAAATCATCTTTGCTAGGTCTAATGCCATAGACCTAGTAGTTTTTTTTGCGGCGCTGAATGGCAGGTAATTTATTGGATTGATTATCTGGACTAGGTAACATTCAGCCTTCTCGTGAGCCGAGGCCTCAATCAAACGCTCTTTATGCAAGCACTAGTTTTTATCTACGACTTTCGTCGAATAATTTTTTAAGTATCAAATGTTCGTCTTTGGAATTATTTACTAGCCTGTAGTGTCCCACTGCTGGGCAAAGGCCTCCCTTCCACTTTTCCAACTTTCTCTGTCCTCAGCAGTCCTCTCCCGATCGCTCCCAAAAGCATCAAGCTCATCCCGCCATCTCCTCCGAGGCCTGCCGCGTTGTCGTTTCCTGCCATTTGGGGTCCATTTAGTAATGGAATTAAAGTCTTTGGAATTAAAGCTATATAAAATATTTCATAGAGAGAAATATCTTTTATCTTCTCAAAAGATGGTGCTAAAAGTCAGTAAAATCGAAGAATTGTTGTTCTTAAGCCCATAAAATGTTTTTGTCTTCTGACAACAGACAGGACAATTTTCCTACTTCTAAAATATTATTATGTATGGACGCACTTTTTTTTTATTTTTAGGTTAAAAAATTAGTGGGGCCAGTAACATTGTATCTTAAGAATTCAGCTCTCAAACGCTTGTCATTGGCAAATTGGCAATCTGTTTGATTGATAGTTACTTTTAGTAATTAGTTCGTTCTAAAACCAATAAAAAATATTATTTACCGCAATATAAACTACAAAAACAAAATGATTAAATTATTCCACTAACGTTCCTTGCGTTAGAAATTAGTTAGGTACTCAATTATAAAGTCAATGACAGATTGAGTAAAAAAAAATAAAAAATAAAAAAATATAAATTAATTATTCTGTTTAATTTCGTCGACTACAGAACCCAAAATCAGTTTAGTTCTAGCCTAAAGGTTTTATAGACATTCCTAGGCATATCAAAGAAAAAATATTGAGGCTTTAGAAAAACAGCAAAAATAAATTCTTCAGTTAGCTCAGTTGTCACGAAGGAGCAAAAAAATTACGTCACGATCGACCGGGTCTTCGTGTCGAGAAAGTGAGTCTTATTAGAAGGCAATAAGATTGAAAACATCTCCGAAAAAATAGCTTCTAAAGTAGGCTTGCTACACGTGCAAAGACGTAACGAAAAGTCGGTAACTGTCGTTGTGTGAGTGAACTCACTACAGACAAAAAATACTATAGGTACGTGAATAAAAATGCCTTTAACGGATCCAAAAAGTGATGCTTTATAGTGTACTTAACAATTCGATTGTACATTTGAGTAATTCGATTCAACTATATTACAAATTGGTATGGATTCGATATTCATCATGTTGTTATTGTTTTAGATTCTTCACAAACTTTTTTAAAGCCAGTAATAACAAAGTTGTCATCGTTATCATTGTTTTTTACTTGTTTTAATATAATTGTAAAAAAAAAAAAAACACATATTATTCCTTGACAAGATACCCATAGCGAAAAGTCAGTTAAGTCAAAATAACTATTTTGAACTCTTAGAACACATTACGTTATTATCGATAACTAGCGGACGTCACGCGGTTTCACCCGCGTACTTCTCGTTCCCGTGGTTGTACGGGGATAGAATATAGCCTATGCTACTGGCTGATGATGTAGCTATCGATTGCTGAAAGAATTTTCAAGATCGGTCGAGTAGTTTCGGAGCATATTCAATGCAAACAAACAAACAAAAATCAATCAAATCTTTCCTCTTATATTGCCTTTATAATATTAGTGTAGATAAATATCGTCATTTTTGAAATTTATTCCAGCTTATAGCAGTGCTTGGGTAATCAGGAATTACCCATTTTATTAGCTGTCTTCATACAAGGGTTTCCGAACATGAAGGCAGAGAATAACACCCACTATCTCTCAATCAATGTTATTTTTATTGTACCCAGGTGTAGTGACATTATTTGATTAGTCGTCTGCGTGTCAGTAAGATTCCACATGCAAACTTTCAACCCACTTTTAACCCCCTTAGGGGTAGGATCTACCAAGAACACACTCTTCAAATTCATGTCCCCTCGGTGTTTATGTACCTAACTCCAAAGTATAGGTTTTGACACGTTCGATCGTCCTTGACCTTGTGTTTTGCGCATTTTGTATGGAGACGTAAAACTTCATACATTCGTTTGGGGTGCTTTTTAAATTTTTACAAAATGAGGAAAATACGCAGGCGATATCTTCAACGTTAGAACATGTTAAAACCTAGTCTTGGGGCAATGTGGATGCATTTAAAAAGCTGTCTTAATTTATCAGTCAAGACTTTAAGTTAAGAGCATTTCGAGGGTATGTGAGATCTAATGAACATTTTATACATACCGGTCAAAATTATCATTACTCCTTTTTGTGTCATCGTAGTTGGGTAAAAATAATGTGGACCAAAATTGGAACCCGTACAAGTAGGCGATATATTAAAACAATAATTGTCGTTCTTGAAACAAATTAAAAATTAAACTCATTTGCCAATTGAGGTCTATAAATAGATGCTGCTAAGTAATCATACTTAAATATATTCCATATGAAGATAGCAATAAACTTTTAATGATAACCAAATCGCAGGGTATAATCAAAAAAGTTTTTTTATAAATCAAAAAGCACGTTTTCAAGTCAGTGGGCCGTGCGAGGCGTCGGCTCACTAAAATTACTTATTAATGGGCCCGGTCTAAAAATAGCATCAAAAATATGTTGCTTTCTAAATTTGGCCCAATGTTACGTCATTCAACGGTACCAAATACCTACCTGTTCGTAAGAAACACGCGTAAAAAGTATATAGATAATAAACCGGTCGACAGTTTTTGTTTGATCACCGGTCGAGGTGCTCGTAAATTTGAACCTCATTCTTGATTGAGGGTTTTTTCCACTTCTATTGTCTATGAAAATTGTTTGACAGCAGTTTTGCCGTGAAACCAGCAAGTTTATTTTTAACGGAAATAATGTCAGGATAAATTTTTTTTCACTTATTTATTTATTAGTATTTATGCACAATTTAAAAGTACAAAGTTTTACTTAATGCTAAAGCATTTTCTACCATTTTCTACCAATACCACATCTGACAGGAGATAATATGAATTTACAACTTTTTTTTTTGGGTCCCTTACTGCAAACAGAAAAAAACGGTACCATTATATCTTAGACACGGAGTGAGACTCTTCGGTGTCTGTCTGTCTATCTACCTGCCACATTTTTATCTATTTATCTCGTGATCAACATAAGCTATCCATTAATCCATTTAGTTTTGGTTAGTCAAACAAGTTTCAACGTGGAAATTTCTGTGACAATTGGGGATATATTAGAAAAAAAATTTAAATTTTTAGTAGCATTTTCCGAATTGACCATCCACTGACACTAGAAAAATTCATCCAGTTAGGACTTTACGGCAAAGAACCTTATTTTTTGTAATGCTTTTCCACTGGAATCGGTGTTTTTTTAGCTTAATGTGTACTAGCTGTACCCCGAAGTTACACCCGCGTGAAAAAAAAAGCAGCCTAAGTTACTCCTTGTAAGCTATCTCAGAGATTACTCGGAACAAACACTCAGACAGAGAAAAATTAAAAAAAACTTTTTTTTTAATGAAAGTATACTTTCATATGCATTTAGTGAAAAGCTGTTGATTTGGAATTACAAACAGACACTTGAATTTTATTTATCTGTATAGATGTATAGATTGGCCTTGAATATCTACAAAAAGAACCTATGCTACACTTACTTAGGAGCAAGGAATCATAAACAATATCAAAAACATATTCGAGAACAATCAATGTAAAAATGATGTGATGAAATACTATGAGACAATTTTATGTAACATTGTACATTATGCTGTATTTTCAAGCAATTTAGGAGTAAAAAGCAATGTCATCATTCTTTAGTAGAAAGTTGCAACACGTAGAGTTTTTTTTGCAAAATTTCAATTCAGTTTTACGATTAGGTAGGTATGTAACAGATATAATAGATGGAATTTTCCTCATCGCCAACGACAACGGTAATAGTTTGGCTGTTAAAATAACAACTTATGATTAACTTTTCAGGAGCACAAATTTTTTTTTTTTTAAATTGGTAAAAAAAAAGTGCTCTTATACATTTTTCACTTGGCAGTTAAGATTTTTTTAATGTCCTATTTACCTATTTTTAACGGTGCACAAATGAATAAAAAAATTAAAATTTGGTTTCAAAAAAAATATTGCACATTTTTGCTCATCGAGCTCGTATTTTTTTTTAATTTCTGGTTTTCGTGTTGTATCTATGCAAAACAAATAAGCGTAAATACCACCTAATGGTTCAGCTATACTGCAGAATATGATCGCTTGTAATCAGTTGTCAGTGCGCAAATAACGAATGAGGATGTAATTCGCGCTCTTCGACAGTGTCGACAGTGTCCCAAGTACCTATAGGTTTTGTCGTGGCTGAATGTACTACCAGGGGTGCTATTCACTAAGGTTTCTCAGCGTCGCACTCGTCGTCGAGTGTCGGTTTTAAAGATACGAAATTGAATCTTATCCCCTATTAATATGTATCAATTTCCAATGATTGAAACCAACGCTCGTCGTCGAGTTCGACGATGAGAAACCTTAGTGAATAACGCGACTGATCTAGCGGAATAATTTAAGTTTAAGACGAATATGTTTAAAATACTAGGTATGTAGTAAAGTATTTAAAAAGAACCGCTTAAAATACGCTTAGGTGAATCTTGTAATCTAACATCAAAAAAAATAAAAATACGAGTTGGCACACTTTTGTTTAATGAATATCAGAAGCAGATAAAAATCAACTAGCAAGATGGAGTGAGTGGAACACTACCTTTAGAATGAATAGCCAAAAATTTTCCGCTAGCTCGGCCTCCGACTAATAACAAGTGGAAAAAAACTCAAAAGGTCGACGAACAAAAACATAAGTGACGCAACCGAGCGGTTTGGATTCGAAAGTCCGAGATTATTTATTTTTTACTTCGCTTGCATTTCAGGGCCGAGCCTTTTTGTTTGATTAGCTATAACGTAACTAGGTACTCAAAAACGGATCTTGCCCAATATTTACTTTACAATCGACGCAAGTTTCTAGAATGTCAACTTGACATTTGGCGGGTCGCGCCATTTTTTTCTCTTTTCAAAAACAGTTTTTACGCACGTACGCCTTTGATACCATAGATTAAAAAAACTACCCGATGTCTCGCAGTTTCATCATAGTTTATGAATTCTTGAGATCTCGGGGCTTTCTGACTGTGGTCTGTAGGTCTAAAACGGCCACTTTGGGAGAATCATAATGTGATCCGAATATGATTCAGGAATGATTCATATTTCGCAATTCACCTGTTTGACACTTTCCTATGAAGATTCCTAAAATGGTCCACAAAATATGAATTGCTTTTGTGACAATTAGCAGTACCATAAATAGTTACATAGGGACTAACATCTACAATTATTGTAATCGTTCGTGAATCATAAATATGAATTGCACTTAAGTGACCATTTTGTCATTTCAATGATGAATCATATTCGGATCACATTATGATTCTCCCAAAGTGGCCTTTTTAGACCTACTGTACCTTGCATTACTCTTATTAGCATATCTTTACCATACTAATATTATAAAGAGGAAGGTATGTATTGTGTTTGTAACCAATTGGCTCAAAAAGTATAGGATTTAAAAAATTATTTCACCATTTCAAAGCTACATTATCACTAATTAATACAGGCTATATTTTATCTTCGTGCTCGTACGGGAACGAGAACTACGCGGGTGAAGCCGCGTGACATCCGCCAGTTTTTATATTTATTTTCTGCGTAAGCTCGTATTGCAATGATGACAAATGTAGACAGAGAAAAATTTTAAAACTTGGTTTTTTAGTGTCAGTAGCGTGTATACTTTCATATGCATTTAGTGAAAAGCTGTTATTTTGGAATTACAAACAGACACTTCAATTTTATTTATCTGTATAGATGTATAGATTTCTTCAGATTGGTCGCAAAAAACCTCTTGGTTGGTTAACTTTAGATAATTTTTCATCTCCCTGGCCTTATCCCATAGATTGTTGTGGTCGGCCCTTGATTCAACCCGATGTGGCTGATCTCCTGATTTTTATACGAAGCGACTGCCACCTGACCTTCGCAACCCCTTTTTCGAGGAAAGTCGGCAATCTGGGTTAAACCAGTTGTCAGACCTCTCTTGGGCCTCTGACTGACCTGTAACGATTGCCAAAGATGTTAAATTGTCAACCGGGACCGACGGCTTAACGTGCTCTCCGAGGCACGGAGGGAACTCGGGCGGTCACCCATCCAACTACTGGCTAGGCGTATGGTTGCTTAAGTTCGCTGATCGAATGATATGCGCAATAGCAACTGTGCCACGAGCTCCTCAACCTTACCTTTTTATTTACTACCTTTAGATAATAACTAAAAAAAAGGTATAGGTAATTACGACCATTTAGCCTCATGAAAAATGCGTAGATTCTGGGCCCCAACCATGAGCTCTTATTGCAATGATAATTTAGTTTTGCGACAGAGACAGATGTATACACGTCACATACATCTGTCTCATAAATGAGTGAAACTATCATGGCAATAAGAGAATTAACAGAAGAATTAACATTGCAATAAGAACTCATGGATGGGCCCCAGGTGCTGATGATGCAGCTTGAGATACAAGTAGCACTACTGGACTCTTCTTTATGTTAATTTTTATCGACATTTGTGCAATGCTGTGTCCATGGGATTACATTTCTCAACTGATTTATTTTGTTTTTTTTTAAATCTATACAGATAAATAAAATGAAGTGTCTGTTTGTGTTTCCAAAATAACAGCTTTTCACTAAATGCATATGATGGTATACACACTACTGACACAAAAAAACCAAGTTTGAAATTTTTTCTCTGTCTGTCTGTTTGTTCCGGGTAATCTCTAAAACGGCTGGACCGATTTTAACGGGCAGATATCTGATGTGTCAAGGAGTAACTTAAGCTACTTTTATTTTTTAAAAATATTAGGGTTCCGCGACAATAAGGAAGAAACAAATAAGAAAGAAGGTTGTTCTCAGTAAAAGCAACCTTCCGAACCTGGCGGTAGCATGTATAATCCTGTGTAATTGTGTCATTCTGACGATTTTAAAGTACTTTGAAATAAAGTCTAATCGAATAATAGTTATTTGTTATACAAGAGTGCAAAGTTGCTTTTTAACCGCGTGTTCAGTGTCTTTTCATTCCACCTCAGCGAGGAAATGACTAAATGCAAAAAAAAAACGTTTACAATCACAAGATAGGTACACTTTTATTTCAGTTTAGGTATTAATTACTACATTATGACAGGTAAGTATTACAGAATAATCTTTTTAATTCACAAACTTAGTGCACACGATGTTCTAAATTCAATTTACTTTATCCTCTTGAGAATAAAAACGGCCTTTCCACTCAGATATTGAAGATACTCTTTCCGAGATGGTGGGATGAAAAGATATTTTTGAGTTTGACATATGTCTTAGTAGGACTAAACATTTTTTTATTGACGAGTGGGATACCTACCGCCCTGGGAGAGGCAAAAAAAATAAAACCCTCTTGTGGCCATCTCCGTTAGGGGCTCCGGTACTCTGATAGATCGCACTCTCAAATTAATGCAAAGATAAAGAAAGCGATTTTTTCCTTTATCTATGGTTAAAAGTAGAATTTCTCTGACAGCATGAACGTATAACCATATCACCTTTTTGGTCAAAAAAAAGTTTAAATACGTAGGTACAGAATATGACAATAAGTCCCACGAAGGTTGTCGCAAATTTTTTTCTATTTGAAAAGAGTTTAAAAGCCAAGGTGAGCTGAAAAAAAAAACGGTCACTAATGCGGGTTTTTTATTTTATTGACGTCAAACGCAAAATGAAAACGTAATTGAGTTTTTCAATTATAATAATGTACCTACATAATTACGAAGGTATTTGTATTTTGGTAACTAACAATGGTACAAGGAAATAAAATTTTTTATTTGTCGTGAAGGCGTTTTTTTTCCTTATTCTACTAAAATATACACAAAATTAGCATACAATTTAGGCAAGAGCTATGACGTAGGCTAATATTAGGATCTCGCGTTCGAAATTCGGAATTACCTGAATGGAGACAGTAGTTCCAAGACTGCCAGGAATAGTAGAGGATTTCAAACGACGTACTGTCAATCAGAAGTCGAGACCATGAGTCACCTAATATGCACTTGCGACTCTGGCCAAATGGCGAATGGACCTACTGGGTAAGGCGTATCCGAAACCAGAGGACTACAAGCTCTTCCCCATGGGCAGGATCTGCCGGCTTGTTCAGGTAGTATTTGAGGAGTCAGGTACGTAGAGCATAAGGGCAAGGGCGGCACAAAAGATCCCAAGGGTCGACGTGCTTCCGGGCAACCGGACCCAATAATGCCACAACAAGATAAGATGGATTTCATTATGTTTGCAAAATGGTTGTTATCTATACAGATAAATAAAATTGAAGTGTCTGTTTGTAATTCCGAAATAACAGCTTTTCACTAAATGCATATGAAAGTATACACGATACTGACATGAAAAAAGTCATTTTAAAATTTTTCTCTGTCTGTCTGTCTGTTTGTTCCGGGTAATCCCTGAAACGGATTTCACTGGCAGGTAGCTAATGTTTCAAGGAGTAACTTAGGCTACTTTTATTTATTAAAAATATTAGAGTTCCGCGACACTAAGGATGAAACTAAATCTACGCGGGTGAAACCGCTGGGCCCAGCTAGTACATAATATAAATACGCTCCCACAATATATTCCCCGAAAGGGTAGGCTGTCGGGTACGTCTAAGTACAATCACATTTCGCCATCAATATGTAAGTCCCATGTAATAGAGGGAGAGCCTATTGCCATTAACCGGCCACTAATCCAGACTGCGGGCTGCTACTGGGGAATTACACTGCCCGACCCGGAGATCGAACTCAGGTCCACGTGTTCCGCAGTAGCGTTGGCAACCACCAACAAGGTTGCCGATATAAAAGTTGCCAGAAACGTTATTTTTCTCAAAGCTGTTCGTATTGAAGTTACAAAATACTAAATAATTATTTAAGTCAACAGTCGCACGTGAACAAACACGTGGATAAAGGGGCACCCACACAGTGCGATTTCATACATACAAACATACATACACTCACGACTGTATTCAGGGGTAGGCAGAGGTGTTGTAATAACAACACACACTTTTCACACAAGAAGATTAAGTGCCAACGTGACAAAGGGTGAGTCTATCGCCGTCTCAGGCACTATACATACGACTTTGAATTACTTCTCAGACGTATGCAGGTTTCCTCACGATATTAGCTGGACCGATTATAGCGGGACTTTCACTGGCAGCTAGCTGATGTCTCAAGGAGTAACTTAGGCTACTTTTATTAATTAAAAATATTAGGAAACTAAATCTACGTGGGTGAAACCGCGGGGCACAGCTAGTAAGTAATAAACATGCCTTACCTTAGCTATTTGGAAATTAAAATGCAAGACACCGATTTAATTTTTATCCCCTTCACGTAAACAAGCACTCATTCACATCAAAATAACGAACTATTGCAACGTTAAAATACCTTTGAATTGTGTCAATTAAATATTACGTACCTCACAAAATTATAAAAGATTTGTTGTTTTTGCAAGCTAACCGCGGACGTAGCGAGCGATGACAGCCGAGTGACGTTTACCCTCACGCTACGAATCCTCGCACATCCTGTTAACCGCTAGTATTTTTCATTGCCTATGGTTGAGTGAGAAAGGATGAATATTTTTATTCTCATATAATATATTTTGTCTTTAATAACTAATTTAATGCTTTATAGACTTTTCAAAAGCTGTTAACACACTAGTTCACTTAAAAACTTATGTATCTATAAACTTCAAATGTTTAACGTATAGAAAAAAATAAGTATGTAGTTAATACAAAGCTAGCCAAGTTTAATCTAAAGAAACGTCTTTTATAACATAACTAGCGGACGTCACACGGTTTCACCCGCGTTTCCGTGGTCTTACAGGGATAAAATATAGCCTATTTTAATCAGTGACAATGTAGTATTGAAATGATGAAAGAATTTTTAAAATCAGTCTTTTTGAGCCGATTCGTTACAAACATACTAACATACAAATCTTTCCTCTTCAAAATATTAGTATAGATAAAAGACAATTCGGTTTTAAATTTTGAACTGGAGATGCAATTGTGTCCTGCCTTAAAGCTACTAGCACTTGAAATGAGATTAAAAAATCACAGTGAATTCTAATTCTATATGAGCGTTTCACCGCCGCGTTCTAAACGCTACGTTCCGACCGCGCCGTGCGACTCTGCCCTTAGCAACATTACGGTTTTATCGTTCACCAGACAAGTTATTTTGTTCAGTACCGAGTGCTATTTATAGAATACGTTTTTGTACGTCAATTTAAATCTTATGCGTAGACTTCCTTACCGCGTATTACATGCGTGGTTTGCTTATCAAAAGGAACTTAGACCATTTGGGACCGATTAAAAAAAGATGGTTTTGTTTTTTGAATTTTTATTGCGTTACTAGCTGTGCCCTGCGGGTTTACCCGCGTTAGCGTTAGTTTCATGGGTGACCCGCGAAACACTAATGTATTTTTTTACATTAAAATCTATTAAAGCCTAAGTTACATCCAGCCGTTTTGGAGATTATAAGAAACAGACCGACAGATTTTGTTTAGAAATTAGTTTTTCTTGTCAGTACCGTATACACTTTCATATGTATTTAGTGATAAGCTGTTATTTCGGAATTACAAACAGACACTTCAATATTATTTATGTGCATATGTATAGATAGAGTCCTATTCATAGTCCTGAGTTTTAATCTATTCTTTATCATGGATCTGTTAATTAGGTACTTATTATAAAGGTAGGGCGAAAAGGACTGGACCCAACCATACAGAAGATCTCCATAATGCTCCACAAAAGTACCTATAGTTATTATTTTATATGCCTGTATTCCCCGAAGGAGTGGGCAGAGTGTTGTAATAACAACACACACAATTCAGCGAAGATGAATAAGTGCCAACGTGACAAATAACGAATCTGTCGCCGTCTCAATAAGTCTTTGAATTACTTCTCAGACATATGCAGGTTTCCTCACGATGTTTTCCTTCACCGTAAAGCACGTGGTATGAAATCACTGCACATTTTTTGAAAAACTCATTGGTCGCGTAGCAGGCGACTGCTCAAACCCCACGGCTCCTTACCTTAAGATATTTACTTTTTAGCCAATTAATGCGCGTCAGATACCTACTATTAAACTCTATTTCCCTTATAAGAACATAGACTAAAATAATCCATGGTTTAAAAGTAGTTATGGTACGCTAGCTTGACGCCAAGCTAGCGTACCATAAACAATGTCCTATATTTCCATAAATATAGTGGCACAATTTTTTTAAATATGGCACTAATTAGCACTATTTTTTGAGGCTACTCTCGACCCTGGATTCCACCATGTGTACGCTAGCTTGACAGACACGATCTTTCGTTATAGAAATAGTTCTTTCCATCCAGGTGGGTGTGGTGTCCGGGGAACACCTGCGAACTGTGGTGCACAATATAAATGCATTACAAGCAGTAAGGAATGTCTATTTTTATCAAAACGATTACTCAATAGCATGAGGGCTGTCAATCTTAAAGATTAAAAAAAAAATATTCTTTACTTACTGTCAAAATATGTAGTCGTTTAAAGAGTGTTGAAAAATGACAGTAAAACACGTGAATGCCGTATCCGCGATCGTCCACGACGTGACACCTCTTGCTGTCATTATATACTTACGTATATACAGCTTATTATCTCGCAGATCTGTGTCACTTCAAATAATTTGTTCCTAGTTTCCTAACTGCCTGTAAAGCTTATATTAAGTATTGCCATGATTCAAACAGGAAGGGTTGAAAAAAAAATACAAATAAGCCTGTACCGCAATTTATTTTTTTACATAATACAACAAAAACTGTTTAAAAACGTGTGTTAACTAAATACATATTTAAACCATACATTATCTATATTTTATAAGTATGTATGTGTATAATGAGTGACAAAAATACTATAACAATGTCTTCCTTGTTGGCTTTATTAATTAAAATTAATTAAATACAATTGGGACCTTGTCACTTTAAGAGAATCAGTCCATGAGTTAGATATTCGGCTATACATTAAAACAAAGTTATCGCGACAAAGTCCCAAATCCCCAATACATTAGCTTATTGTGGTGTTCTGACAATAATAACCTTATTATTCGCTAAGCAGAGTTCCAAAATACCTTGCATCGATTGGAAGAATTCGGCGACCGAAATTTGATTGCAACTTTGTGACATAAATATGACTCACAACAAATATTAATTCACCTTAAGCATGTTATATTTGATTGTGATATTCAAACCATCTGTAGAAAGCACTAAAAAAAGCTGTATAACGATTACAGATGATTAACAATTTAATCATACCTAGTTCCACCCGGCGGATTCACCCGCATAGGAAAAAACTATACAGGTGTCGGAGAAAAGGAACAGTTGTCTTCTAGAAGTTGTAGGGTTTTATGAATATATCACTATATTGAAATCGTAATATATCTAGCTCCAACGATAACGTAGTTATAGGCAACGGCCGAAGAGCTCGCGGCCTTAAGCGATTGAAAGAACGCGCGGCCGCGTTTACCTACATTACGTACGCGGCCATTCAACTTTTTAAATTAGGGGAAGGTTTCGAATTATACAGAGACTTTTAATTTAATAATTAAATAGTAACGAAAAACATATCTACAGTTTATTTATAGTAAGCGGTAACCATAGCCTATGAACACCATTACCTTTCTGTACAGGCAAAGCCGTACATTTTGTATTGTATTATAAAACTGCACACACAACATTTCATCATTGCAAGCGCTGACATGTGCGACCTACGTTCTAAGTTAGTATAGTAATTATATTACAGTGCATTAACGGCATTCATTGACATCGGTCGGTTTATTTGACATCCCTTAAAGCCGCCCTATTGACATTGACATCATCCTCTACCCACATTGACATTAAGGTGCAGTGGTTCGATATTCAATTTAGAGGAATCACTGTACCAGCGCCATACTTGTCAGCATTTCCGAATACTCTTACATACTGTGTTAAATACGCATTATATAAAACATTAATTATATTTTGAGCATAAACCAACTCACATAACAACCAATTTGTCAACAATTGAATCTCATGTATCACATTGAGCGCTTTCCCACTGACACGATATCGTCCGATACTTGACTACAACGACATAGTGTGAAAGCGTTCAGTAGTAATTGTATCAAACTACTAGTCCCACGATATCGTCCGCCGATACTTGACTACAACGACACAGTGTGAAAGCGTTCAGTAGTAATTGTATCAAACTACTAGTCCCACGATATCGTCCGCCGATACTTGACTACAACGACACAGTGTGAAAGCGTTCAGTAGTAATTGTATCAAACTACTAGTCCGACGATATCGTCCGCCGATACTTGACTACAACGACACAGTGTGAAAGCGTTCAGTAGTAATTGTATCAAACTACTAGTCCGACGATATCGTGTCGTTACCGTTATCATCCAATGTGAAAGCGCACATTGAATCATATGAAGCATGAGAAGCACCTATATATTCTCAAAAACAGATACCATTAATTTCAACAGAGAATTACGATAAAATATCCAAAGTGCCTAAAGCGAGTTTTCTTAAAATCGCCGACACAAGTGATCGCGTCGACGTAAACGCAGATTGGTATGGGCTCACAATAGTGTCATGTTTATGCCGACAGAGGCGCTGCTCTGATCCTATACAAATCAGCGTTTACGTCGACACGGTGACTTGTGACGGCGGCAGTGAAAAACTCGCATTTTTTCATCATCAAGTCTAATGACAGTCAGCAATCCAATTGTCAGGAATTGATTGCAATTTTGGCCACGATGGTTCTCTATGTGAACAGACTATACCTCCTACTTTATTTGAAGTCAGTTAAAAATACTAGTTTTTACCCGCGATCTCGTCCGTATTAATATGAGTATTATATGCTTCCTTGGGGTCAAAGCTATTTTTATTACAAATCTGTTCACCGATTTAAAATATCTAAAATATTTTTGAGAATATGTGTTCATTATCGTAATATGTAAAAGTGATTATTTGGGATTAATTATTATCCGACTGTGTTATTGGAAAATTAAATTAAATACAATTTGGGCCTAGAATTGCTTTTTCTTAAATTGGCCGGTATCAATAGCATTTTTGTATTTTCATTATGTAGTTTCTAAACGAAATAATTATTTTGAAGTCTCGAGAAATTGACAGTTCAATTCGCGCTATTATTAATTTGTTTTTTTTTAATCACGAGCCATGGGAACATTGCCAGATAAAAACATAACTAATAATATATTTAGTTGATATTTTTTTATATTAGAGTTGACATCATTAAAAATATACTGACAAGGTTCCAAACCATTCCCGATCACGATCTGCTGCTATTTAAATGGGAACAGGACTTTACCGAAAGATTATTAATTGACACCTGCGAAATTTTAAAAACTCTTGACGTTCATATTTTTAGGGTATATTTTTTTATTGTTTTAAATTCGGAAGCCAAATACGTTACCGCCGAATGAGGCATCTTAAGAGTATTATAATATTTTTTTCTTGTTTTAAATTCGGAAGCCAAATACGTTACCGCCGAATAAGGCATCTTAAGAGTATTATTATATTTTTAATGTTTTTTTTCTATTGTTTTAAATCCGTAAAGCAAATACGTTACAGCCGAACTATTGAGGGTATTATATTTTTTTTATTCTTTTAAATTCGTTCCCGCCGAATGATATTTGTTAAGGGTATTAAATTTTTTAATGTTTTTTTTATTGTTTTAAATTCGGAAGCCAAATACGTTACAGTTGAACTACTGAGGGTATTAAATTATTTAATGTTTTTTTTTATTGTTTTAAATTCGGAAGCCAAATTCGTTCCCGCCGAAGATGTAGGGTGTTCAATAGTCGTCGATGTCGTACAGATTGTCTATTTCTTCATCTTCCAGCTGCATCGATTGGAAGTCCACCTTGTACCGGAGAAGACCTGCAAACATTACAATATACATTATATTATTAACTAGCGGACGTCACGCGGTTTCACCCGCGTAGTTCCCGTTCCCGTCGGAGTACGGGGATAAAATATAGCCCATGTTACTCGCTGATGATGTAGCTTTGCATTGCTGAAAGAATTTTCAAGATCGGTCAAGTAGTTTCGGAGCCTATTCAATGGAAACAAACAAACAAACAATCATATTTTTCCTCTTTATAATATTAGTATAGGTTTACATATGATCACTGAATTCCCTGAAAGGGTAGGCAGAGGTGTTGTGACAAAAACACCCACATGTCACCAAAGATTATTAACAACCAACGTAGATATTGAGTCTATCGCCGTCTCGGACACTATACATACGTCTTTGAATTACTTCTCAGACATATGCAGGTTTCCTCACGATGTTTTCCTTCACCGTAAAGCACGTGGTGTGAAATCACTGCACTTAAGTTTTTTGAAAAAATCATGGTACACAAGGTACATGGCTGGGATTCAAACTAAATTTTTTTTTATTCGATCTTTATGCTCGAATATCGTGCAGAAACTGGTTTAAATATATAACATATGCATAAATGTATAATAAGATGTTTTTATTGTTGAAATTTATTATAAATCAAGAATATTAAAAACCAACCCAAAAACATGCGAAATTTAGTTATCAAATCACACTAACACAATAAAACAAATTTAAATCTATGATTACCTTACATCCAGGGGCCCAACCATGAGCTCTTATTGCAATGATAATTCAGTTGTGCGAGAGTGACAGATGTATACACGTCACATACATCTGTCTCATAAATGAGTGAAACTATCATGGCAATAAGAGCTCGGGCCCCTGAGCTCTTATTGCCATGATAATTCAGTTGTGCGACAGTGACAGATGTATACACGTCACATACATCTGTCTCATAAATGAGTGAAACTATCATGGCAATAAGAGCTCATGGTAAGGCCCCAGGTAATGCGTATTGAAAACAATGGTAAAATATGATTTTAACAAGCCAGCTACCAAATATGAACTAACGTAATGTGTAAAAAAAACACAAAAAAGAAAAAAAAATTGCCTTAACTACGACCAAAAACAGTCAATCAAATCGGTGGAGCAGTTTCGATTAGCCCAGACAGATAGATATTGTTTTGAGTTATTCGCTTAAACTTGCATATTTTTGAGTTAATAATATTAATAATAGGTAACTTAGAAATGGATAGTTTAAATTTTATGTTTATAGATATCACATTTCATGATACAGTGTATTTATATTGATATTTTTTTGAATATTATGTAATGTAATATACCGGGTGTCGGAGAAAAAGGAACAGTTGTCTTCTAGAAGTTGTAGGGTTTTATGAATATATCACTATATTGAAATCGTAAAATATCTAGCTCCAACGATAACGTAGTTATAGGCAACGGCCGAAGAGCTCGCGGCCTTAAGCGATTGAATGAACGCGCGGCCGCGTTTACCTACATTACGTACGCGGTCATTCAGCTTTTTAAATTAAGGGGAAGGTTAATAGTTTCGAAAAATGGTTTTATGGGATTATTACAGGATTTATTACTGGGAGAAAAAAAAAAAAAAACGTAGTTAGATTTCACGTGAATAACTCTACGTTACAGATGATTTTTATGCGAAAATAAGGTATTGATATGGTCAACTTTGAACGTCAATTACTCGAAAATGGAAGAAAATATTATACCCTATCACTTATTTTAAGAGCTGTCCCGATTTCCCCGACATTCTGTATAAGTTTTCAAATTTATAATGGGCTTGTAACTAGATTAAAATTAGAATCATGCTAATTAAAAAAAATAGTAACTTCTACTAGAAGCATGCATTCATCTTCAAAATTATACTTACAATTTTAATAAATCCAATCGACTTTTTAATTGCATTAGTTAGGTTAGGTTTAAAATTGCCATACGAAAAAATCTCCAGTGTTGCAATCTCAATTAAAACATTGTTTCAATTGCAAACTTTTTATATATTATATATCAGAAAAGCATACATTGCCAACCTTATCATTTAAACCGTAAGAAACACATCTTAAAAATAAATTCGCTTGCATTAACTTAGAATGCTAATTATAAATATAAATACCTAAAATATTAAAAATAATACAAAATTATTACGCCAACAATAACAAAACAATTTCTACCCTGATGTTGCTATACTTAAAATCAAATATCAAAACTTTTTGGATACTTTTTTTCTAAAAAAATAAACACATTTTTTTTTTGCTCAGCACGTCTATATTGTATGTAACATTTGTCTGTCTGAAGCAAGATTTCAAAGTAACCCCAAAGCCTTCATCACAATCTCCCTGGCCTTATCCCATACATTGTTGGGGTCAGCACTTGATTCAACCCGATGTGGCTCCATGTTAGTCGCAATCAACTTATTAACTCCTTGTCCGTTATGTGCGCCTGGTACTTCGTGTACCATATCCTCATCTCCCTGGCCTTATCCCATACATTGTTGGGGTCGGCACTTGATTCAACCCGATGTGGCTCCATGTTAGTCGCAATCAACTTATTAACTCCTTGTCCGTTATGTGCGCCTGGTACTTCGTGTACCATATCATCATCTCCCTGGCCTTATCCCATACATTGTTGGGTTCGGCACTTGATTCAACCCGATGTGGCTCCATGTTAGTCGCAATCAACTTATTAACTCCTTGTCCGTTATGTGCGCCTGGTACTTCGTGTACCATATCATCATCTCCCTGGCCTTATCCCATACATTGTTGGGGTCGGCACTTGATTCAACCCGATGTGGCTCCATGTTAGTCGCAATCAACTTATTAACTCCTTGTCCGTTATGTGCGCCTGGTACTTCGTGTACCATATCATCATCTCCCTGGCCTTATCCCATACATTGTTGGGGTCGGCACTTGATTCAACCCGATGTCGCTGATCACCTGATTTTTATACGAAGCGACTGCCATCTGACTTTCGTAACCCGTTAAATTGAATACTTTCAAGATAAAATGACTAATAGAATTATTTTTAGTGATAACACTATGAAAAGCATTTTATATACACACTTAAAAGCAGATGTTGAGTCAATCGCCGTCTCAGGCACTATACATACATGATTTAAGTTCTTTTTGGAAGAGTTTTTTGCACTGGATGGTGAGAACTGAGAATGGATATAAGGTTTTTTTAGGATGGGCTTAGAATCGTAGTTACTTTATAATCATTGCTTACAGACAGACAAAGACATTTAAACCAATTTCTAGAGCACGAAAACGTGAGCCACGTTATAAGTATTCCTAATGCAGCACCAGTCGCGTTATTCTGTATCCCTATCACGAGTTTGCTACCGTTTTCTTAATCTACAGTCGCTAGCGTCTCCGCCGTATATTTGTATGGGAAATTGTACAGCGCCTCCAAACGGTGACGTGAACAACTAAAATATCTCATACCAATATTGTAGGAGACGCAAGCGACTATAGATTAGGGAAACGGTGGCAAGCTCGTGATAGGGGTACAGTAGTCTTTCAGTGACGAACGTGAAATCGAGTGTTGTTTTCCAAACACGAAATTGAACTTTATCGTGTATGCATTATGTATTAATTTCCTATGTTTTATATCGACGTCAATTACGTCACTGAGAAACCTTACAGAAAAACGCGGCTTCTAATATTTGCGCAATTAGCGAATGCTTAACATGGATATAACTTCAAGTGGTCAAGGCATAGTTGCTCAGACATCCATGATTTTCTCATCACCACCTCCACGGCTTTTGTTTCGGTATACAAATGAATTGTCACGCGATCCAAGAAATTGAATTGTCGTGGTGGTCGCGGGAATTGATGTATGAAAGATTATTTTTCAAAATCTATGGACTGTGGATGTCAGAGAAAGCCGCAATACTGAGCAAGAAAAAAACTTGTACAGTGGGAGGGGTTAATATAAACTAATCTCTATTCACCCCATGTATGCTCCAACTGACGTATATGTATATATTAATGTTAAGATGCTTCATAACCCGTCTATCAACACTCGAGTGATTCCGCTGAAGACCAAGTGTCATAGTCGAGGCGCGCTGCAAATGCACTCACAAATACGCGCTGCTTTACGCGACATAGTACATTTATTTTTACTTTATTTCACTCCCTATTACCCGACTTCAAAAAAGAGGCTTCTCAATTCAATTGTTTTTAAACTTATTATGTGACTTAGTGAGAGTACAAATGGCGGTCTTAACGCTCAAGGCAATGTTTTCAACCTTAAGATGGAGTTGCAGATAATATAAATTGGTAGCATTTTAGTGTAAGACTTTAACCGTGTGGGAAGAGCGAGTGATCATGCTCATCCCCAGCAAAGGGAAGATCTTCTAGCCAAGCGGGTAGCATGCCTGGGGAACCGCGACTCCAACTGTTCTAGTTGGAAACTTGGATATATACTGCAATGCGCTTGGAAACTCTTATTGCGCGATTTAGGTTCTCGTGTATTTGTACTCAAACTCCGCATTTGTTAGCGAGTAGCGCCATCTATGTAGGCAGTGAAGAAACTCTACTACAACCGTTTCAGTATATTAATAAAATATACAGTATGTACGTACTCTATCAGTGTGTGTGAGACCGTCGGTGAGAGCTATATGTGAGTGTACTGCAGGGCGTCGCGAGTATGAATCTTAGTCAGATGCAATAATTACTCATGTGCTATCAACTTATAAAATTCATCTTTCATAACCTTATAACTAATCGACACCTTTGTTTTATAATTATTATACGACGGTCAGACTGGAGACGTTAATACCTTTCTAAATCTATACAGATAAATAAAATTGAAGTGTCTGTTTGTAAATTCAAAATAACAGCTTTGATTGCACATGAAAACACATTTTTTTTATTTTTTTCACTGTCTGTCTGTTTGTTCCGGCTAATCTCCGCAAAGACTGGACCGATTTTAACGTCTCCAATCCAAACCAATATTACATGAAGTACAGTATGGGAATGAAAAGATTCGCCAGTTCTAAAACAGATACTGTGGTCAAAGTAAGTCTTAAAAATATTTTTATTAAAATTATTTGGCTTTACTACGAGTGGAAATGTTTCAACTACGTAGGTACCTCTTATTGCCATGATAATTTTATTATGAGACGAATGTATATGACGTGTATACGTCCGTCACTGTCACACAGTAGAATTATGATAGCAATAGGAGTTTATGGTAAGCTCCCTAGCATATAAACAAAGTCTTCGCTTCGCTAGTAGAAACGATACAAAATGTACAGGAATGACATGTCACGTGACTGATTAACGTCATTTAAATACATTTTTTATCGTTTCTATTAGAGCAAGCGCGAGAGAATTACTTTGTCTAGACCTACCGAACAGACATGACGCACAAATTTTGATCTTCAAAAATCAATGTAAATTTTGTATTTTTGCTGAATATAAACCGATAGTTTTAATTTATTCACAGCCACAATCAAAGCATTCCGTTATTATACATACACCCCCGTTCCATTTATTACCACCCCAATACAAAAAAGATATTGAAACCGGTCAATCCGTTTTAGGGATGTAGCGAGACTAACGAACGTTTTGTTCAGTGTAATTTAGAGGTGATTTGAATAAGGAAAAGGGGTGTGTTGCTAGGGGGTCCACGTAATTAATAAATATCACATGATTGATACATATTCAGAAAAAATATTTGGTTCCGATCAGTAGAGTAATACGATATGGTTACCTCGTAAATAAGGAAAATTTTAATTTTGTGTCATTTACTTATTGACATAATTTTGTCATAATGAATCTTTTCATTCCGCGACCTAAAGTCGGCCATGAAAGGTGCTTTACCAATTACGACATGACTGACTGACTGACTGATTGAGTGACTTATACCACAACACAGTCTAGACATGAAATTTGGGGAATTCCTTCATGAGGTGTAGTTACATACTGAGAAAGTGTTTTGAAATTCTGATATATGCGACCATTGTCACATAGAACATGCAATCGACACTACACCTCGTCATACTATGAGACGTGCTAATGATATTAGATCAAGCTGCCTGTCCGTGCGGAGCGAGGGTGCGGAGCGGAGCGCGGATGTAAGGGTGCGTTTCCAGCTGACATGTGCAAAGATGTGTAGCGAAGGATGCGTTTGTTATTCCAAGGAAATTTAGATAATTCAGATTAATATATTCCCACTATGCAACCCAAGATAACTTGGAAGTGGGGAAATACAATTCCCAATTTTCTTTGGGGTGGAAAATTTGATCCTAACTTAAACCTAGCATCGCTCGGCGCACAGATTCGTCCACATCTCTGGTGCAAACGCACCCTTATGTGGAGCGGTGATGCATCTGACCATTAATACGAAGCAAGGTAGTGTTTATTTGCGAAGTCAGACATATTATCAAAACAAAATGCAGCCTTTTACCGTGTCACCGTGAAATTGTAAATATTGCTAGATCATAATCTATCTCGCGAGATTGTGACCTGTCGAATTACGAACCAACAGAGCAATCTGACAATTTGAACATACTTTGTTAAAAGTCTAATCAAATAAAGATATTTTGAATTACAATCAACAAACCGTTTCACCTCGACTGATTACAATTCACCTTATTATAATACGTTAAATTTGTCAGTATCACAATCTCTCGACCGTTCACAATCTCGCGAGATAGGGTATGGAGCTAACGGTTACCAATTTTACGGTGTCATATATATAGTTTTGTATATTAAATTTGCAATTCCTTGTCTGTAGAGGTGCAGAGATTTTATGCTATTATATAGGTTAATTAAACACATCTCCGCTCCGCTCATCTCTCTGCTCGCCTCGTCTTAAGATGGTAAACCTCTTTCATGGCTGTCAATCGTGGGACATTTCTCGTTAAATCTACAGGGTTCAATGGGATGCTAGATGATCCTAAATTGTCTTCACAACGAAAAGTTCAATAGCGCTTTTATAACTAATTTGGTCACCAATTCGCTGGGCACCGTTCCAATAAACGATTAGATTAAGCATCAATAGTAGCTAATTAAATAAAGATATACATTTATATTTGGTACCTGAGACGCATTGCTTTCAATACAACTTATAATTTGTTCAAGTTAGACGCGGATACAGGACTGTATTGCCAACAATTAAAAAAAATCTATAATACCCAATCATTGTGTTAGGGGCGTCAAATAATTGTGAGCGTGAGAGGTGAGATATTTGTCATCGTCACATACATTGTTGTGATCGGCACATGATTCAACCCCATGTGGCTGATCACCTGATTTTTATACGAAGCGACTACCATCTGACCTTCGTAACCTCTTTTACGAGGAAAATCGGTAATGGTTTAAACCAGTTGTCAGACTCTCTTAGGCCTCCGACTGACCTGTAACGATTGCCAAAGATGTTGAATTGGCAACCGGGACCGACGGCTTAACGTGCTCTCCAAGGCACGGAGGGACCTCGGGCAGTCACCCATCCAAACAACTGTGCCACGAACTCTTCAAATATCAATTAATTGTGTAAAACTGTGACAACATAATAAACAATGTAAATAAAAAACAACTAAACAAATGTTTTTTTTAAATAAATCCGACTCTATTAAGCACGTATTCACGTATTAATACGAGTACTAAAAATACATACATATTATTTTCAAAGGTCTCAAAAGAGTCGAGTCTGATTTGACGAAACCTTGTCAAAGTGCAAGGTCGCCTCACGTAGTTAATAGCCGCCCTCTAACCTAGTCAATACTAAACTTGCGAGCTATTTGAATATTGTTGGTACTCCCAAAAAAATCTTATGGATGGGTATTTTTAGTTTCTTAGATAATATTCGAGAAAGTATCGTTTACACCTTTAGAAATATGTATTACATTTACAAAATTATTAAGGTATTCACCGTCCTATATCCGCAGCTTTTAATATTCCCATTACAAAAATAATGAGGGAAGTTCAAGACGTCACTACTTTGCTCGCAATACTACTCATTTCACACTACTTTCACACAAGAAAGTTAGGTTATAACGAGGTTTCCTATTCGAAATTCGTTTGGTACCTTACAGAAATGTGTGCATTGTGTCCATGGGCTTATATTTCTCATGTGATTTATTTCGTATCTATAAAAAAGTAGATACATTTTTGAAAAGAGTAATTACTGAATTTCTTGCAAGGTTCTTAGAAAATGCAACCTTCCGAACCGTAATTCGGACGATTTGAAAAAGCACCGCTTGCCGTGCGGACATCGTGGTGTACAACGATTTTCAGTGTACAAGAAGATAGCGAATAGGGAGATTGATTAAATGTACGAGATGCCAGCTGACTTTCTAACCAGTGGTAAAATTCTCGACCTAAACTGAGTAAAATAATTTTCATTTACTTGTAGTTTCTCAAATCAATGATAATATAATTAAAAAAGATATATATAAAAATGAATCCCCATTTCCATTCACGCGTAAACGGCTGGATGGATTTTAACGGGACTTTCACTGGCAGATAGCTGATGTTTCACGGAGTGTTTTAGGCTAATTTTATTTAAAAAAAAAACAACTTGAATCATAATCTACGCGGGTGAAACCGCGGGGCACAGCTAGTATAATATAAAATGATGTGTAAATAACAGTGTGAAATGAGTTGAACTTAGCGTTTGCAGTAATGTGAACATAACATTACAGCTTGCTTATTAACTACTTGAGACCATATTAACTACATACTATTAATTTGATTCGCCCTTTTTTTTATTAGTTATACCGGATGATAGGTTTTTAAACAGAAATCTATTGCACTTGGTACCATGGCGTAGTACTTCTAAATTTCCCAAATATTTGTTTCTCGTTAATTAATTCGTGAAGTCTAAGCTGTGGTTTTTTTTATTCTAAGTACTATGTCGTTACAATTATACATCCTAAACTTATATATTAATATTTTCGTAGCGTAAAATATAACAATTAAATATATGTCTGTATGTCCTTAACTAGGTACATAAAAATACGAGAGCTCTTTATCGTTACATTTGATATTACAGGAAATTGACAAGTACTAAGTAGAATAGAAACGCGCCAGATTTCCGTTTACTAACCTAACACCTTTACGAAACAATAGACAAACTTCAACCAACATTATAGACGGGTTAATATTGTAGATAAATATATTATATAATGTATTACTATAAATGTATGGTGTTCTATTGATATACTTTAAGGCGTCTATTGATAAAGGCTATAATGAGAGGTCTATTACGTCGACTATTATAATATTATTGAGAATTTCGATATGTTAACCCGTCGTCCGGTTGGTGTAATGGTCAGAATGACTTGAATTATCAAATGATCCATGGTTCCAATCCCAAATAAAAAGTATTTTCTGCGTATTATAATCCTATTGTATGGGACTTTGGTTATATAATTATGCTCACGCTTGTATTCTCCGAAGGGTAGGGGTGTACTAATAGGTCACCCACTTTCTCGTAGGCACTGCTTATATGTAATAACCACCCCCCCCTGCATATGTTCACCTCTGTATTCCCTGAAAGGGTAGGTAGAGGTGAAATTACCACGTAATAGGGGGCGAGTCTATCACTAACCGGGGTTACAGATGGGAAAATCCCGTAAAAAATGGAAGGCAAAACCTAAGTCAAGAAATCTAGACCTAAGCCATAAAAAATTGTACTTTCTTAAATTTTTCCATGATTTCCGTTTCACATTACACCAACCGGAGGGTTTATATACAATATAATACGTAAAGTCGACTATGAAAGTGCTTCAATTTAACTCCATAAGGCTCAAATTAGAAATACGCTAGAATCTTCTCAGATGTCATAGCGACCAACTGATGCATTTAAGTGCAAACGAAAATAGCCCTTGTAATCTTTAATATCCTATGAAGTTGGACTGACCTATGCAATGTTCTGTCTCACCCAAACAAAATCACTATCATAAGTATGTTATCCATTACCTGGTACTCATAGTACTAGCTTTGTTTAGTTCGAGACTGGTTGGAGCAGTTTAATAATATCCATTTTTTTTAAATTACAAATTAAAATAATAAGTCAGTTAATGCATGCATTTTCCTAATCTATACTCACTAACGTCTCCGCCGAATATTTGTATGAGAAATTGTTCAGCGCCTCCAAGCGGTGACGCTATGAACTAAAATATCTCGCACAAATATTGTGAGTGACGCTAGCGAGTATAGATTGCGAACTCGTCATAAGCGTGCAGGCTCAGAGTGCCTAGTGCGAGTTTTCTTAAAATCGCCGTCAAAAGTCACCGCGTCGACGTAAACCCAGATTTGTATGGGCTCACACATCTTTAGGCCGACAGAGGCGCTGTTCCGATCCTATACAAATCTGCGTTTGTGACGGCGGCAGTGAAAAACTCGCACTAGGCACTCAGATTAGTTAAGTAAAGAACTTTCATAGTCGACTAAGCATTTAAACATTCATAAGGCCAGGAGTGTGCATCGTATAAGCTATTCAAATGTATATTTTATATCTAATTAGGGTCTTGATGTAAAGGCTGGTGACGACTAGCGTGATACAATATATTCTTGTCACAACAACGATAAATATTTCGACACGTCAGTGAGATCCAACTATGATTGACTCACGTTAGACCGAGCCGGGTCCGAGCCGAGCTGAGCTGAGTCGGCCTTCCCAGGTAATTTTTGGCGGTTCTTCTCAGAAGGCTTCCGAACCAGTGGTAAATTTTCGACATTCATAAGTGCCGTACCAGGTCCCAAACTGAATAAATATTTTTCAATTTCGTTTTCAATTAATATTACATGTATTTAGTATGGCCACACTGACGCTATCTGCTGAACTCACAGCAACGATTTGTCTGGTTAAAAATAACTCATTCGAGCTTATATTGTATCAAGATAGTAATCAGTTTATGTAAAAGCTTTGGCTAATTTTTGATCACGTTGTACTGGCACTGCGTACTATCCTTCGCATTTCAACCGACTTCAAAAACGAAGAGGTACTAAGGTTAATTTTTCAAACAAGTCCCTTCACTTAATAGCATTAGCGATGCGCAATTGTTTATTGTCTTAACATCTCGATGCATCGCGATTGTTTCCAATCGCAGTCGATGGTAGCGAGTCCGACTCGCGTGAAGTCGCCACTCATCGAACACGGTGCGATGCGTGTCTGCCGACGATCTGAGTACCTAGTGCGAGTCGACGTAAACGCAGTTTTGTATGGGATCGGAACAGCGCCTCTGTTGTCCTAAAGATGACACTATTTTGAGCCTATACAAATCTGCGTTTCGTCGACGCGATCATTTGAGAGGGTGATTTTAAGATAACTCGCACTAGGCACTCGGTTCCATTCGGCTGGATTCGGTGCGACTCCCTTGCATAGAACAATCGAAACAATCGAAATATCTCTCGATTGTTTCATCGCCAGGGCGAATGGATGGTAAATTTGACCGCATATTGTTTCGATCGCGAATCGCTAAAAAGCTCAAATAAGTAGCCCTGAAATAGAATCTAAAAGTAATGCCCTTTACCGATTCGATGAAACTGTGATTTATCGATGTAACTCCAGTAATACATCTATACTAATATATAAAGCTGAAGACTTTATTTGTTTGAACGCGCTCATCTGAGGAACTATTGGTCCGATTTGAGAAATTATTTCAGTGTTAGATAGCACATTTATCGAGGAAAGCTGTAGGCTAAATATCATCACGCCAAGACCAATCGCGGGTGAATGTTAGCGTTAGCCCAAAGTAACTATTCCACGCGTACGAATTTGCGGGCAGAAGCTAGTTAATTGAAACGAATTACAAAATGTTTCTAGACGAATTAAGACCTCCTCCTTTTATGAAATCGGTTGACAACTATATCGATTTTTATCCAACTTGGGGTATATTGGACAATATTCGATATCATGATTCGTGAAATTTACGAAAACGGGAACTAAAATAAAGCACAAATACAGGCGCCGTCACAAGTTATGAGCGTTTTATTCGCGTCACGCCATACAGACGGACAGAGACGAACTCGTAAAATGACGTCACGGTCATTTCAAGGCCAGCACTCGTAACTCGGTACGGCATCTGTATAATTTTAAACAGAGGCTTCCCATGACCTCTTATTGCCATAATAATTTAGACTCATATTATGAGACCGACGTATATGACTCAATTGGTCAAAATTACTTTGACAGCCGGTTGGTGAAAAGTAGTTTTGACAACATTTTCGGTCCAAAGTAATTTTGACTAAATAATTCGGTCAAAAGTAGTTTTGACAACATTATTCGGTCAAAAGGAATTTTGACTAAATTATTCGGTAAAAGTAATGTTGACTGAATTATTCGGTCAAAAGTAGTTTTGACTAAATTATTCGGTCAAAAGTAGTTTTGATTTGACTGTGGCATATACACCCGCATGGCACTAAACTATAATTGCAATAAGAGCACATGGTAGATATGGCGACTGTATGTGCATAGTGTGTCAAAAGGGAGAGCAATGCTCCTCTCTTGATGTTGAGTACAAACAACTAAATTTAAATAATAATGCCTATAAACCCCTAAATTAAAATGTAACCTTAATAATGAAAGCTTTGGCAAAAGGAAAGCAGTAAGTATTAAAAACAAACAACGCTTGGTTATCATACAGTGTCCCAAGTATACGTTCTGACATGTGTCAACGTCGTCGAAACTCGATCGAATATTTGGTGTTGCTCAAATTGATCCCAATGATATAAGACTTTTTTATTAAAAGACCTAGATATGTCACGAGCCTAAACAGAGGCGTCAAAGTTGTCTGACAAAGTATCATTATCCTCACGCTTCGCTTAATGAAACGATACAGTAGCCCTAGACATAGTAACATTCTCCCGCGCTTGCGCTAATAGAAACGATGAAATGTATGACAATGACATAAATCAGTCACGTGACATATGTCATTCCCGTACATTTTGTATCGTTTCTACTAGCGAAGCGTGAGGATGATGTTACTTTGTCTACAGGCCCAGAATGTATGGGAAAGACATATATCAAGTGGCTTATTAAGCGCAAGCCCGAAAAAGTTACTTTGTCTAGGCCTACGGAACTCTAGCCTCTGTCGTCAGATGCTCTTAAGTTTTTATAGTATTTTTCGTTCGTTTTCGTGAGCACAGAACTTATTTATTCTTTTAATATCATTAGTCGATTGGCCGTCTTTGGCACGACCAATATATTTTGAGCCACTCCAATACGCAAACGACATCGATACGTTACAAAATATTTGAAAACCTATACTGGGAATACTGCTCTAGGGATATACGTCATCTATCCATATGAGTGTTATTAAGACTATACAAGGTGCAGACTTTTTGGCGAAAACGTTTGATCACAGGTCGTCGTTTGGTGGTACATATTATCAATTTAAAAATACATAAATAGTCCCTAAACATTTTTATTTCAATCGTTATACTTATTAATTACTAGCTGTGCCCCGCGTAGATTTAGTTTCATCCTCATTTTCACGCTAATATTTTTAATAAATAAAAGTAGCCTAAGTTACTCCTTGAAACATCAGCAACCCGCCAGTGAAAGTCCTGTTAAAATCGGTCCATCCGTTTCAGAGAGTACACGGAAGAAACAGACAGACAGACAGAGAAAAAATTTTAAAGTTGGTTTTTAGTGTCAGTAGAATGTATACTTTCCATATTAGTGAAAAGCTGTTATTTTGGAATTACAAACAGACCCTTCAATTTTATTTATCTTTATAGATTTTTGTGGTAATGTGTAGTAGTTAGGACTGTGGGTAAACTACCTCAAAAATAAACTTATATGACGACATAAAGATTCAAAATTTTTTTTTCATATAAATCAATTGGTAGACCAACCGAAGTAACGTGGCAATCATTTTCAGATAAGTCTACACCTTATATAGCATGAATTCGTGCGTATAAATCAAGTGTCCTAATATTATAGAACAACTATTATAACGTTCGACGACGCGCAGCATCATATCACAGCCGTAACTATAACACATTCAAGGCTGTCATTGTAAATAATATGCTTTGACGCAAATATGTTAGTTATTGCTCCTAGTTACTATAGATTATAGATATAGACAAACATCAAAACGCGTGGGATGTCTTATTAAATAAATACACACAAAATATACCGCCATCGCAATTTTTTGTATCTATCTAATGTAGAACATTCTCGTTTGACCGGTTTGTACGGAATTTTGACCGGTTTGTATGGAATTTTGACCGATTTGTATACAATTTTGACCGATTTATATGAAATTTTGACCGATTTTTATACAATTTTGTTTGCATATCAGGTAAGTCTGATAAATGGCAACTATTATTCATAATCCTAAATGATTAGTGTCCAGTCCAAAAATAATTGTAGCTATACAAAGCCGGGTACAGCTAGTGCAATGTAAAATTCAATGACTGACTGACTGATTTACATATCACTGCATAACCTATTATTTTTTAACTTTGACCTAATGATTTGACTATTATTGAGCCGGTATTTTAGCTATTCCTCGTTATTAGCATCGTATTTGGCCATCATTGCCCACTTCACTCGGAATAGTATTCATTATTATTTTGCGGGTGATACCGCGGACCGGAGCTAGTTTTATTAAAATTAGCACTATCTGCAAACACGTGATTTTCTGTCTTTGTATGTAGAAATTACAGCCCATTGTCAATTTTTACATTAGTTATTTTATTGCTTAAACACATTTACCTATTTGCTTAAACACATTTATCAAAATTCGTATTCATTTTAAATTCATCTTATCATTTTGCAATTCAATATTGTAAACACAATATTCATACTTTACTACTTTCGGCATGTCAGTTCGTATATTTTTAATAAAACACGATTAAAATCCCCTCAAATCGCAACCTAAGACTTATCTGTCACACATTTTAAGGACACATTAATACGGACTCGAAGCAGTTCAGATCGAGTGCTTCAAACAGGAACAGCGTAGCAAACAGTCACAGTATATATAAGCTTACTGCAGGCAGTACGGTAACTAGGAACCAATCGTTATCATTTCAAAAGTGAAGCCTAGTTGCCATACTGCTTGATGTACACGCTACATGTATACTGTGCTATAATGTTGTATGTACGCATATACATAACTTCAAGCTGTTTAACTTTACCGTGTAAACTGGGGCGTGCATTCCATATAAGCAGGTAAGCAGTGCTTACCATCTATGGCGTGCATTGCATATAAGCAGAAGTTACAATTTCTGATCACTGAATACACTCGTGTCGTGTATGTGTGTTTATGTTCGTATGTATCTTTACCAAGACGTACGTACCTACGCCGCGTCACATAGGTATGTACTTAATCTGCCTACCTACCTACTTATTGTTTATGCCTACCCCTCTGAAAATCCAATGCACGCCCCTGCTTAACATTTGTGATGACTGAATACACTCGTCTCGTGTCTATACCGAAACGTATGTACATAAGCCGCACCACATTGGTGTACTTAACCTGCCTACTTATTGCTTCATCATCATGAGTTTAAGAGTAATGAGACTCTTGTCTAACCGATGCAACTCTTTCCATTTGTCTATGTCCAGTGCCATCTCTTTGACCTTATACGTCATGACTGACACTTTTAGCTCGTCTCATGTATAACCTTGGTCTTCCTCTTCCTGTCTTCCCTTCTACCTTTCCTTGTATTATGTTTCTAAAGAAGCTGTCAGCTGTACTTATTGCTGACCCCTCTGAAAATCCAATACACGCCCCGTGTGCATTGCATATAAGCAGGTAAGCAGAAATTACAATTTGTGATCACTGAATGCACTCATGTTTATTTTCGTGTGTGTATCTTTACCAAGACGTACGAACCTACGCCGCGTCACATAGGTATGAACTCAACCTGCCTACCTACCTATTGTTTATGCCCACCCCTCTGAAAAACCAATACACTCCCCGTGTAAATGGGTCCCAAAAAGGTGCAAACCATTTCCCCATAGATAAAATTGCGATGGCGGTAGAAATCATAAAACCATAGTGTATTCGAGTAATAGACCTAAGTGGTTGATTGAACAAACCGAAAGCGTGGGAGACAAGCGGGGAATTAATTAATATAATATACTTAAACACTACAATCTAGAGAAAATACGTTCAAAATATATGGGTGTTGGAAATTGGGGGTGTCGCTACACACGAGCGGTTGACACGCGGCGGTTGAAACGCAGCGATTGACACGCGGCGGTTGAAACGCAGCTGTTTTAAACGCCCTTAATTATTTTTATTTATATTGTCTTTAAACCTTTCTTCGTACTATACCACGAATGGTACGTTATAAGTGCTACAACACACTTTTTACGAAAGATATGCCCCAAGCATTAATTGTATAAAGATCGCGACGAACTTCGAACCTCCCCTTATTTTACAGAGTCGGTTAAAAATTGTCTTTTTTCTATCTCATATATGTCTTATGTCCGTTCGTCATATACTGTCATCACAGTAATTTTAGACAACATAATATCAGAAGCGCGCTTGACAACTCAGTGTTGCAGGCACTTTTTTTTAACGTGTCTAAAACCGCTCGTGTGCAACCTCCTAATAAACAAACACCTCAGTCTAAATAATTATTTGCAAGCAATCTCTCTTAAAACCTATCATATCTAGTAAAATGGCTGTTGTCTAAAAATGTCGTTTGTTTTTTTTTCTTCCAATTTTTCGTTTTTTTTTTAATAATCGTCGAGATCAACGTCATCCAACGGTTCGTCGAGCTGTAGCGATTGGAAATCCACCTTGTACCGTAAAATACCTGTTTTATTGTTATTTATTTATTTTTTAGTTAGCATTTTAATCCCACGATGATCCAAAGCAGCGTTAGAGAAAGAAAGAAGAATATTTGTTAGTTTATTTAAATATAAAGCGGGTTTATGTAAAGTGGACTGTATGTATAGGGTGGGGTAGTGTGTGTAGGTATTACCTACCTAATAGGTAATTAGGGTTGTTGGCTGAAAGGACGTTCTTCACTGAGAAGTTCGTGAGAGCATTATTGGGCAGGTTATCAGCTAATTACTGGGTAGATTGTGAGCTCATTACAGGGGAGGTTGTTGGGCTATTACTAGGAAGGTCGTGCCCATTATGGGGAAGAAAGTGTTCATTACTGGATAGGTTGTGTGACCATTACTGGGAAGGTTGTGTGACCATTACTGTAATGGCTGTGTAACCATTTCTGCAGAGGTTGTGTTACTGGGCAGGTTGTTGGCTTTTTATTACAAGTGAGGTTGCGCAACCATTACTGCTACTGGAAAGGTTGTGTGACAGTCACCGGGAAGGTTTTTTAGCCTATTACAAGGGAGGGTGCGAGACCATTACTGCAGAGGCTGTGAGACCATCACTGCAAAGTTTGTGTGACCATTACTGCAAAGTTTGTGTGACCATTACTGGAAAGGTTGTGTAACCATTACCACGAAGGTTGTTGACCTATTACAAAATATGTGCGACCAATTCTGGAAATATTACAAGTTATTCTATGGGAATATTATAAAGCAAGTATAAAGGATACTGTAGTGAGGGGTAATGTATTAGTAAATCTGTCAGTATATAAGAGTGTATAGTTGCAATATACATACCGCCGATGCCACCGAAGCCGCGCACGAACTGACTGCCTTCCTGACTCTTGTCGGTGATGATCTCGAGCGTCGCACCGAACGACTTGTAATTGTTAGCAAGCCACTCGAGTAGCGGCTGACATTCCACCAACTCTAATTCTACGCCCGTCTGTAATTACATTATTCATATTTATACACATGATACACAAGTATAAGCCTTGTAACATCGTTTATCTGACAGTGAAAGGGCCGTTTAAATTGGTCCTGCCGTTTCGGAGATTAGCCGGAACAAACCGACACAAAGAAAGTCTTGCTGTGCCCCGCGGTTTCACCCGCGTAGATTTAGTTTCATCCTTCTTGTCCCGGAACCCTAATATTTTTTATAAACAAAAGTAGCCTAAGTTACTCCTTGAAACATCAGCTACTTGCCAATGAAAGTCCCGTTAAAATCGGTCCAGCCGATTTAGAGATTACCCGGAACAAACAGACAGACAGACAGAGAAAAATTTTAAAACTTAGTTTTTTAGTGTCAGTAGCGTGTATACTTTCATATCCATTTAGTGAAATGCTGTAATTTTGGAATTACAAACAGACACTTCAATTTTATTTATCTGTATAGATGTATAGAAAATGAATCCCCATTTCCCTTGGTCACGGCATCACACCTAAACGGCTGGATGGATTTTAAAGGGACTTTCACTGGCAGATAGCTGATGTTTCAAGGAGTGTTTTAGGCTAATTTTATTAAAAAACACAGCATGAAACTAAATTTACGGGGGTGAAACCGCGGGGCACAGCTAGTTGTATTATAAAAGCATTCGGACATTTTTGCATGTTCATAAAATGCTAACAGCATTAACATACCTCTTTATCGGTGAAGTGGGACTTATCCTTCTCCTGTTCTGGGGTGAGATGTAGGATGGTCTCTTGGTTGGTGGCATGCGACTTTAGCACGTATCTATATAACAATAAGGATTACATTATAATTTTATCACCGCTCGACGCCCTTACGTAATGCCGAAATTATCGCAGACACGAATAGCGATGCGCGATGGAGAATGGGGAAGGTTAATCACGATTCTTCTCAGTTAAAGCAACCTTCCGATCCCGGCGGTAGCATGTATAATCCTGTATAATAATGTCGTTCTGACGATTTGTAAGTACTTTCTTAAGAATATAATCAAATAAAGATATTTTGAAGTGAATTGAATTATTGAACGCTTTCACACTGTGTCGTCGTAGTCAAGTATCGGCGGACGATATCGTGTGGAAGCACTCATTGGGGAGCCCCACCAATCTGCCAACAGGTTCAGGATGCAGCCATTAATTCTTCAGAGTGCTTAGTGCAAGTTTTCCACTGCCGCTATCACAAGTCACCGCGTCAGCGTAAACGCAGATTTGTATGGGATCGAAACAGCACATCTGTCGGCCTAAACATGACACTATTGTGAGCCCATACAAATCTGCGTTTACGTCGACGCGATGACTTGTGACGGCGATTTTACACAGCAAAAACAATCAAGTCCTTACCTTTGTATATCAAGGTTCTCCCAACAGATAAGCGTCTCCACCGCTCCCAGTTCGAGTGCGCGAAGTGTGTCGTCCACGCCGAAACAATACTTGCCCGTGTCCTGGAATATAGGAACCATTGTTTTATATACATACACAAACTAGCGGACGTCACGCGGTTTCACCCGCGTTCCCGTTCCCGTGGGAGTACCGGGATGAAATATACCCTATGTTACTCGCTGATGATGTAGCTATCCATTGGTGAAAGAATTTTCAAGATCGATCTGGTAGTTTCAGAGCCAATTCAATGCAAACAAACAAACAAAAAAACAATCAAATCTTTATAATAATATATAAATACAAATACAATTTTATTTTTATTTTTATTGAGATTACCCGGAAAAAACAGACAGGCAAACAAAGAAAAATTTTTAAACTTGGTTTTTTAGTGTCAGAAGCGTGTATACTTTCATATGCATTTAGTGGAAAGCTGTTATTTTGGAATTACAAACAGACACTACAATTTTATATTTATAATCTTTCTGGTACATGTATCCTGTTCGGGCACTACACATTGAGTTCATGCATTATTTTTTACCGTTTGAAATTTGTTTATGGTCGGGTCATAATGTTTTAACCCTCACCTGTGAGATCTCATCAAAGTACCGTCCGATGAGTTTCTTCTCTTGTATAAACTTGACGTTCTGCAGCGACTCGGCGGCGAGCTCGATGGCCTGGTTGAACCCGTTCTCACCGCCGTACGACACGTCCACCAACTTTATTATCTTGGCTTGTAGACGCTGCAAAAATACAATATATATTGTTACCAGGGGCGTGCAATGGATTTTCAGAGGAGTAGGCATAAACAATAAGTAGGTAGGCAGGTTAAGTACATACCTATTTGACGCGGCGTAGGTACGTACTTCTTGGTAAAGACACACACGACACGAGTGTATTCAATGATCACAAATTGTAACTTCTGCTTACCTGCTTATATGCAATGCACGCCACTGATTGTTACTTGTGTACTTATAGTTACAGGTCAGTCGGAGGCCTAAGAGAGTCTGACAACTGGTTTAACCCAGATTGCCGATTTTCCTCGAAAAAGGGGTTGCGAAGATCAGATGGCAGTCGCTTCGTATAAAAATCAGGTGATCAGCCACATCGGGTTGAATCAAGTGCCGACCCCAAATACATGGGATTAAGGCCAGGGAGATGATGATGACTTGTGTACTTATAGTGAATGAAAAAGATTTTTTTTATTCAGTTTAGGCCCTGGTAAGGCATTTATGAATGTCGAGAATTTACCACCGGTTCGGAAACTAGCCTTCTGAGAAGAACCGGCAAGAAACTCAGCCAGGCATCATGTACATATCATCGAAACAATATGTATAAATCATCATACAAAAATCTAATTTGATAACAGGCAAATATTCACATCAAATAGTACATAAATCGCATAGACAGAAAAACCCAATATCTATTTATGACCCGATCCGGGAATCGAACCCGGCAAACCTACCACTAGACCAACGAGGCCGAGCATAAAAAAAGAAGAACTTACAGGATCAAACATGTCAGACTGCGATAGTTCAGTCTTGAAGTCAGCAGAACCAGCGAGGATGAGTCCAGCAACGTTGGGTCGGTCGGCACTGATGAACAACTGAGTAGCCACTTCAGCCACTTTGCGCACGTAATTGTGTCTCTTCTCCATACGGAGACGGGCGAAACGCAAAGCCGACTGACCACCACGACCGTGCTTTTTCGGTAGATCTACTGTGAACTTGTGCAGGACCTGCCGATTAGGTATTGTAAGGTTAGTACACATGCATGCTGATACAATTTTCACTATAGTGAATATTTTTAAATATTTTTATTGTAATTATCATATCATCATATTATATACTAGCTTTGCCCCGCGGTCACACCCGCGTAGATTTAGTTTCATCTTTATTGTCGCGGAACCCTAATATTTTTGATAAATAAAAGTAGCCTAAATTACTTCTTGAAACAACAGCTACCTGCCAGTGAAAGTCCCGTTAAAATCGGTCCAGCCGTTTCAGAGATTACCCGGAACAAACAGACAGACTGACAGAGGAAAATTGTATAAATTGGTTTATTTATATTAGTACCATGTATACTTTCATATGCATTTAGTGAAAAGCTGTTATTTTGGGATTACAAACAGACACTTCCATTTTATTTATCTGTATAGATATATATGTATAGATAACCTCACCTCTCTAGTATTACCCTGCAGCGTACCAAACAGGGCTCCGTTACCATCCATAACGATAAAACCAAACTTGTTGTCATCAGCCAGCAACGCAGTGAGGGCTTCCGTGTGGAACTTGTTGTCACACAAATACAGGGAGGTGTTGATGGGTTTGAACGGCTCAAAGTCTATGTTCACCTTCTTCTCCTTGCCTTCCTCCGTCACTATCGTACCGCAGTATATCACCAGGCCGTTTGGAGGTACTGTGGAACAAATAATTATGGAATGAAATCATCATTTGTCATCTCTGTTGGGCTAAACCCAGCATAGAGTTTAAATATATGTAAATAATGGTTTATATTTTAATCTTTTACTGTATACGTTTTCCCTCTTCTCGTGTCACCTATAAAATACAGTCGTATTAAAAGTTATATTTGCGTTTACTTTAATTTTTTTTTTATTGACAAGGGGGAAACCTTCAAAAGGTGCCCGACCGCCCTGGGAGAGGCTGATCGGGGTATGTGGGATTTTTACCGCACTAAAACCCCCCCGGTGGCCATCCTCAGTGCTCAGGGGGGACTCCGGGTACTGCATTTACTTTCTAATCTAACAGGTAATGGGCCCACGGTGTGCCTTCTGTGCCCTGGGGATTAATTAGTTTAACGTTTAGGATTGTAAATAATTTTAATTCCGTGATCACAAATTTTCAAATAATTTTTTCGTAAACCAACTCCAGTCACGATGGCCGACTCTACGCGTGTTTCATTCAAATAATTATGCACATTTAGATATAAGTAGAACTACTAGACTTTTTTTTATGTTAATTTTTGTCGATATTTGTACATTGGAACTGTGTCCTTGGGCTTACATTTCTCAAGTGATTTATTTTGTATTTTTTAAATTGCATAATATTTTTGTAAAGAGTAATTACTGAGTTTCTTGCCAGGTTCTTTTCAGTAAAAGCAACCTTCCGAACCTGGCGGTATCATGAATAATCCTGTATAATTATGTCATTCTGACGATTTGAGAGTACTTTGTAATAAGTCTAATCAAATAATGATATCTTTGCCTTTTACTTGGTCAACTGTCAATTCTTCAACGTTCACAAGTGCCTTACCAGGGCCTAAACTGAAAAAAACATTATCATTCAAAGGGTAAAACAGGACCTGTCTGTCTGTCGGTCTGTCACCAGGCTGTATGTATCTCATGAACCGTAAATATGGTTGAAATTGTGACAATGATGTTTCGCAAAAACAGGATAATAAAATATTAAAGGCAAAAAAAAAACATACATATATGCTGGTGTGAGTATGACACTGATCACCCGCTCTCCCTACTAATCCTACGCAGATGAAGTTGCAGGTATTAGCTAGTTAAATTATGGTTATCGATATTTCTCACCTTTAGTATAAAGTTTAAGCCGATGTTGTACAGAGGTGATGGCGCCGAGTACAGATAGCCTGTTGACACGCGACTTGATGTTGGACGCGGTGCCGAACTCGTCGGCCAACATCTTTGACACCCGCGAGATCTGATCCTTTGGCGGGATGATCAGGGAGATCATCGATGTGCCGTTCCTGGAACAAAATAGAGTGCGGTTCAATATAGGATCTCTTAAATTATTCTATGAGTTAACACCGGAATGGTATACGACAGTGTTGGGCAAAGTATGGCCCGCGGAATGTTCTTCGACATTAATAAGTTTTTTTTCATCGTTTTTACACAAGAACCGTGGTGGCCTCGGGATTAGAGCAGTCGCCTGCTACGCAAGCGACGCAAGTTCGATTCCCAGCGGGGCCTGTACCTATGATTTTTTCAAAAAACTTATGTACAGTGATTTTACGGTGAAGGAAAACATCGTGAGGAAACCTGCATATGTCTGAGAAATAAATCAAGTATAGAGCCTGAGACGGCGATGGACTCACCCTCTGGCACTTAATCACATTCGGTGAAATGTGGGTGTTGAAAATTACAACACCTCTGCCTACCCCTTCGGAGAATACAGGCGTGAGCATATGTAAGTTTTTTACATCGGGAATCCCTTTCGGATATCCCATCTGCGTTCGAGCTAAAGATCGACCGCGTCAGAGTTAAAGCCGTGGTGGCTGCGAGTTTTGAATTTAAATTCAAATTTGCGTCACTTGTATAGCAGGCCAGACACCAATGTGCTTCTTAAAAAAAAAGGTTATATATGCAGTAATTTCACCCACATGCTTCACGGGGAAGGAAACCAGTGGCTAAGACGGCGATAGACTCACCATCTGTCACATTGGCACTTAATCATATTCGGTGAAATGTGAGTTGTTACAACACCTCTGCTTACCCCTTTCGAGGACCCTTCTGGGATGGCGTGAGCGTATTTATTTATTTTATTTAACACTAGCTGTGCCCCGCGGTTTCACCCGCGTAAATTTAGTTTCATGCTTCATGTCGCGGAACCCTAATAGTTTCAATGAATAAAAGTAGTCTTAAGTTACTCCTTGAAACATCAGCTACCTGCCAGTGAAAGTCCTGTTAAAATCGGTCCAGCCGTTTCAGAGATTACTCGGAACAAACAGACAGACAGACAGAAGGAAAAAAAATTAAAATTGATGTTTTAATGTCAATACCGTATATACTTTCATATGCATTTAGTAAGAAGCTGTTATTTTGGAATTACAAACAGACACTTCAATTTTATTTATCTGTATAGATAGCATATTTTTCTATTTGAAACCTTGACTGGCTTCCTCAAAAATAAACTATAATTATGTAAAATTTTCAGCTTCAAACTAGGTTTTCCTCATTACCTAAAATAGGAGTATGAACAACGTCTTTTATAGACATGACCTTGATATATCAAATTATCACATACACACCATAACAGCATAGCTATCAATCATAGTTATCTCACAAATATCAACATAACTATGAAGATGTTACATAAACATTAAGAATTAAAATATCTATACAGATAAATAAAATTGAAGTGTCTGTTTGTAATTCCAAAATAACAGCTTTTCACTAAATGCATATGAAAGTATACACACTACTGACACTAAAAAACCAAGTTTTAAAATTGTTCTCTGTCTGTCTGTTTGTTCCGGGTAATCTCTGAAACGGCTGGACCGATTTTAACAGGACTTTCACTGGCAGATAGCTTATGTTTTAAGGAGTAACTTAGGCTACATTTATTTATTAAATATATTAGGGTTCCGCAACAATAAGGATGAAACTAAATAAAAAGTATAAAATATGTATAAATATATATAGATATATCAACATAGACCTAATTTCACCCATGAAATTACGTCTGTGGGTTAAAAAAGAACCCCAATGTTTGTTAAGACAAAAGTGGCATGTTACTACTTGTAACATTAGCTATCAGCCAGTGAAGGTCCCATTGAAATCTATCCAGCCGTTAAGATGTTAGCCAGAACAAAACAGACATTAACCAAATAGACAGACAGAAATTTTTTTGTGTCCACATTTTTATGTGAGTAGTATATATTACTTTCATATGCACATAGAGAAAAGCTGTTGATTAGGAATTACTAACAGACACTTCAATTTTATTTATCTGTATAGGTGACAACCCAGTTTTCTTAAAAAAAAAGTAAGTGTATATTTGTTTATCATGTAACATAAATTCTGACATTAATGTGATATTAAAATAGGAATAAAGACTGGACAGATCATTCCCCTACTCAGATAAAGATTTTCAAATAAATAATGGCAACACTGAACAGCATGAAGGAATCCATGAGTCATTCTTTGTTCTGTAAAACAATCATGTTCTATTTCAGTAGACAATACCACCCCTTTCAAGAATTTACCATGATTTCATATCAATTTGTTTCATACCTGTAAGCAAATACACTATTTTTAAATATTATTTATAGTGATAGATAGCTAGGTACTTTTTTCATACATTATGTAATTACTGTTTTGTTACTAAAATTGGAAATGTGGTGGCTTAGCCCTAAGCCTATATGGTTAATAGTTTTTCTAAATTCAGACTTCTGTTCCAACATTTATATCAACATATCAGTATATCTTATGCTAAGATAAAAATCTTTATTCAACAAAAGATAAAAAAGTAAGTAGTTTTCGTTACAAAAGCTTAGTAGAGTACAGAATTTTCCCGCTCAATAAAAACAATGCACGCGTCTATGCTAAGAAAAGATTAAAAACAAGTAAAAAGCTTTTTTTAAATATAGCATTTAAAAAAGAAAATAAATAGTTTTTTTTACGACAGAGTATTAGTGCAATACTTTCCCGCACAATAAAAAAAATCAATGCGCGCGTCTTTGCTATCTATTGAATGAATCTTTCCGGAAAATCCCTCTCGTAAATTTCCATTGACGCGTCGCGTAGAAACAGACAACAAGGGAAGTACTCAACCCCTCGTAGTACGCTGCAATGTATAGCGCATTTATAGATATAATGCAGTGCGAATTCCTCTCATTCTGAATCGCGTGTCTGCAAGGTTAGAATGAGTTTCGCGCATGTGTCAACATTGACGCAGCCCCGTTGGCAACTCGAAATGAAATCATGTGGCTTCATACCAATTATTTCAAAGCTAAAACCATGAATGGAATGTAATACAATAATTAACTCACCCTCTCGCCATTTCCAAGCTCTTGATAAGCTTCTTGATCTTCCATATTTCTACATTGCGATCTGCTGACGATTCCTCAGACATTTTGTGTAGGGTTTTATAAACTAAATTACCACAAAAACACGCCTATTGACGATTATAAAATTAAAATAATGTTTTATTATCACACCACTAAACTTTTAATTAAAAGAACACGGGGGAAAGGGAGCCCGACTTGCGGTTTGAACTGCTCAAATCCAGATCGAACCGGACGGACGAGACACCTCGCGACTCCGTTCACACACTTTCTAGTTCACATTTACGTCTTCCGTCGCTCGGACTTTTCTTCTGGTGCGGGGATTCTTGGATTTCTTCTTATTTCGGTTACCCCTAAGCATGTGGGACGCAGAAATCAGACATAACAAGCAGAAAAAGATGACGTTGAACAAACGATCGAACGAACGCAACGCCTCGTCGTCCGTCGGAGAAATGAAAGAAAAAAAATTTGTTGAATGTTGCTATACTTCAAAAATAATAATAGAAAAATCAATATTTTTTATTTCGGTTCTCAAACTGGAAACCCAATCTTTTTGTCTTACTTTATACTTTTGTTAAACATTCGTTAAAGGTGAAAATTATTTCACTAATTATATCACTAGGTGCGACTTGAACCCACGACTATTGGTAATAATCGGGTACATCGTCAGTTGCAGTTTACAGTCTTTACAAATAAAAAATTTTGTTCTTTCATTTATTTTGAGTTTTAACATGATGCTATGATAGCAAAGCGCCGCGCACCCCGTTTCTTTAATTTAAGTTTAATCGAGGTTCAAGATGACAAATTTGACCGGGGGCCTTAATTTTTACGAACTTTACTACACCTTAATATAAAAAAAACGTAAAACGTAAAAAAAATTATCTAGTTGACATTAGTGTCAACTTGACATTTGACAAATCAATTTAGAGGTTAAGTTAGAATCCAGAATTAAATTCAGTTTCGCAATCGCTTACGAAATGTTATGCAGTAGATTTAAGCAAATTATATTCACTAAATCGTCTTTAAATCATAATGTACACATCCGTTGCATGATACCCTCGCGTTTTATTACAAAGCGATGTCTCCGTATCGAAGAAATATTCGTATCACTGGCGAAAAATGATTCCCTAGACTTGAGAAGTATGGCTGCTTTTAAGCTTATCTTAAAAGATTTGAATGTTAGGAGGTTGTGGAGTGTATGGACACGGAGTCAGATAGTTAATACTGTCGTGCGGCGGTGTAAACGCGAGGGGAGTGTGAAGGAAGTGCTACTAAGGTTCAGGCAAGCGATTCTCCGCCCTCGCCGAACGCTGTTGCTGTCGGCGACCGCCGCCTTCCGGACCCACGGGGACGATGGCACGCCTGTCCCCTGCGAAAACATCACTGACAATGAAATTGAGGTGAATAAAGGTGACAGAATATATGTTAATGGGTTGTGTTAGTTCTTTTGTTATTGAAAATACCATTCAGATACATTTACTTCAAATAACAGTCATAATAGTATGTCACAAGGTTTTGTTTTGAATGGCAGAGATGATACTCTGTTCAATCTTCTAGTCCTTGCAGGAATTAAAATCATCAATTAATTTTAAATTACTAACTAGTTGTGCCACCACGGTTTAACCGGCGTTGCCTTAATTACTTGTCTGGCGTTTATTCGCGGAATCGCAATTATTTTTTAAATAAAAGTAGCTTAACTTATTCCTTGTTTCGCCAGCTATATACCAGTGAAAGTCCCATTTATATTGGTCCAGGCGTTTCAGAGATTACCCGGAACAATCCTGAGGGAGAATGTTTTAAATACTTTGATTTTATGTAGCTAGTGTATACTTTCATATTTTGCATTTAGTGCAAAGCTGTTAATCTGAAATTACAAATAGACTTTTCCATTTTTCTTTCTTCTACATCCACACATGAACAAGAAATTTTTTTCTTGTTATTGTTGTACATACATACATAACATATACTCACGTCTGTAGGCGGAGGTGGTGTAATAACAACACTCACTTTTCACTGAAGATGATAAAGTACCAACATGACAGATGGTGAGTCTATTACCGTCTCAGGCACTATACATATGTCTTTGAATTACTTCTCAGTACATATGCAGGTTTCCTCACAATGTTTTCCTTGACCCTTCACCCTCACATAAGTTTTTAGAAAACCTCATTGGTACAGGCCCCTCTGGGATTCGAACTTGCTTGAAAATGAAAATGATTTATTCAGTTTAGGCCCTGGTAAGGCACTTATGAATGTTGAGGAATTGACCACCGGTTCGGAAACTAGCCTTCTGAGAAGAACCGGCAAGAAACTCAGCTGGCATCATGTACATTTCATTACACAGTAAACAATGATAATTAGAATAAAAACATTTAAAATTATTCACAATAGTGAAAATTGTATCAGCATGCATGTGTAAAACATAATAATTAAAAAAGTAAAAACAATACCAAATGATTTACATAACATGTTTGCATACCATGTCATTGCCAGGAGCTACTTGTGCAGAGTTTTAATTCCTGAATTGCTTGATTGCTGAATCTCCAAGGCCACCACGGTTATTGTTGTATTTAGAGTTTTATTCCCTTTGTCTGTTAGTGCATCATGCAATGGCATTGAAGAGTATTTAAGGTGATACATTCTTGGCAATCAGTCAAGCAGTGACTTTAGATAACTTTGTTTACTCCAAACATGTTTCTAAAGATTCTTACAAAACAATGAACTTCTTTATTGTATTATCTCTTTTTGTGTTTGTTTTTTAATGTAAGCTGTATATTAATATGTCTTTTGTTAGATTAGGAGAGCATATTAGATACAGATTTAATAATAACTAGCTGGGCCCCGCAGTTTCACCCGCGTGCATTTAGTTGCATCTTGTTGTCGCGGAACCCTAATATTTTTAATGAATAAAAGTAGCCTAAGTTACTCCTTGAAACATCAGCTATCTGCCAGTGAAAAAAGTCCCATTAAAATCGGTGCAGCCGTTTCAGAGATTATCCGGAACAAACAGACAGACAGACAGAGAAAAAAAAATTAACTTGGTTTTTTTGTGTCAGTAGCGTTTATTTGCATTTAGTGAAAGACTGTTACTTTGGAATTACAAACAGACACTTCAATTTTATTTATCTGTATAGATGAGTTAAGTTTCATCATATCATCATAATTTAATCCCCAGGCATTGCTGTCAGACCTGGCTGGGGTAGATGAGCTGTCTAAGAACACCTTGTACTGCACGAGCTGCGGCAAACGACTGGTCATCGACAAGAAGCATCCTGGAGTGCGGTATTGCATGTAAGATAACATTACTTAACTATGATAAATTTTTTCTCCATGGAGTTCCTCCTGATCCTGATGTCTTCACATGTTCACCATGACCCCCGAATGACCAGGGGGCCTACTAAGATCGTTTAGGCAGCATATATTAACTTCTTAGCTCCAATAATCTGATAAATAAAATTGAAGTGTCTGTTTGTAATTCCAACAGCTTTTCACCAAATACATATGAAAGTATACACGCTACTGACACTGAAAAACCAAGTTTTAAATTTTTTCTCTGTCTGTCTGTCTGTCTGTCTGTCTATCTATCTGTTTATTCCGGGTAATCTCTGAAACGGCTGGACGGATTTAAACGGGACTTTCACTGGCAGGTATCTGATGTTTCAAGGAGTAACTTAGGCTAATTTTATTTATTAAAAATATTAGGGTACCGCCACATTAAGGAAGAAACTAAATCAAAGAAGAAAAGAAAGTAATAAAATAAATATGCTCACGCCATCCCAGAAGGGTCCCCAAAGGGGTAAGCAGAGGTGTTGTAACAACAACGCTCACATTTCACCGAAGATGATTAAGTGCCAACGTGACAGACGGTGAGTCCATCGCCGTCTCAGGCACTATACATACGACTTTGAATTACTTCTCAGACATGCAGGTTTCCTCACGATATTTTCGAATAGTTTGCTACAAATTACTGCACATAAGTTTTTAGAAAACCTCATTTGTCCAAGTCGTAGGGTATCGAACTTGCGTCGCTTGTAGCAGGCGTTAAACCAGGTATTAACTGTTGTATTGCAGATGTAAAGACAGCCAGGTCACTGAGGAGTCAGCGGACGGATGGGTGCCGTACATGGAGGCCGAGGACGTCATCATCTGGCGCAAGGAGTACAAACCTGGTCACGGACTCTATGCTTATAAAGGTACATCTATATAAACGTATCAGTTTGTACTTCAAACTTAACAGATTTTCACTAAATGTTTTCTTAATACTAGCTGTGCCTGTGATAAATAAAATTGTAGTGTCTGTTTGTAATTCCAAAATTACAGCTTTTCTCTATACACTATACACACTAATAAAAATACACTAAAAAAATCAAGTTTAAATTTTTTTTTCTGTCTGTCTGTCTATCTGTTTGTTCCGGGTAACATCTGAAACGGCTGGACGGATTTTTACGGGACTTTCACTGGTAGGTAGCTGATGTTTCAAGGACTAACTTAGGCTACTTTTATTTTTTATAACAATAGCTGCATGTCAAATTTCAGCCCGATCCGTCCAGTGGTTTGGGCTGTGCGTTGATTGATCACTGTCAGTCAGTCAGTCAGTCAGTTACCTTTGAGTTATATACCGGCTAATATCTAAAACGGGTGGATCGATTTTAACGGATTTTTCACTGGCAGATAGGTGATGTTAAAACACAGCTAGTTGTGATAATAACTTCAAACGTCATGTATGTGTTAGTAGTTGAATGGAATACTCCGCGACCTCAATTGTATTAATCGGCGACCTTGTATATACAATATCTATGTGATAAGCAGGGGCGTGCATTGGATTTTCAGAGGGGTAGGCATAAACAATAAGTAGGTAGGTAGGCAGGTTAAGTACATACCTATGTGACGCGGCGTAGGTACATACGTCTTGGTAAAGATACATATACGAACATAAACACACATACACGCACGACACGAGTGTATTCAGTGATCACAAATTGTAATTTCTGCTTACCTGCTTATATGCAATGCACGCCACTGGTGATAAGTGTACGTAACTCATTATGTAATGTTGTCATAAAGGAAAAGTACCTGGTTGACCGAGCTGTGCTCGGTTTCTTTTTCACAAAAAACTAAACTTTTACCCACAAAAGAAAAAATCTTGACGTTTTCTTAATAAAGCTCTAGTTTTGTTATCACCTCGTAAGCTGTGCGTGGACTTTCACTGGCAGATAGCTGATGTTTCAAGGAGTGTTTTAGGGTATATTTTAAAAAAAAATAGGAATTAGGTTTCCGCGGGCCACCCATAAATTAACTGTACCCCGACTACGCGGATGAAACCGCGGAGCACAGCTAGTTTAAAAATAAAATAAATAGTCATATATTTAACTGAACTATCTTAAATTTTGTCGTCGTTATATTTACCTACAATTAATTTCATAATAAAATGTACTTGTTAGTGTTCTAAAATGTCTATATTAATCAGTGATAATGTAGTATTCAAATGATGAAAGAATTTTTGCTCGGTTAGAAAAATACTATCAAATGCATTTAGTGAAAAGAACTAGCGTCACCCCCTCGCTGGTAAGGAATCGTAATTGTTTTTCTTCCAGTATACGGTAGGTATAAAGAAGTGGTAGCCGAAGACTTCGCAGCGGTGCAAGTGGACGCGAGCTATCGTCGCGCTTGGGACGAGAACGTCGCCGCCCTCAGCGTGGTGGAGGCCGACGCCAATGGTCGCCAGGACCAGGCTGTACTGCACTGGGAGGTGCAGTGGCCGGTGAGATAGCCTCCTTTTCTTCCCTATTGTCGCGGAACCCTAATATATCTATACATCTATACAGATAAATAAAATTGAAGTGTGTTTTTTTCACTAAATGCATATGAAAGTATACACGCTACTGACAATGAAAAACCAAGTTTTAAAAATTTTCTCTGTCTGTCTGTCTGTCCGTCTGTCTGTTTGTTCCGGGTAATCTCTGCAACGGCTGGACCGATTTTAACGGGACTTTCACTGGCACATAGCTAATATTACAAGAAGTAACTAACTTTCATTTAAAAAGAACATTTGAGGTTCCGCGGGAATTAAATTAACTCTGCGCGGGTGAAACCGCAGGGCACAACTAGTATAGTAATAATTCCAAACACACAATTCAATTATACTACAGCTGGACCGATTTTAACTGGACTTTCAATGGCAGATAGCCGATGTTGTAAGAATTATCTTGGGCTCTACTGTTTTTAGAAAAATACCTACACGGGTGAAACGACGGGGCTCAGCTTATCAATGATTTTATAACGTAATAATACGGTAACCTATTTTTTTAACTGAGCACTCATGTCTCGTGCCGGCACGTGAATTAACGTATATTTTGTAACGAACAGAAGTTATTCGCGAACCGGGACTACGTGTACATCCGCCGGCACCGGCAGTTCCCCGCCGGGCCCAGCTACTCGCCCCACAAGGACCGCATCTTCCAAACAGAAGGACCGGACGACTCCAGCGTCTCGCAGCAAATGGGCCCGGAGAGACTCAGTGTACACTCACATGCTAAGAGGAAAGGTATATAAGCTAAAGAAATACAGGCTTTTAGATATTTTTGGCACAACGGCTGGTTGCTTATATCAATACTAGCTGTGCCCTGCGGTTTCAACCGCGTAGATTTATTTTCATCCTTATTGTCGCGGAACCCTAATATGTTTTATAAATAAAAGTAGCCTAAGATACTCCTTGAAACATCAACTACCTGCCAGTGAAAGTCCCGTTAAAATCCGTCCAGCCGTTTTAGAGATTACCCGGAACAAACCGACAGACAGACACAGAAAAATAAAATAAAATATTTTTTCAGTGTCTATACCGTGTATACTTTCACATGCATTTAGTGAAAAGATGTTATTTTGGAATTGCAAACAGACACTTCAATTTTATTTATCTGTATAGATTAATCCGTGTGTACACCGTGTAGTAAACCTGGATACAAATCAAATCAAATCAAATCAAATCAAAAAGTTTTATTCAACATAAGGGACACTTGGAACACTTATTGAACGTCATTTCTCTTACGCTAACTTAGGTTAATTTACTACCGTTTACAAATATAAGCCTGTCAGGAGAAGACACGGCGAAACAAACTCCCCGGTTTTATTTTACATGTGTCCCTTCTATATACATAGGGTTGTTTAAGTACATTTCAATGGAAGAGTGAGCAACTCATTGCCATGTTTGGCTATCATCAATATACTCAGATACACTATAATATGCTTTTTCACAAAGTTTCTGTTTGAACAAAAATTGCTACCTTCAACAGGTTTGGAAGCAGACATGGCGGATCGCAGCCGTTCGTCCCCTCAGACCGACAAGTTGTTTGTGATAGTATCGCGAGCTTGCGAACATCCCCTCGCGCCGGAGACCAAGCACGCCGTGAGGGTCAACGAGTACTGGAGCCATATGGTGGTCAAGTCTACTGATGGGGCTGGACAGGTGAGGGAAATTACTGCGAAAATCGGAGCAACTAACCCAAGGTGTTATAGCAACAATACCCACATTTCACCGAATATGATTAAATGCCAACGTGACAGATGGTGAGTCCATCGCCGTCTCAGGCACTGAGAATCTCTTTGAATTACTTCTCAGACATATGCAGGTTACCTCACGATGTTTTCCTTCACCGTAAAGCACGTGGTGTGAAATCACTGCACTTAAGTTTTTAGAAAAAGTCATTGGTACAGGCTACGTTGGGATTCGAACTTGCGTCGCTTGCGTAGCAATCGGCCACCACGGCTCTTAGTAACTCGCTCGCCTATGTTATTTCTTGTAATATCAGCTATCTGACAGTGAAAGTCTCGTTAAAATCGGTCTACCCGTCTCAGAGATTAGCCAGACTGTATAAACTACCTGTGCCCCGCGGTTTCACCCGGTTTAATTTCATCCTTATTGTCGCGGAACCCTAATATTTTTAATAAATAAAAGTAGCCTAAGTTACTCCTTGAAACATCAGCTACCTGCCAGTGAAAGTCCCGTTAAAATTGGTCCAGCCGTTTCAGAGATTACCCGGAACAAACAGACAGACAGACAGAGAAAAATATGAAAACTTGGTTTTTTAGTGTCAGTAGCGTGTATACTTTCATATGTATTTAGTGAAAAGCTGTTATTTTGGAATTACAAACAGGCACTTCAAATGTTTATCTGTATAAATTTTATGGTAAATTTATAGGCTGGCATGGAATTCGTGTTGACATACTACGACGAGCCGGCGGTGGGCGGCATGGCGGGCGGAGTCGCGGCGTGGGCTAGTGGTCGCGCGGCGCCCGCTTATCTCACCAAAATGAGACGAGCCGCCGCACAATACGACCAATGGAAACACACACAGGTACACTCAAATATACTGAGTGTCGGGGAAAATAGGACAGCTGTTAAAATATGTGATAGGGTGTCATTTTAGGAAGCAAATAAAATTATTATGACAAAAATATCTTCTTCCGTTTTCGAGTAATTGATGTTCAAAGTTGACCATATCAAGGCCTTATTTTCGCATAAAAGTCAGTTGTAACGTAGAGTTATTCACGTGAAATCTAACTACGTTTTTATTTTTTTTCTCCCACTAATTCCTGAAATAATCGCATAAAACCATTTTTCGAAACCATTATCCTTCCCCTTAATTTAACAAGCTGAATGACCGCGTACGGAATGTAGGTAAACGCGGCCGCGCGTTCATTCAATCGCTTAAGGCCGCGAGCTCTACGACCATAGCCTATAACTACGTTATCGTTGGAGTTAGATATTTTACGACTTCTACATAGTGATATATTCATAAAACATAAGTTTTTAGAAAGTCATGTGGCCCCGTTGGGATTCCAACTTGCGTCGCTTACGTAGCAGGCGACTGCTCAAACCCCGAGGCCAACACGGCTCTTTGTACTATTATAATATATAATTTAAATAACCAGGAGTCATCTGACGGGACCTCTATAGCAAATGTAGTGACGTTCGCCAGTGAAGAGCTTGAACCAATGGCGCCCAACGTGGGACAAACACAGGTGAGCCTTGTAACTAATCATTAATGGTCTCAAATAACATTTTATTCTTTAACCTGGTTGGGTAATTTGATGTAATCTATACATCTATACATACAGATAAATAAAATTGAAGTGTCTGTTTGTAATTCTAAAATAACTGCTTTTCCCTTAATGCATATTAAAGTATATACGGTACTGACATTAAAACACCGATTTAGATATTTTTTTCTCTGTCTGTCTGTTTGTTTGTTCCATCTAATCACTGAAACGGCTGGACCGATTCTACCGGGACTTTCACTGGCAGATAGCTGATGTTTCAAAGAGTGACTTAGGCTAATTTTATTTAGAAAACATATTAGGGTCCCGCGAAATAAAACTTGAAACCAAATCAACGCGGGTGAAACCGCGGGGCACAGCTATTGGAAGTATAAATAATTGCATTTCAAGTGTTGGTAAATTCTTCGACATTCATAAGTGCCTTACCATGGCCTTAACTGAATAAATAATTTTCATTTTGTTGAAGCATCAGTTCGGCTATTCAACACCAGATGGCGCGAACTTCGTACTTATCTATTCATAGCGCCGTGGTAGCCTCGGGGTTAGAGCAGTCGCCTGCTACGCAAGCGACGCAAGTTCGAATCCCCGCGGGGCCTGTACCAATGAGTTTTTCTAAAAACTTATGTACAGTGATTTCACACCACGTGCTTTACGGTGAAGGAAAACATCGTGAGGAAACCTGCATATGTCTGAGAAATAACTCAAAGACGTATGTATAGTGGCTGAGACGGCGATGGACTCACCCTCTGTCACGTTGGCACTTATATTCGGTGAAATGTGGGTGTTGAAAATAACAACACCTCTGTCTACCCCTTCGGGGAATACAGGCGTGAGCATATGTATGTATGTATCTATATATTGTGAGCCCCCCATTGGCGTGAGAACTTTTAATATTCGAGAGGCTTCCTTCCAAAGATAAAAATTATTAGCTCTTCATTCGTTCTACTCATTTGATACCTATCGTGGAAATAAACGTAATTAAGTACGCAGCATTTTACTTCGAGCCCCAAGCAGACTACACAACACATTTTTTATATAATTTTTTCAGTCATCCGCGTCGCCAATTGTCGTGTTGGAGGCGACACGTGACCAAAGTACTCAGACCGATGCCCACACACCTCACAACCCGACTAACGACACCCCTAAACTGGACAAGGGGATTGGTACCAGTGACAATAGACATATGGTAAGTTCACTATGGTCTCTAGGCTTAGACAAAGTAATATTCTCTCGCTAGCGCTAATAGAAACGATACAAAACGTATGGCAATGACATAAATCAGTCACGTGACATGTCATTGCCGTACATTCTTTATCGTTTGTAGCGTAGCGACATCACATTAGAAACCTCAAGAATAACAGTATTTTTCCACTATTTAATGGATGTTATCATACATATGAACCTTCCGCTTAAATCACTCTATCTATTAAAAAAAGCCGCATCAAAATCCGTTGCGTAGTTTTAAAGATTTAAGCATACATAGAGATATAGGGTCAGAGAAATGTGATAATTGACTACTATGTAGTGAAGCCAATGGACCAAAACGCGGGTAAAAGTTAGGGAAGGTAGAAAAAATACCTACCTTCTGGTAAAAAAAAATTGAGAATAAATGTGTCGCCTTACAGGTGTCCCCTTCACCACCAGAGACGAAAACCCAAGAAGAAGCCGAGAAGACAGAAGAGGAAGATAAAAACGGCTGGTGGCGATATTTATACCCTTTTTATTATTTTGTATGAACGCTCAAATAAACCCTTATACAAACGTATAGTCCTTTAGGTCTAGACAAAGGAACATTAAGTAAGTAAGCGCTAGATGCTTGCAAAGTCAAAATAGTTATTTTCATCCCACCATCTCGGAAAGAGTATTTTTAATCTTCAATATCTGAGTGGAAGAGCCGTTTTTATTCTCTAGAGGATAAAGTAAATTGAATTTAGAACATCGTGTGCACTAAGTTTGTGAATTAAAAAAAACATTAAACCTATTTACTGCTACCTCTATGGTGCCGAATATATCATACAACTTTTTTTTTTTTGCATTTTTGCATTTTGCAAGAGTGCAAAGTTGCTTTTTAACCGCGTGTTCAATTTTGATGACCGAGAAAGTGAAGGATTCTAAAATTTTAGAATCCTGAGCGTTAGCGAGGGAATCAAAAGAGCACGAGGTGAAAAATCTTTGCACTCGAGTGCAACACGTACGTAACTTTTCATTCCACCTCAGCGAGGAAATGACTAAATGCAAAAAATATAAGGTTTAATAATGACGTGAAAAAATGCCGCTTAAAGAACCTTTGAACAAAGCAAATTGAAAAAAGAACACCAAGAAGGTTCCGAGTCTGAGTTTTTAACAAATTAAAAAAAAGTTGTATGATATATTCGGCACCATAGAGGTAGCAGTAAATAGGTTTAATGTTTTTTTTAATTCACAAAATTAGTGCACACGATGTTCTAAATTCAATTTACTTTATCCTATATATATATCTATAATATAGAATACCGAAGTCGTAGGTATTTATTCTTAAAATTGAAGAAAAAACCTGCAAACCTATGTTATAACATGAATATAGTACAAAATATAAAAATATATTATAATAATAATACTTATGCATGTTTTAAAAAATGTAGTATATTGCACATTTTGAAATCTTTCACCTTATTATTATTATTATTTCATAATTAGCTTTCCGCCCGCGATTTTGCATGCAAATAACGTTCAAAGAATCATTATATAGGGTTTAGACTAGACATGTCACGAATATTCGGCTACTTTTCGGTATTCGGCCACTTTTTTTGGTACGAAAAAAAATAGTACATATTATTCGGCCGAATACCAAATCATGGACAAAAAAGACACATCGTATTACTCAAGCTTTGTATTTATTACCCAACTAGCTGTGCCCCGCGGTTTCACCCGCGTAAATTTAGTTTCATAGAAACTTTCATCCCCTATTTTATCCCCTTGGGGGTAGAATTAATCAAAATCCTTTCTTAGCGGATGCCTACGTCATAACATGTACCTGCATGCCAAATTTCAGCCCGATTCGTCCAGAGGTTTGGGCTGTGCGTTGATAGATCACTATGTGACTGGTGGTCACCATGGACTGACTCAGTCAGTCAGTCAAAGGTGACAGTCACCTTTGAGTTATATATATATTTAGATTACAATACTTTAATAAGTAAGATTCATAAGTGGTAAGTTGTGATGGATAAAACCAAGTTTTTCTTTACGCACTCGACAAGCATGTATTTTGTGCCGAATATTCGGATCTTCGGCCGAATCACTATTCGTGGCAACTCTAGTTTGGACATTTAAGGCGAACCACGATCAGTAAATAATTATATTCTAGGGTAGAGCATATTTGCTAAATTTCATCGAAATTTGTCCATCCGTTTAAATAATATAACGAATATACGCGGATATAAAATATATTAAGAGTGGAATTATATGACACTAGCTTTCTGTCCACGGGTCAAGACTCGCATTGAAATAATTTTTAAGGCAAAAGATATTTCTAATATGACTATACAATATGTGCCTGGGAGAGCACGCTAAGTCGTCGGTCCCGGTTGCCAATTTAACATCTTTGGCAATCGTTACAAGGCCTGTAGACAAAGTATCGTTATCCTCACGCTTCGCTAGTAGAAACGATACAAAATGTACGGGAATGACATATGTCACGTGACTGATTTATGTCATTGCCATACATTTTGTATCGTTTCTATTAGCGTAAGAGAATGTTACTTTGTCTAGGTGGAAGGTCAGTCGGAGACCCAGATTACTGATTTTCCTCGTAAAAGGTTACGAAGGTCAGAATTCAGACGCTTCGTATAAAATCAGGTGATCAGCCACATCGGGTTGAATCAAGTGCCGACCCCAACAATGTATGGGATAAGGCCAGGGAGATGATGATATGGTACACGAAGTACCAGGCGCACATAACGGACAAGGAGTTAATAAGTTGATTGCGACTAACATGGAGCCACATCGGGTTGAATCAAGTGCCGACCCCAACAATGTATGGGATAAGGCCAGGGCGATGATGAATTTCGCATTTATAATATTAGTTTAGACGGGTATATACACTAGCACAAACGTATACCAAAGAGGGCTAGTTCATAGCAGCCTGTATATAATTATATACAGGCTGTTTTCCCCTTGGTAATGTTGACATAAAAAAAAAATTTAGAAGTAGTGAAAATGTAGTCAATTATTTATAAGCGTTCTACTTTTTTAGTTTTAAATCGTTATACAGGTTGTTGTCAATACGAGAATGACGTCATTTTGAAATTGGTTTTGTTGCGGTGACTGAATGAAGTGAAATATTTTCATATTGTTGTTAAGTTTTTAAAAATATATTGAAAAGACAGTCCCACGGGTTTGGCTACAACCTGTATATGTCACCGTAAAATTGTAAACCGTTAGATGATGAACTCGCGAGATTGTGAACCGCAACATATTGCTTATAATTTGCCCTGTGCCTCGCGGTTTCACCGCATAGATTAAGTTTCATGCTTCATATCGCTGAACCCTTATATTTTTAATAAATAAAAGTAGCCCAAGTTACTTCTTGTAACATTAGCTATCTGCCAGTGAAAGTCCCGTTAAAATCGGTCCAGCCGTTTCAGAGATTACCCGGAACAAACAGACAGAGAAAAATTAAAAAATTGGTATTTCAGTGTCAGCAGTGCACTTTCATATGCATTTAGTGAAAAACTGTTATTTTGGAATTACAAACAGACACTTCAATTTTATTTATCTGTATGTATAGATGTATAGATTATTCGGTAGATTGTAATCTATAGAAGTGAAACGGTTGGTTGCTTCAGAATATAACGACATCTACACAGATAAATAAAATTGAAGTGTCTGTTTGTAATTCCGAAATAACAGCTTTTCACTAAATGCATATGAAAGTATACATGCTACTGACACTGAAAAACGAAGTTTCAAAATTTTTCTCTGTCTGTCTGTCTGTTAGTTCCGGGTAATCTCTGAACCGGCTGAACCGGGGCTTTCACTGGCAGGTAGCTGATGTTTCAAGGAGTAACTTAGGCTACTTTTATTTATTAAAAATATTAGGGTTCCGCGACAATAAGGATGAAACTAAATCTGCGCGGGTGAAACCGCGGGGCACAGCTAGTGTTATAATATAACGGTATTTTAAATTTTATGGTGACATCTACACACGAACAATGCAATATTAAAGCAATGCAATAATTTTGATTGAGAAATTGATTAAATTTAAATGGTTGTTAAATTATCCTTTTAGTATAAATACTTAGAATAAATTATATACGTATACTATCTGTGCCCCGCGGTTTCACCCGCGTAGATTTAGTTATATCCTTATTGTCGCGGAACCCAAATATTTTAAATAAATAAAAGTAGCCTAAGTTACTCCTTGAAACATCAGCTACCTGCCAGTGAAAGTCCTGTTAAAATCGGTTCAGCCGTTTCAGAGATTACCCGGAACAAACAGACAGACAGACACAGAAAAAATTTAAAACTTGGTTTTTCAGTGTCAGTAGCGTGTTTACTTTCATACGCATTTAGTGAAAAGCTGTTATTTTGGAATTACAAACAGACACTTCAATTTTATTTATCTGTATAGATATACAGACTGACACTAAAAAACCAAGTTTTAAATTTTTTCTCTGTCTGTCTGTCTGTCTGTTTATTCCGGGTAATCTCCGAAACGGCTTGACGGATTTTAACGGGACTTTCACTGGTAGGTAGCTAATGTTTCAAGGAGTAACTTAGGCTACTTTTATTTATTAAAAATATTAGGGTTCCGCGACAATAAGGATGAAACTAAATCTACGCGAGTGAAACCGCGGGGCACAGCTAGTAGATAACTATAAAGTTAAACTACTTATTAACTTTTTCTCTGATAGTTCCTCAACCTATACTCCTCAACTAATATAATATTTTGATGTTTCACTATACAAGGGGACCTACTTTTATTCAACGAAATACGAAAATTCGGCCGAAAGTTCGCACGGTTCTTATTCGTTCTAAAATTACGACCGAACGTTGTCTTCTAGAACATTCTTAGATTTTTATTTATTCCAAATTATTAAATTACTAGCAGACGTCACGCGACTTCACCTACGTAGTTCCCGTTCTCGTGTGAGTACGGGGATAAAATATAGCCTATGTTACTCGCTGATGATGTAGCTATCTATTGCTGAAAGAATTCAAGATCGGTCGATTAGTTTCGGAACCTATTCAATTCAAACAAACAAACAATCAAATCTTTCCTGTTTATAATGATAGTGTATATTAACAGAACGACAACTTCCGTTTGATAAAAGCAAAGTGATACTGAAACTACGTTTGACTTTCGTTAGCAAAGTTTCGTTTTCGGTGAAAGAGAGTAGACCCCAATAGCCGTAGACGATACAAAATGTATGGTAATGACATAAATCAGTCACGTGACATATGTCATTCCCGTACGTTTCGTATTGTTTCTACTAGCGATGCGTGAAGATAATGTTACTTTGTCTACAGAGTGCCTAGTGCGAGTTTTCTTAAAAACGCCGCACATGTGACCGCGTCGATGTAAACGCAGATTTGTATGGGCTCACAATAGTGTCATCTTTAGGCCGACAGAGGCGCTGTACCGATCCCATACAAATCTGCGTTAACTTTGACACGGTGACTTGTGACGGCGGCAGTGAAAAACTCGCACTAGGCACTCTGGCCTTGGATGTAACAAGGAAGTCCATCCTTTAATAAATCATTGAACAAATATACACAACTAACTCACAAATAAGTAAAAGAGACCCAAATCTAACACGTAATAAAACCGTTGCTATCTGGTATCATGTTAATGCACACACTTGCATCGACGTGGTTGCCCTATTGGACTTGTTTTATTTATCGCACTACCCTCATAATCTGTTACATTCTTAATAACACAACCCACTTCACTTGTGAGATTATGTTTAACTATTTTAATAACGCCGTTACGGCACTTGTATGTGTTTGTAAACTATGTATACTATAAAATTCAAATTGTATTTCTCAGCTAAACGAAAAATGTATTCTTTTGAGAAATAAGTATCTTTAACCATAAGTCCAATCGTTAACCGTCTGTAGCGACGCTTGTGCCGTGACTCATGTATACATAGACATTTTGCACGATTATTAATGACAATAAATTAACGGAATACCTAATATAAAACGTTGTGAAATTAAACTTATCGATTAGTGGTTGTTAATCAATGCAAGGGTTTTGGTGTACAAGGTGTGGTTTTGCATTAGTGCCATTTCCATTTGCTTTGAAGGTTGATTCAATAATGAATTGACAATAAATCAATGTTTTTTATGTTTTGATTAAATATCTATTTAATTAAGATATAAACCACCATGCAAAACCACACCATGTATTTAAGGCTAGCCGCACACATAAAAATGAATAGCTGTTCGTTTGTCTCGCTAAAACACGAGAATGGCTGGACCGATTTGGCTCATTTTGATCTTGAATTTATTTGTGGAAGTTCAGTAAAGGTTTAAACGAGAAACATAAATCTATACAGATAAATAAAATTAAAGTGTCTGTTTGTAATTCCAAAATAACTGCTTTTCACTAAATGCATATGAAAGTATACACGATACTGGCCCAAAAAACCAAGTTTTAAAATTTTTCTCTGTCTGTCTGTCTGTCTGTTTGTTCCGGGTAAACTCTGAAACGGCTGGACGGATTTTAACAGGACTTTCACTGGTAGGTAGCTGATGTTTCAAGGAGTAACTTAGGCTACTTTTATTTATTAAAAATATTAGGGTTCCGCGACAATAAGGAAGAAACTAAATCTACGCGGGTGAAACCGCGGGGCACAGCTAGTAATAAGTAAAGGAAAATATTATATATATAAAATTCGCCGGGATCAACTAGTTCACAACATTATTGAAAAATACTGGCCGCACACATACACATACACACTATAAATAAATAAATTATTGTCGACTAGCTGTGCCCCTCGGTTTCACCTGTAGATTTAGTTTCATCCTTGCTGTCGCGGAACCCTAATATTTTTAATAAATAACAGTAGCCTAAATTACTCCTTGGAATATCAGCTACCTGCCAGTGAAAGTCCGGTTAAAATCGGTCCAGCCGTTTCAGAGATTACCCGGAACAAACAGACAGGCAGACAGAGAAAAAAAAAAAATTTTGTTTTGTAGTGTCAGTAGCGTGTATACTTTCACATGCATTTAGTGAAAAGCTGTTATTTTGGAATTACAAACAGACATTTCAATTTGATTTATCTGAATAGACACGCACTTTATCGTGCGGCTAGCCTTAGACAATGTCGTCTGATTACCAATAACCCTGTTAAATATTGTTATTAAGTGTTTAATTATTAGATAGTTACAATTCAACGCCCTACTAGACTCCAAGTATAAGTTTGTACATTTTTATACTTTCTCGAAATTGGGCGCTTTCACATTGGCCGATAGCGGTTGCGACATGATATTGTCGGACTAGAAGTTTGATACAATTACTACTGAACGCTTTCACACTATGTCGTTGTAGTCAAATATCGGCGGACGATATCGTGGGACTAGTAGTTTGATACAATTACTACTGAACGCTTTCACACTGTGTCGTTGTAGTCAAGTATCGGTGGACGATATCGTGGGACTAGTAGTTTGATACAATTACTACTGAACGCTTTCACACTGTGTCGTTGTAGTCAAGTATCGGTGGACGATATCGTGGGACTAGTAGTTTGATACAATTACTACTGAACGCTTTCACACTGTGTCGTTGTAGTCAAGTATCGGCGGACGATATCGTGGGACTAGTAGCTTGATACAATTACTACTGAACGCTTTCACACTGTGTCGTTGTAGTCAAGTATCGGCGGACGATATCGTGGGACTAGTAGTTTGATACAATTACTACTGAACGCTTTCACACTGTGTCGTTGTAGTCAAGTATCGGCGGACGATATCGTGGGACTAGTAGTTTGATACAATTACTACTGAACGCTTTCACACTGTGTCGTTGTAGTCAAGTATCGGCGGACGATATCGTGGGACTAGTAGTTTGATACAATTACTACTGAACGCTTTCACACTGTGTCGTTGTAGTCAAGTATCGGCGGACGATATCGTGGGACTAGTAGTTTGGTACAATTACTACTGAACGCTTTCACACTGTGTCGTTGTAGTCAAGTATCGGAGGACGATATCGTCGGACTAGTAGTTTGATACAATTACTACTGAACGCTTTCACACTGTGTCGTTGTAGTGAAGTATCGGCGGACGATATCGTGGGACTAGTAGTTTGATACAATTACTACTGAACGCTTTCACACTGTGTCGTTGTAGTCAAGTATCGGAGGACGATATCGTGGGACTAGTAGTTTGATACAATTACTACTGAACGCTTTCACACTGTGTCGTTGTAGTCAAGTATCGGAGGACGATATCGTCGGACTAGTAGTTTGATACAATTACTACTGAACGCTTTCACACTGTGTCGTTGTAGTGAAGTATCGGCGGACGATATCGTGGGACTAGTAGTTTGATACAATTACTACTGAACGCTTTCACACTGTGTCGTTGTAGTCAAGTATCGGCGGACGATATCGTGGGACTAGTAGTTTGATTTTGAAATTTATATGAAATAGAATTATAGAATTTATATGAAATTGTTTAAAGAAATTAGCTGGCCCTGTACACGTATGTATAATTTGTAAGTAGATGTATGTAATAATATGTTAGTGCTTTATGTAAATAATGTCATAGCGATTAGTAAATATTTTTGAAACTAACTGGTGTTTTATTTTAAAACTAGCTGTGCCCCGCGGTTTCACCCACGTAGAGTTAATTTAATGGGGGTCCCGCGGAACCATTATGTTTTTTTAATTAAAACTAGCCTAAGTTACATTAGCAACCTGCCAGTGAAAGTCCCGGAGATTACCTGGAACAAGCAGACAGAGACAGACAGACATTAAATTTTTTTTTAAATTGATTTTTTTACAAACAGACACTTCAATTTTATTTATCTGTATGTATGTATCTGTGTGTACAGATATACCTGGATGGCCGAGTTGATCGTTGTATATATTTTTTGGTATATCGTGTTTTTCTTTTAAAACATTTTTATATTGGTGTAGCTTATGTTTGCTGTGTTAGTCTACATAGCTACACTAATAAAGAGGAAGTTTTTGTGTTTTTGTTTGTTTGCATTGATAGGCTCCGAAACTACTTGACTGATCTTGAACATTATTTCAGCAATGGATAGCTACATCATCAGCGAGTAACATAGGCTATATTTTATCCCCGTACTCCCACAGGAACGGGAACTACGCGGGTGAAACCGCGTGACGTCCGCTAGTTGTTAATATTACGAGTGTAAAACAGCGTGGCACAGCTAGTTTCTAATAAGAAACCCAATTAACAACAACGAGCCCCATTTCGGTAACAATCAATTAGCGTATAACTCGACTAACCCAATTACTACTGAAAGTGGCTGAGGGCAGTTGGTTTAAAGTCTACAGACTACAGTAGGCACTAGTTCGATGGCTAATATTATATTTTATACCGCAACATGCCTAGTAAGTATTTTAAAATAAATATACTCACGCCATCCTAGAAGGGTTCCCGTAGGGGTAAGCAGAGGTGTTGTAACAACAACACTCACATTTCACCGAATATGATTAAGTGCCAACGTGACAGAGGGCGAGTCTATCGCCGTCTACGTATACGTCTTTGAATTACTCCTCAGACATGTGCAGGTTTCCTCCGATGTTTTCATTCACCGTAAAGCACGTGGATAAAATTACTGCACTGTTTATAGAAAAACTCATTGTGCAGGCCGTTAGGATTCGAAATTGCGACGCTTGTGTAACCGGCGACTAAGTACTCAAACTAATTTAGTCTATCTTGTGGGGAGAGCGAGTGATCAGTGTCATCCCCAGCAAAGACAAGATCTCCCATTGAGGCGGGTGTCATGTCTGGGGAACACCGGCTCCAACTGTTCTAGTTGGACACTTGTATATACAGAGTGTCGGAGAAAAAGGAACAGTTGTCTTCTAGAAGTTGTAGGGTTATATGAATATATTACTATGTTGAAATCGTAAAATATCTAGCTCCAACGATAACGTAGTTATAAGCTATGGCCTAAGAGCTCGCGGCCTTAAGCGATTGAATGAACGCGCAGGCGCGTATACCTACATTCCGTACGCGGTCATTCAACTTTTTATATTAAGGGGAAGATTAATGGTTTCGAAAAATGGTTTTATGGGATTATTTCAGGATTTAATAGTGGGAGAAAAAAAAAACCGTAATTAGATTTCACGTGAATAACTCTACGTTACAGCTGATTTTTATGCGAAAATAAGGTATTGATATGGTCAACTTTGAACATCAATTACTCGAAAACGGAAGAATATATTTTTGTCATAATAATTTTAATTGCTTCCTAAAATTATACCCTATCACATATTTTAAGAGCTGTCCCGGTTTCCCCGACACCCTGTATACTGTGTGGAGAGCGAGTGATCAGTGTATTCCCCAGCAAAGACTAGTGTTAGTTTCCTTGCTAATAAACTGTTAATTACATTTACAGCTCATAAGTATCAGCTGGACAGATGCCAACAACGGTGATGTTTCCTCCTTCCAATTGGTAAGATCTTAGAACACAGAACGTTTCTTTATGACAAAGTCCTACCAGAGGGGCGAGTCACAAGTCACCGCGTCGACGAAACGTAGATTTGTATAGACTCGGAGCAGCTCCCCTGTCGGCCTAAACATGACACTATTGTGAGCCCATACAAATCTGCGTTTACGTCGACGCGGTGACTTGTGACGGCGATTTTAAGACAACTCGCTTCAGAACAAATCTTGCGTGTATGAACATGACCACAATCGAATTTCGACAACGTTATGTCATTGTGAAACGTCAAAACGTATGCTTGGAGCACTGATCCACCACTATAGCCCAAGGAGGTTTGTCTGTTCAAACGTCGTCGCTTGACCTTGCGTTTTTGCATTCAAAATATGTTGATCCGCCATCTTTGACATTCAACCACAACCCTCCTCCGAAAAAGTATCAAAACATTTTGAGTCACGCTAAAACGCAAGGTCAAGCGATGACGTTTGAAAATGTCAAACGTCACTTGTGGCACTAAACTTCTTAGACTGTTGCATTACATGATTAATCAAATTAAAAAAATATATATTTCATTTCAGCTCGCCCGGCTATCTTTCCCTACAGTTGAAACGGTTAGTATAAAAACAAAATAAGTAGCGAATCTGACAATCTATCTATACGAGTTAAGAACGAGTAATTGACAGTAGACTGATACGCAAGTGACGCAAGTTCGATTCCAGCGGTCTTCAACAATAACTTTTTCTAAATGCAGAGATATCACCACGACCTTTATTGTGAAGGAAAACATCAAGAGGAAACCTGCATTTTTTTTAGAAGTAATTCTAAGACGTATAGCCTGAGACGGCGATAGACTCACCATCTGACACATTGACACTTAATCTTTCTTCTCTTATCATCAGTGAATGTGGGTGTAGTTATTACAACACCTCTGTTTACCCGTTCGGAGACGCTTCTGGGACGGCGTGAGCATACCTAAATATAAAAAGAGCATGCTAGTATTAACATTAATTATTTTTCCCCACTAAACCGAAGTATACATAACTATAACAATATTAATAATATATAAATAGACATATTTAGTGATACTCTTTTTTAATAAAATTATCAAAGAAATATTAGATTAGATATATTTTAAGTAGGTCTAATTACAATATATAGAATGTATCATAGTGATAGCTGATCTCATAAAAGTGATTGTTGATCTCATCAAAGTATTTTATGTATTAGTCATGTAAGAAGCGTCTAAACAGTTAATAATTAAATAATTATAACATGTTACCTTATAAGATAATTTTATTTTTTCTTAAGAATTGTTTGTTTACACCTGTAATGGTATATCATACGGTCCTATACCTATCTGTAACCACTTATTGAATGTTCTATGATAAACTGATGGTGTAACTGTTTTAATAAATAAATAAATAAAAATAAATAAACAGCAGAGACGGGTTATTCTATGCGTTGATGAATCAGTCAGTCAGTCAGGACATTGTATAGGTAACTGTTGTGTTATGTCCAGAAACCCTTCAACATGCCGTCGGCGAAGGACATCGACCCTCGCCACAGCTACGCGGACGAGAAGTTTGAGAAACTACAAGACTACTATAGTTACATGAGTGGACGGATGAAAGAACCACATAATCCTGTGAGTAGCCTCCATGCGTCATTGCACAATATATTTTGTTTAATTTGAGAGAGACAACGCTCTACGAAGTTTGCCCTGTAAAGCCGATTCTCTTTTTTTATTATTTTCTTATATTATTTTCCGAGTTCTCTTCAGCAAGCCCTTTCCTTTGATAGCCATACTGTGGTAGTGCAGGAAAATAATACGTCGGCCATCTTGGATGGTCCGCCATATTGGAATTAGAATGACGTGATATCTTATATTCATTTTGCACGTGGGGCTTAATTTCAGGAACATTATCTTTATATATAAAAATCAATCCCCATTTCCCTTGGTCACGGCATCACGCGTAAACGGCTGGATGGATTTTAACGGCACTTTCACTGGCAGATAGCTGATGTTTCAAGGAGTGTTTTAGACTAATTATATTAAAAAAAACAACATGAAACTAAATCTACGCGGGTGAAACCGCGGGGTACAGCTAGTATTTAATAAATATATCTATTTTATGTGATGGGTATATAATTCAACAAATTGTTTAAAAATTGCAAATAAATGCGTTAAATATTATTTGATCTCTGTGAAATAGACTTAATATTTCCCTATTGTTGATTTTTTAACGCTTTTCCCTTTTGTAACGGTGTTCTTTTTGGTTTCCTACTACGAGTATACATACTTTGTCATCCAAAATAATCGGTTATAGAAAAACTGATTTAAAACACAGTTAAAAATCCCTCCCACAAACATACGTCTACCTATATTGCAAGTTAATAAAAAGCTTGTAATATGAAAACATTCTCCTCTACCAGACCGAACGCCGTGAACTCCTGGAGATCTCCCAAAAGAAGCTGTTCCTCTTCATAGACGACCACATCAAGGACCTGAAGCGGCTGCTGTTCGCCACCGACACGGCCCTCATGTCCATGGTGCTGCTCAAACTCAATAAGAAGATGGACACCTCAGAAGCTAAGATCAAGTCTACTCAGGCTAAGATACCCTTCGGGCTTTATACCAGTCCAGGTAAGGACCACGGCTCTCTTAGGCTCTTTTAGGGTTCACGCGACAAGTAGACTAATTTAGTAAGAATAAGAATAAGAATAATTTATTTACATGAAATATGGTTACAAAAGATGGAGTTTAAAATAATAGGTACATAGCATATTTCACCCATTGTGGGTGTGTAAATATTAATAACATATTAAACATTTTGTGTACCAACAACATGGCTCTGACCAAGCATATTATTTTGTTTATATAACACTATATTTTAATAATTTGTGGGTACTTATGAAACTCGTTACGATATTGTAGCGACTTGGTCGCAGACAGCGTTTTTGTATTCTCATCCGTCAATCGGCGTCTATTCTAAAGTCGTTCGGTCTAAATTGTGCTTCAATCATTTTCAATTATGTTTAAAATTACTTGGTAGGCAATAGGATGATGGTACTGGCAACAAATCACTTAATAATAGCTTAGCTGCGTTCCGATTTTAGCGTTACATTCAAATTCAAATATATCTTTATTCGATTAGACTTTATACAAAGTACTTTCAAATCGTCAGAATGACACAATTAATAATTACTCTTATAAAGAATATTACACAATTTTAAAAATACAAAATAAATCGTTCAAGCAACTATAAGCCCATGGACACAGTTCTAATGCTCAATTGTCAAAATTGTATATCGAAGAGCGATCGGAAAACACGTGAATACCAAGTCTCGATAGGATTGCAATCGAACGAGGTTGGAACTTCAACGATATTTGAATCGAACGTTCTTACGAGAATTAGCCGCCTTATACTGGTCCAGAAACATGAAAGTAGAGTGATTGCAGTGGACATACGATCGCTACGAAGTATGTGTGGGGTCACCATAGTAGATCGAATGAAGAATCGTGTGATAAGGTACCGTTGCAAGTTGAAGAATGATGGGGTGACTAGACTTGAAAGAAATATGTTGAGATGGCATATCGAAAGGACAAGTGAAAGCCTATTAACGAAACAAATTTATAGAGGAAGTGTCGGTAGAGGGCGTCTAAGGAACAACTACTGTGGCCAGATTAATAATATTTTTCAAAAAGGTCAAATTCGGTGCTCGTAACCGCAGGAAGTGTATGAGGAGATGCATGAATGTGGATAAGGCGAAAGAAGTATGTAAGGATCGCAGATTGTGGCGAACGATGGTATCTGCCTATCCCCAAGGGATACAGGCGTGAGCATGTGTATATATATGTACCAGTCTAGGTAAGGACCACGGCTCTCCTAGGCTACAAGGTCCACGCTACCTGGTAACAATCTTTATACCAGTCCCTGAAAGCGTAAGTGGTGTTTAAATCCCAAATTTCACTGGCGATGATTGAGTATCAACGTGACTGATAGTGAGTCCATCGCTGTCGCGGGCACTATACATACGTCTTTGAATTACTTTTCTGACATATATTTAATATTACATTTAAACAGACATTAATAGACATATAGGTATTGATAGACGTATAGGAGCCGTGGTGGCCTCAGGGTTAGAGCAGTCGCCTGCTACGCAAGTTCGAATCCCAGCGTGGCCTGTACCTATGAGTTTTTCTAAAAAAACTTATGTACAGTGATTTCACACCACGTGCTATACGGTGAAGGAAAACATCGTGAGGAAACCTGCATATGTCTGAGAAGTAATTCAAAGACGTATGTATAGTGCCTGAGACGGCGATGGACTCACCCTCTGTCACGTTGGCACTTAATCATATTCGGTGAAATATGGGTGTTGAAAATTACAACACCTCTGCCTACCCCTTCGGGGAATACAGGCGTGAGCATATGTATAGACATATTAACAGACAGTCATGGTTACTAATGCCACTTATGTTTTGTGAAACACATTTTGAAGGTCCTAATCTGATTCCTTATTTTCCAGAATTCAAATGTCTCGACACTTCATATTACATAGTGTCAGCTCACAACCAGGAGGATGCCCAGATGATCCTCTCGAGCGAGAGGAGACCTCACTGCTACACCTTCAGAGGTATGATGCATCCAAAACAACCCAGACAGGACTCCTAGGCCTGTAGACAAAGTAACTAGGAACTCAGTCGCGTGACATATGTCATTCCCATACAGGGGCTGTTATATTATTTTTTTTTGTACTTGCTCCGCGTGGTAAGAATCAGTATGTTATCTGAAATACTGATTGAGATAATTAAATCATTTACTGACTATCGTTATTTTTTTTTCATTTTTATTTAATTTCTATAGTTGATTTAATTTTGCATGCTTTACAACACATAGGACATAGGGGGGGGCGGAATTCTTTCGTAGGCCTAGGGCAGCCAACGTATCAAATCTGCCACTGTTCCCATACATTTTGTATCGTGTCTATTAGCGAAGCGTGAGAATAATGTTAGACACTTGATGAAACAAGTGTTTTGTGTTCAAACATAATATTAGTAGTATTAATTATTATGAAGCTGGCTCGACGTATTAAGGTTTTATTCACGACTAGCTGTGCCCCGCGGTTTCACCCGCGTAGATTTAGTTTAATTAATAAAAGTAGCCTAAGTTACTCCTTGAAACATCAGCTACCCGCCAGTGAAAGTCCCGTTAAAATCCGTCCAGCCGTTTCAGAGATTACCCGGAACAAACAGACAGACAGACAGACGGACAGACAGACAGACAGACAGAGAAAAAAATTTAAAATTGGTTTTTCATAGTCAATAGCGTGTATACTTTCATATGCATTTAGTGAAAACCTGTAATTTTAGAATTACAAACAAACACTTCAATTTTATTTATAGGTATATGTATCAAGGCGTGCATTGGATTTTCAGAGGGGTAGGCATGAACAATAGGTAGGTAGGGAGGCAAAGTCAAGGTCAAAGTCAAAAATATCTTTATTCGATTAGACTTTTTACAAAGTACTTTCAAATCGTCAGAACGACATGGATTATATATGCTACTGCCAGGTTCGGAAGGTTGCTTTTACTGAGAAGAACCTGGCAAGAAACTCAGTAATTACTCTTTAAAAAAAATATTATACAATTTTTAAAAACGCAGGTTAAGTACATACCTATGTGACGCGGCGTAGGTACATACGTCTTGGTAAAAATACACATACTAACATAAACACACACACACGACACGAGTGTATTCAGTGATCACAAATTGTAACTTCTGCTTACCTGCTTATATGCAATGCACGCCACTGATATGTATATGTATATATATATATAGATGTTTTCTTTGCCGGACCTATAAATTACACCTATAAATTTGAGAAGATGGTTATTTGTCTAAAGTTGTCCCTCACACCCAACTAATATGTTAAGGTGCGTTCGCGTTCTCCGGTTTTTACCACCGTCACTCGGAGACCACGTACGTGGGCCCCCACGCGGAGCAGTTCCAGGCCAAGGACCCCAGCCAAGGGCTCTACTGCCATTCCGACGACAACTGGAGTGATGCCCAGTGCATATACAAGTCAGTTAACACCTTATTTTTTTAAACTCAATAATATCTTTATTCGATTAGACTTTTTACAAAGTACTTTCAAATCTCCAGAATGACATAATTATACTGGATTATACATGCTACCGCCAGGTTCGGAACGTTGCTTTTACTGAGAAGAAACTGGCAAGAAACTCAGTAAAAACTCTTTTCAAAAATATTACGCAATTTAAAAAATATATATTACTTGGGAAATGTTAAGCCATTGGACACAGGGGGTCTACTCTCTTTCTCCGAACACGAAACTTCGTGAACGAACGAAAATTAAACGTAGTTTCATTATCGCTTTGTTTTTATCATACTCTAATGTTCCTTCGTCTAATAATTTAATTAAAGTTGGTTTAGAAAATATAAACTTCAAATAATTTTCTATCGGACCACGTTCGGACGTAATTTTAGAACGAATAATAACCGTGACGTGACTTGTGACGGCGATATTAAGAAAACTCACACTAGGCACTCTGTATAATTATGTCATTCTGACGATTTGAAAGTACTTTCGAATAAAGATATGTTTGACTTTGACTACTTGTTTCAATTCACCACATCATTCTTCAGCTTGCAACTGTCTCTTATCACACTATTTTTCATTCGATCTATTAATCTCATCCCTCAGGATTATTAATTGAAACGACAGAGTTGAGCTTACATTCAACACACGTTTAAAACATTACACCATAGACAAGTGATACAGATAACATATCCCATACCAGATGTTGGCAATAACAATAGACTAAATGTTTTGATATATAATTAACAAGGATCAACCCCCGTGAAGAGTTCCCGGAGTCAGTAGAGTATGAGCCGAAGGTGTCGTACTGGTGCGGTCCTTACCGCTACTTCATCCCAGCCACCACGGACGTTCGGTGCATCTTCTCCATATTCTCCATGAACTTCATATTCAGATTTGGTTACGATGGGATCACTTATAAGAGCTCGGATTTGACGTTTGTAAGTAACTCTAATTATTTATTTTACTGCGGCGGTGATCACATCTCATGCGTTCCCTTCGCAATTACCTTTACTTCCAAAAACAAGGGAAGGAAAAAAAATCAACGCAAGAGGTGTGTATGAACACGGGCAGAGGGCCTAGTGCGAGTTTTTAACTGCCACCGTCACAAGTCACCGTGTCGACATAATCGCAGATTTGTATAGGATCGGAACAGGGGCCCAACCATGAGCTGTTATTGCAATGATAATTCAGTTGTGCGACAATGACAGATGTATACACGTCACATACATCTGTCTCATAAATGAGTGAAACTATCATGGCAATAAGAGCTCGTGGTAAGGCCCCAGCGCCTCTGTCGGCCTAAACATGACACTATTGTGAGCCCATACAAATCTGCGTTTATGTCGACGCGATCACTTGTGGCAGCGATTTTAAGAAAACTCGCACTAGGCACTCTGATCAATTGGGAAAAGAAGTGCCCAAATTTGGCACGGCTTGCAGTGGTCGTGGGTTCGAGTCCCGTCTCGTGTTCGTATTATTCTATTGCATTTAAGTTATAACCTCCAAGCACCTAGGTACGTACATACATACCTACATGTGCCCACACCTGTATTCTGCGAAGAGGCAGGCAGTGTTGTAATAACAACACCCGCTTTTCACCGAAGATGATTAAGTGCCAACGTGACAGATGGTGTGTCTATCGACGTTTCAGCTACTATAAATACATCTTTGAATTACTTTTCAGACGTATGCAGGATTCCTCACAATGTTTTACATCACCATAAATCACGTGGTGTGAAATCACTGCACACGAGTTTTTAGAAAAACTCATTGGTACAGGGGCCCAACCATGAGCTCTTATTGCAATGATAAATTAGTTGTGCAACAGTAACAGATGTATACACGTCACATACATCTGTCTCATAAATGAGTGAAACTATCATGGCAATAAGAGCTCATGGTAAGGCCTCAGGCCTAGCTGTGATTCAAACATGCGTCTCTACCCCAAAGCCACCACGGCTCTAATTAGTAAGTAACCTACATAACTTCTTCAATAATGTTATATTGTGTTCCAGATGTACCAGAACGGGCAGGTGTTCTACACGGACGAGCCGTGGGCCGGCATGTCGTGCTGGAACTGGGCGTGCAAGTGGCGACACAATCAGAACATGCGCTCCAATGAGTTCTTCGTCAACTGACACACCACCACTGCATTATATACTCATATATAACACACTAAAAACGATAAGGGCTCAACTCAAAAAATTGCAAAAATTAAGATCATAAGAAAGCCCTTAAAATGTATTTCTAGGTACACTTAGTTTTAAAAAATATATTAAAAAAATGGTTTTTAGCTCTTATCGACAATGCACAACCTGAATAATTATTCTAAACTTTAAAAATATAAAATAAAATGTATTCAAAACTGGTAAAATAACTACTGCTTCAGTTTTAAATTCAAGCTTGCCAAAAAATTGATTTATGAATTGAGCTCCTAGGGTTCTGAGTGTGCGTTAATTATATTTTATATGGCAGTCAGTCAGGACTTGAATTTTCATTGATAATAAATGACTCTACTACTTACGTCCTTGTTAGAGCTATGTTTATTTCTCACATATTTTTGCTATGATGTATTTATCAGGCGCTTTTGCTTACTACCATGTAGCAGCATTTCTCCGAGTGTCTAGTGCGAGTTTTTCACTTATACTTATGTTAACACAGATTTGTATAGGATCGAAACAGCGCCTCTGTCGGCCTAAACATGACACTATTGTGAGCCTATACAAATCTACGTTTACGTCGACGCGGTGACTTGTGACGGCAATTTTAAGAAAACTCGCTCTAGGCACTCTGCTCGCTACTCGCTAACGATTGCAAAGTTTGAGTACAAATACACGAGATCCTTAATGGTGCAATAAGAGTTTTCGAGCGCTTTGCAGTATATGTACAAATTTCCAACTAAAACAGTTGGAGCCGCAGTTCCCCAGACATGACATCGGCCTGGCTAGATCTTTCCTTTGTTGGGGATGATCGCCGTCCCGACAACGACATACATGAAAAGCTAGTTTTTTTTGTTCCGTGACTCCTAGAGGCGGTTACGAACTTGAATCTCTAAATTGATCATAATTACAATATACAGATAAATAAAAATGAAGTGTCTGTTTGTAATTCCAAAATAACAGCTTTTCACTAAATTTACACTAAAAAACCAAGTTTTAAATTTTTTCTCTGTCTATTTGTCTGTTTGTTCCGGGTAATCTCTGAAACGGCTGGACCGATTATTATTATTAAAAATATTAGGGTTCCACAACATGAAGCATGAAACTAAATCTACGCGGGTGAAACCGCTAGGCACAGCTAGTAATAACAATAAAATTACAGAAAGTTTAACATAACAAATTGTATTTTAGTTGGCACCTACACCTACCTAGTACAAATAATTGTTAAAGTTGTCAAAAAAATGACGGAATATCCCTAAAGTTGATAACCTTTCGGCGTTGGTCCTTGGCGCTTTTATTGTCTTTGTTTTTAGAGCTAATTTGTTTTAAGAACTTTTTGGTAATTATCGATCGTCTGTGCGTGCGAGTGGGGACTTCCATTTGCAGAGACTGCGCTGTTGCTGATACTAAAAACACTGGAATAACCAAAACTGATTAATCTATATATCTTTATCTATACAGATAAATAAAATTGAAGTGTCTGTTTGTAATTCTAAAATAACAGCGTTTTTCTAAATGCATATGATAGTATAACCGCTACTGACACTGTAAAACCAAGTTTTAAAAATTTCGTCTGTCTGTTTGTTCCGGATAATCTCAGAAACGGCTGGAGTAGACAGTACCCAACGGCTGTAGACTGGACAAGGAGCAACTTAGGTTACGAAAAAATGTGGGTGCAACATAAAGCCCTATAAAATTAAGGCTACGCGGATGAAATTAAGGGCAAAGCAAGTCTTTTATAATTTCTAATACAACCATAATGTAAATACTCACGTTGGAAGCAAAACGCTGCAAACAATAACAGTACATTCATAATTACAGTATTGGTTTTACTGCGTGCATTGATTGATAACGCAAATTGCTAAAATCTAATCACCCGTGTGGCCGAGGCAAATTGCAAACCCAATGTGATCTTATCGAAAGCTGTAATCAGAGTACCTAGTGCGAGTTCTTCACTGCCACCGTCACAAGTGATCGCGTCGACGTAAACGCAGATTAGTATGGGCTCACAATAGTGTCATGTTTAGGCCGACAGAGGCGCTGTTCCGATCCTATACAAATCTGCGTTTACGTCGACGCAATCACTTATGACGGCGATTTTAAGAAAACTCGCACTAGGACCTAACCCAGGACCTGGTCGAACAATGCAGAATGTATAAATATGCATTTTAATCAAAAAGGCATAATTAAACAAAAATATGTCATGGAAACATTTTAATATTAGTATCACAAATTTAATCCTAATATAATGAACCATTTAAATAAACGTTGCTTACAGAAGCAGTGTAGTTATAAAACAAATCAACTTACGTAAAACTATTAATAATCTTTTATGTAATACTCAAGTATCAGTCGTAGCTTAGAAAATAAAAAAAATCAACAATCTATAAAGATTCAAAAATATTTTGGGGTTTACATGAAGAGTTAAATAAAAATATATAAACACATGATATATATTTTAAATCCTTGTCACTCCAGCGAACAAAAAACTATAAAAACATACATATACTAACGCTTGTATTCCCCGAAGGGGTAGGCAGAGGTGTTGTAATAACTTTTCACACTAGATTAAGTGCCAACGTGACAGACGGTGAGTCTATCGCCGTCTCAGGCACTATACATCTTTGAAGTACTTCTCAGACATAAGCAGGTTTCCTCACGATATTTTCCTTCACCGTAAAGCACGTGGTGTGAAATCACTGCACATAAGTTTTTAGAAAAACTCATTGGTACAAGCCGCTGGGATTCGAACTGGCGTCGCTTGTGTAGCGACTGCTCAAACCCTATGGCCACCACGGCTTGTTATGAAAATAAAACACATGATATATGAGACTCTATGACATCTTTTCATATAAAACCCCCATTTGTCTTAAAAACTAATAATTAACATATTAGAATAACAAACATGAGATCAAGCAATATTTTAGGGTCCTCTAAGAGTAGCAGTTACTTCAAATTTCTCAGACTATTCACGACAGATGGTGAGTTTGTCACTGTATTTCACGATTCAACACTTAGTATTAGACTTCAAGTATTTTAGACTATAACTTACTAAATATAAATTTTAATGTAAAAGCCACAATAATTATATAAACAATTGCTAAATAATAATACTGTAATTGTTTCACCAATTACTCTTATTATTATTAAATGTTAATATAATTATTGTAGTTTTAAATTAATTTAAATTATTAATAGACCTAATCAATTATTATCCAGAATAATTGACAGAAAATAAAAAACAAAAAAATTATAATTTCAAACACAACTCAAAAGACTTTGTTCCAATTTGTACCCAATTAAAAAAAACTTATTCGTCTTGTTCATTTCAATCACAACCAGTAAGCAAAGTAAGCCTTTGAAATTTTCTTTAATCTCGGACCCAAAGCTTAAGATTTTAAAGTGAACTGTATTTGAAAATAAATTGCAATTCTACGATTGAGATTGTTACAAAGTAATTCAAACTTTTATATTCCCCTCTAATGTATACATACCTGTTATTATTTGTCTATCCCTACTTATATTATAAATGCGAAAGTAACTCTGTATGTCTGTTACGCTTTCCCGCTTAAACCTCTCAACTGATTTTGATGAAATTTGGCACAGACAATCTTTAGACCCTGAGAAAGGACATAGGCTACCTTTTATTTATTAAAAATATTAGGTTTCCGCGACCATAAGGATGAAACTAAATCTACGGGGGTGAAACCGCGGGGCACAGCTAGTAAAACTATAAATATATAACTTTACGATAAGAAGCTACCTACTATATTAAGTTTGCACTATTACTGTGTCGATATCAAAATATATAACAAAACGACTTTTCAAAAACATAATAATCCCAAAAGCAATATGTCTTAAGAAATATAAATAATTAGTCTCAAAATGTGGCAACATTTTTAAACTGAAAAATTTCCCTATACATATCGCTTTCAAAAATTATTAAGCTTTTGAAAAAAATAATTTTGTATATGATATTTTGATTGGCTGTAAAATTGTATACATGCAACACTACGTATTTATATTTCAGTCTCAATAACTCTCTAATTAATAGTCGTAAGATAAAATGCAATACCAAAAACATATGGTAACACCGTTAGCCGGAAACAGCTAGTATAGATATAAAAATTGCTATTTTAATCATATTAGATACTTCTAAGTTTATAACTTTAATTAAGCTATTTAAAAATGAAACGTCAAAACATAGAAGTTCTTAGCTAAAAACGATCATAGTAACCCAATAGGCCTTAACAAAGTAACATTCTCTGGCGCTTGCATATAGAAACGATACAAATATATGGGAATGACCTAAATCAGTCTAGTTATCATGTCACTGGCCTTATCCCATACATTGTTGGGTTCGGCACTTGATTCAACCCGATGTGGATGACCTGACTTATATGAAGCGACTGCCATCTGACCATCGCAACCTATTTAACGAGGAAAATCTTTCATCTGGGTTAAACCAGTTGTCAGACTTTCTTAGGCCTCCGACTAACCAGTAAACGATTGCCAAAGATGATTGGAACCTGGACCGACAGCTTAACGTGCTATCCGAGCCACGGAGCAAACTCGGGTGGTGACCCATCAAATTACTGGCTTGGATAATGGTTACTTAACTTCACCGTGCCACGAGCCCCCTCAATGACATAAATCAGTCACGTGAGATATGTCATTCCCGTACATTTTGTATAGTTTCTTCTAGCGAAGCGTGAGGATTATGTTACTTTGTCAATATTCCACAGAATCATTTATCAATACTAAAGTAACCTCACTACTTATCGAATGTTCTTCTTCTATAATGATCTTCAATGGTTTTTGTTCCCGCAGTTCTTTGAATAAATTATTATTAATATCTTCATTTTTACTACTTGGCCAGTCAATTTGGTAGGCTGAAAAGATAAGGTTACACAAATTTAAAATACACATGATGGAAAGTATGAAAATGATTTGTGGGGGGGAGCGAGTGATCAGTGTCATCCCCAGCAAAGACAAGATGTTCCATTGAGGCGGGTGTCATGTCTGGGGAACACCGGCTCCAACTGATCTAGTTGGACACTTGTATATATACTGTGTGGAGAGCGAGTGATCAGTGTCATCCCCAGCAAAGACAAGATGTTCCATTGAGGCGGGTGTCATGTCTGGGGAACACCGGCTCCAACTGATCTAGTTGGACACTTGTATATATACTGTGTGGAGAGCGAGTGATCAGTGTCATCCCCAGCAAAGACAAGATCTTCCATTGAGGCGGGTGTCATGTCTGGGGAACACCGGCTCCAACTGTTCTAGTTGGACACTTGTATATATACTGTGTGGAGAGCGAGTGATCAGTGTCATCCCCAGCAAAGACAAGATGTTCCATTGAGGCGGGTGTCATGTCTGGGGAACACCGGCTCCAACTGTTCTATTTTTTTTTTTTTTTTTTAGGATATGGTCTCTCGCAGTTGGTAGGGGGGAGTTACCTCCACTGCTTAACCGGACTATAGGGCGAGACCCAAGGGCCTCCAGCCGAGCTTAAACTTAAATACTAAGCAACACAGCTAAGGGCGCCCCGGTGCGGGGCTCGGACCTCGGCTTAGGGCGTTGCTGGGGGATGAGCTAGGGAGCTGGATCTGAGTTGTATGATTTAGGGACGTGTTTAAGGCTAGTGGCTCGGCGCGCGCCGGCCCTAGCAGGGGACGGGGGGGACGATGACGTAGAGTTCGCGACGAGCCTCGCCGGCGAGGACGGAACAATGGTCGGTTTGGTGTGTGCTTTTGAGACATTGCTTGCTGAAGCAATGTGATATCGTCGTCAGGGTCAAGGAGAACGTGCCTCGGACGGCGTCGGGAGGAGATACGAGATGGGGTATATCGGGCGGCCGATACGATTAGTGGGTTCGGGTGTTTTTCGGCAGATTCGAAAAAGCGCTTAGAGGCTCTTTTCATGAACTGCTTGATGGTGGGAATTTTGAAGTCTACATGGAGTTGACTATTGCGAACATACCACGGGACTCCCGCGGCCTTTCGCAAGAATTTGTTTTGGAGGACCTGCATTCTATGGATGTTAGAGCTGGCCGTGTGTGCGAAAACAACACTGGCGTATGTCATTATGGGACGGATGCACGAGAGGTAAATTCTCAACTTGGACTTAAGTGACAATTTGCTCCGTGCATTTAGTAAGTAATGGAGTCGACCAAGGGCAAAGGAAGCACGTGACCGTGCTTTCTTTGTGTGGGATGCAAAGGACAACCTTTGGTCGAGGATGACGCCTAGGTATTTGGCCGTGGATTCCCAGGGAATCGGCTGGCCGAACATGGTTACAGAAGGCGGAGGATCGTGATATCGGTCGCCAGAGCGGCAGAAGAGGACAGCTGCGCTCTTATCTGGGTTGACTTCAAATCTCCATTTCCGAAACCATTTGCCGAGGGCATTGGCTGCGGTTTGGAGATGTTTGGCGATCGTATGACGGTCTCTGCCTCTATAGTAGATAGCCGTGTCATCGGCGAAGAGAGCTAGATCGGCATTGGGACTTTTGGGGATGTCGCTGGTGTACAGCGTGAAAAGGAGTGGGGAGAGCACGGAGCCTTGGGGGACTCCAGCACGAATGCGGCGAGGGGAAGATAATGAGCCCTCGATGCGATATTGGAAGGTGCGATTCGATAAGAAGTCTCGTATGATGAGCACGAGTCTGTCAGGCACACCGATTTGGTAAAGCTTATATAATAAGCCATTGTGCCAAACTTTATCGAATGCTTTCGCTATATCGAAGAATAGGACACCCGTTTGCTGTTTGACTTGGAACCCCGCACTTATGTGTTCAACGATGCGGTGCACCTGTTGAACACACGAGTGCTTGGCTCGGAAGCCAAACTGCTCATTCGGGATAAGTTTGTGGGATTCAGCGAAGTCCTTAAGTCTTTTGAAGATCAACCTTTCGTAGATCTTCGCGAGAGTTTTAAGGAGACTAATGGGGCGATAAGTAGAGGATTCGGATTTGGGTTTACCAGGTTTTGGTATCCCTATGACAACTGCTTCTTTCCACGATTGTGGGAAGATGTTGTTTGAAAGGGCAGCGTTAAAAATGGCTGTCAGGAAGACAATGATGTGGAGGGGAAAGAGTTTGACAACTTTATTTGTTATCCCGTCGGAGCCAGGAGACTTCCTAGGGTTAAGATCTTTGATGAGGGATTGAACCTCATCGACTGTAACTACTGGGAGTGGATTGTCTGGGTCCTCTATTGGGGGCTGAGCTACCCTTCGTTCGACCTCGGCGTCCACCTTTGTGAGATGGGCCATGTCTACTTGTTGGGAGCTGGGAGAACATTGGGATTCTAGATTGTCGGCTAGACATTCGGTCTTTTCGTCGTCGTCGAAGGCGGGACTACGGCCAGGACGATTAAGAGGAGGGATGCCGCAGGCTTCTTTGACTCTGAGCTTGCGTTGCAAGTGCCAGAAAGCCTGGTGATTAGGGGTAAGGTTAGCCAAGAAGTTGTCCCAGCGAGCTTCCCTCATTTCATTCATGCGCCTTCTTACTTTGGCTTGTAAGTGGTTCATGAATGATCGGTTGGCTGCTGTGGGGTAAGTCCTGTAGGCTCGGATGGCCGCGTTTTTCTCCGTCACCAGTTCGCGTACATCGTCCGGCAGCCTCCAGCGATGGTCGTCCATCGCTGGGACCTGCCGGGAGCAGTCGTTGACTGCTGATTGTACGTGACTGGTGAGGGAGTCAATTGCGTTCACCGTGTCTACAATGGAAGTTGGGGTCGGTTCGGGGAAGGGCAAGGGAGTAGACTTGAGGTTTTCCTCTAGTTTCCTCCAGTTAGTTGCCGTTTTCATGGGGGTGGGAGTACTCGAGTCAGGGGGACCTGTGCGGGGGGTAAGACTGAGTACAACGGGACGGTGATCGGAGTCAAGCTCGTCTATCGATTCCATAGAATTTAAACGAAGGTTTATATTCTTTAGAATCGCCAGGTCGAGGACGTCCGGACGGTGGTCTATAATAGCTGGGTAATGCGTCGGATGCATGGGAGCTATAACGTCGAAGTTATGGATGCTACTGAGGTAATTGAGTTGATTACCTCTGGAATTTCGAGTGCGGCTATTCCACGACTCGTGTTTGGCGTTTAGGTCTCCTGCCACGATGACAGAGTTGCCTAAGCTAAGAAGTTTTACGATATCAGGAGCGATATCGCCTTGTTTGTTGGGTGCGATGTATGCCGATACTATTATGATTGGTTCGTGTCCAGTCATGCCTAGCCGACATATTGATGTCTCGATTTGAGAGAGGTTGGGGGGATCCATAGGAATGCAGTAAAGAGATCTTTTATAATAGATGAGGGTGCCTCCTTTGGCGGAGTGGGTTCTATCGTTGCGTACTATTTGATAGTTCGCAATTTTGGGATCGCGGTTGGAGGGTTTGAGGAAGGTCTCTTGGAGGAGAAAGATGTCTAATTGGTGTTGGCGGAGGAAAGTGGCGATCTCGTCGCGTTGGGTGTTAATGCCATTGGCATTGAAGAACCCTACTTTGAGGGACCTGGGTTTGATTTTTCCTCCTAGGTTGTGGCTCTCCATTATTGGACCGTACTAAAGAAAGAGGTGAGGGCTGTGGTTACGTGAGCGAACTTGCTCATCGTAGCCATGACGGAGGCAATATTACCGCGTGAGGCGCGGAGTTGCTCGGCCATCTGGTTCAAGCTATGGATGTCAACCGCGTGGAATAATTGGCTCAGATAAGCCATATTATCGCCAGTCGCGTTGGCTTCCGGGGCTTGGGGAAAGGGACCCTTAGGTGTGGGTGCCAGAGGGGCTGCTGGCGAGCGGGGAGCTGCCGCGGGAGAAGGGCCTTTTGGCTTAGGGGGTTGCACGGTGGGAATGGCCATTAATGGGGGGATGACCGTGGACTGGGGAGCTCTTGGAAGAGCGAGTTTGGGGAATGCGCGCTGATGGTTCAGTGCGTTCCAGGGGGAAGGTCTTTGGGGACTAAGGCGCTCGGGGAGAGCGGAGGAAGGGAGGTTTTCCCTGGTGTTGCGAGCTTGAACTCGCTTTACCATTTTGGGGTGAGGACGAGGGGCTTTTGGGCAGCCGCGATAATTCGCAGGGTGGCCCGATTGACCGCACAGAACGCAACTAGGCGGCTCTGTGCAGAGTGAGATATCTTTGGGACGGGGGCAATCGCTTGTGCCGTGGTCACCTAGGCACTTAACGCACCTGGGTACCGCAAAGCAATTGCGGGAAGAGTGGCCATATAACTGGCACTTGTGACATTGGCCGATTTGGCCGCGTTTGTTGGGGGCTTCGACCTTTAAGCCAGATAAATGGCATACGGTCTTAATATTGTAGATGTTTTTTCCGGCGGGGGAGTGCTTACATACGACAAAGACCATGTCGTATATGGTACTGTTGCGGGCGCCGTGCATGCGGTGCACCTCGAGGGCGGGGATGTCTTGCGATTGAAGATCGCATAAGATAGATTTTTCGTCTATCTCTTTAGGGATGCCGCGGATTACTACTCGGAGGAGACGGTCCTCGGGGAGGTCATATGAGTGAAAGGCTACTTTCCTAGCCTGTAGCATTTTGGTAAGAGACCTGAAGTCGGTGGAAGTAGGCACCGTGACTTTAATACCATTTGCGGTTGTTCGGGCATTTGTGTAAGCAATGCGATTAGCATTGCACCATGCCGAGATGTCGGTCCATTTTGCCTTATCTTGGATGAAGATAGGCGGTGGGAGGGGTTCTTTCCTCGAAGATGAGGCTACGGACTGAGAGGGTGTGGTTGCGTCGGAGCGGTTTTCCTCCGAGGGAGAGGCCGCCTGCGCAGATTGGGAGGCTACGGGTTTGGCAGAAGTCTTGAGAGACTTTGCCGGGGTCTGGTCAGAAGAAGCTTTGGTCTTGAGAGACCGCTTCTTCTTGCGTCCTAAGACGACATTGAAGTTTTCGTCGGCGGAGGAGTTGGAGTCCGAGTTGGACTCAGAGGGCATATCCGCGTCGATAATGACGGGACGGCTGGGAGGGCAATCGGGACTTGCCGGGGACTCTTCGAACCTTATTGGGTTCGGTTTGAGAGGGACAGAGGGCGCCGCAGGGGCGTATGTGGGGGGCTCGATGGCCGGGGAGGGGCTTGGTTCGCCGCAGAGGTTGGCGAAATCCTCCGGAGAGAGGACAGAACTGGCTACGGCCTGGTTGGCCGGGACTTTGAGCAGGGCCCGAAGGAGGGCGCGGAGGGTGGAGTCGGCCATTTTAGGAATGGCAAAACAACAATTGGGGGAGCAAAAATACCACGCGGTATTTAATTTATTTATTTTCGCGCCTAATCCCCAGGTTGGACTGGCCTGGGGTTGTGTGCGTGTGTGTTGGTCCCTTCACTACCGGGGGTAGGCAGTTAGGGTTGAGTAGGGTGTGCCCTAAGCTTGTAATCCCGCTGCCAATCTTAATGTGCAGACGGGTTCCTAACAGCCTTAGTGCAGAGGAGTACTTTTAGCCGAAGCTTAAAGCAACCAAACAACACTAAGGAATGGGATGGTAGGGAAAGGGTAGGGTGGGAGGGAGGAGATGGCTAGCGTCGGCGAGGGAAGCCCCCAAGGCCGGTGGTTCTAGCCCCGTCCGATTTGTGTTTTTGCCCTGAGGGGGCAAAAACGGGTGTATCGGGTCCACACCCCACTCGGCTTCGTTGGCACCGCTAGGTATCCACCGAGGACCACCAAACAGTGGTTTTTACCTTAAGGGTCACAACTAGCGAGACTTGTCTCACACAGAAACAGAGATGGCCGAAAAAACCCGCCTTGAAAAAGGCAAGTTCGGCGAAGGGTTCGGTGCGCAGGTAGCAGCACGCAGGTAGCAGCGGGCGGCGACTGGACAATGGGCAGCGGCGGAGCGCGGCAGGAGAGCGCTTCGAGACGTCCGTACGGGGCGGAGGTCGGAGCGCGAGTCGGACCAACTGTTCTAGTTGGACACTTGTATATATACTGCAATGCGCTTGAAAACTCTTATGGCGCGATTTAGGTTCTCGTGTATTTGTACTCAAACTTCGCATTTGTTACCGAGTAGCGCCATCTATGAGCGAGTGGAGAAACGCTGTTACAGATTTATTCAGTTTAGGCCTTAAGAGACCACTGTATTTACCATTTTGATGTATGATGGGTGACCGGTGTTAGTAGAGGTTTAAGAAGGGTGAGGAAAGGAAAGCAAAGGCATTTATAAATCGATCTTATCAGAAAATTTTAATTCATATAATTCACTAGGTCTTCCTTGCTTCACTTCGGGTTTAAATATTTCTTGACTTACTACCCGCTATTGTCTTCAAAAATATATTCAGTATAGCTAGTATCCTAAGTTACTCCTTGTAAAATTAGCTATCTGCGATTGAAAGTCCTGTTAAAATCAGTCCAGCCGTTTCAGAGATCAGCCGGAACAAACAAAAACATTTAAAAAATAGGTTTGTCTTTGTCAGTACCGTGTATACTTTCAAATGCATTAAGTGAATTTTATTTATAATACATACAGATAAATAAATAAAATGTATTTATGTATATTATTGTATACTGTATGTTATTTTAATTATGAATGAATGAAATCAGATGAGATAAGATCTATTTAAAAATCTGCCCTTAGCACATATACCTTAGCTTGGGTCCTGGATAGGGTCCAGGGATCTTCAGTAGCACCGGGGGTCCCCGGACACTGGCGGGGGTGCACCTGCTAATGGGAATGAGGTAAGTATTACAGTATTGTCTACTCCATAAAGGTCACATTCGAAGCACTCCTAACCAAAGCAAGTGTATGAAGAGACGCGTAGATGAAGCGAAAGATATATGTGGTTTCTGTCCACCCCTATGCAAGAATGGCCATGGTGACTGAGTGGTTTGAATCCCAAGACCAAGAACTTAAGTGCAGTTAGTCAGAGAATTGCAGGGAAGAAAAACGTCGCGGATACATGCATATTTTGTCAGAGATTAGTGTTGGTGAAAAGTGGGTGCATCTATGTCTACCCCAACTCAGACCTTTCTGAAAAGCTGTGAAGTAAGTGTGCATAAAATCTATACAGATAAATAAAATTGAAGTGTCTGTTTGTAATTCCAAAATAACAGCTTTTCACTAAATGCATATGAAAGTATACACGATACTGACACTAAAAAACCAAGTTTTAAATTTTTTCTCTGTTTGTCTGTCTGTCTGTTTGTTCAACGGCTGGACGGATGTTAATGGGACTTTCACTGGTAGGTAGCTGATGTTTCAAGGAGTAACTTAGGCTACTTTTATTTTTTAAAAATATTAGGGTTCCGCGACCATAAGGATGAAACGAAATCTACGCGGGTGAAACCGCGGGGCACAGCTAGTTATTGCTATAATTATATAGGGTGGTGACATTTTTAATAGTGTTTAATATAACTATTTCTGTCTTAAAGACTTTGAAAGTACTTTCTAAGAATTCTAATCAAATATTAGATACTTTTCTATCCCTATGTATGCTTAAATCTTTAAAACTATGCAACAGTTTTTGATGCGGTATTTTTTAATAGGTAGAGTGATTGATGAGGAAGGTTTATATGTATAATAATAACATACATATACTCACGCCTGTATTCCCAGAAGGGGTAGGCAGAGATGTTGTAAATTTCAACACCCACATTTCACCGAGTATGATTAAGTGCCAACGTGACAGAGGGTGAGTCCATCATATATAACATATCATACCAACATAACATACCAATAACATCAATATTTTTGAGTTTTCTAATGTGATGTCATAAATAATTAATTTTTTTCTGCTTACATTGCAAATGCAGGCTAAGAACCCATCCCGAAGCAAAGTGAGGGCGGGTCGCTAGTTTTAATATAACTTGCAAGTGTTATAGGGGCAGGCAAAGATGTTATGACACCCACATTTCAATAATGTAATGTTAATAAGGTAATGATTAAATATTACGTGTTGTGGAGCTTACAAAACACAATTAGTAATTAATGGACCATTTGCCAGTAGCCAAAAGTTAGTTTGTGAAATGCAAAAGAGCTAAGCAGATTTTGAAAGGACTTACATTGTTAGATAGACTTGTTAGAGAAATTAATGCTTTTGGTGTTAAACAGACAGGCCAAATTGTAGTTAATAATAGTTACCTATTCATATCCCTCTGTACATATAAATATATATTGGAATCACCATTTTGTCCTTGTTTGTCCTGGGATGCATTCTTGTATAGCGGTCTCCCGATCAACTGTACGGGAATATGACACAACAGCTTTTTCTGTTTTTGAAATTCCGGAGTTTCACTCTGAATTGACTCAGTAGTTTGACAGGTCGAATCGAACCAATCAATTCTCCCTGTTTGTTTGTTAGCTGCGGCTGTATTGTTCACTATGTTCATCTGGTTAGCGTTCGGTTCTTGTAGCTCAATCCTGTTGTCCGTAGCGTTTGTTTCTCGTGATTCCACGGTCAGCTTAATCATTTGGTTGCAATTAACAATAGCCTTTTGTAAGTTTTGCAAAGACTTCTGCGTACGGCGTTTGCTGGATTTGCTTCCTTCTCCCCTGTGTTTATGCGGTCTGCTAGATTTGTTTTCCGGGTTCATGTCCAGTTTTCGCTTGGAATTATTGTGTTTTTTGGATTTTTTGTGTTCAGGCATCGGTGTTATTGGTCTCACTGGTGATGGACATCTCGGGACCGGGATGGTTTTAATTGGAGTACTCTGCGGTGCAGTGTGGATGGATTGGTCCATTGGTTTTGATGGGGGCTTAATTGCTTCAACATCAGTGTTGAGTTTTCTTTCTATGTGTTTTGATGCAGGATTAATTGGTTCATCATTGGTCTCGACTTTTCTTTCTGAAAAATAAATGGTTGCCTAAAAAGTTGGTTTTTAGGGGTAAGCAAGTAAATGAGGTTACAAGATACATCTATAATAATATTATAAAGAGGAAAATTTTGTTTGTTTGTATTGAATACTAGCTGTGCCCCGTGGTGTAACCTACAGGGCCGTGCATTGAATTTTCAGATGGGTAGGCAAAAACAATAAGTAGGCAGTTTAAGTACATACCTATGTGTCGCGGCGTAGGTCCATACGTTTTGGTAAAGACCCACACACGAACACAAACACACACACACACACACACGACACGAGTGTATTCAGTGATCACAAATTGTAACTTCTGCTTACCTGCTTATATGCAATGCACGCCACTGTCCGCGTAGATTTAGTTTCATGCTTCATGTCGCCAAACCTTAATTGCTTTTGTTTAGTAAAATACTTACTTTTGAAGTTCGTGTTTGATACAAAGTTGATGCTACATTTGGGCTACCTGCTTTTTTGAAGTTGGTTAATAAGAGAACATACCTTTGGTGGGCGGTTCATCGTCGAATAGCTCAGCAATTCGTTTTTTCTTCAAACTATTGCATTTCCCGTCGCCCAGTGCAATTTCTCGCGCGAGTTCGCAATCTGCGATCTTAAACTCTAACTCTGTTATTTTATATTGCACCTTCGCCACATCTGCTAAAGCTTTCAGCTTTTCCGCGTGCAATTTTCGCGCTTCAAATCTTAATACTTCTAAGTCTGTCATTGTTAATTGTATCTGAAGGGAAAACATCGGTAACCGAATCAAAAATTGTCAAGATTTTATCGTACGGAAAAAAAAACGTTATCGAATTCAAATCGGATTCCTTTTGTTTTAATTTAATGAGAGAAAACACTCAAGTTTTACAACACAATAAATTAGAAAAATATTTAAAAAAAATGTTAAATTAAAAGCCAAAAAATTGTTAGAGGTTAGACTTCTTACCTCCTTAATTGATATTATTAAATTTTAAATTATTTCATTGTATCAGATATTTTGTTACAATCAAATTTTCCGACGTTAGTTCACTAAAGTAAATAAATGCTTACCTGCCTGAATTGGATGGAAATATCAAAGGAATTTGGAATTTTAATACAGCAGCGGCTAATTCACAGACGAAACACACGAAAGAAAAAAGTAGGTACAAGTAAAATAAACACCGGAACTTGTTTAAATTTTTAAAGTTCCGTTCAACTTTTCAGTAACTTTTTGACAGTGACAGACAGTATCAGTTCAACAAAAAAAAGTTAATTTGAGGTAGATGAAAAGGAAATGGTGAACGGAAACTACAGGAACTAGATCTTTATTTTATTTTATTCGCTTTTGTCTTTCGGAGCAAATCAAGATCAAAACACATACTGCCTAGTTTTTCGCAAATCGTTAACAATGATATGGCGTAAATAATGGGTTGGCCTGTATCTTCGCGTGGAGCCCTGTGATGATTTCGAATCCCGGAGTCTACCTCTCTTATTACACAACATATAATAAGATTAATTTGAATTACCACCTTTGGTCACTTCCTCGGTCACTATGATCATAAGTGAAAGAATTCAAAACCAATTTTTCAAATTTAGGATATTAAATCGTTAAAATCCAACGCACTATAAATAGTATTAAGTATATATATTACAGTTTTAGAACCTCATGAAGTTCAATTTGTAGTTAATATTATAAACAAAAACTTCATAGATACATTTTATATTTAAATATTTTGAATAAAAAAAATACTCACTCAAATTGAGTTAGTAGGAAAGTCTGACTTTTTCAGCACGTCTTTAAATTTTAAATATAAATATCTATGGTAGCACATTACTTTAGTCTGTGGCATACTGATATAAGTCATAAATACAATTATTTATAATGATAACACTTGCGGAGTTAAATTTCATTCATTCAATGTTGAATATCCGTTTCCGGGTCTCTGGGACTCCAACCTAGGGATGGCGATTCTTTCCAAAAAATATCGATTTTTAAATCGATTCGAATCGTAACTTGATGAATCGATTCATAAAAAAATCGAGGTCAAAAAGATCGATTTCAAAAAAATCGATTTTTTCTCGAGTCTACATTTACAATGTAAATATAAATCCATTTTATGAAAAACAAGATACCATAATAAGCGATCACTTAGTATTAAATTCAGGGAATTTTTTTAGTTCAAGAAATTCGATGATCATAATCATTTTTATAACAATATGAAAGTATCAGGTAAAAAAGAAGACATAATTTTACTTTCTAAATGTATTTGTTATATTAAGTAATAATTTTAACAAAAAAAATACTAGTTTCAAATTTTAATTCTAAAACTACTGAATAGATGAAAATCGTGTCGTTAATAGAAAAAATCGAGTGTCGATTCTCTAGGGTGAAATATCGATTCACTGAATCGATTCAGTGTTACATATCGATTTAAAAAATCGATTTATTTGGCTCGAAAAATCGATTCTTCGATTAATCGATCTCAGATCGCCATCCCTACTCCAACCATTGCACGAACGAGTGGCTGATCGTACTGGTTGTGGTAAGTTTAAGTTATAATTTACTATCTTATAATCAAATAAATGAACTTTATTTATGCAACTTTTATTCATACTTGTTCGGCGAGACGAATGCATGTGTTTAAATAAATTTCCCTACACTTCAAGTATCTTCTAGCAGTTATCGAATCCGTTTCTATTTTTCAAATTTAGAAGCCATATAAGTAGAAAAAAGAAGTTTTAGTAACTACCTACATGTGATTCAGAAAAAAATCTGTATGATTATTAGCGTCCTTTCCTATCTTTCTCGTTTACCTTTAAGAATATACGTTTTTGTCATCCATTTTGCGTTACTAAAGTTTAGGTACCTACTACACTACATTTTCTTGAATGCACTGCCCAAAATTATACAGTGTATTTTCAGTTTTTATTCATTATATTATAATTATGTGGGCGGTCAAGCTTAGGCTAAGAAACGCGTATTATTTAAAATATGGAGTGATTTACTAAAATTTCGGCGCAGTTAGGTACCTATGTACCTACACAGTTGCGTGACGAAAAACTGGGAAACCGTTTGTAGTAGGTTGCAGTTCTCTTTTTAAATTTGTTATTAGTATGACAAATTGTCTTATGCGTTTATTAATTTATTATACAGTTCTTCCCAGCCTCTCAGGAGGAATTTGAGGAATACGGATCTGAAGTTTTGTATAAGACTGTCAGTTTCAATTTGAATTTAGAAATGCAGAGAATGTAACTCCTTGATTGTAAAGTGCAATGGTCTGCCTACCCTCTTAAAATTACAGATATATTTTAACTTATACATTGGCATAGAATTTTATTATGTATCATTACATCATATGATTACTTCTAATAACTATAAACTACATTGAATAAAGCAGTTTTATATTAAAATGTTCAAAAGTATTCAGATAAGAATCTTGCTGATCTGTAGACCCACTGAGTCAATAGCTGTGTAAAAAGTATTTCTTTAATCCACTAAATATTAATTAAACATTGTATATTTCACAGAGCCACATACTTCAGGGAGCTGGGATGGAGAAATACATTGCTGAGTGCTAGAACTGACTTCAACAATTAATTAAGGTACCTATCTATACTGATAAATAAAATTAAAGTGTCTGTTTGTAATTACAAAATTACAGCTTTTCACTAAATGCATATGAAAGTATACACGGTACTGACAAAGAAAAACCTATTTTTTTATTTTTTTCTCTGTCTGTTTGTTCCGGGTAATCTCTGAAACGGCTGAACGGATTTTAACGGAACTTTCACTGGTAGGTAGCTGATGTTTCTAGGAGTAACTTAGGCTACTTTTATTTATTAAAAATATTAGGGTTCCGCGACAATAATAAGTATGAAACTAAATCTATGCTGGTGAAACCACGGGGCACAGCTAGTTTCATAATATTATTGGGAAATTTGAACTGTGCCTGGTTAATGGCAATAAACATTTCACTTATTACATTGTGGGCCTTAGAGCCGGTGTTCTCCAGACATAACACCTGTTTGGCAGGAAGATCTTGTCTTTGCTGGGGATGGGAGTGATCACTCACTGTCCTCACTTTCAACTTAGTTTGTGGTGAGAAAGACAATTTACCAGGCTTTTGGTTGGGTAATTGGGTCATTCCCGGTTTTAGGATCCCAGAATGTTAGCTTCCTTTTTTTCATACTAACCTACCTACTAAGTCGACAAACAAGCGTTCAGTCCGCCTGATGGTAAGCTAATGCAGTCTATAAATGCTTGTAACACAAGTGTCACTCGCACATTGCCTACCTTATAAATAATGCAATCCCTGTGCTAACATAATGACAACTATTGCTGGCTCAGCAACTACACTCCTACTCCCCGCCTCCAAGCACTGGCGACCTTACCCACTGCAAATCAAATCAAAAAGTTTTATTCAACATAAGGGACACTTGGAACACTTATTGAACGTCATTTCTCTTACGCTAACTTAAGTTAATTTACTACCGTTTCCAAAAGTAAGCCTGTCAGGAGAACACAATTCTACTCAAGTCTGATCACCCCAGGAACTCAACACTTCTCTGTCTGTTATATGCCTTCAATCTTCAGTAAGCGGGGCCTGTACCTATGAGTATTCTAAAAAACTTATGTACAGTGATTTCACACCACGTACTTTACGGTGAAGGAACACATTGTGAGGAAACCTGCATATGTCTGAGAAGTAATTCAAAGACGTATGTATAGTGCCTGAGACGGCGATGGACTCACCCTCTGTCACGTTGGCACTTAATCATATTCGGTGAAATGTGGGTGTTGAAATTACAAAACCTCTGCCTACCCCTTCGGGGAATACAGGCATGAGCATATGTAATGTATGTAATCTTCAGTAAGGCAAAAGTTGGGCAGCTCCAAATATCGAACAGAAGGTGCTGTTCTGATCAACTTCTCTTTTTCTTATTGTGTTATTGTATTATTTCAGGAACCAACTCTACTGTAGTACAAGAAGAGGACATTGGAACCCACAATTTACAATATAATATGGATCTTCAGGTTGTTCAAAAAATTTGAAGTGAGTTTTAATAAGTAATTCATAGTTATCCTTCTCCTGTCCGCCTGTCTTATTCTATGATGGTAAATCTTATTATAGTATTCTAAATGGTTTCACCCGCGTAGTTCCCGTTCCCGTGGGAGTACGGGGATAAAATATAGCCTATATTAATCAGTGATAATGTAGCAATCAAATGGTGAAAGAATTTTTAAAATCGGTCCAGTACTTTTTGTGCCAATTCATTACAAACATTATTTACTTACATAAAAATCCTCTTTATAATATTGGGATAAAGTATAAATAGATTAATATAGAAATACCAGCGTTTGAGCGATACATGCTGGTGTTAAATTTAGAAAAAGGTTTTGTATTATCGGCTTGTGATACAATCAAAATAAAACATGACTGTTTCAGCAGTTTCTGGGAAATGTAAGGATTGTTTTCTAAATTCGTTGCTTGTTGTTTTACTTCTTGGCTTTCATGTTTTCTCTGTTGGACAGAGTTCCTATCTGATTTTTAATGTGCCGTTAATTGACGAAAAAATATTCTTTTTTTTTACGCCCTGGAGGCGTTAAGAGTTCCTCTGCTCATTGCAGAGACTGCACTTGGTTATTTTTTTTATTATGGCTATGGTATACATTTTGTACCGGTACGTTGAGATTGGTTGCACGTGAAAAGAACATTTTCTAATTATACTAATGATTGTGGCTGTCAAAATTAAGTAAAAAGAAATATGTGAGGAGTTAAATTGAAAAATTTTGTTTGCACAAAATATAGTTCTAATGATACCACTGAGGGTGGGCAAAAAAAATAAGTTTAAAAAATTGGAAATGTTTTGTTTGGTCGAAAAATGGTTGTTCTAATGATACCACTGTGTGGCCAAAAAATAGTTTCAAAAATTGGAAATGTTTGGTCGTAAAATTGTTGTTTTAATGATACCACTGAGGGTGGGCAAAAAAATAAGTTCAAAAATTGGAAATGTTTTGTTTGGTCGAAAAATGATTGTTCTAATGATTACTGAGTGTGGGGAAAAAATAGGATTGTTTTTTTGTCGAAAAATGGTTCTTATAATTACCGAGTGTGGGAAAAAATTGGAAATTTTTTTGTTTCGTCAAAAATGGTTGTTCCAATAGAGAATGGGTGAAAAATTATATGTATAATAGGAATTGTTGGACGCTCAAACTATAATGTTTTGGTTCGATCGATAAAATGTTGATCGTGTAATATTGTGGTATGCCCGAAAATTTAACAAAAAATATAAGTGGTGTAAATGTTTTGTCATCTAAAAAATTTTGATGCATATTTCAATTATTTTTTTAATCACTGTATGTGAGCAAAAGAATAAAAAAAAGGTGTAGCTAAATTTGAAAAAAAAAATTTCGTTTGATTTTGGGACAGTTATTTCTTAAAATACCTGTACTTAAATACAGGGGCCTCATCTTGAGCTTTTATTCATACGTGACTGATGTATATGACGTGTGTAAATCTGTCACTGTCATGGTTTGGTCGCAACTTTATTGAAAATATTTGATTTTGTTTGAGTTTTTTTTTGCTTGTTTGATTTTTCGCTTTTTTTTTGTTCATGCATAAAACTTTATTACATCCTTTTTTTTCAAATTGCTTAAATTATTGAATTTCTACGTCGGACTTCTGATGGGTGAATAGAAGTCAAGGTCACCAATGTTAGAAAGAAAGTCGATCTTCGACATGATGGCTTATGACTCGTGAAGCCATTGTGTTAATATTTTTTGATTTTTCAATAATTTTCAAAAACATTTTTTTGTTGAGATTGCATACATATATTGCCAATTTCCCAAAATTTAAATAAGATTTATTTTCCTTTCCTTGTTTTTAGGAATCACTGACATATTTGCATAAAAACAAATGCAGTAGCGAGGTGAGGTGTAGGTCAAAAAATCACAATTCATGCTCTTTTCAATTGATAAACAAACAAACAAATTTTCATCAAATGAAATTTAAAAAATACCACCATAACTAGGAATTGCAGTTATGGATATATGCATTTGTTGTTCCTGGATTTATTCCTCAATGATTTCAATAAACTAGGATACTCTCGTTTTCATTTCGGTTGCGTCATCCTTCGTTGGGGTGTAGTTGTGAAGCTATGGCAAAGCTTTAAGCTAATGTGTCATCAAGGTCGTCGGTGTCTCTGTTGTCTGTCCTGTTGCTGCCTTATTCCTATTACGGGAAGATATTCTGTTGAGACTAATATATCCTAGATAGTAGTGGTATGTATAGTGCCTGAGACGGCGATAGACTCACCATCAGCCATGTTATCACTTAATCATCTTGTGTCTACCCCTTCGGGAATACAGGCGTGAGCATATGCATTGTAGTGGTCACTCAGTGGATACCTAACGGTGCCAACGAAGCTGGGTGCCGTCTTCCAACACTACCAAATACGTAATTCGGTGTCAAATTCTCTATACCAGGTCTTATAGACAAAGTGACTCTAGCGCTTGCGCTAATAGAAACGATACAAAATGTATGGCAATGACATAAATCAGTCACGTGACATGTCATTCCCGTAGATTTTGTATCGTTTCTATAAGCGAAGCGTGAGGATAATTATGTCAAACAACATCCCTACCTTCTAGGTGCAAGACTTACAATATTAATAACTTTTGCTACGTGTGTAATTATGCTTCTATGTATTAAAACTGCTTGTCTCTGCTGAAATTACTCGTTTTAGATATTTATTTATCATAATAATACAATTCTTTTGGCTGAGAAATACTTCACTTACATGTTATAAGCTGTTACAACTGTCGGAACGGCGTTATTGGGTGCAGCAAATGAAAATTTACCACCGGTTCAGAAACTAGCCTTCTGAGAAGAACCGGCAAGAAACTCAGCTGGCAAACAAGACCAACAGTAAAACGAACAAATTATGATTGAAAATTCGGAAAATATCAGGTTTTTTCTTTATTTAAATTGTTAAATTTTTGTTTGCAAAACGTTTGCTGTCTTCTGAGTGGTCATCAGCGCTGTCAGGCGATTCACGTTTTACGCGATTATCTATCACTTATTTGCGTCGAGCCTCGCCGGCGAGGACGGAACAGCGGGCGTGTTTGTGTAGTGTGCTTTATTTTAATCTAGCCTCTTGACGGACCGTGATGTCATCATCAGGGTCTGCCAGAACATGTTTGTGTCGCCTCGCCTTCTCTTGACGCCAAGCAGAGGTTTGTATCGGACGGCCGATTGCACAAGGGGATTCGGATGTTTGAGAGCAGAGTCGTAATAACGCTTGGACAGTTTTTTCATAAACTGTTTAATCGTGGTAATTTTCAGATCGACATGAAGTTGACTGTTGCGCATATACATTGGGGCACCCACTGCTCTGCGCAAGAATCGATTCTGAAGGGTTTGGAAGGGACAGATTTTGCTTGGCTCAATGTGTGCGAAAACTACACTGGCATATGTGAGAATAGGTCGAATGCATGCTGTGTAAATTCTCAACTTGCACTTGAATGACAATTTTCAGAGCTACAGCTAGCGGGACCAGTTTTTACTCTCTTACTGGCTAAAAATACAATTGATTATTGGTTGAAATTAAGTTAACGATAAACCAATCTAGTCTTGAAGTTATTTACTAATGTTGTTAATCGATCTTCCACATCTGTAAGTCGCAAAATTTGAGCTTTCTCTCAAAAAGTATTATCATATTCTCAGTTTATTGAAATCATTGGGTAATAAGTTCAAACTTGCATATTCGAAATTAATTTCCATTCGTCATATTGGTTGACGCATTCTCGCGCCGTCTATGAGACGCCCTCAGAGAGGGCCTAGTGCGAGTTTTTCACTGCCGCCGTCACTAGTCACCGCGTCGACGTAAACGCACATTTGTATAGGATCGGAACAGCGCCTCTGTCGGCCTAAACATGACACTATTGTGAGCCCATACAAATTGCGTTTACGTTGACGCGATGACTTGTGACGGCGATTTTCAGAAAACTCGCACTCTCACACTAGGCGTAATAACTATTACTGCTATTTTTTTTTAAGTTTAAAGAAATTCTCAGTTAAATGAAATCATTGCATTCTCTTCGGTTTAAAATTTGTCCTTAAAGGTAATTTCCATTTTCACGTTTTATGATTATATTGAGTGTCCCTTGAGCTTCGACTCGAGTCAAAACTTTGGTCAGCTAGTCCCTCTTAGTTGCCTACTGGTCTTCGTGGGGACACCGGGCCCTCCACCTCCCATGGCCTTTTCGACATCTAGGTCATATAGGCCAAAACGCGGGAGGCGCTGGCGGTACTTGCTATGACGCACTTTCCCATCCAGCGCTTCTTGACTCCCTACAAATAATTTATCCTCGTCCCTTCCTCTCTACTTCTAATGCCTTCCCCCGAGGGGGACGCGACATCACGCGTACGGCTTGCTCGCACCTGCAGCTCCTCACACATTGCGCCGTCACCACTTCGCTCCATCTCCGATCTTCTCCTGTGCCAGCTCTTGGCAAATCTCTTTAACCGCCCATAGTGACCCCCCGAGCTGACGAGGTCCGGGTAATACACCGGACCCTCCTCCGCTCGACGGATGCCCTCCAACATCTCCGTTCGCTCCCTTTCATACAACTCGCACTCCCATAATACATGGTGCATATCCTCACATTCGTACCCACAGTAGCACTCGCTCGTCTCACACAGCTTCATATCAGACAGTCTCTTCCGAAAGCAGCCATGTCCGGTTAGCAGCTGGGAGGTTTCGTAGTCCGGTTCGACCCAAGTGGCCTTGAGTCGAGCCGACACGTCCGGGAAGAATCGATGCGTCTCACGTCCCTTCGTATCGTTCGTCCATCTCTTCTGCCATACGTCCTCTATGTCCCTACTCACCGTTCTCTTCGTCGTCTCTCGTTCGCTCCTCGGTACTGCCCTAAGCTTCTCGGCCAGACGGCCAGCCTGAGTTACCTCCAGGTCGGCCGGCAGGACTCCCGCGAGCACCGGCAGCGCGGCGGAACTGGTGGACCTGTAGGCCTTGGTGAGCAGCACCAGCGCCGGGTCTAAGTTTAAAAAAAATCTCAGGAAATTGAAATCATTGTATTCTCTTGGATTTAAATTTTTTTCCTTAAAGGTAATTTCCATTTTCACGTTTTATGATTATATTGAGTGTCCCTTTGAGCTTCGACTCGAGTCAAAACTTTGGTCAGCTAGTCCCTTTTAGTTGCCTACTGGTCTTCGTGGGGACAGTTAAATGAGGTGGTTCTCTGCAGCGACCTATCTCACATGGGGGACATGCGCGCTCTTTATGAGAATGCGCAGGTTGGGACCCTGCGAGGAGGCAGCGGTAATCTCTACCGGTTTTGACGACTTTGATGGGTGGGAGGGTGCGGCTACCTTCTTGGAGCGCTTCCATGTCCGCTTCTTGGTGCCCTTGTAGCAAGGTGAAATCGTCCGAGGACGAGTCAGAGATGTTATCGGATAACGCGGTCACCATTTCGGTGTCCGCAGTGTATCTGGGCGGTATTGCGATTTAAAAAAAACTCGCTCTCTCACACTAGGCGTTATAACTATTACTGCAATAATACTTACTCATTATGAAAAAGGAACCTTTTTGTTTAAGTTTAAAAATAATCTCAGGTTATTGAAATCATTGTATTATCTTTTATTTAAACCTTTCTCCTTGAAGGTAGTTTCCATTTTCACAGGTCTTTCTGATTATATTGAGTGTCCCTTGAGCTTCGACTCGAGTCAAAACGGTCAGCTTGTCCCCTTTAGTTGCCTACTGGTCTTCGTGGGGACAGTTAGCTGGTTCTGTGCAGCGACCTATCTCACGTTCTCTCTTGCACGTACTAAAATAAAACGCAATATATAAATTATATCCGTTGTTCTGTTAAACTGTAGTGCTTACTAAACGACGAACTAACGAAATTTCCATACATTTTCAAATTTCAAGCATTACAATATAAGTCTTCGTTTTTATTTTTCGTTTGGCATTTCTATGTATTAAAATCATATATAAGAAAAATCTATTTATATATTTGATAGATAAAAGTCATCTTTATTATCATACCTATTCTTAAAAAAATTTTACATTTCCCTACAAAATTGCTAAATAATATTAATATCTTTATTAATTTTGTGATACAGCTATCCTAATACATATATTATTTGAATATAAATCTTATTATAGATTCCGATGTCTAGGGCCTCGTCCTCAGCCGTTTTGTTCTCTCCCTGAAGTAAGTCATCCTGTTGACAGAAAATATTGCTTAGGAATTGTTTTCTTCTGTCTCTGTCTGCCTTCCCCGGTTGTATTTTAACAAATAAATTTGTCTAAACACTGGTATTTGCTCAGAATGCCGTCGGTCTTCCCGTGATCGCCCTGGTCTTTGCACTAAAGTTGCAGGAAGCGTACTGGCAGTTCTGACATTGGGAAGGAGGACCTCCCTTGTGCGGGGGTTCAACCCTAATGCCCGGCAAGTGGCATAGGGTTTTTATGTTGAAAATGGCCTTACCGGCGGGAGAGTGTTCGCATATGGCGAGAACCATGTTGTATGGTTCGCCGGCGCGGCCACGGTGCATGCAATGCACCTCTGATACGGAGTTCGGAGGAGAATCGGGACCAATGTTTATTCTTTATTTATTTCTACAATATTATTTTTCAAAACTACAGTGGCTCATGAGTGAGGTGGAGACTTTTGACTAATCTAAACAGTTTTATTACTTATTTATTCCTTAATTCTCATTGGTGCTCATTTGCTCCACCAATACCAACGTCTACATTATTTTTATAATTTCTAAACATATTTGTGTTGGATTAAATGATTACCACCTCCTTTCCGTAATATTATTTATTTAATGGACTGTATAACTAATTACATACACTCCAGCGATGTTCGTCCATCGCCGGGACTTGTCACGAACATTCGTCCACGGCCGACTGAACGTGAGTTGTGAGGGAGTCGATCGCTTTTTGGGTGTTTTCTATAGAGTAATTTACTAGGGAATTTGTCTAAGTGGGCGGACGAGGTAGACTTGAGGTGATCTGCAAGTTTTATTCAATCCGTTGCCACTTTTAACTCGGGAGAAAGACCTGGATCGTGGGGACCTGAACGGGGAGCTAGTTCTAGGATCACAGGCCGGTGGTCTGAGCATAGTTCGTCTAGTGAACTCAAAGATTGCAAACGTAAGTTCACATTCTTCAGGAGCACTATGTCGAGTACGTCCGGTCTTTGTTCAATATTGTGGGGGAAGTGGGTGGGGTGCATTGGAGCAATAACATCGAAATGTAAGGTGTCGCTGAGCCTTTCCAGTTGGCGTCCTCTCGAATTGTAGGAGTGGCTGTGCCAGGAGACATTTTTGGCGTTTAAGTCGCCTGCAATCAGAACAGAGGAGCTCAGATTGATTAGTGCCTCGACATCATTTCTGATATCAGCACTTTGTTCGGAAGGGGGCATGTATGCGGACACTATGGTGATGGGTGAATGACCCGTCATGCCTAGCCGACAGACCGAAGCTTCAATATGGGAGAGGTTCGGGGTGTCTATAGGGATGCAGTGCAGGGACCTTTTATAATATATAAGAGTACCACCTTTGGCAGCGCGGGTTCGATCGTTGCGTACTACTGAGTAGTTCGCAATTCGTGGATCGCGGTTGGATGGTTTTAGAAAGGTTTCCTGCACTAGGAATATATCTAAATTTTGATCGCGTATAAACGCCGCGACCTCCTCTCGTTGGCTGAGAATGCCGTCGGCATTAAAGTAGCCTACTTTGAGGGATCGGGGTTTAACTCTGCTCTTGGTTGTACTAGCCATTATGGGGTTTTACAAAAGTTGGTTATGGCGGAGGTGACATCTGCATAACTGCAGAGTACAGAAATAAGGGCCTTTGCGTCGCTGCGGGCGACCTTAAGGTTATGGGCCATTTCGTTGACCCTGATGATGTCCACCTGTTGAAACAGGTCCATCAGGAAGGCCATGTTCGATGACGTCTCGGCGGGGACCAGCGAGGCCTGGACCGCTTGGGAGAAGTTTCCGGATTGCGCGGGGCGCGTTTGGACTGCGGGACGCGGCTGGGGTGCGGGGCGCGGCTGAGGCGCGGGAACACTGCTAAGGGGGTTCAATGACATAAGGGGTGGGGGAGTTGCGGAACCCAGTGGTGGAAAAGAATTGGGCAGGGCCTTCCATGGGGAGGGCCTCTGCGGGCTCAGTCGGGTGGGGAGTGTTGCGGGGAGAGTGTTTCTCACCACTCGGGCATCTGCCCTTTTGATGTGGGCAGGGTTTGGCCTAGGGGCCTTGGGGCAGCCGCGGTAGTTGGCTGGGTGGCCTGATTGGCCACATAGGACGCAGCTGGGTGGGCCTTCCGCCAGGGTGCGATCCTTAGGCCGAGCACATTCACTCGTCCCGTGATCGCCCAGGCACTTTACGCACCTGGCCCTCGCACTACAGTTACGGGAAGCGTGCCCGTAGTGCTGGCAGTTGTGGCATTGGGAGGGAGGGCCTCCCTTGTGCGGGGGTTCAACTCTAATGCCCGACAAGTAGCATATGGTTTTGATATTATAAATTGCCTTACCGGCGGGGGAGTGGTCGCATATGGCGAGAACCATGTTGTATGGTTCGCCAGCGCGGCCTCGGTGCATGCGATGCACCTCTAGGGCGGGGATATCTTGTGACTTAAGGTCACTTAATATCGACTTAGTGTCGATCTCTTTAGATCCCTCGGATCACTACGCGAAGTTTGCGATCTTCGGGGAGGTCATATGTGTGGTACTCGACTTTCCTTGCGGAAAGGAGTCTGGTGAGACTTCTAAAGTCAGTGGAGGTGGGGACTTGCACCTTAATGCCCACTTCGGTGGCAGAGGCGCGCGTGAAATTAATGTGGCTGGTGCTACACCAACCAGAGATGTCCGTCCACAACGCCTTGTTGTGGACGTAGATTGGGGGACATGCTCGCTCCTTACGAGGCGCGGCTTGGGACCCTGAGTTGGGGAGAGGGGAGACTGATCGGGTAGCCTGCGAGGAGGCAGCCGGGACCGGTTTCGTCGGGTCAGTTTTTGACGACTTTGGGGGGGGGGAGGGAGCAGACACCTTTTTGGAGCGCTTGCGCGAGCGCTTCTTGGTGCCCTGCACCAAGGTGAAATCGTCCGAGGACGAGTCCGAGACGTTGTCGGAAGATGCGGTCACCATTTCGGTGTCCGCAATGTATCGGGGCGGGAGGGGTCGGAAGGGACCCGGGCTGGCGGGGGAGTCCGTGGCGAAAGCCGCGGGAATTCTGGTGGGACGGGGGGTACCTTCAACAGCGCGGGGGCCGGAGGTGCAAGGGGTTGCGGGGATCGCGGAGGTTGCGGAGTTTTCCGCCGCATATGCGTCAAACTCCGCTTTAATTTTGGGGTTGGTTTCTACCAACCGCTTGAGAAACCGCACAAAAATGGACGAGTCCATTTTTGTGCGGTTTACGTTTTTAGCGCGGCTGCTTCCGGACGCGTTCACGCACCAGCGGAAGAAGCAGCGGAACAAACCGCTGGCGACGTGCCTAGCTGTTTATTGGGACTCGCGGTCCCCGGGTTGGACTCGCCCGGGGGTGAGTTTAATGTAGTTCCTCCCTGTTGGGACGACAGGGGGGAGTGTGTGCCTAGGGTGTGTGCCCTAAGCTTGAAAGCCCGCTGTCAATCTCAATGTACAGCGGGGCCCTAACAGCTCCGGTGCAGAGAGTACCTAGGCCTGGGCCTATGCACCCAAACAGTCACCGAAGAATGGGAAGTTAAGATAGGGAGAGTGGGAGGTGGGAGATGATCAGGCGCGGCTAGGAGACCCCCAAGGCCGGAGAACCTGACCCCGTCCGTTGTTAGCTTTTTCCTGAGGGGAAAAAACCGGGCGTAACGGGTCACCGCCCCACTTAACTTGTTAGCACCGTTAGGTAACTGTTAAGCGACCACGTCAAACTGTGGTTTTTCCCTGAAGGGGCAACGCGGGTTCTATAGAAACAATTTGTGAGCACACTTGCCTCGAAAAAGGCGAGCTAGCTCACTGAGTGGGCTTGAGAGTTTTTTTTTTTTTTTGAGGTGTCTCTTGCAGATTAAACTCCGGGCGTCATTTCTGCTTAACCGGACAATGGCGAGACTAATTAAAGCCTCCAGCCAGGCTTTAAGGGGCAACACCTATCGGGACCAGTTTTTATCCTTTATTGATTTCTATAATATTACAGTGTATGATGAAAGATGTGTTGAAACTTTGGACTAATCCAAACAGCCGTATTAATTATTTATTTCTTGATCCTAATTGGTGCTTATTTTCTCCACCAATACCAACGTCTACATTGTTTTTATAAATTTTAAACATATTTATGCATAGGTATACAAAATATAAATTTTCAAGGTAATAACAAATCACAAATCTAAATAATTTTAAGTTTTACGATATAAGTTATTAATCTAAGTGATTGATCAATCTTCCACACCACTTACTCCGGGTCGGAAATCTTGATGAGTCGGGATACGGGTCTCCGTAGCTCTCCGGCGGCAGTGCTTACGTCTGCGATTCTTACTTTCCCATCAGGTCCGGGGTATACTCTGGCAATCTTGCCCTTGGGCCACGTGCCTCGTGGTAACGAACCATCTATTATAATCACTATGTCACCCACATTTGTTTTCAAACTTCTGAGCTCTGTTACTCTGTCGTAGTGTTATGGTTGGTAGATACTCCTTGATCCAACGGGTCCAAAACATTTCTGTTAACTTTTGTACTGTGCGCCAGCTCTCGCGGCCTTTAAGTACGTTAAGATCGAAATTACCCACCGCTTGAGCGACCAATCAGGAAGTGGTTTGGTGTCAAGCTTTCCTGGTCTTCGGGTTCGAGCGACACTGGGGTTAACGGTCTGAAGTTGATCAAGTGTTCCGCTTCCAAAAGTAGAGTGTGGGGTATCTCTTCTCGTGGGTGCCGATTTTCAAGGGTGGTGAATAAGGCTCTCTTAGTTACGCCCACCATGCGTTCTCACGATCCACCCATGTGCGGTGCTCCTGGAGGAATGAATTTCCACTGAATTCCCCTTTTTGCTATTGAATTCTGAAGCTTTATTCATCTCGTCGTTTAACTATTTGTTTGCTTTCACGAAGTTTGTGCCATTGTCGCTGTAGATGATGGTCGGCTTTCCGCGTCGAGCAATCATTCGTCTGAGCGAGAGGATCATACTGTCGCTAGACAGAGAAAGCACTATTTCTAAATGCACTTCGTACTAAACGTACTGTGATGTGGTGGAGCACGGGGATAACTGAGCACGCTCACACGAATGTTTATTAACTAGCGAATCAAATCTATCCTCATTGTACTTACTAAGCTCCAATAAGTGTGAGGTTGCTAAAATCTGTTCATTGATAGTCTTGTGACATATCATATTTGGCAATAAGACTATTTATGTACAGTTCTTTCTGTTGTAATTGAAAGTTCAGGTGCTCCATTTCCCTGTCGTGCAAAATTAAAGTGTCTTTCAATTGCTTCTTACATGAATATAATGATTCTATAAGCTTGACACCTCTCTTATTCAATTTAATATTCTTGTGCCGTGATTTAATTGATCTCCTAGTTCTAGCTATTGTTTTATTAATCTTAATATATTTCTTAAGTTTGTTATGGCTACCCATTATAACAGGCTTCCTACAGGACATAGTACTATCATAAGTTAAATCTATAGTGTCCATGCACTTTGGAGACGGAGCTGCATCGGTTCCCAGCAGTTCATCATATAGGCTGTGTACGCTAACTTCCTGTTGGCAGTGCTTCTCTTGCTCCAGCTGGATAACAAGGTGGTGGGCCTCGCACAGACTAACTTCCAGTTCTAAGATGCGGGAGAGGGCACTCTCATTTGTATCACCACTCGCTGAACCCATCCACCACCTGTTGTAGGTGATCCCGCTGGTCCTGGATGTCCACATAGCTCTGGTGGAGTGAAGCCAGCTCTTTTTTCAATAGACTGTTGCGGTCCACAATGCTCTTAACTTCCTCTTCGCTGTCATCTCGCTCTTGCAGCAGCTTAGCGCAGAGGTCTTTACATGTCTAGAGTTCAGCAAGCGATGTTCTTAGCTTACTCTCCAAGTCCTTGGTTGCGGCCTTGCGGGTCATCATTGACATGGTGGCGGTGTAGGTCTCTGAGGCAGAAAACAACTAAAGTGAGTAGCAGTCCGACAAGGAAGTATAACTACACAGATAATATTGTGTTTTTATCATAGAAAAAAAACAATAATATTAAACGGGGATCACTTCTAACTATTCCCTAATTATATTTTAGTAATTTAAGCTAGGAAGTGAATGATTTGAAGTATAACATATTATTATTTTATTGTGGAGGTAGATGGGTAAGCAAATGATTTCTATAATTTGAAATGTGTTACACAGAGAACTAACTGTTGAAATAAGTTAGTTATAATACCTATAAATTGTAGTCAATAGTCTAAAGTATACAATTATTGACTTTTAAATAAACCATTATAGGAATTAATCACAATATATAAAGTCTAACTAAAGTACGTAGTTAGATTGTGTCAATGTTTGTGCATTTGTGCAATGAAGAGCAAATGCAATAACGTTTAGGTGTTAATGATAAACCTATCTAGTGTTTTCTAAGCTATAATAATATAATAAAAGTTCAGAATACTCGCTGGGTTTCACTTTTGATGACGAAGTTCAAAATTCCTTCCGTTGACAGTTCGCCGGTGGAGAAACTTATTTCTCAGCTGCACTAGTGTTTATCAAAAAATACACATTTGTGTTGTTTATTTACACATTAAACTACAGTATTTTATATGAATTACACACAAATGTTAAAAATATCAATATAATTTTAAGTTTTAAATACAGACGTAAACTTTTGACAAGTTAAGGCTAGGTTCTCTCTTCGTCTATGAGTGTCACCTAATTTGGTCGTCTCACAACCCCTGTAGGGGGGCTGGGGTTTCCGCTTCGGGGTTTGTGGCCCCCTGGCGGAGATGTTCTTCGCCGCGCGGGGCGTTGGAGTGATGTGTTTGAACCTGGAAGAGTGCTGGCCGATAACGTCGCCTTGACACTGGGCAACCAGTGGGTGTGGCACGCGTGAGAGATCCTCTTCACGCTACCCTCGGCGCGGAACAAGCCAGCCGGGTGAGACCCCATATTACCGTTGAACCCTCGTCGATCATGGCGAAAGTGTAAAATTCTTTCCCGTTCGATCCTCTGATAGTAACCGGGCACACTATCAATAAGACTTGTCCGACGCATAGTCGCGTACATATGTGCTGCCGCGGTAGTTTCGGAATCCTCTCGTAATGCCTAGTTGCAGCCGTTTACGCCGAACTTCTTTGCTTTACAGCGAAACTTTTTGTGTTTGGTGCTTAGATATAGGAAAGACATTCCTGCTTCTTTAGCCAATCCCCATTTCTTGTCTAAACTCAGCAAACTTGTTGCATTTCGGCACGTTGTGTTCTCCGCCGCAACAATAACACGACATGCTCGGTGCTATTTCCGTTGTTGCCGTGTTTACTCTCGCGCAAATTTTTATTGGTGCGGTCGGTTTTTTCTTTTTCAAACGTTTGTTGTGATTTCAATCAAATCAATAAATAATAGTGCAAATAAACAGGCGTATTTAAAGTGTTGAATTTATATTGTGTACACAGGCATTATTGGTGATCTTTTTATTTATATAAAAATCAGGTGATCAGCCACATCGGGTTGAATCAAGTGCCGACCCCAAATACATGGGATTAAGGTCAGGGAGATGATGATGAATTTTTAGGATGTGAGTTAGCTATCGAGAGTCGACTGTATTAAAATTGATAGGTGATAGTGTACTCTAGTTACCATGGAGTCGACATTGAAATAAAAATCTTGCATTGCACGTCTTTACTCATGAATCACAAACTATTGCACGTTACATCAACAACGCCAACCTGCTAGCGCTATTTGAACGTTCCAGCGTTAACGCATCACGGTGAAATAATATCTTTAAGGATCAAGCTAAACTCATATGATATTAATTTAATTACTTTTTATAATTTAATTCTACAATAATATGGATACTAAACGTCAAACCAGTTCGGAGGAAGGAGTAAGGGACATAGAAGATCTAGATAGCTATCTTCGTTTCTCTTCGATGCCGCTAGCGCCCGGTGATTACTGGAACTGTGGGAGTGAGGGAGAGGTCCTTTATTGCCATCTCATCATGGTCCGTAACAAGAGTTTAGATTGCTGTGCCCACCGAACTTTGGATTAACACTTAAAATTCTATACTCAGCATCTTCTTCGTCGATTCCTCATGTCTGAGGGTCATGACCACCCACGAATGGCTCTCTGGACTACGTTCCTCCATGTAACACGGCATTCCGCCTGTCTAAAGACCCTGAGATGTTTGTTTTTGTGGTCTCTTTGACTATGTCCGTCCACCTGGTTGGAGATCTTCCACGACTCTGCTTCCCTTCCACGTGCCCCACAACAATAAGCTTTTCTAGGTTGTTTGCGTCCCGTCTTGCCACATGTCCGAAGTATTACAGTATAGTTTTGATGTTTAACTCCTTTAAGATAGTCGCATGCATCTTACGCCAGCACCACATCTCAAACGCGTCTATCCTGGACCGTATGCGAGCCTATAGTGTCCGCGGCGTACAGAAAAATAAAAAGGACTAGAGTACGCATAAGTTTAACCTTTATCTTCCGGTTGATTCCCTTGTTTCTCCAAATCTTTTCTAGCCGCTTAACAGCTGTCTTTGCCATCTGGGCTCTATGGACACCCTCTCTTTCACAGTCACCATCATCCGTGACTAGTGCCCGCTCGATCAACAAACATGAGGTTCGTTTTTGTCCTGTTTATATTGAGTCCGTACTCTTTACTCACTTTTTCTATTACTTGGAGTAATTTGCTCAGCTTCTGTTGTGCCTATTACAGTTGTGTCATCAGTGAACCAGCGTGCTCTACGAATTATCTGTTCACCGACCAGGTTAAATAGTTGTGGGGAGAGAATACACCCCTGTCGCACACCCCGTTCGCGCTTAAGTGTGAGAAAGTGAACTCTCAATTCTAACTCGAGTTCTTCAAGGTATAAATTCTGTACGAGAAAATTAAGGTAGTCAGGGACACCCTTATCATTCATAACATAAAACATTTTCTTCCAGATAATGCAGTCAAATGCTTTGGCATAATCTTTATAAAACACATGGCAATTGGCACATTTACAATTTGTACTCTCGTACCTTTGCCCTTAACAAAGCCTGATTGCTCTCTTGGTATTTGTCAAGAAAGTGTTGTATTCTCCTGTTAAGTATATGCAAGAGAACTTTGCTTGCATGACAGATGAGCAATGTGGTCCTGTAATTTTCTCATTTTCTTCGCTACTATACTATATAATTTCGCTAATATACTAGGAACATTCATACATTCCATTTGAACATTAAGGGCGTGGTGATGCTTTCGGTTGTAGTGCCAATGTTCCCCCAATTTTTTGGGTGGGTAAACATTTTGACATGGCTCCCATCTATGCAACTGCAATAACTACAGGTATTCCATAGTTTCTATAGAATCTGATGAAATAATTTGTTTTAAAAACAAGTTAATAATATATTCTTTACTATATATATATATATATAGTAAAGAATATAGATGAAATAAGCGCAATCGCAGGCAAGGCATGGCTACAAATTGCAAAAGACACAGTTATGGCAGTCTTTGGAGGAGGCTTTTACCCGAGAGGGGTCTATACAGCACTAGAACTGTACTTTCCCTAATTATAAAGCATTTCAATTAGTTTTTAGTAATTATGAATTATATACTACAATCAAATTTAACAAGGAAAATGAAATGCAATACAAATTCTATATGTTAATATTAATCGTTTAAGTTTATTATTATTGTAATTATTTATGTGCTTGTTCTTGTAATGAATGATCTTCTGCATGTATGGAATGAATAAAGCTCTATTATTATTATTATTATTATATTCGAATATATTCTTTACTATATATTTTATATATATAGTAAAGAATATATTATTATAATATATGTTATATGATGTACTAACCGTTCACCGACTGTTTGTCTTGAAGCTGGAGTATCGGGGAACTTTATGTACTACAGATGGATAGGTCCGCTGATAATGCGGACCTACATCGGGAAGTACATCCAACTCCAACGATGTACATCCAGGTCCCGTGTCCGTTGCAACCATATGGGTCCGGCCATGTTTCGGTTTTAACGTGCGATACCGTTCCTTCCTACATCCAGTTCCATAAATTGATATACCTACTTCGAACAGTAATTCGGATACAGATCCACTGGTGAGATGATCTAGTGTTCGCGCGGGAGCGTGGGTCTTGGCTAGTTTAGGTATTGTGTTGGGCATGTACCTAATCCAGAAGGTAGTTAGAAATAATAACGCACGAGTATTCTCTTCAATAGTGTATTTGAGACTAATATTACTTATCGCTGTCTACTCACACTAGGTACAACTTGACACACACACAGACACATGTGTACCTACAGTAGTCCCCCTTTTAAAAAGAAATAATATATAAAAACATAATATGAAAGTATAGAACTATGCTAAGGTAATTATTTATACATTCATTGGTATCCTGCAATATATTTGACACTTAATACGAGTCCGAGGCCTGCGAACCAGTGGGTGGTTGGATTGTATGCACTTTCACTACTGGAGGAGACAATCCAACAACGACTGCTTCCTTGCGTAACCAATCACGCACACTCTTCCTGCATTGTGCCCTCATCAGGCACATCATTACTATTCTGAGTGATACAGCCATTATAATTAAAATAATTTCCAGATAGCTAACTCTTCGATCCATGAGTTCGTTGGATACTGCTTGAGTTATAGCAACGTTGTTCTGTGCTGGTTTGCTTTGGTTGAATCCCATTTTAATGCGATTGAATTAAGTGTACGGTCAAAACTGTACTTATACTGAGGATAATAACGACCATGCACGTCTATTTATACGTAAAATATATGTTTGTGTTATACATTAACAAATAATCAAAATCTCACATCTTGTGATTGACCCATAAATCTAGCTTACATTGAAATAAAATTGAACATTTATTTTGTATTGAATAAGTTATTGCAGGATTGCTATGTTTGAATTACAATGCACCTATGCATTTCTACTGACATACATCTGCCGTTGACTAAGCAAAACGTAACGGCGGTTTAATAACGCGGCCACTTCGCGAGGTTTTTTTTTTTTTTTTTTTTAAACAATGGATTATAATATACTTATAAGTCAAGTTAACCTCTCTGGCAAGGATTTCTTAATTCTATACTTACAATATACTTAAACTCATAAAACTAGACATAGTAAATGCTGTCAACAGACATGTAGTTCATAAAGCAACACACTAGGATACATGCACTTAATAATATATAGATCCGTAATAGAGCTGTTACTTTCGTAAGTACAGAGGCCTAGGAGGCTTAGTTCTTGGTGACACTATCGTAGGTGCAGAAGGTGAAGTTGCGGTAGGATCCTGTAGATCAGGATATAATTCTGGTGACGTTGTTGCTATTTCCAACAGAGACATTCCCTTCTCATCTGATGTCTTGAGTTCGTCCTTACCTTCATGCTTCGCAACATTGCGAGGTGATAAAAGATATGTTGTTGCAGCGTCCCAGAATGATGCTATTAGTGTCCATCCACATCCATATACTTCATACAGGCCCCGAGAATGGACTAGTGTATCAAAGGCCCAGAGAATGGACTAGTGTATCAAAGGCCCACTTAATGATCTTGAACACTAGCAATATACCAAAAATGCCAGAAAAGAGATTCCCAAATACAAGGAACCTCGACCACATACTATCAAAGAAATTGGACACAGTCTCTTCTACCATTTGCTTGGATAACAGATTCTTAAACATGGCAGTATCAGTAAATGATGCGTCCTCATTAATAGCTGACGATATAGACTGCGAGATGGCTTTACGCTCTGATGGATACATTAGCTGACTTCTCAGTTTACTCAGATCCTCCATAGAATAAATCCCCTGTGTAGCTAGATCTCCTGCATTAGTGTACACCCACCTAGATGAAGAGCCTGTAGACAGGCCTCCTGCTCGTGCTTTTTGGTCGCGACTTGGATCGGCTGAATCTTCCAGCAGATCGCCCGCGCTGTGGTTGTCTCCAGCGTCGTATTTCTGCCACTTCCATGCTCAGGCCAAATCCGTAGTAGCATGTGAATCCATTGATTGGCCACTTCCTGCGACTGCTGCAATTTCTGCTGGTTTCGTTGCTTCCATAACCTTGTCTGCGACCATGGCCAGATTCTCCAGGTCTTTCACTTCTGTGACCGTCAAAACTGCTTGCACTGCTGTCGGAAGATGACTGTTCCACATTAACTTTAGCGTGGCGTCAGGTATTTTTCCCCTGGCCAATTCCCTCATCCGACGGAGTAATTGTGATGGTTTTTGGGAACCCAACTCCATCTCACTAAGCAATTTCTGGAACTGCCTTACTTCAGACTCCTCGAAAACTTGCAGTAGGCGTTCCTTGAGAGCTTGGTACTTTTGAGTCTCCGGTGGTGAGAAAAGCATGTCGTCCACTTGCTCGATGGCCACTTTGTCCAACTTTGTAACTACCAAATTTTGCTTAGCGGCATCACTTAATTTTTGGCCTTCGATTACTGCTTCAAATTGGAAGAACCATAGTCGCGGTTTGTCCGTCCAGAACGTTGGTATTCGTGAAGACACGGTGATGCTGGCCAGGTCTACCTCTTTTTCGACCTTGGCCGACGGGTTAGCACTATGCGCCGGATTCATGATTACACTATTGATATAGTATGTACTAAATCAATACTATCACTCGCGAAACTAAAGATTCCAACTCATTAAAATTTACGTCCGGTTCTGCGGTGTCACCACTTTAGGTATTGTGTTGGGCATGCACCTAATCCAGAAGGTAGTTAGAAATAATAACGCACGAGTATTCTCTTCAATAGTGTATTTGAGACTAATATTACTCTGCTCTTGGTTGTACTACCCATTATGGGGTTTTACAGAAATTTGTTATAGCGGATGTGACATCTGCAAAACTGCAGAGTACTGAGATAAGGGCCTTTGGGTCGCTGCGGGCGACCTTAAGGCTATGGGCCATTTCGTTGACCCTGATGATGTCCACCTGTTGAAACAGGTCCATCAGGAAGGCCATATTCGATGACGTCTCGGCGGGGACCAGCGAGGCCTGGACCGCTTGGGAGAAGTTTCCGGATTGCGCGGGGCGCGTTTGGACTGCGGGACGCGGCTGGGGTGCGGGGCGCGGCTGAGGCGCGGGAACACTGCTAAGGGGGTTCAGTGACATAAGGGGTGGGGGAGTTGCGGAACCCAGTGGTGGAAAAGAATTGGGCAGAGCCTTCCATGGGGAGGGCCTCTGCGGGCTCAGTCGGGTGGGGAGTGTTGCGGGGAGAGTGTTTCTCACCACTCGGGCATCTGCCCTTTTGATGTGGGCAGGGTTTGGCCTAGGGGCCTTGGGGCAGCCGCGGTAGTTGGCTGGGTGGCCTGATTGGCCACATAGGACGCAGCTGGGTGGGCCTTCCGCCAGGGTGCGATCCTTAGGCCGAGCACATTCACTCGTCCCGTGATCGCCCAGGCACTTTACGCACCTGGCCCTCGCACTACAGTTACGGGAAGCGTGCCCGTAGTGCTGGCAGTTGTGGCACTGGGAGGGAGGGCCTCCCTTGTGCGGGGGTTCAACTCTAATGCCCGACAAGTGGCATATAGTTTTGATATTGTATATTGCCTTACCGGCGGGGGAGTGGTCGCATATGGCGAGAACCATGTTGTATGGTTCGCCAGCGCGGCCTCGGTGCATGCGATGCACCTCTAGGGCGGGGATATCTTGTGACTTAAGGTCACTTAATATCGACTTAGTGTCGATCTCTTTAGGTATCCCTCGGATCACTACGCGAAGTTTGCGATCTTCGGGGAGGTCATATGTGTGGTACTCGACTTTCCTTGCGGAAAGGAGTCTGGTGAGACTTCTAAAGTCAGTGGAGGTGGGGACTTGCACCTTAATGCCCACTTCGGTGGCAGAGGCGCGCGTGAAATTAATGTGGTTGGTGATACACCAACCAGAGATGTCCGTCCACAACGCCTTGTTGTGGACGTAGATTGGGGGACATGCTCGCTCCTTGCGAGGTGCGGCTTGGGACCCTGAGTTGGGGAGAGGGGAGACAGATCGGGTAGCCTGCGAGGAGGCAGCCGGGACCGGTTTCATCGGGTCAGTTTTTGACGACTTTGGGGGGGGGGAGGGAGCAGACACCTTTTTGGAGCGCTTGCGCGAGCGCTTCTTGGTGCCCTGCACTAAGGTAAAATCGTCCGAGGACGAGTCCGAGGCGTTGTCGGAGGATGCGGTCACCATTTCGGTGTCCGCAATGTATCGGGGCGGGAGGGGTCGGAAAGGAGCCAAGTACGTTAAGTAGGCTAATGGGTCTATAACTGGATGGCTCGGTTCTGGGCGCTAGCTCATTTTTATACAAAACTAAGGGTCAACTAGCGCCCCGCGTACCGCGCATTACAAGAGTGAGGGAGAGGGAAGATCGGGAATAGCTATCTCTGTCTTGCCACATTGTCCGTGACACTATCTCTGTCTGGCCACATTGTCCGTGACAGGGTCAGTTAACCCCTTTTATGGTTCTTCTGCAGTGATTTTACTATAGTCCAGCACTCCTGCACACACTCACACTGGGTTCTCTTCACAAATGAAACACTGTTTTTCTCCTTGAAATCTTCCACGAGGTAATGCCAGAACTCCGAAACTTAACGACAAAAATGCTTGAATTCTGACCGGGCATATGCCCTCTGGCGGTACCTTATGGAGAGCCTCTATACTGTTTATTATTATTATTATTACATATACATATTTTACAAGTATACAAAATCAAATGTGACGTGTCTTAATCCTATTGGTTATTATAAGCTTAATGCTACTGGTCGCCGTCAGGGTTCTCTATTGCTAGAGTTGTGATAATGGCATTCTTCATTTTAAAAAATCTGTCAATCATTTCATACGTTGAGTTCCACCTGGTCACACAGTCCTGTTTTAATTTTAAGTTGAGCAGGTTTAAATTATTGGCATTCTCTTGCAACATTGCCAAGGCAAAAGAACTACGTTTAAAATATTCGACGGTACTCTTGACCTTTAAAATAATGGACTTTAAGCAATGTTGTTGTAATCCGGAATTAACAGACAAATTTAAAGAGTGCTGCGCATCTCACTTGTCTCCAGCCTAAATAATATTACTTACATTATCTGTCACGATAGCTGTAATTAACATTTTTCAACATATTGGCTATATTTTAAGCTGTTTGTCTGGATTCTAAAAGAATACAATCTAAAAGAACATTTTGTAACATAGTGTTTCACCAATAAAATGAGCAGTGATGGCAAAAAAATTATTTAGATTATTTTGGGAAGTCCAGCCATCGGCTGTTTGGCAAACTGGCGTGTCTAGCTTAAACATTGATCTTACGAGTACGTCATGTTTCACTTCATTGTAAGCTACGGGTAACAAACTAGACGAAATTATTTTCCTTGTTGGAATCTTATAAGTTGGGCACAGCAAATTAATCAAAGACCTAAATTCGGGGTCATCTACTGTACTAAAAGGCTGGTATTCTTTAACAGTCATTTTGAGTAGCTGGTTATCTATTTGTTTCGAACGATAATTTGGCAGTGGTCTTGTATTAGTTGTATAATTTGTGATTACATTATTAGTTGCTCGCTGTGGTAGGGAATCTTGTGGCTGTGACGTAAATAGTTCTGGGATAGACGTGGATGGTGTTGGGTGCAGTGGTTGTATAGAAGAATTTGACGGTTGGGCTGTTTCTCGACGTAGTTCAATACTGGCATACTTCCTCTTCATATGCCGCACTAAATTACCCGTACCGTTACGCTGGTTATATGATAAATTGTCCAAGCAATACCGTCAATATGTTGCTCTGTTCTGAACACATGAAAAATTATTCCATACTTCGCTGGCTTTAGGTGGTGGCATGGTAGAAGTTTAATCTAAAACAATATAAAGCACTAAGCTGAGTAACCATGCAGTTCGCTCGCACAAACAATTTATTTATTTATTTATTTTTAAGGCTACCAACATAGAGAACACCAATACATTAGTTTGAGTACATGATAGATGTAACATAAGTAAGTGCCACTACAATTATAGGTAGCAACAGCATGCAGTAAAATATACAATAACAAAAGTTAAAACAATAACATGCAAGTTGCACCCGTTCCCCCCTCAGCAAACCACTGTTAAACCGAACATTAGAGTGATATTATACAAAGTTATGAATTATGCAACCTCGTATAATACATATAGCCCACTTACCTCTTGACGTTGAATGCAATGCCTTTGTTTTAATTCTTTTTTACGCAAAACTTAAAGCAAACTTTCAACTGTTTCATTTCGCGCCATTCCTTCCCACGCCCGTACCATAGAAATAGAGAAAAGAGATAGATCACTTCGATTGAATCAGAATTCGGTTACAGACCCAACAGTACCGGACCGGCGGCGGACTGAATTAAGGGAGCTACACACGGCCAAAAGTCAGTCATAATAGCTTTTATGTCATGGGTTCACTTGACCCGATTGTAGAGCTATTGGGAATAATAATAAGAATGAAAAAGATTTTAATACGTGTAAGTAAAGATCAAGGAAGTGATCTAGTGTTGTGTTGGATTAAATTATAACCACCACCCTTCTGTAGTATTCTTTATTCAATGGACTGTATAATTACTTAATTACATTTCACTTAATATTATTGTATAATCGTATTGCCTTTCATTGATATCAGAGATGTGTGTGACGACAGTCTTAAATCGGTCGGCCGCCGCCGCCGCCGGTACTGTCTGACTGGTATCCGAATTGTGGTTGGATGTACATCTATCAATATCGCGAGTGATGCGTGTCCATTCGGACCTACTCATCTCTATTATGTACTTCTTTATAATTTGCTTGTGTCAATGCCTGTATCACCTGTTCTATGAACATACATGCAGGCTTTTTTTGATAATTGCTTTGCGACCCTAACAGGCTTTTGGCAGGAAAAACAGCGCAGTGAGAATCTACAGATTAAATCAGAATAAGATTACGCTATTGATTACGAGATTATCTATTTGATATCATTTCCGTAGAAACTAAATTTAGAAAGAAAAAGGTTATAAGTTGCTTGTAAGGCTGAGGACTTACAGTACTTATATTGAAAATGTGTAAATGAGCTTAGTGCATACCTTGTGTTCCAAGGACACACGTTGCGTTCATAAGAGTTCTTCGCATAACAATTTGAAGAGTTTTTTCGTTAATCTATACCAGTCTTTAAATTGTCTATCTAGGTTTGTTACAGGTTTTACGAGCCCCTTCCACTCTTGCGTTATAATTGCGGTCATCCTGTGGCCGCTACCATTCTCCAAACTAATTAGAAGCGTGCTGCTATTCTTGATAGTAATAATTTCGCATCCACTAAGAATTACTCACAAGTTCACAAATACCGTTTTCACTGTAAAAATGACCCAGAATTTTTGTCTGAAACCGTTTATAGTTATAGTATAGTTGTCTTTACATTTGCACGGAATAAGCATCTATGTACGTAATCCCTCTATGACTGTGGGCCACTTATTGCCGATGATGAAGATATCTTTATCTGCGTTGATTCCCGATTTGATTTTGATGACTCCGTCTATGTTCACTACTGCTAGTAGTTAATCTTGTTTTGATTGAGGGAAAGATAGTTGACCTGACCGCATTACGAGGTCCTCTGCCCTTCTCCGTATTTTATAACCTTGACCGCTGAGGAGTTCAGCGTCAATGGGCCGCGCCAATGATCCTGGCCTATGAGCGGTTTAACAGCTCCATAATGTAGTATACAACGTTCCGTGCTGCGCGACTGTTGACGCGATTGTCTTGTACTAAAGGCAGGTGGTGTGGCCATCCTCCCATGCCGCCAGCTAGGCAGAGTGGCCCGGCAGGCTTCCGTCCATGCTGCTAGCTAGGGGCCGGCTAGGCAGTGTACCGTCCATACTGCCGCCGGCTAGGCAGTGCGGCCCGGCAACTTGGCAGTGCGGCCGCGACCTGGCAGGCTACCGTCCATACTGCCGCCGGCTAGGCAGTGCGGCCCGGCAACTAGGCAGTGCGGCCGCGATCTGGCAGGCTACCGTCCATGCCGCCGTCTAGGCAGTGCGGCTCGGCAGACTAGGCAGTTCGACCGCGACCTGACAGGCTACCGTCCGTACTGCCGCCGGCTAGGCAGTGCGGCCGCGACCTGGCAGGCTACCGTCCATGCCGCCGGCTCGGCAGGCTACCATCCATGCCGCCGGCTAGGCAGTGTCTAGCCCTCATGGTGGCCGCACCGCCAGCACGTAACAGAACACTTACCCCACTAGCCGCCCGTGCCCGAAGAAGATAAACATCGCACACCCCTCTGTCGTACCGTCAGTGAATACCAAATACCTACCGTCGCTTGAAAAGAAAACGCAGATTTTTACGGAACCGAAACAAATCCGTACATACTTAAACTGCGTTTACTTAAATTCGCCATGTCGGCCGATACATGGCGATTTTAAGTTGCGACTGCATTGCAAACTTGTTGTCTACGTACACGATGGAATAGACTGAAAGAGCAGCCATTATCATTCAATCTCATTACATTTAATCTCTGGCTAACAGCTTGACACGTTCTGTGCCAGCGACACATCTGTGATGCTAATACCTGAACCGGCAGAGCGTGTGAAATGGGCCCTTAGCCTCGTGGGCTCTCTCTAGGTCATGGGCCTCATGAGCCATGTGAATACTATCGCTATAGCAAGGAGAAGAGGAACGCAGGAAAGGGATTACAAAGCACAGGATGTTAAATAAGTCAGCCCTAAACTAGCACAATATTTCGCCCTACAAAATGATCATGAATGCTTCGTTTATTGTAGGATCACATATTACATTGAACATTTGTTTATCTTTTATTATATATCTTCATCATTAAATTGTCACCTTTATTATTTAAGAACAATTATTCGAGTAATACAATTGACGATATTTATGTCTGGTTATTCTACAATTAAGTACATTCGTCTATAATACACACATATTCTTAACCTACATTATTATCTAGCAGCCCTTAGTTTAATTCTTTATTATTTTATTACTGAATTCACAAATAAATTAACTAAAATACATCGTTTTAGCGAGTTCTCTCTCTCATCATATTATTTGCTTCGTAATTTTCTGGGAAGGATGCGCCCGCGCCTGTCCTGTTCGATGATTCCCTTGGATTGTGTTGTTTTTCTTCCGTTGGAAGTTCGCGTGGTGGTTTCGTCCTTTCTTTGGCAGTGCTGTCCACCAGATGAATTCTGTAGCTCCTCCAATGTTGATTCGTCAGTTCTGTGAACAAATTCAGTAGTTTAACTTCTAGTTGTAGTATCATAGTGCTCTGGTATTTTGTAAAATAAAAGTTTTAATTAGAATAGCTAACGCCTTTTTCGGTGAAAGAAGTGTGCTCACGTAACACCTGTTTCTATTTAGTTAGGTCTGCGCTGCCAAAAACCAGTTTTTCGTGGTCACTTAGCTGAAATTTTACGTTTCAAACAAGCCAAGTGCTCTGGAGAAAACCAACAACGGACTGAGTCTGGTTCTTCGGATTTGGGGGTCTCCTAACCGCGCCTGACCATCTCCTACCACCCACCCACCCCCCTGTCTATCCTAACTTCCCGATAATCCTCTTCAGTGTCTGTATGAGTACAGAGGCCTAGGCCTAGATGCTCGCGTTAGATAGAGTACACGCCTTAGGCACACATTAAAATTGACCCACCACGTCGCCAGTGGTTTCTTTCCTGCTTCTTCCACTGTTGAGTGAATCCGAAATTTAATCATTGAGCAGTCCATAAATAGATAAGTCCATTCTTTAAACCCCACCATCAAGCAGAGTGACGCTTTCACAGCTGAAAACTAACCCAGCCATCCCCAGCATACATTTGCGGCGGAACACTCCACAACCCCCGCAACCCCTGCGATCCCCGCGATCTCTGCAACCCCCGCGAACTCCGCAACCCCTGCAACCCCTCGCACTTCCGGCCCCGGCGCTGTTAAAGGTACCCCCCGCCCCACTCAAGCCCCCTCGGCGTTCGCCACGGACTCCCCCGCCAGCCCGGGTCCCTTCCGACCCCTCCCGCCCATTTACAAATGGTGACCGCCTCCTCTGACTTCAGAGGTCTCACGAAACTCCTTTCTGCAAGGAAAGTCGAGTATCATACCTATGACCTCCCCGAAGATCGCAAACTACGCGTTGTGATCCGAGGGATACCCAAAGAGATCGACACTAAGTCGATTCTAAGTGACCTTAAGTCACAAAACATCCCCGCCCTAGAGGTGCATCGCAGGCACCGCGGCCGCGCCGGTGAACCATATAACATGGTTCTCGCCATTTGTGACCACTCCCCCGCCGGTAAGGCAATCTATAACATAAAAACCATATGCTACTTGTCGGGCATTAGAGTTGAACCCCCGCACAAGGGAGGCCCTCCCTCCCAATGCCACAACTGCCAGCACTACGGGCACGCTTCCCGTAACTGTAGTGCGAGGGCCAGGTGCGTCAAGTGCCTGGGCGATCACGGGACGAGTGAATGTGCTCGGCCTAAGGATCGCACCCTGGCGGAAGGCCCACCCAGCTGCGTCCTGTGTGGCCAATCAGGCCACCCAGCGAACTACCGCGGCTGCCCCAAGGCCCCTAGACCAAACCCTGCCCACATCAAAAGGGCAGATGCCCGAATGGTGAGAAATACTCTCCCCCCAACACTCCCCACCCGACTGAGCCCACAGAGGCCCTCCCCATGGAAGGCTCTGCCCAGTTCTTTCCCATCACTGGGTCCCGCAACTCCCCCCCCCCACCCCTCATGTCGTTGAACCCACTAAGTAGTGTTCCCGCGTCACTACCGCGCCCCGCGCCTCAGCCGCGCCCCGCAGTCCAAACTGGATACTTCCCCCAAGCGGTCCAGGCCTCGCTGTCCCCGCCGAAACGTCATCAAATATGGCCTTCCTGATGGACCTGTTCCAACAGGTTGACATCATCAGGGTCAACGAAATGGCTCATAGCCTCAAGGTCGCCCGCAGCGACCCAAAAGCATCGAAATCCGCACTCGAATGGACCATAAATTGAGAGGGTTTCACCCACGGGGTCAGTTAACCCCTTTTCTGGTTCTTCCGCAGTGATTTTGCTATAGTTCAGCACTTGCACACACACACACACTGGGTTCTCTTCACAAATGAAACACTGTTTTTTTCTCCTTGAAATCTTCCACGAGGTAATGCCAGAACTCCGAAACTTAACGACAAACACCTGTGTACTTGGCTGCCGTTATGGAATACCTAGCCGCGGAAGTGAACAACACTCCGCTCGCCCGCCGTGCCGCACAGTCGTCTCCACGCACCCAGCCTGCATCGTCCGTCTCGCTCGCACATTTCGTGTGCATCTCAAGCCCACTCAGTGAGCTAGCTCGCCTTTTTCGAGGCAAGTGTGCTCACAAATTGTTTCTATAGAACCCGCGTTGCCCCTTCAGGGAAAAACCACAGTTTTATGTGGTACCGCTTAACAGTTACCTAACGGTGCTAACAAGTTAAGTGGGGCGGTGACCCGTTAAGCCCGGTTTTTTCCCCTCAGGAAAAAGCTAACAACGGACGGGGTCAGGTTCTCCGGCCTTGGGGGGTCTCCTAGCCGCGCCTGATCATCTCCCACCTCCCACCCTCCCTATCCTAACTTCCCATTCTTCGGTGACTGTTTGGGTGCATAGGCCCAGGCCTAGGTACTCTCTGCACCGGAGCTGTTAGGGCCCCGCTGTACATTGAGATTGACAGCGGGCTTTCAAGCTTAGGGCACACACCCTAGGCACTCACTCCCCCCTGTCGTCCCAACAGGGAGGAACTTCATAAAACTCACCCCGGGCGAGTCCAACCCGGGGACCGCGAGTCCCAATCAATAGCTAGGCACGTCCGCTGCTTCTTCCGCTGGTGCGTGAACGCGTCCGGAAGCAGCCGCGTTTAAAACGATAACCTAAACCGCACAAAAATGGAAGAGTCCATTTTTGTGCGGTTTCTCAAGTGGTTGGTTGAAACCAACCCCAAAATTAAAGCGGAGTTTGACGCTTTTGCGTTCCCAGCAACCCCCACGATTCCCGCAACCCCCGCGTTCCCCGCAACCTCCGCGATCCCCGCAACCCCTACGATTCCCGCAACCCCCGCGACCCCCTCAACCCCTCCGACCTCCGGCCCCCGTGCTGTTGAAGGTACGCCCCGTTCCACCACAACTCCCGCGGCTTTCGCCACGGACTCCCCCGCCAGCCCGGGTCCCTTCCAACCCCTCCCGCCCCGATACATAGCGGACACCGAAATGGTGACCGCATCTTCCGACAACGTCTCGGACTCGTCCCCAGACGACTTCACGTTGGTGCAGGGCACCAAGAAGCGCTCACGCAAGCGCTCCAAAAAAGTTGGTTACACATACATGAGCACGAAATACTTAGGATAATTGATATTAAGATTGTACCAATTTAGTTCCCTAGTAGGTAAGTACACAGGCCAAAGTCAAAACGGCACTGGATACATTTTTGGAAATTGGTAATATTACTGAACCTACTTTGCCTTCTATAACACTTACAAACTCGCTCTAACATGGATAAGTACGTAGTACATATATACTTATATATCATATAAAAATATATAACATATTTTCAATCGTATTATATTAAGTACGAACTGACTGGGCTGGGTAAGCGAGCGAGATTGTACACTCTACACTAGCACTACCGCAGCCTAGTCTGTCGTAGCTCTCGCGTACTTAGTAAATCGATCAATTTTCATTCAATCATGTCTGGTCGCGGTAAAGGTGGCAAAGTTAAGGGGAAGGCAAAGTCGCGTTCAAACCGTGCCGGTCTCCAATTTCCCGTCGGTCGTATACACAGACTGCTGCGCAATGGTAACTACGCCGAGCGCGTCGGTGCCGGTGCACCTGTGTACTTGGCTGCCGTTATGGAATACCTAGCCGCGGAAGTGCTCGAGTTGGCGGGCAACGCCGCCAGAGACAACAAGAAGACAAGGATCATACCTAGACATCTGCAGCTGGCGATCCGCAACGACGAGGAGTTGAACAAACTCCTCTCCGGCGTCACGATCGCTCAGGGCGGTGTGCTCCCCAACATCCAGGCGGTGCTCCTGCCTAAGAAGACGGAGAAGAAGGCTTAAGATAACATCATTATCACACGAGCCGTCGCACGAATGCGTTATGAAATGAATGCATTAAAACAAAAGGCCCTTTTCAGGGCCGCAATATGATTCGATTTTGTGTTGACAAAATGTTTCTATTATACGAACGTCTAACGAATAATACAATATCACGTCAACATTCAGTAGGAGAGAAGGAAAAAATATAACATAATTAAAAAATTAATACATACATACATACATACATACATACATACATACATACGTCTGTCTGTCTGTCTCATCATCGCTATTTCTAACTGTCGAACTACTAAAACAATCTAAATACATAGCTATATACATACATATATCAATATATGTAATATAATTATCATTTTTAAAACTTACAATAATTCATTCCTTCATTTCATTTCATTTCATTTGGTACACAATGCACATTAGTATCATCACTGTAGAACTAGATCGATCTACGGACGTGCAGGGAGAGAGAGCGAGCGAGAGACATTATGACACCTTGACGTGTGACATTAGAATAATCAATTTTTTTTTTTGCATTCCTTAAATTTTACTATTTATATAGAAACGCATATTGCACAAATACCGTGTTTTTTTTTTTTTTTTTCAATCATGCAAATTTTTTTCCCTCTCTATCTTCTGTTTCATTCATATTTTTTGTCTCTCTCTAATCGCAACGTACGATTGGTCCGAAACGAGCGAGAGAGCTTGTCGCGATCCCCACGCGGTACGCACGGGGCACGTAATAAAATAGCTTGTCACGAAAAATTTTGAATCGGACTGCCACAGTCGGTCGTCGCTCGTGGTCCAGTCCCGTGCTCCGGAGCACACGCGCGCTATCTCGGCTACCTTTGCCCGAGCAAAAGTAGGTCGAGCAGCCCCCTCACCCCGTACTCGTGAGGCGTGGACATCCCCCCCTGAACCGGCATCCGGCTGCCGCGGCGCCGTCCCCGGCCGAACCTCCCCCCCGCCCCAGCCGGGGTCCGGGGGAACTAGGCCCGGCACTTGGCCGCCGCGCGCCATAGGACCAGCGGCGTGACTACACGCCCCACACACTCGCACCGGTAGCCCGCGCGTCGAGTCGACCTGCCAATCCTGATGTCGGGGTTTAACTCCGATGTCAGCGATGATGGGGTTTCTGACATCCTGTCGGGAACCCTGTCGGGTAGGTCCTCCGTGCGAGGCTCCCCCACCCGTCTGAGCGTACCTGCCGCCGCAGCTACGCAGCACCGCGACGCCCCAGCGCCGCGCCTGCGCAGCAGCCGCCCACGCACCCCACCAACACCCGGACGCCCGAGCCCACCTCGTCGCTCAGGTATCCCTCTGCCGCGCACCGCCGCCGAGAGGACACCAGCGACGACGAGGGCACCAGCGGCAATTTTTGCTGCCCCGGCCCCCCCTGCCTCAGCACCCACCCCCGCGCACACTTCCACTGCGCGCACTACCACCGCACCACCAGCGCGCCCATCGTCGGCGCCTCTAGTGCGCCCCCCCGCATCCCCGCCACGTCGCCGCTCACCGGCGATTTTAATACCGCCGTCGGCGCCGCCCTTCCAAGGGTACATGCCGGCCCCACCGGCACCGAAGCGCACCCCAGCGCCGATGCCCCCACCTGCCCAGCGCGCCTCGGATGCTGGGTCGGGTAACGCCCGGGACCTCTCCGGTCCCCACACTGTTTCGGACGCCATGACAGTCGTCCGGCTCCGACAGAGTGGGGAGATATCGGAGGAGTTGTTCCGGTACCTGACCCCATATTTTGAGGCGCGCAAGGGCGAAGCCAAGAGAGAGCTGGCACCCCCTGCCACTCACTCCACCACCACCACCACCACCACCGCCTCCCGTCGTCGACTTACCAGCTCCGACGAGGAGGACAACCCCAACAGGGGTACGAAGCGCCTCAACCTGGGGGACACCCCCAGGAGCATCAAGCCCCCACCCACGCCTGCACCCCTGCCTCAGCGGGACCCGAGGGTGAGGGCTAAGGCGGAGACCCGCCCCCCGCCGCCCGCACAGCCACCCAGATCGCCGCAACCCAGCACCTCCTTCGCGGACGCCGTGCGCCGATCGACACCGCCATCATCTCCGAAACCGGTAAGCGCCGCACCGCCGCCGCCGCCGCCGCCAACAGCCACCACCACCGACTCCGCCGGCACCACCACTTGTGGTACCGCACCCCAAGGGGCACGCAAAGATCCTGCACGCCCCAAGTACCCGCCGCTCATCGTCGAGCACTTGCCGAACTGGGCGCACCATTTCAAGGCCATCAAGGCGCAACTCGGACACGCACCCAACGCTCGCCCATTCGGCAAGGGGGTGCGGTTCACCCCACGCGACGACCAGGAGTACCGGCAGATCCAGCGCTACCTCACCGCGCTGGAGAAGACTGACCGGATCTCCTGGTTCTCCTACTCCCTCCCGGCGGAGAAAAGTTTGAAGGTGGCCATCCGGGGCCTACCAGCCGACACTCCTCCCGAGGAAATCTCAGAAGATCTTCGCAGCCTGGGCTTTGAGCCAGAATACGTGCGCCAGATCCGCGCACGACAGGGACGCCCAGGCTGCATATTCTTTGCGCAGCTGCAGCGCACCGCCACCACCACCCCGGGCATCTACGATGTCACCGAGCTCCTTTGCATGCCCGGGGTCAAAATTGAAGCCTGGCGGGGGAAGCGGGGGCCGGCACAGTGCCACAGGTGCCAGCAATTTCGGCACTCGTCGCACGCCTGCCACCGCCCCCTCGCATGCGTGCGCTGCGGCGAGGAACACGCCGCGCGCGACTGTACGCGTCCTCGGGAGGAACCCGCCACCTGCGCCAACTGCAAGGGGGCCCACCCAGCCAACAGCGTGGCCTGCCCTGTCCTCCGTCGGGAGGCCAGGAACAAGAAGGCAGGCCCCGTAGCTCGCACGACGGGCCCCACAGACGGCGCGAGCCAGAAGCCGCGGGTGGCGGCCACCACCACCACACTGATGGCCCCGGCGAACGCGCCGACTTCTCGCCAAGGCGGGAAGAAGCGGAGGCGGCGCCGCAAGAAGGCGGCGGCGAAGACCGCGGAGGCGGCTACCACCGCGCCTCCTGCACCTGCCGCTAAACCACCACCAAGAAGGACACCTGCACCCGGAGGAGCGGCAGCACCTCTTGGCACAGACGCCGGCCCCCGACCTTCCGCCAGAAGGGGCAAGGCGTCGACAGACAGAGACAGGACGGGCGCGATTGACATCGCCCTGGAGGTCCTGCAAGAGGTGCTGGTCGCTATTCGCACCGGTTCCGACCCGCTTCCGGCCGTCCTGAGCGGCCTCACCAGACTCTTATTAACATCCAAAAGAGCTGGCGACGGGGAGTAGGCCGTTCCGGGCGGTCCACTGGAACGCCAGCGGCGTAACGCCGAAGATCGGCCTCCTCAAAGCCTTCCTCTTGGAACAGGCTCCCGACGTGGTGCTAATTTCAGAGACCTTTTTGCGGCCAAATTCCAAATTCAAAATTCCAAATTACGTGATTTACCGTCAGGACGAAATCTCGGACGAAGGCCGGGCCTATAGGGGGCTGGCAGTTTTGGTCCGACGAAGAGTCCTGCACCAGCCGCTTCCACCTGTGCGTTTGCAGTCGATGTACGTGCTCGGCGTGGAGGTGTATATGGGTGGTTCAAACCCATTACACATCTACGCCGCGTACCGCCCACCGTTGGGGAATCTGCGCGTGGAGGACGTCCGTGGCCTCATGGACGGCCACGTGCCGACCCTCATCGCGGGGGACTTCAACTGCAAACACACAGGTTGGAACTCATCACGCATCTGCCAGAACGGCAGGAAGCTGTTTAACGACGCGGAGAGGGCGGGTTATGTGGTCAGTGGACCTGATGTCCCTACCCATTACCCGCTCACAGCCAGTCACCTTCCTGACGTTCTGGACATCGCAGTCCATTCGGACCTGAACTGCCATCTTGCCCAGGAAGTCCTTTTGGACGACCTAGGCTCGGACCACATGCCGGTGCTTTTGCTCCTGACGGCAAATCCCGACACTATTACTCCACCTGCACCACGTCGATGCACAGACTGGAGGAGGTTTGCGGAACACCTACAGGCGGACCTCTGGTCGACGTTCCCAATTAGAAATCCTGAAGACATCGATCGCCTGGCCCTTGAGGTGATGGAGAGAATACAAGGCGCCTTAGAGTCATCATCGCACACCACACCGACCCGGATACGGCGTGAGCCACTACCGGGCGGTGTCAAGGAACTACTAGCGACAAAAAGGCGCCTTCGTAAGCAGTGGCAGCAAACTCGCTGCCCCACACTCAAGGGCCAACTAAACAGAATCTCGGAGAGGGTCAAGAAGGCGCTCTCCGCCCAGGCCGCCGAGAGTTGGGAACGTCACATCCAGTCTGTGAGTGAGGAAGGCTGGAGCAGCGTGCACCGCCTGTGCCGCAGGATTGCTGGCGTTCCAGAACCGGTGCGACCATTGCTGGCCGAAGATGGAACCCCGAGATGTCGCGCAGCAGACCGTGCCAACATCTTTGCCCAAAGCCTGGAGCGTCAGTTCCGGCCCAACCCCACCAACCAGCTGGACCACATCGCAGCAGTCGAGCAACACCTCCGAGAGTACTTCGCACAGCCGGTAGCTAACGGAGAGGACCCAGTCGTCTTCTCTCCCGGGCTGATACGTAAGGCACTTCTCCGCAGCCCCCTGAAGAAAGCCCCAGGCGCAGACGGCGTCACAAACACAGCGCTGCGTCACCTCCCGCCTCGAGCTCTGGCGGCGGTGACGCGCCTGTTCAATGGAATCCTGCGCCTGGGCCACTTCCCAACACCTTGGAAGGTGGGAAAGATTATCATGCTGCCTAAGCCCGGGAAGAATCTGCTACTGTCAACAAGCTACCGGCCGATCTCGTTGCTGATGACGCTCTCGAAGGTGTTCGAGAAGCTCCTGCTGCGACACATCGTGCCACACATCCCACCTCGCCCGGAGCAACATGGGTTTCGGGCCGAACACTCCACGACGCTCCAGCTGTCGAGGGTACTGCACTCGCTCACCGCATCACGCAACAAGCGCGAGACCGCGGTTGCAGTATTCCTCGACATGGAGAAGGCTTTCGACAGAGTATGGCACAACGGTCTGCTGTTCAAGCTATCGACGTCGACCATTCCTCGCCGAGTCGTCAAAGTCCTTGCATCCTTCCTGCTAGACCGGAGATTCTTCGTGTCGGTAGAGGGAGCGCACTCCGACGAACGACGCATAGAAGCGGGAGTACCGCAGGGGAGTTGTCTCTCCCCTGTGTGTTACGCGCGTTACACCGACGACATCCCAGTGGCGGAGAACTGCCAACTGGCCCTGTACGCTGATGACGCGGCGTACTACACATCCTCGATGAGCAAGATCCACGCCGCGTCCAAGATGCAGCGCAACCTGGATGGTCTGCCAGAATGGCTGGCCAAGTGGAGGTTGTCGGTGAACGTAGCGAAAACGCAAGCGTTGTTCGTCGGTTCCGCACTGATCCACCCGCCGAAGCTGAAGATGCAAGGACAGGAGATCGAATGGTCGAAGACTGCGAAGTACCTCGGGGTTACCATCGACCATCGCCTGACCATGGGCAGCCACGTGAAGGGAGTCGTCGCCAATGTGCGCGTCACAAGGGCGCTTCTTCGTCCAGTGCTCTCGTCCCGCCTCCCCCTCAGGACCAAACTGGGGGTCTACAAGGCCTACGTGCGGTCTCGCCTCACGTACGCAGCGCCCGCCTGGTACGCCCTGGCGAGCGCCAATATGAAGATCCGGCTGCAGCAGCAGCAGTCCGCCACCCTGCGTACCATCGTGGGCGCGCCTCGGTACGTGAGGAACGCGACGATCGCACGGGACCTCAAGGTCGAGAGCCTGGACGACTTCATCTGCCGCCTGGCCTCCAAAATGTTCGCGCGGGCAGACCGGTCGCAGCACCCGCATCTGCGGGACCTTGCGCCTCTGCACGCGCGACCACCGGAAGGCCGGCCCTACGCGCGCGAGCTCATTCGCGCGCGTGACTCCTGAGACGACGACTTCCACGCGCCACCGTGAGAACACCTAGTCGCCGCCTGCTCGCTGGTCGTTAGCTGGGCCTCCCCCCACGGGGTCTCACCCGGCTGGCTTGTACCGCGCTGAGGGCGGCGTGAAGAGGATCTCTCACGCGTGTCACACTCACTGGCTGCCCAGTGTCAAGGCGATATCATCGGCCAGCACTCCTCCGGGTGCAGGTGCACCAACCCAACGCCCCGCGCGGATCACCGCGCGGCGTCCGACACCACCGTCAGGGGGCCAAAAGCCCCGAAACGGTTACCCCAGTCCCCCTACAGGGATTGTGAGAAGACCCGAAAGGAAAATTTTGAATCACTCTCTCTCTGTCTGCGACTATTGACTGACTCGATAGCGGTCGGTCGGTACGCGATTACAGTTTTGCGAGTTTTTAACTAATTATCTACTCTATCACTTACGATGCCACCCAAGACGAGCGGAAAGGCTGCCAAGAAATCTGGCAAGGCCCAAAAGAACATCTCCAAGACCGACAAGAAGAAGAAGAAGCACAAGAGGAAGGAGAGCTACGCCATTTACATTTACAAGGTGCTCAAGCAGGTGCACCCCGACACCGGTATCTCCAGCAAGGCGATGTCCATCATGAACTCGTTCGTGAACGACATTTTCGAACGCATCGCGGCGGAGGCTTCGCGTCTCGCCCACTACAACAAGCGGTCCACTATCACCTCTAGGGAGGTGCAGACCTCCGTGAGGTTGCTGCTCCCCGGTGAGCTCGCCAAGCACGCCGTCAGTGAGGGTACCAAGGCTGTCACAAAGTACACCAGCTCCAAGTAAACTCTCCACGAGCGAGACTGACGAGCGCGACGCGATCGTCGTTACATCCAAAAAGGCCCTTTTCAGGGCCAAAATATGAATCATATTAAACCAAAAATGTTTCTATCATGATATAAAATGGTCAAACGCATATAATATCTATTATCTACTATTACAACAGTACTGTTTTAACGTAACGGAGAGTAGTTTGATTTGAACGCGTGTGTGAAAGAAAGAAAGAGAGAGAGAGAGAGATGGGTATGCTTGTTTCATATGAGACGGAAAAATAAATATATTAGAGAAATTATAATATATACTGGTGCATCTCAAGCCCACTCAGTGAGCTAGCTCGCCTTTTTCGAGGCAAGTGTGCTCACAAATTGTTTCTGTTGAACCCGCGTTGCCCCTTCAGGGAAAAACCACAGTTTACGTGGTCGCTTAACAGTAACCTAACGGTGATAACAAGTTGAGTGGGGCGGTGACCCGTTACGCCCGGTTTTTTCCCCTCAGGAAAAAGCCAACAACGGACGGGGTCAGGTTCTCCGGCCTTGGGGGGTCTCCTAGCCGCGCCTGACCATCTCCCACCTCCCACCCTCCCTATCCTAACTTCCCATTCTTCGGTGACTGTTTGGGTGCATAGGCCCAGGCCTAGGTACTCTCTGCACCGGAGCTGTTAGGGCCCCGCTGTACATTGAGATTGACAGCGGGCTTTCAAGCTTAGGGCACACACCCTAGGCACACACTCCCCCCTGTCGTCCCAACAGGGAGGAATTACATTAAACTCACCCCCGGGCGAGTCCAACCCGGGGACCGCGAGTCCCAATAAACAGCTAGGCACGTCGCCAGCGGTTTGTTCCGCTGCTTCTTCCGCTGGTGCGTGAACGCGTCCGGAAGCAGCCGCGTTAAAGACGTAAAAGCGTAAAGCCAAACCGCACAAAAATGGACGAGTCCATTTTTGTGCGGTTTCTCAAGCGGTTGGTCGAAACCAACCCCCAAATCAAAGCGGAGTTCGACGCTTTTGCGGCGGAAAACTCCGCAACCCCCGTGATCCCCGCAACCCCCGTGATCCCCGCAACCCCCGCGATCCCCGCAACCCCCGCGATCCCCGTCACCCCCGCGATCCCCACTACCCCCGCGATCCCTGCTACCCCCGCGATCCCCGCTACCCCCGCGACCCCCTCAATCTCTTGTACCTCCGGCCCCCGCGCTGTTGAAGGTACCCCCCGCCCCACCAGAACTCCCGCGGCTTTCGCCACGGATTCCCCCGCAAGCCCGGGTCCCTTCCGACCCCTCCCGCCCCGTTACATTGCGGACACCGAAATGGTGACCGCATCCTCTGACAACATCTCGGACTCGTCCTCAGACGATTTCACCCTGGTTCAGGGTACCAAGAAGCGCTCACGCAAGCGCTCAAAAAAGGTGAATGCTCCCTCCCCCCCCTCAAAATCGTCAAGAACCGACCCATCAAAATCGGTCCCGGCTGCCTCCTCGCAGGCTACCCGCTCGGTTTCCCCTCTCCCCAACTCAGGGTCCCAAGCCGCGCCTCGTAAGGAGCGCGCATGTCCCCCAATTTACGTCCATAACAAGGCGTTGTGGACGGACATCTCTGGTTGGTGTAGTACCAACCATATTAACTTCACGCGCGCCTCTGCCACCGAAGTGGGCATTAAGGTGCAAGTCCCCACCTCCACTGACTTTAGAAATCTCACCAGACTCCTTTCCGCAAGGAAAGTTGAGTACCACACTTATGACCTACCCGAAGATCGCAAACTTCGCGTTGTGATCCGAGGGATACCAAAAGAGATCGACACTAAGTCGATATTAAGTGACCTTAAGTCACAAGATATCCCCGCCCTAGAGGTACATCGCATGCACCGAGGCCGCGCTGGCGAACCATACAACATGGTTCTCGCCATATGCGACCACTCCCCCGCCGGTAAGGCAATCTACAACATTAAAACCATATGCCACTTGTCGGGCATTAGAGTTGAACCCCCGCACAAGGGAGGCCCTCCCTCCCAATGCCACAACTGCCAGCACTACGGGCACGCTTCCCGTAACTGTAGTGCGAGGGCCAGGTGCGTCAAGTGCCTGGGCGATCACGGGACGAGTGAATGTGCTCGGCCTAAGGACCGCACCCTGGCGGAAGGCCCACCCAGCTGCGTCCTGTGTGGCCAATCAGGCCACCCAGCCAACTACCGCGGCTGCCCCAAGGCCCCTAGGCCAAACCCTGCCCACATTAAAAGGGCAGATGCTCGAGTGGTGAGAAACACTCTCCCCTCAATACTCCCCACCCGACTTAGCCCGCAGAGGCCCTCCCCATGGAAGGCCCTGCCCAACTCTTTTCCACCACTGGGTTCCGCAACTCCCCCACCCCTTATGTCACTGAACCCCCTTAGCAGCGTTCCTGCGCCACTACCGCGTTCCGCGCCTCAGCCGCGCCCCGCGCCTCAGCCGCGCCCCGCACCCCAGCCGCGCCCCGCACCCCAGCCGCGCCCCGCACCCCAGCCGCGCCCCGCGCAATCCGGTAACTTCTCCCAAGCGGTCCAGGCCTCGTTGGTCCCCGCCGAGACGTCATCAAACATGGCCTTCCTGATGGACCTGTTTCAACAGGTGGACATCATCAGGGTCAACGAAATGGCCCATAGCCTTAAGGTCGCCCGCAGCGACCCAAAGGCCCTTATTTCTGTACTCTGCAGTTATGCAGATGTCACCTCCGCCATAACCAACTTTTGTAAAACCCCATAATGGATAGTACAACCAAGAGCAGAGTTAAACCCCGATCCCTCAAAGTAGGCTACTTCAATGCCGACGGCATTCTCAGCCAACGAGAGGAGGTCGCGGCGTTTATACGCGATCAAAATTTAGATATATTCCTAGTGCAGGAAACCTTTCTAAAACCATCCAACCGCGATCCACGAATTGCGAACTACTCAGTAGTACGCAACGACCGAACCCGCGCTGCCAAAGGTGGTACTCTTATATATTATAAAAGGTCCCTGCACTGCATCCCTATAGACACCCCGAACCTCTCCCATATTGAAGCTTCGGTCTGTCGGCTAGGCATGACGGGTCATTCACCCATCACCATAGTGTCCGCATACATGCCCCCTTCCGAACAAAGTGCTGATATCAGAAATGATGTCGAGGCACTAATCAATCTGAGCTCCTCTGTTCTGATTGCAGGCGACTTAAACGCCAAAAATGTCTCCTGGCACAGCCACTCCTACAATTCGAGAGGACGCCAACTGGAAAGGCTCAGCGACACCTTACATTTCGATGTTATTGCTCCAATGCACCCCACCCACTTCCCCCACAATATTGAACAAAGACCAGACGTACTCGACATAGTGCTCCTGAAGAATGTGAACTTACGTTTGCAATCTTTGAGTTCACTAGACGAACTATGCTCAGACCACCGGCCTGTGATCCTAGAACTAGCTCCCCGTTCAGGTCCCCACGATCCAGGTCTTTCTCCCGAGTTAAAAGTGGCAACGGACTGGATAAAACTTGCAGATCACCTCAAGTCTACCTCGTCCGCCCACTTAGACAAATTCCCTAGTAAATTAGACTCTATAGAAAACACCCAAAAAGCGATCGACTCCCTCACAACTCACGTTCAGTCGGCCGTGGACGAATGTTCGCGACAAGTCCCGGCGATGGATGAACATCGCTGGAAATTGCCTGACGATGTGCGTGAGCTTTTGACGGAGAAGAACGCTGCCCTCCGCGCTTTCAGGGCCCAACCGACCGATGCAAACCGCACCTTTCTGAGGTCACTGCAGCGAAAGCTGAAGTACAGCATAAAGGACATGCGGGATGCGCGATGGGACAAATTCCTTAGTGAACTTGAACCAAACCACCTAGCCTTCTGGCAGCTCCAACGCAAATTAAAATCTGACGTTGTAACGTCCATGCCCCCCCTCACACGTCCAAATCAAAGCCCGGCCTTTGATGACGACGAAAAAGCGGAATGCCTCGCCGACAGCCTCGAGGCCCAATGCACCCGCAGCTCACTGCCAGTAGACATGGACCATCTCCGGAAGGTGGACACCGAAGTCGAACGCAGGGCAACTCTCCCTCCCCAAGAGGACCCGGAGGATCCTCTCCCACCCATAACCGAAGATGAAGTCCGAAAGGTGATCAAGGACCTCCACCCCAGAAAGGCCCCAGGCCCTGATGGGATAACCAATAGAGTGATTAGCTTATTCTCCCCCCACCTAATAGTATTACTCACTGCCATCTTCAATGCAGCATTAAGTAATAACTACTTCCCCCAATCCTGGAAAAGTGCTACGGTAATAGGGATTCCTAAGCCAGGGAAACCCAGAACCGAGCCATCCAGTTACAGACCCATTAGCCTACTTAACGTACTTGGCAAAATATACGAGAGACTTATTTATAATCGATTAAAGAGTTTTGCAGACTCTAAGAAACTAATTCCCGATGAGCAGTTTGGTTTTCGAGCCAAACACTCTTGCGTCCAACAAGTCCACCGTATAGTTGAACATATCAGCGCAGGCTTTCACATCAAAAGGACCACGGGAGTGCTATTCTTCGATGTGGCGAAAGCGTTCGACAAAGTCTGGCACAATGGCTTATTGTATAAGCTATATCAACTTGGAGTGCCGGACCGTCTCGTACTCATCTTACGGGACTACTTGTCGAATCGCCAATTTCGCTTCCGCGTGGAAGGTGCACTCTCGTCCCCCCGTCCAATACAAGCAGGCGTACCGCAAGGATCGGTGCTAGCCCCTCTCCTCTTTACGTTGTTCACCAGCGATATTCCTAAATTCAAGAACGTGGAAAGAGCGCTCTTCGCCGACGACACGGCTGTCTACACCTCAGGATATCATATATATATGATCCTCGCAAAACTCCAAACCGCCGTTACCACCTTGGGTAACTGGCTAACGAAATGGAGAATCGAGGTCAACCCTGATAAAAGCGCTGCCGTTCTCTTCTCCAGAGACGGCTCCAGTTCAGACCCAAAAACCCGACCCATCACGCTATTTGGCAAACCCATACCCTGGGCAACCCAAGCCAAATATCTGGGAGTGATCCTAGACCATCGCCTCTCATTCGGCAAACACACAAGAGCGGTACGCGCGCGAGCCGCTTTCGCGATTTCTCGCCTCCATTGCATGGTCAATGCACGCAGTAAATTGTCACTCAAGTGCAAGTTGAGAATTTACACAGCATGCATTCGACCTATTCTCACATACGCCAGTGTTGTCTTCGCACACATTGAGCCTAGCAAAATCCGTCCCTTCCAAACCCTTCAGAATCGATTCTTGCGCAGAGCAGTGGGTGCCCCAATGTATATGCGCAACAGTCAACTTCATGTCGATCTGAAAATTCCCACGATTAAACAGTTTATGAAAAAACTGTCCAAGCGTTATTTCGACTCTGCTCTCAAACATCCGAATCCCCTTGTGCAATCGGCCGTCCAATACAAACCTCTGCTTGGCGTCAAGAGAAGGCGACCCAAACATGTTCTGGCAGACCCTGATGATGACATCACGGTCCTCCAGGAGGCTAGATCAAAATCAAAGCACACTACACAAACACGCCCGCTGTTCCGTCCTCGCCGGCGAGGCTCGACGCGAATAAGTCGTAATGTTTCCCCCCGACCCTTGAATATGCCGGCCCGCGCCGAGCATGTAAATTCTAACCCCCAAACCATAAATAATCTACCCAGTCCAGCCCAGCTCCCTAGCTCGCGATCCAGCAACGCCCTAAGCCGAGGTCCGAGCCCCACTATGGGGCGCCCTTAGCGGTGTTGCTTAAATGCTTTGCGCCTGGCTGGAGGCTTTAATTAGTCTCGCCATTGTCCGGTTAAGCAGAAATGACTCCCGGAGTTTAATCTGCAAGAGACACCTCACAAAAAAAAAAAAAAAAAAAAAAAAAAATATAATATATACTATCCTAGAATATGTAACGTGTCAATATTGATTTGGCTATGCTGTACAATTCGAAACACTGCCACAGTAGGTTCTTGGTGCGGCGGGGGTGGCCCTTGGGCCACCCCGTAAGCCGCGAACATGTTTAAGCAAGAACGCGAAAGCAGTCTAAAAAAAAAAAGTAATTGCATTTTTTTTTTTTTTTTAAAGTACCTAGAAAGTTATTGCACTGCATTTAGGCAATAATCAAGGAATACCTACTGTTTCTGTACCTCATAATAATACATACATACGTACGTACGTACGTACACGAGCGAGCGCGCAAATGGTTGGTTGTGAAAGAGAGAGACGCCCAACAACAAACAACGTATACGTGTCCCGTTGCGCATGTGTGAAAGAGAACGCGATAGCGTTTGCCGAACGTATATATAAACGTGGGATAACGGTTGCGACCGCTCACTTACCATTTGCAACGATTCCTAGTAGGTTCGATTTAATTCAATTCAAATTAACTCTTCGCTCGTTTGGTCACTCGCGCTCCGACCTCCGCCCCGTACGGACGTCTCGAAGCGCTCTCCTGCCGCGCTCCGCCGCTGCCCATTGTCCGGTCGCCGCCCGCTGCTACCTGCGTGCTGCTACCTGCGCACCGAACCCTTCGCCGAACTTGCCTTTTTCAAGGCGGGTTTCGGCCATCTCTGTTTCTGTGTGAGACAAGTCTCGCTAGTTGTGACCCTTAAGGTAAAAACCACTGTTTGGTGGTCCTCGGTGGATACCTAGCGGTGCCAACGAAGCCGAGTGGGGTGTGGACCCGATACACCCGTTTTTGCCCCCTCAGGGCAAAAACACAAATCGGACGGGGCTAGAACCACCGGCCTTGGGGGCTTCCCTCGCCGACGCTAGCCATCTCCTCCCTCCCACCCTACCCTTTCCCTACCATCCCATTCCTTAGTGTTGTTTGGTTGCTTTAAGCTTCGGCTAAAAGTACTCCTCTGCACTAAGGCTGTTAGGAACCCGTCTGCACATTAAGATTGGCAGCGGGATCACAAGCTTAGGGCACACCCTACTCAACCCTAACTGCCTACCCCCGGCAGCGAGGGACTAACACACACGCACACAACCCCAGGCCAGTCCAACCTGGGGATTAGGCGCGAAAATCAATAAAATAAATACCGCGCGGTATTTTTGCTCCCCCATTTTGTTGCCATTCCCAAAATGGCCGACCCCAATCTCCATGCCCTTCTTCGGGCACTTCTAAAGATCCCGGCCAACCAGGCCGTAGCCAGCTCGGTCCTCTCTCCAGAGGACCTCGCCAAATATTGCGGCGAACCATGCCCCTCCCCGGCCATTGAGCCCTCTACTTACGCCCCTGCAGCGCCCTCTGTCCCTCTCAAACCGAACCCAATGAGGTTCGAAGAGTCCCCGGCAAGTCCCGATTGCCCTCCCAGCCGTCCCGTCATTATCGACGCGGACATGGCCTCTGAGTCCAACTCGGACTCCAACTCTTCCGCTGACGACAACTTCAATGTCGTTCTAGGGCGAAGGAAGAAGCGGTCTCTCAAGACCAAAGCTTCTGCTGCCCAGACCCCGGCGAAGTCACTCAAGACTTCTGAAAAGCCCACTGCCTCCCTGTCCTCGCAGACGGTCACTCCCTCAGAGGGAAACCGATCTGACATCATCCCACCCCCTCAGTCCATAGCCTCATCTTCGAGGAAAGAGCCCATCCCACCGCCTATCTTCATCCAAGATAAGGCGAAGTGGACCGACGTCTCGGCGTGGTGCAATGCCAATCGCATTGCTTATACAAACGCCCGAACCACCGCCAATGGCATAAAAGTCTCGGTGCCTACATCCACCGATTTCAGGTCTCTGACCAAAATGTTACAGGCTAGGAAAGTAGCCTTCCACTCCTACGACCTCCCTGAAGATCGTCTTCTCCGCGTCGTAATCCGCGGCATCCCAAAGGAAATAGACGAGAAGTCTATTCTCAGCGATCTTCAATCGCAAAATATCCCCGCCCTAGAGGTGCATCGCATGCACGGCGCCCGCAACAGTGCAATATACGACATGGTTTTTGTCGTATGTAAGCACTCCCCCGCCGGAAAAAACATCTACAATATTAAGACCGTATGCCATTTATCTGGCTTAAAGGTCGAAGCCCCCAACAAACGCGGCCAAATCGGCCAATGTCACAAGTGCCAGTTATATGGCCACTCTTCCCGCAATTGCTTTGCGGTACCCAGGTGCGTTAAGTGCCTAGGTGACCACGGCACAAGTGATTGCCCCCGTCCCAAAGATACCTCACTCTGCACAGAGCCGCCTAGTTGCGTTCTGTGCGGTCAATCGGGCCACCCTGCGAATTATCGCGGCTGCCCGAAAGCCCCTCGTCCTCACCCCAAAATGGTAAAGCGAGTTCAAGCTCGCAACACCAGGGAAAACCTCCCTTCCTCCGCTCTCCCCGAGCGCCTTAGTCCCCAAAGACCTTCCCCCTGGAACGCACTGAACCATCAGCGCGCATTCCCCAAACTCGCTCTTCCAAGAGCTCCCCAGCCCACGGTCATCCCCCCATTAATGGCCATTCCCACCGTGCAACCCCCTAAGCCAAAAGGCCCTCCTCCCGCGGCAGCTCCCCGCTCGCCAGCAGCCCCTCTGGCACCCACCCCTAAGGGTCCCTCTCCCCAAGCCCCGGAAGCCACCGCGACTGGCGATAATATGGCTTATCTGAGCCAATTATTCCACGCGGTTGACATCCACAGCTTGAACCAGATGGCCGAGCAACTCCGCGCCTCACGCGGTAATATTGCCTCCGTCATGGCTACGATGAGCAAGTTCGCTCACGTAACCACAGCCCTCACCTCTTTCTTTGGTACGGTCCAATAATGGAGAACCACAACCTAGGAGGAAAAATCAAACCCAGGTCCCTCAAAGTAGGGTTCTTTAATGCCAATGGCATTAACACCCAACGCGACGAGATCGCTACCTTCCTCCGCCAACACCAATTAGACATCTTTCTCCTCCAAGAGACCTTCCTCAAACCCTCCAACCGCGATCCCAAAATTGCGAACTATCAAATAGTACGCAACGATAGAACCCACTCCGCCAAAGGAGGCACCCTCATCTATTATAAAAGATCTCTTTACTGCATTCCTATGGATCCCCCCAACCTCTCTCAAATCGAGACATCAATATGTCGGCTAGGCATGACTGGACACGAACCAATCATAATAGTTTCGGCATACATCGCACCCAACAAACAAGGCGATATCGCTCCTGATATCGTAAAACTTCTTAGCTTAGGCAACTCTGTCATCGTGGCAGGAGACCTAAACGCCAAACACGAGTCGTGGAATAGCCGCACTCGAAATTCCAGAGGTAATCAACTCAATTACCTCAGTAGCATCCATAACTTCGACGTTATAGCTCCCATGCATCCGACGCATTACCCAGCTATTATAGACCACCGTCCGGACGTTCTCGACCTGGCGATTCTAAAGAATATAAACCTTCGTTTAAATTCTATGGAATCGATAGACGAGCTTGACTCCGATCACCGTCCCGTTGTACTCAGTCTTACCCCCCGCACAGGTCCCCCTGACTCGAGTACTCCCACCCCCATGAAAACGGCAACTAACTGGAGGAAACTAGAGGAAAACCTCAAGTCTACTCCCTTGCCCTTCCCCGAACCGACCCCAACTTCCATTGTAGACACGGTGAACGCAATTGACTCCCTCACCAGTCACGTACAATCAGCAGTCAACAACTGCTCCCGGCAGGTCCCAGCGATGGACGACCATCGCTGGAGGCTGCCGGACGATGTACGCGAACTGGTGACGGAGAAAAACGCGGCTATCCGAGCCTACAGGACTTACCCCACAGCAGCCAACCGATCATTCATGAACCACTTACAAGCCAAAGTAAGAAGGCGCATGAATGAAATGAGGGAAGCTCGCTGGGACAACTTCTTGGCTAACCTTACCCCTAATCACCAGGCTTTCTGGCACTTGCAACGCAAGCTCAGAGTCAAAGAAGCCTGCGGCATCCCTCCTCTTAATCGTCCTGGCCGTAGTCCCGCCTTCGACGACGACGAAAAGACCGAATGTCTAGCCGACAATCTAGAATCCCAATGTTCTCCCAGCTCCCAACAAGTAGACATGGCCCATCTCACAAAGGTGGACGCCGAGGTCGAACGAAGGGTAGCCCAGCCCCCAATAGAGGACCCAGACAACCCACTCCCAGTAGTTACAGTCGATGAGGTTCAATCCCTCATCAAAGATCTCAACCCTAGGAAGTCTCCTGGCTCCGACGGGATAACAAATAAAGTTGTCAAACTCTTTCCCCTCCACATCATTGTCTTCCTGACAGCCATTTTTAACGCTGCCCTTTCTAACAACATCTTCCCACAATCGTGGAAAGAAGCAGTTGTCATAGGGATACCAAAACCTGGTAAACCCAAATCCGAATCCTCTAGTTATCGCCCCATTAGTCTCCTTAAAACTCTCGCGAAGATCTACGAAAGGTTGATCTTCAAAAGACTTAAGGACTTCGCTGAATCCCACAAACTTATCCCGAATGAGCAGTTTGGCTTCCGAACCAAGCACTCGTGTGTTCAACAGGTGCACCGCATCGTTGAACACATAAGTGCGGGGTTCCAAGCCAAACAGCAAACGGGCGTCCTATTCTTCGATATAGCGAAAGCATTCGATAAAGTTTGGCACAACGGCTTATTATATAAGCTTTACCAAATCGGTGTGCCTGACAGACTCGTGCTCATCATACGAGACTTCCTATCGAATCGCACCTTCCAATATCGCATCGAGGGCTCATTATCTTCCCCTCGCCGTATTCGTGCCGGAGTCCCCCAAGGCTCCGTGCTCTCTCCACTCCTTTTCACGCTGTACACCAGCGACATCCCCAAAAATCCCAATGCCGATCTAGCTCTCTTCGCCGATGACACGGCTATCTACTATAGAGGCAGAGACCGTCATACGATCGCCAAACATCTCCAAACCGCAGCCAATGCCCTCGGCAAATGGTTTCGGAAATGGAGATTTGAAGTCAACCCAGATAAGAGCGCAGCTGTCCTCTTCTGCCGCTCTGGCGACCGATATCACGATCCTCCGCCTTCTGTAACCATGTTCGGCCAGCCGATTCCTTGGGAATCCACGGCTAAATACCTAGGCGTCATCCTCGACCAAAGGTTGTCCTTTGCATCCCACACAAAGAAAGTACGGTCACGTGCTTCCTTTGCCCTTGGTCGACTCCATTACCTACTAAATGCACGGAGCAAATTGTCACTTAAGTCTAAGTTGAGAATTTATCTCTCGTGCATTCGTCCCATAATGACATACGCCAGTGTTGTTTTCGCACACACGGCCAGCTCTAACATCCATAGAATGCAGGTCCTCCAAAACAAATTCTTGCGAAAGGCCGCGGGAGTCCCGTGGTATGTTCGCAATAGTCAACTCCATGTAGACTTCAAAATTCCCACCATCAAGCAGTTTATGAAAAGAGCCTCTAAGCGCTTTTTCGAATCTGCCGAAAAACACCCGAACCCATTAATCGTATCGGCCGCCCGATATACCCCATCTCGTATCTCCTCCCGACGCCGTCCGAGGCACGTTCTCCTTGACCCTGACGACGATATCACATTGCTTCAGCAAGCAATGTCTCAAAAGCACACACCAAACCGACCATTGTTCCGTCCTCGCCGGCGAGGCTCGTCGCGAACTCTACGTCATCGTCCCCCCCGTCCCCTGCTAGGGCCGGCGCGCGCCGAGCCACTAGCCTTAAACACGTCCCTAAATAATACAACTCAGATCCAGCTCCCTAGCTCATCCCCCAGCAACGCCCTAAGCCGAGGTCCGAGCCCCGCACCGGGGCGCCCTTAGCTGTGTTGCTTAGTATTTCAGTTTAAGCTCGGCTGGAGGCCCTTGGGTCTCGCCCTATAGTCCGGTTAAGCAGTGGAGGTAACTCCCCCCTACCAACTGCGAGAGACCATATCCAAAAAAAAAAAAAAAAAAAAAATATTGTACACTCTACACTAGCACTACCGCAGCCTAGTCTGTCGTAGCTCTCGCGTACTTAGTAAATCGATCAATTTTCATTCAATCATGTCTGGTCGCGGTAAAGGTGGCAAAGTTAAGGGGAAGGCAAAGTCGCGTTCAAACCGTGCCGGTCTCCAATTTCCCGTCGGTCGTATACACAGACTGCTGCGCAATGGTAACTACGCCGAGCGCGTCGGTGCCGGTGCACCTGTGTACTTGGCTGCCGTTATGGAATACCTAGCCGCGGAAGTGCTCGAGTTGGCGGGCAACGCCGCCAGAGACAACAAGAAGACAAGGATCATACCTAGACATCTGCAGCTGGCGATCCGCAACGACGAGGAGTTGAACAAACTCCTCTCCGGCGTCACGATCGCTCAGGGCGGTGTGCTCCCCAACATCCAGGCGGTGCTCCTGCCTAAGAAGACGGAGAAGAAGGCTTAAGATAACATCATTATCACACGAGCCGTCGCACGAATGCGTTATGAAATGAATGCATTAAAACAAAAGGCCCTTTTCAGGGCCGCAATATGATTCGATTTTGTGTTGACAAAATGTTTCTATTATACGAACGTCTAACGAATAATACAATATCACGTCAACATTCAGTAGGAGAGAAGGAAAAAATATAACATAATTAAAAAATTAATACATACATACATACATACATACATACATACATACATACGTCTGTCTGTCTGTCTCATCATCGCTATTTCTAACTGTCGAACTACTAAAACAATCTAAATACATAGCTATATACATACATATATCAATATATGTAATATAATTATCATTTTTAAAACTTACAATAATTCATTCCTTCATTTCATTTCATTTCATTTGGTACACAATGCACATTAGTATCATCACTGTAGAACTAGATCGATCTACGGACGTGCAGGGAGAGAGAGCGAGCGAGAGACATTATGACACCTTGACGTGTGACATTAGAATAATCAATTTTTTTTTTTGCATTCCTTAAATTTTACTATTTATATAGAAACGCATATTGCACAAATACCGTGTTTTTTTTTTTTTTTTTCAATCATGCAAATTTTTTTCCCTCTCTATCTTCTGTTTCATTCATATTTTTTGTCTCTCTCTAATCGCAACGTACGATTGGTCCGAAACGAGCGAGAGAGCTTGTCGCGATCCCCACGCGGTACGCACGGGGCACGTAATAAAATAGCTTGTCACGAAAAATTTTGAATCACTCTCTCTCTGTCTGCGACTATTGACTGACTCGATAGCGGTCGGTCGGTACGCGATTACAGTTTTGCGAGTTTTTAACTAATTATCTACTCTATCACTTACGATGCCACCCAAGACGAGCGGAAAGGCTGCCAAGAAATCTGGCAAGGCCCAAAAGAACATCTCCAAGACCGACAAGAAGAAGAAGAAGCACAAGAGGAAGGAGAGCTACGCCATTTACATTTACAAGGTGCTCAAGCAGGTGCACCCCGACACCGGTATCTCCAGCAAGGCGATGTCCATCATGAACTCGTTCGTGAACGACATTTTCGAACGCATCGCGGCGGAGGCTTCGCGTCTCGCCCACTACAACAAGCGGTCCACTATCACCTCTAGGGAGGTGCAGACCTCCGTGAGGTTGCTGCTCCCCGGTGAGCTCGCCAAGCACGCCGTCAGTGAGGGTACCAAGGCTGTCACAAAGTACACCAGCTCCAAGTAAACTCTCCACGAGCGAGACTGACGAGCGCGACGCGATCGTCGTTACATCCAAAAAGGCCCTTTTCAGGGCCAAAATATGAATCATATTAAACCAAAAATGTTTCTATCATGATATAAAATGGTCAAACGCATATAATATCTATTATCTACTATTACAACAGTACTGTTTTAACGTAACGGAGAGTAGTTTGATTTGAACGCGTGTGTGAAAGAAAGAAAGAGAGAGAGAGAGAGATGGGTATGCTTGTTTCATATGAGACGGAAAAATAAATATATTAGAGAAATTATAATATATACTATCCTAGAATATGTAACGTGTCAATATTGATTTGGCTATGCTGTACAATTCGAAACACTGCCACAGTAGGTTCTTGGTGCGGCGGGGGTGGCCCTTGGGCCACCCCGTAAGCCGCGAACATGTTTAAGCAAGAACGCGAAAGCAGTCTAAAAAAAAAAAGTAATTGCATTTTTTTTTTTTTTTTTAAAGTACCTAGAAAGTTATTGCACTGCATTTAGGCAATAATCAAGGAATACCTACTGTTTCTGTACCTCATAATAATACATACATACGTACGTACGTACGTACACGAGCGAGCGCGCAAATGGTTGGTTGTGAAAGAGAGAGACGCCCAACAACAAACAACGTATACGTGTCCCGTTGCGCATGTGTGAAAGAGAACGCGATAGCGTTTGCCGAACGTATATATAAACGTGGGATAACGGTTGCGACCGCTCACTCACCATTTGCAACGATTCCTAGTAGGTTCGATTTAATTCAATTCAAATTAACTCTTCGCTCGTTTGTCGTTGGCCATGGCTCGTACCAAGCAAACCGCTCGCAAGTCAACCGGAGGCAAAGCGCCGAGGAAGCAGCTCGCGACTAAGGCGGCACGTAAAAGTGCGCCGGCCACAGGCGGAGTGAAGAAACCTCATCGCTACAGGCCGGGAACCGTGGCACTCCGCGAGATCCGTCGCTACCAGAAAAGTACTGAGCTTCTGATCCGCAAGTTGCCGTTCCAGAGGCTGGTTCGTGAGATCGCTCAAGATTTCAAGACCGATCTACGTTTCCAGAGTTCCGCCGTTATGGCGCTGCAGGAGGCTAGCGAAGCGTATCTGGTCGGTCTCTTCGAAGACACCAACTTGTGCGCGATTCACGCCAAGCGTGTCACCATCATGCCGAAGGACATCCAGCTCGCTCGCAGAATCAGAGGCGAACGCGCTTAAGCGCCCCCCCCCACACTGTACGCGTACGATGTGGCGGCTCGCCCGATGATGCACAAAAGGCCCTTTTCAGGGCCAAACATATTTCGATATATTTACATGTTTCATTATGCACGACGACGTCATACATACGTATAATAACATATACTACTCTTACAACTATTCAATCTAATTGAATTGGGTTGATTTTAAAAATGCATACAAGGATATATTATACTACCCCGCACTTGAATAAATGAATGCGAATGCGTGCCTACTTGCATACCTTGCAACATACTTACTTACTTACTTACTTACTTACTTACTACTACCCATCCATAACATTTAGGTGTTCTCACTGAGATTGAGATTGATGTAATTTAATAATTTTCTATATTACGATACGTACGAGAATACGATAATATATTATAAACGAATGAAATCAAAAAATTGTTATCAATTTTCAAAATTAAAAAGAAACACGTAATTTTTCGTCCCAGTCGCTCTCTATGCGTCGTCCGTCTCTCTCGATCTCTCCCCCCCTCTCTCTCTAACTACGTGCGTATAAAGCTTTATCATCGCGCTGTCTCGCTCTCTCGTTTCAAGTCTACATATATTCGTCTCGCCGCGAGCGTAGAGTTTCGGTAGAGTATAAATATATAAAAAGGCGCCCGTACGCTATATCAACCAGTCAACCAGCGAGCAGCGACCGAGTGGAAGTGTATACTTTTTCATATACTACGTACGCTACGACAAGAATCAATCGATCAAAATGACCGGCCGCGGTAAGGGAGGCAAAGGTCTGGGAAAAGGAGGAGCGAAGCGTCACAGGAAAGTTCTTCGCGACAACATCCAGGGCATCACCAAGCCGGCCATCCGTCGTTTGGCGCGCAGAGGTGGCGTCAAACGTATATCTGGTCTCATATACGAGGAGACTCGCGGTGTACTCAAGGTGTTCCTCGAGAATGTGATTCGCGACGCGGTCACGTACACTGAGCACGCCAAGAGGAAGACTGTCACCGCGATGGACGTCGTGTACGCTTTGAAACGGCAGGGACGCACCCTGTACGGTTTCGGCGGTTAATTCATCATTATTGTATATATATTATGTACCCGACGTGTGTCTAGCACCAAGATGCGCGCAGATACAGTCCATATATAATATAATACGATGAAAAATACAAAAAAGGCCCTTTTCAGGGCCGCATATACTTCCAATATGAATAACAAATGTTTCTATATATTCATTCGTCAACTGAAAACGCATACGTACGTACCTACCTACCTACCTACCTACATAAACAGACCAGAACAAATAACATTTTGTCGGTCGACAATAATATGGTAAAATGTTTCAAAGCAGCTGCTGCTGCTGCTACTACTACTACTACTTACTTGATTGTAAACTGCACAGCAACCTCGTACACTTTGAAAATGTCGCGCGCGCGTTGATGTTGAGTGTGAGCGAGACCGCGCGCGTACGTACTACGTAGCGAGCGGCCAACCTGAAACGCGTTAAGATGTTTAATTGAAAATTGTTACTAGTTAGTTGGTTACTACACATACATGAGCACGAAATACTTAGGATAATTGATATTAAGATTGTACCAATTTAGTTCCCTAGTAGGTAAGTACACAGGCCAAAGTCAAAACGGCACTGGATACATTTTTGGAAATTGGTAATATTACTGAACCTACTTTGCCTTCTATAACACTTACAAACTCGCTCTAACATGGATAAGTACGTAGTACATATATACTTATATATCATATAAAAATATATAACATATTTTCAATCGTATTATATTAAGTACGAACTGACTGGGCTGGGTAAGCGAGCGAGAGAGTGTACATCATTCGAATTGATAGCATTCGTAGTCATGATGTACGTATTTCTTTTTGCTTGTAAATACACATGATATTTCAAACAATTGTTGGTGTTGTGTGTATGTATGTAGAGTTAATTCTACAAAAAATAATATTTATTATAAAAATATTAAAACGTACACCATACACTCGACTAGGTTTCGTCTTGTTGTTGAGCGAGCCCGGCGAGTGTAGTGTTTTACGACCGTTCGCGTTACTCGATTTAAAACTGTGTTCTGCGATATTAATAGGTAGGAAATTTGTATACGTTTTATGGTCGATATCTTCGCCGTTGAGATATCGATTTAAACACATGAAAACATCGAGTTTTATAGAGAAAAATCATTTTAGAACTGGACACTACGCACTGGGCATACCAGACGACGAAAATAAAACGGCCGCGCGGCGTGTACGAACGCGAAAACGTTTCAATAATTGTTGTATAGTGTTGACACGTTCAAGTAGTGTATACGCCTATAAAATTATAAGCTAATATCTTAATGATATATCCTTAAAAATACATTTATTTAGAAACATGTTAGTGAAAAGTTGGAACAGTTCGTACGAGAAAACGTTTCACGACACCGCGGCTCTCCTTACGGTAATGCCGCGAAGTGAATATTGTAAAATTCTATTGTGGCGACATCTACCTACTCCACACTCTCGCTCGCGTGAATTGTGAGAATAAGTATATACGTACTACGTACTACGTACGAGTGTTTAAGAAGAAATCTAATAAATTTCATTTTATCATACAATGGCGGATACAGCTGTAGCGGCAGAAGCACCGGCACCGACCACCCCCGCGAAGAAGCCTAAGGCGTCCGCAGGCGCCGGGGCCAAGAAACCCAAGGCGAAGCCCACTCATCCGAAGACATCCGAAATGGTCAATAACGCCATCAAGGAGCTCAAGGAACGCAGTGGATCTTCGTTGCAAGCTATCAAGAAATACATCACGGCCCAATACAAGCTCGACGCCGAGAAGCTCGCGCCGTTCATTAGGAAATATTTGAAGAGCGCCGTCGAATCGGGAGCGCTCATCCAAACTAAAGGCAAGGGAGCCTCCGGCTCGTTCAAACTGGAGTCTAAATCGGCCGCAGCGAAAAAACCCGCAGGCGGCGCTGCGACCAAGAAGCCGGCCGCGACCTCGTCGGCCGCTTCGAAAACCAAGAAGGCCGCCTCGGCGGCCGCCGCCGCCGCAGGCAAGGGTAGGAAGGGAGCCTCCGCCGGTGCCGCTTCGCCCTCGAAAGCGGCGAGCAAGACCTCTGCGGCCGCCACGAAGGACAGGAAGGCAGCCGCTGCCAAAAAGAAGCCCGCCGCCGCCAAGAAAGCAGCGTCCTCGCCGGTGAAAGCGAAGAGCGCGGCCGCGCCCAAGGCCAAGAAGACCGCCAAACCGCCCACCAAGAAACCTAAAGCTCCTAAGCCCAAGAAGGCCGCCGCCGCCGCTCCTAAAGCCAAGTCGGCCGGCTCGAAGAAGACGGCCGCCGCCAAGAAGTAAAAGTGAACGGCGCTGGTGGTGGTAAGCCGCGCCGCTGCGGCTGCACGGATGAGCGAGCAAGCAAGCAACCAAAGTCCGCCCGCGGCTGGTGCAAGTACCCAAGCGCGCGCCACGCGCACGTGTCGTCGTTATCAAAAAGCCCTTTTCAGGGCTAACATATGATTCCTTGACGCATTCGTACAACTCTCTAGTAGTACGGTGCTGATGTTTCTATACTAATAAAACGCAAACACAACAAACAAACAAACAAACTAAATTCGATCATGAATGATCGACTAAACGAAACATAAAATCTCTACTCTCTCAGGTGGGGTACTTTATCTCCCCTCTCGCTCTTCTCACTCACTCACTTACTTACTTACTTACTTACTAACTAACTATCCCTATCGGCGACCAACATCGCGCCCGACTGCCCGACATACAGACAGACACCTACTTACTTTTACTATCTCTATCTCTATCAAATCAATATGTATTATAATAATATTATTGCAGTAACCTATAATATACTATACTTTCAAAAAAGTTTCATAAAAATCCGATTATACGATGGCTCTCGTGTCGTATCTGCCCTCTCTTTCGCTCTTGCGCGCGCCCGCCATTTGCAAGCTCCCGCAGTATATATAAAAGAAAACCCTCAATATTGTACACTCTACACTAGCACTACCGCAGCCTAGTCTGTCGTAGCTCTCGCGTACTTAGTAAATCGATCAATTTTCATTCAATCATGTCTGGTCGCGGTAAAGGTGGCAAAGTTAAGGGGAAGGCAAAGTCGCGTTCAAACCGTGCCGGTCTCCAATTTCCCGTCGGTCGTATACACAGACTGCTGCGCAATGGTAACTACGCCGAGCGCGTCGGTGCCGGTGCACCTGTGTACTTGGCTGCCGTTATGGAATACCTAGCCGCGGAAGTGCTCGAGTTGGCGGGCAACGCCGCCAGAGACAACAAGAAGACAAGGATCATACCTAGACATCTGCAGCTGGCGATCCGCAACGACGAGGAGTTGAACAAACTCCTCTCCGGCGTCACGATCGCTCAGGGCGGTGTGCTCCCCAACATCCAGGCGGTGCTCCTGCCTAAGAAGACGGAGAAGAAGGCTTAAGATAACATCATTATCACACGAGCCGTCGCACGAATGCGTTATGAAATGAATGCATTAAAACAAAAGGCCCTTTTCAGGGCCGCAATATGATTCGATTTTGTGTTGACAAAATGTTTCTATTATACGAACGTCTAACGAATAATACAATATCACGTCAACATTCAGTAGGAGAGAAGGAAAAAATATAACATAATTAAAAAATTAATACATACATACATACATACATACATACATACATACATACGTCTGTCTGTCTGTCTCATCATCGCTATTTCTAACTGTCGAACTACTAAAACAATCTAAATACATAGCTATATACATACATATATCAATATATGTAATATAATTATCATTTTTAAAACTTACAATAATTCATTCCTTCATTTCATTTCATTTCATTTGGTACACAATGCACATTAGTATCATCACTGTAGAACTAGATCGATCTACGGACGTGCAGGGAGAGAGAGCGAGCGAGAGACATTATGACACCTTGACGTGTGACATTAGAATAATCAATTTTTTTTTTTGCATTCCTTAAATTTTACTATTTATATAGAAACGCATATTGCACAAATACCGTGTTTTTTTTTTTTTTTTTCAATCATGCAAATTTTTTTCCCTCTCTATCTTCTGTTTCATTCATATTTTTTGTCTCTCTCTAATCGCAACGTACGATTGGTCCGAAACGAGCGAGAGAGCTTGTCGCGATCCCCACGCGGTACGCACGGGGCACGTAATAAAATAGCTTGTCACGAAAAATTTTGAATCACTCTCTCTCTGTCTGCGACTATTGACTGACTCGATAGCGGTCGGTCGGTACGCGATTACAGTTTTGCGAGTTTTTAACTAATTATCTACTCTATCACTTACGATGCCACCCAAGACGAGCGGAAAGGCTGCCAAGAAATCTGGCAAGGCCCAAAAGAACATCTCCAAGACCGACAAGAAGAAGAAGAAGCACAAGAGGAAGGAGAGCTACGCCATTTACATTTACAAGGTGCTCAAGCAGGTGCACCCCGACACCGGTATCTCCAGCAAGGCGATGTCCATCATGAACTCGTTCGTGAACGACATTTTCGAACGCATCGCGGCGGAGGCTTCGCGTCTCGCCCACTACAACAAGCGGTCCACTATCACCTCTAGGGAGGTGCAGACCTCCGTGAGGTTGCTGCTCCCCGGTGAGCTCGCCAAGCACGCCGTCAGTGAGGGTACCAAGGCTGTCACAAAGTACACCAGCTCCAAGTAAACTCTCCACGAGCGAGACTGACGAGCGCGACGCGATCGTCGTTACATCCAAAAAGGCCCTTTTCAGGGCCAAAATATGAATCATATTAAACCAAAAATGTTTCTATCATGATATAAAATGGTCAAACGCATATAATATCTATTATCTACTATTACAACAGTACTGTTTTAACGTAACGGAGAGTAGTTTGATTTGAACGCGTGTGTGAAAGAAAGAAAGAGAGAGAGAGAGAGATGGGTATGCTTGTTTCATATGAGACGGAAAAATAAATATATTAGAGAAATTATAATATATACTATCCTAGAATATGTAACGTGTCAATATTGATTTGGCTATGCTGTACAATTCGAAACACTGCCACAGTAGGTTCTTGGTGCGGCGGGGGTGGCCCTTGGGCCACCCCGTAAGCCGCGAACATGTTTAAGCAAGAACGCGAAAGCAGTCTAAAAAAAAAAAGTAATTGCATTTTTTTTTTTTTTTTTAAAGTACCTAGAAAGTTATTGCACTGCATTTAGGCAATAATCAAGGAATACCTACTGTTTCTGTACCTCATAATAATACATACATACGTACGTACGTACGTACACGAGCGAGCGCGCAAATGGTTGGTTGTGAAAGAGAGAGACGCCCAACAACAAACAACGTATACGTGTCCCGTTGCGCATGTGTGAAAGAGAACGCGATAGCGTTTGCCGAACGTATATATAAACGTGGGATAACGGTTGCGACCGCTCACTCACCATTTGCAACGATTCCTAGTAGGTTCGATTTAATTCAATTCAAATTAACTCTTCGCTCGTTTGTCGTTGGCCATGGCTCGTACCAAGCAAACCGCTCGCAAGTCAACCGGAGGCAAAGCGCCGAGGAAGCAGCTCGCGACTAAGGCGGCACGTAAAAGTGCGCCGGCCACAGGCGGAGTGAAGAAACCTCATCGCTACAGGCCGGGAACCGTGGCACTCCGCGAGATCCGTCGCTACCAGAAAAGTACTGAGCTTCTGATCCGCAAGTTGCCGTTCCAGAGGCTGGTTCGTGAGATCGCTCAAGATTTCAAGACCGATCTACGTTTCCAGAGTTCCGCCGTTATGGCGCTGCAGGAGGCTAGCGAAGCGTATCTGGTCGGTCTCTTCGAAGACACCAACTTGTGCGCGATTCACGCCAAGCGTGTCACCATCATGCCGAAGGACATCCAGCTCGCTCGCAGAATCAGAGGCGAACGCGCTTAAGCGCCCCCCCCCACACTGTACGCGTACGATGTGGCGGCTCGCCCGATGATGCACAAAAGGCCCTTTTCAGGGCCAAACATATTTCGATATATTTACATGTTTCATTATGCACGACGACGTCATACATACGTATAATAACATATACTACTCTTACAACTATTCAATCTAATTGAATTGGGTTGATTTTAAAAATGCATACAAGGATATATTATACTACCCCGCACTTGAATAAATGAATGCGAATGCGTGCCTACTTGCATACCTTGCAACATACTTACTTACTTACTTACTTACTTACTTACTACTACCCATCCATAACATTTAGGTGTTCTCACTGAGATTGAGATTGATGTAATTTAATAATTTTCTATATTACGATACGTACGAGAATACGATAATATATTATAAACGAATGAAATCAAAAAATTGTTATCAATTTTCAAAATTAAAAAGAAACACGTAATTTTTCGTCCCAGTCGCTCTCTATGCGTCGTCCGTCTCTCTCGATCTCTCCCCCCCTCTCTCTCTAACTACGTGCGTATAAAGCTTTATCATCGCGCTGTCTCGCTCTCTCGTTTCAAGTCTACATATATTCGTCTCGCCGCGAGCGTAGAGTTTCGGTAGAGTATAAATATATAAAAAGGCGCCCGTACGCTATATCAACCAGTCAACCAGCGAGCAGCGACCGAGTGGAAGTGTATACTTTTTCATATACTACGTACGCTACGACAAGAATCAATCGATCAAAATGACCGGCCGCGGTAAGGGAGGCAAAGGTCTGGGAAAAGGAGGAGCGAAGCGTCACAGGAAAGTTCTTCGCGACAACATCCAGGGCATCACCAAGCCGGCCATCCGTCGTTTGGCGCGCAGAGGTGGCGTCAAACGTATATCTGGTCTCATATACGAGGAGACTCGCGGTGTACTCAAGGTGTTCCTCGAGAATGTGATTCGCGACGCGGTCACGTACACTGAGCACGCCAAGAGGAAGACTGTCACCGCGATGGACGTCGTGTACGCTTTGAAACGGCAGGGACGCACCCTGTACGGTTTCGGCGGTTAATTCATCATTATTGTATATATATTATGTACCCGACGTGTGTCTAGCACCAAGATGCGCGCAGATACAGTCCATATATAATATAATACGATGAAAAATACAAAAAAGGCCCTTTTCAGGGCCGCATATACTTCCAATATGAATAACAAATGTTTCTATATATTCATTCGTCAACTGAAAACGCATACGTACGTACCTACCTACCTACCTACCTACATAAACAGACCAGAACAAATAACATTTTGTCGGTCGACAATAATATGGTAAAATGTTTCAAAGCAGCTGCTGCTGCTGCTACTACTACTACTACTTACTTGATTGTAAACTGCACAGCAACCTCGTACACTTTGAAAATGTCGCGCGCGCGTTGATGTTGAGTGTGAGCGAGACCGCGCGCGTACGTACTACGTAGCGAGCGGCCAACCTGAAACGCGTTAAGATGTTTAATTGAAAATTGTTACTAGTTAGTTGGTTACTACACATACATGAGCACGAAATACTTAGGATAATTGATATTAAGATTGTACCAATTTAGTTCCCTAGTAGGTAAGTACACAGGCCAAAGTCAAAACGGCACTGGATACATTTTTGGAAATTGGTAATATTACTGAACCTACTTTGCCTTCTATAACACTTACAAACTCGCTCTAACATGGATAAGTACGTAGTACATATATACTTATATATCATATAAAAATATATAACATATTTTCAATCGTATTATATTAAGTACGAACTGACTGGGCTGGGTAAGCGAGCGAGAGAGTGTACATCATTCGAATTGATAGCATTCGTAGTCATGATGTACGTATTTCTTTTTGCTTGTAAATACACATGATATTTCAAACAATTGTTGGTGTTGTGTGTATGTATGTAGAGTTAATTCTACAAAAAATAATATTTATTATAAAAATATTAAAACGTACACCATACACTCGACTAGGTTTCGTCTTGTTGTTGAGCGAGCCCGGCGAGTGTAGTGTTTTACGACCGTTCGCGTTACTCGATTTAAAACTGTGTTCTGCGATATTAATAGGTAGGAAATTTGTATACGTTTTATGGTCGATATCTTCGCCGTTGAGATATCGATTTAAACACATGAAAACATCGAGTTTTATAGAGAAAAATCATTTTAGAACTGGACACTACGCACTGGGCATACCAGACGACGAAAATAAAACGGCCGCGCGGCGTGTACGAACGCGAAAACGTTTCAATAATTGTTGTATAGTGTTGACACGTTCAAGTAGTGTATACGCCTATAAAATTATAAGCTAATATCTTAATGATATATCCTTAAAAATACATTTATTTAGAAACATGTTAGTGAAAAGTTGGAACAGTTCGTACGAGAAAACGTTTCACGACACCGCGGCTCTCCTTACGGTAATGCCGCGAAGTGAATATTGTAAAATTCTATTGTGGCGACATCTACCTACTCCACACTCTCGCTCGCGTGAATTGTGAGAATAAGTATATACGTACTACGTACTACGTACGAGTGTTTAAGAAGAAATCTAATAAATTTCATTTTATCATACAATGGCGGATACAGCTGTAGCGGCAGAAGCACCGGCACCGACCACCCCCGCGAAGAAGCCTAAGGCGTCCGCAGGCGCCGGGGCCAAGAAACCCAAGGCGAAGCCCACTCATCCGAAGACATCCGAAATGGTCAATAACGCCATCAAGGAGCTCAAGGAACGCAGTGGATCTTCGTTGCAAGCTATCAAGAAATACATCACGGCCCAATACAAGCTCGACGCCGAGAAGCTCGCGCCGTTCATTAGGAAATATTTGAAGAGCGCCGTCGAATCGGGAGCGCTCATCCAAACTAAAGGCAAGGGAGCCTCCGGCTCGTTCAAACTGGAGTCTAAATCGGCCGCAGCGAAAAAACCCGCAGGCGGCGCTGCGACCAAGAAGCCGGCCGCGACCTCGTCGGCCGCTTCGAAAACCAAGAAGGCCGCCTCGGCGGCCGCCGCCGCCGCAGGCAAGGGTAGGAAGGGAGCCTCCGCCGGTGCCGCTTCGCCCTCGAAAGCGGCGAGCAAGACCTCTGCGGCCGCCACGAAGGACAGGAAGGCAGCCGCTGCCAAAAAGAAGCCCGCCGCCGCCAAGAAAGCAGCGTCCTCGCCGGTGAAAGCGAAGAGCGCGGCCGCGCCCAAGGCCAAGAAGACCGCCAAACCGCCCACCAAGAAACCTAAAGCTCCTAAGCCCAAGAAGGCCGCCGCCGCCGCTCCTAAAGCCAAGTCGGCCGGCTCGAAGAAGACGGCCGCCGCCAAGAAGTAAAAGTGAACGGCGCTGGTGGTGGTAAGCCGCGCCGCTGCGGCTGCACGGATGAGCGAGCAAGCAAGCAACCAAAGTCCGCCCGCGGCTGGTGCAAGTACCCAAGCGCGCGCCACGCGCACGTGTCGTCGTTATCAAAAAGCCCTTTTCAGGGCTAACATATGATTCCTTGACGCATTCGTACAACTCTCTAGTAGTACGGTGCTGATGTTTCTATACTAATAAAACGCAAACACAACAAACAAACAAACAAACTAAATTCGATCATGAATGATCGACTAAACGAAACATAAAATCTCTACTCTCTCAGGTGGGGTACTTTATCTCCCCTCTCGCTCTTCTCACTCACTCACTTACTTACTTACTTACTTACTAACTAACTATCCCTATCGGCGACCAACATCGCGCCCGACTGCCCGACATACAGACAGACACCTACTTACTTTTACTATCTCTATCTCTATCAAATCAATATGTATTATAATAATATTATTGCAGTAACCTATAATATACTATACTTTCAAAAAAGTTTCATAAAAATCCGATTATACGATGGCTCTCGTGTCGTATCTGCCCTCTCTTTCGCTCTTGCGCGCGCCCGCCATTTGCAAGCTCCCGCAGTATATATAAAAGAAAACCCTCAATATTGTACACTCTACACTAGCACTACCGCAGCCTAGTCTGTCGTAGCTCTCGCGTACTTAGTAAATCGATCAATTTTCATTCAATCATGTCTGGTCGCGGTAAAGGTGGCAAAGTTAAGGGGAAGGCAAAGTCGCGTTCAAACCGTGCCGGTCTCCAATTTCCCGTCGGTCGTATACACAGACTGCTGCGCAATGGTAACTACGCCGAGCGCGTCGGTGCCGGTGCACCTGTGTACTTGGCTGCCGTTATGGAATACCTAGCCGCGGAAGTGCTCGAGTTGGCGGGCAACGCCGCCAGAGACAACAAGAAGACAAGGATCATACCTAGACATCTGCAGCTGGCGATCCGCAACGACGAGGAGTTGAACAAACTCCTCTCCGGCGTCACGATCGCTCAGGGCGGTGTGCTCCCCAACATCCAGGCGGTGCTCCTGCCTAAGAAGACGGAGAAGAAGGCTTAAGATAACATCATTATCACACGAGCCGTCGCACGAATGCGTTATGAAATGAATGCATTAAAACAAAAGGCCCTTTTCAGGGCCGCAATATGATTCGATTTTGTGTTGACAAAATGTTTCTATTATACGAACGTCTAACGAATAATACAATATCACGTCAACATTCAGTAGGAGAGAAGGAAAAAATATAACATAATTAAAAAATTAATACATACATACATACATACATACATACATACATACATACGTCTGTCTGTCTGTCTCATCATCGCTATTTCTAACTGTCGAACTACTAAAACAATCTAAATACATAGCTATATACATACATATATCAATATATGTAATATAATTATCATTTTTAAAACTTACAATAATTCATTCCTTCATTTCATTTCATTTCATTTGGTACACAATGCACATTAGTATCATCACTGTAGAACTAGATCGATCTACGGACGTGCAGGGAGAGAGAGCGAGCGAGAGACATTATGACACCTTGACGTGTGACATTAGAATAATCAATTTTTTTTTTTGCATTCCTTAAATTTTACTATTTATATAGAAACGCATATTGCACAAATACCGTGTTTTTTTTTTTTTTTTTCAATCATGCAAATTTTTTTCCCTCTCTATCTTCTGTTTCATTCATATTTTTTGTCTCTCTCTAATCGCAACGTACGATTGGTCCGAAACGAGCGAGAGAGCTTGTCGCGATCCCCACGCGGTACGCACGGGGCACGTAATAAAATAGCTTGTCACGAAAAATTTTGAATCACTCTCTCTCTGTCTGCGACTATTGACTGACTCGATAGCGGTCGGTCGGTACGCGATTACAGTTTTGCGAGTTTTTAACTAATTATCTACTCTATCACTTACGATGCCACCCAAGACGAGCGGAAAGGCTGCCAAGAAATCTGGCAAGGCCCAAAAGAACATCTCCAAGACCGACAAGAAGAAGAAGAAGCACAAGAGGAAGGAGAGCTACGCCATTTACATTTACAAGGTGCTCAAGCAGGTGCACCCCGACACCGGTATCTCCAGCAAGGCGATGTCCATCATGAACTCGTTCGTGAACGACATTTTCGAACGCATCGCGGCGGAGGCTTCGCGTCTCGCCCACTACAACAAGCGGTCCACTATCACCTCTAGGGAGGTGCAGACCTCCGTGAGGTTGCTGCTCCCCGGTGAGCTCGCCAAGCACGCCGTCAGTGAGGGTACCAAGGCTGTCACAAAGTACACCAGCTCCAAGTAAACTCTCCACGAGCGAGACTGACGAGCGCGACGCGATCGTCGTTACATCCAAAAAGGCCCTTTTCAGGGCCAAAATATGAATCATATTAAACCAAAAATGTTTCTATCATGATATAAAATGGTCAAACGCATATAATATCTATTATCTACTATTACAACAGTACTGTTTTAACGTAACGGAGAGTAGTTTGATTTGAACGCGTGTGTGAAAGAAAGAAAGAGAGAGAGAGAGAGATGGGTATGCTTGTTTCATATGAGACGGAAAAATAAATATATTAGAGAAATTATAATATATACTATCCTAGAATATGTAACGTGTCAATATTGATTTGGCTATGCTGTACAATTCGAAACACTGCCACAGTAGGTTCTTGGTGCGGCGGGGGTGGCCCTTGGGCCACCCCGTAAGCCGCGAACATGTTTAAGCAAGAACGCGAAAGCAGTCTAAAAAAAAAAAGTAATTGCATTTTTTTTTTTTTTTTTAAAGTACCTAGAAAGTTATTGCACTGCATTTAGGCAATAATCAAGGAATACCTACTGTTTCTGTACCTCATAATAATACATACATACGTACGTACGTACGTACACGAGCGAGCGCGCAAATGGTTGGTTGTGAAAGAGAGAGACGCCCAACAACAAACAACGTATACGTGTCCCGTTGCGCATGTGTGAAAGAGAACGCGATAGCGTTTGCCGAACGTATATATAAACGTGGGATAACGGTTGCGACCGCTCAACAATCTAGAATCCCAATGTTCTCCCAGCTCCCAACAAGTAGACATGGCCCATCTCACAAAGGTGGACGCCGAGGTCGAACGAAGGGTAGCCCAGCCCCCAATAGAGGACCCAGACAACCCACTCCCAGTAGTTACAGTCGATGAGGTTCAATCCCTCATCAAAGATCTCAACCCTAGGAAGTCTCCTGGCTCCGACGGGATAACAAATAAAGTTGTCAAACTCTTTCCCCTCCACATCATTGTCTTCCTGACAGCCATTTTTAACGCTGCCCTTTCAAACAACATCTTCCCACAATCGTGGAAAGAAGCAGTTGTCATAGGGATACCAAAACCTGGTAAACCCAAATCCGAATCCTCTAGTTATCGCCCCATTAGTCTCCTCAAAACTCTCGCGAAGATCTACGAAAGGTTGATCTTCAAAAGACTTAAGGACTTCGCTGAATCCCACAAACTTATCCCGAATGAGCAGTTTGGCTTCCGAACCAAGCACTCGTGTGTCCAACAGGTGCACCGCATCGTTGAACACATAAGTGCGGGGTTCCAAGCCAAACAGCAAACGGGCGTCCTATTCTTCGATATAGCGAAAGCATTCGATAAAGTTTGGCACAACGGCTTATTATATAAGCTTTACCAAATCGGTGTGCCTGACAGACTCGTGCTCATCATACGAGACTTCCTATCGAATCGCACCTTCCAATATCGCATCGAGGGCTCATTATCTTCCCCTCGCCGTATTCGTGCTGGAGTCCCCCAAGGCTCCGTGCTCTCTCCACTCCTTTTCACGCTGTACACCAGCGACATCCCCAAAAGTCCCAATGCCGATCTAGCTCTCTTCGCCGATGACACGGCTATCTACTATAGAGGCAGAGACCGTCATACGATCGCCAAACATCTCCAAACCGCAGCCAATGCCCTCGGCAAATGGTTTCGGAAATGGAGATTTGAAGTCAACCCAGATAAGAGCGCAGCTGTCCTCTTCTGCCGCTCTGGCGACCGATATCACGATCCTCCGCCTTCTGTAACCATGTTCGGCCAGCCGATTCCTTGGGAATCCACGGCTAAATACCTAGGCGTCATCCTCGACCAAAGGTTGTCCTTTGCATCCCACACAAAGAAAGTACGGTCACGTGCTTCCTTTGCCCTTGGTCGACTCCATTACCTACTAAATGCACGGAGCAAATTGTCACTTAAGTCTAAGTTGAGAATTTATCTCTCGTGCATCCGTCCCATAATGACATACGCCAGTGTGGTTTTCGCACACACGGCCAGCTCTAACATCCATAGAATGCAGGTCCTCCAAAACAAATTCTTGCGAAAGGCCGCGGGAGTCCCGTGGTATGTTCGCAATAGTCAACTCCATGTAGACTTCAAAATTCCCACCATCAAGCAGTTCATGAAAAGAGCCTCTAAGCGCTTTTTCGAATCTGCCGAAAAACATCCGAACCCACTAATCGTATCGGCCGCCCGATATACCCCATCTCGTATCTCCTCCCGACGCCGTCCGAGGCACGTTCTCCTTGACCCTGACGACGATATCACATTGCTTCAGCAAGCAATGTCTCAAAAGCACACACCAAACCGACCATTGTTCCGTCCTCGCCGGCGAGGCTCGTCGCGAACTCTACGTCATCGTCCCCCCCGTCCCCTGCTAGGGCCGGCACGCGCCGAGCCACTAGCCTTAAACACGTCCCTAAATCATACAACTCAGATCCAGCTCCCTAGCTCATCCCCCAGCAACGCCCTAAGCCGAGGTCCGAGCCCCGCACCGGGGCGCCCTTAGCTGTGTTGCTTAGTATTTAAGTTTAAGCTCGGCTGGAGGCCCTTGGGTCTCGCCCTATAGTCCGGTTAAGCAGTGGAGGTAACTCCCCCCTACCAACTGCGAGAGACCATATCCAAAAAAAAAAAAAAAAAAAATGCGACCGCTCACTCACCATTTGCAACGATTCCTAGTAGGTTCGATTTAATTCAATTCAAATTAACTCTTCGCTCGTTTGTCGTTGGCCATGGCTCGTACCAAGCAAACCGCTCGCAAGTCAACCGGAGGCAAAGCGCCGAGGAAGCAGCTCGCGACTAAGGCGGCACGTAAAAGTGCGCCGGCCACAGGCGGAGTGAAGAAACCTCATCGCTACAGGCCGGGAACCGTGGCACTCCGCGAGATCCGTCGCTACCAGAAAAGTACTGAGCTTCTGATCCGCAAGTTGCCGTTCCAGAGGCTGGTTCGTGAGATCGCTCAAGATTTCAAGACCGATCTACGTTTCCAGAGTTCCGCCGTTATGGCGCTGCAGGAGGCTAGCGAAGCGTATCTGGTCGGTCTCTTCGAAGACACCAACTTGTGCGCGATTCACGCCAAGCGTGTCACCATCATGCCGAAGGACATCCAGCTCGCTCGCAGAATCAGAGGCGAACGCGCTTAAGCGCCCCCCCCCACACTGTACGCGTACGATGTGGCGGCTCGCCCGATGATGCACAAAAGGCCCTTTTCAGGGCCAAACATATTTCGATATATTTACATGTTTCATTATGCACGACGACGTCATACATACGTATAATAACATATACTACTCTTACAACTATTCAATCTAATTGAATTGGGTTGATTTTAAAAATGCATACAAGGATATATTATACTACCCCGCACTTGAATAAATGAATGCGAATGCGTGCCTACTTGCATACCTTGCAACATACTTACTTACTTACTTACTTACTTACTTACTACTACCCATCCATAACATTTAGGTGTTCTCACTGAGATTGAGATTGATGTAATTTAATAATTTTCTATATTACGATACGTACGAGAATACGATAATATATTATAAACGAATGAAATCAAAAAATTGTTATCAATTTTCAAAATTAAAAAGAAACACGTAATTTTTCGTCCCAGTCGCTCTCTATGCGTCGTCCGTCTCTCTCGATCTCTCCCCCCCTCTCTCTCTAACTACGTGCGTATAAAGCTTTATCATCGCGCTGTCTCGCTCTCTCGTTTCAAGTCTACATATATTCGTCTCGCCGCGAGCGTAGAGTTTCGGTAGAGTATAAATATATAAAAAGGCGCCCGTACGCTATATCAACCAGTCAACCAGCGAGCAGCGACCGAGTGGAAGTGTATACTTTTTCATATACTACGTACGCTACGACAAGAATCAATCGATCAAAATGACCGGCCGCGGTAAGGGAGGCAAAGGTCTGGGAAAAGGAGGAGCGAAGCGTCACAGGAAAGTTCTTCGCGACAACATCCAGGGCATCACCAAGCCGGCCATCCGTCGTTTGGCGCGCAGAGGTGGCGTCAAACGTATATCTGGTCTCATATACGAGGAGACTCGCGGTGTACTCAAGGTGTTCCTCGAGAATGTGATTCGCGACGCGGTCACGTACACTGAGCACGCCAAGAGGAAGACTGTCACCGCGATGGACGTCGTGTACGCTTTGAAACGGCAGGGACGCACCCTGTACGGTTTCGGCGGTTAATTCATCATTATTGTATATATATTATGTACCCGACGTGTGTCTAGCACCAAGATGCGCGCAGATACAGTCCATATATAATATAATACGATGAAAAATACAAAAAAGGCCCTTTTCAGGGCCGCATATACTTCCAATATGAATAACAAATGTTTCTATATATTCATTCGTCAACTGAAAACGCATACGTACGTACCTACCTACCTACCTACCTACATAAACAGACCAGAACAAATAACATTTTGTCGGTCGACAATAATATGGTAAAATGTTTCAAAGCAGCTGCTGCTGCTGCTACTACTACTACTACTTACTTGATTGTAAACTGCACAGCAACCTCGTACACTTTGAAAATGTCGCGCGCGCGTTGATGTTGAGTGTGAGCGAGACCGCGCGCGTACGTACTACGTAGCGAGCGGCCAACCTGAAACGCGTTAAGATGTTTAATTGAAAATTGTTACTAGTTAGTTGGTTACTACACATACATGAGCACGAAATACTTAGGATAATTGATATTAAGATTGTACCAATTTAGTTCCCTAGTAGGTAAGTACACAGGCCAAAGTCAAAACGGCACTGGATACATTTTTGGAAATTGGTAATATTACTGAACCTACTTTGCCTTCTATAACACTTACAAACTCGCTCTAACATGGATAAGTACGTAGTACATATATACTTATATATCATATAAAAATATATAACATATTTTCAATCGTATTATATTAAGTACGAACTGACTGGGCTGGGTAAGCGAGCGAGAGAGTGTACATCATTCGAATTGATAGCATTCGTAGTCATGATGTACGTATTTCTTTTTGCTTGTAAATACACATGATATTTCAAACAATTGTTGGTGTTGTGTGTATGTATGTAGAGTTAATTCTACAAAAAATAATATTTATTATAAAAATATTAAAACGTACACCATACACTCGACTAGGTTTCGTCTTGTTGTTGAGCGAGCCCGGCGAGTGTAGTGTTTTACGACCGTTCGCGTTACTCGATTTAAAACTGTGTTCTGCGATATTAATAGGTAGGAAATTTGTATACGTTTTATGGTCGATATCTTCGCCGTTGAGATATCGATTTAAACACATGAAAACATCGAGTTTTATAGAGAAAAATCATTTTAGAACTGGACACTACGCACTGGGCATACCAGACGACGAAAATAAAACGGCCGCGCGGCGTGTACGAACGCGAAAACGTTTCAATAATTGTTGTATAGTGTTGACACGTTCAAGTAGTGTATACGCCTATAAAATTATAAGCTAATATCTTAATGATATATCCTTAAAAATACATTTATTTAGAAACATGTTAGTGAAAAGTTGGAACAGTTCGTACGAGAAAACGTTTCACGACACCGCGGCTCTCCTTACGGTAATGCCGCGAAGTGAATATTGTAAAATTCTATTGTGGCGACATCTACCTACTCCACACTCTCGCTCGCGTGAATTGTGAGAATAAGTATATACGTACTACGTACTACGTACGAGTGTTTAAGAAGAAATCTAATAAATTTCATTTTATCATACAATGGCGGATACAGCTGTAGCGGCAGAAGCACCGGCACCGACCACCCCCGCGAAGAAGCCTAAGGCGTCCGCAGGCGCCGGGGCCAAGAAACCCAAGGCGAAGCCCACTCATCCGAAGACATCCGAAATGGTCAATAACGCCATCAAGGAGCTCAAGGAACGCAGTGGATCTTCGTTGCAAGCTATCAAGAAATACATCACGGCCCAATACAAGCTCGACGCCGAGAAGCTCGCGCCGTTCATTAGGAAATATTTGAAGAGCGCCGTCGAATCGGGAGCGCTCATCCAAACTAAAGGCAAGGGAGCCTCCGGCTCGTTCAAACTGGAGTCTAAATCGGCCGCAGCGAAAAAACCCGCAGGCGGCGCTGCGACCAAGAAGCCGGCCGCGACCTCGTCGGCCGCTTCGAAAACCAAGAAGGCCGCCTCGGCGGCCGCCGCCGCCGCAGGCAAGGGTAGGAAGGGAGCCTCCGCCGGTGCCGCTTCGCCCTCGAAAGCGGCGAGCAAGACCTCTGCGGCCGCCACGAAGGACAGGAAGGCAGCCGCTGCCAAAAAGAAGCCCGCCGCCGCCAAGAAAGCAGCGTCCTCGCCGGTGAAAGCGAAGAGCGCGGCCGCGCCCAAGGCCAAGAAGACCGCCAAACCGCCCACCAAGAAACCTAAAGCTCCTAAGCCCAAGAAGGCCGCCGCCGCCGCTCCTAAAGCCAAGTCGGCCGGCTCGAAGAAGACGGCCGCCGCCAAGAAGTAAAAGTGAACGGCGCTGGTGGTGGTAAGCCGCGCCGCTGCGGCTGCACGGATGAGCGAGCAAGCAAGCAACCAAAGTCCGCCCGCGGCTGGTGCAAGTACCCAAGCGCGCGCCACGCGCACGTGTCGTCGTTATCAAAAAGCCCTTTTCAGGGCTAACATATGATTCCTTGACGCATTCGTACAACTCTCTAGTAGTACGGTGCTGATGTTTCTATACTAATAAAACGCAAACACAACAAACAAACAAACAAACTAAATTCGATCATGAATGATCGACTAAACGAAACATAAAATCTCTACTCTCTCAGGTGGGGTACTTTATCTCCCCTCTCGCTCTTCTCACTCACTCACTTACTTACTTACTTACTTACTAACTAACTATCCCTATCGGCGACCAACATCGCGCCCGACTGCCCGACATACAGACAGACACCTACTTACTTTTACTATCTCTATCTCTATCAAATCAATATGTATTATAATAATATTATTGCAGTAACCTATAATATACTATACTTTCAAAAAAGTTTCATAAAAATCCGATTATACGATGGCTCTCGTGTCGTATCTGCCCTCTCTTTCGCTCTTGCGCGCGCCCGCCATTTGCAAGCTCCCGCAGTATATATAAAAGAAAACCCTCAATATTGTACACTCTACACTAGCACTACCGCAGCCTAGTCTGTCGTAGCTCTCGCGTACTTAGTAAATCGATCAATTTTCATTCAATCATGTCTGGTCGCGGTAAAGGTGGCAAAGTTAAGGGGAAGGCAAAGTCGCGTTCAAACCGTGCCGGTCTCCAATTTCCCGTCGGTCGTATACACAGACTGCTGCGCAATGGTAACTACGCCGAGCGCGTCGGTGCCGGTGCACCTGTGTACTTGGCTGCCGTTATGGAATACCTAGCCGCGGAAGTGCTCGAGTTGGCGGGCAACGCCGCCAGAGACAACAAGAAGACAAGGATCATACCTAGACATCTGCAGCTGGCGATCCGCAACGACGAGGAGTTGAACAAACTCCTCTCCGGCGTCACGATCGCTCAGGGCGGTGTGCTCCCCAACATCCAGGCGGTGCTCCTGCCTAAGAAGACGGAGAAGAAGGCTTAAGATAACATCATTATCACACGAGCCGTCGCACGAATGCGTTATGAAATGAATGCATTAAAACAAAAGGCCCTTTTCAGGGCCGCAATATGATTCGATTTTGTGTTGACAAAATGTTTCTATTATACGAACGTCTAACGAATAATACAATATCACGTCAACATTCAGTAGGAGAGAAGGAAAAAATATAACATAATTAAAAAATTAATACATACATACATACATACATACATACATACATACATACGTCTGTCTGTCTGTCTCATCATCGCTATTTCTAACTGTCGAACTACTAAAACAATCTAAATACATAGCTATATACATACATATATCAATATATGTAATATAATTATCATTTTTAAAACTTACAATAATTCATTCCTTCATTTCATTTCATTTCATTTGGTACACAATGCACATTAGTATCATCACTGTAGAACTAGATCGATCTACGGACGTGCAGGGAGAGAGAGCGAGCGAGAGACATTATGACACCTTGACGTGTGACATTAGAATAATCAATTTTTTTTTTTGCATTCCTTAAATTTTACTATTTATATAGAAACGCATATTGCACAAATACCGTGTTTTTTTTTTTTTTTTTCAATCATGCAAATTTTTTTCCCTCTCTATCTTCTGTTTCATTCATATTTTTTGTCTCTCTCTAATCGCAACGTACGATTGGTCCGAAACGAGCGAGAGAGCTTGTCGCGATCCCCACGCGGTACGCACGGGGCACGTAATAAAATAGCTTGTCACGAAAAATTTTGAATCACTCTCTCTCTGTCTGCGACTATTGACTGACTCGATAGCGGTCGGTCGGTACGCGATTACAGTTTTGCGAGTTTTTAACTAATTATCTACTCTATCACTTACGATGCCACCCAAGACGAGCGGAAAGGCTGCCAAGAAATCTGGCAAGGCCCAAAAGAACATCTCCAAGACCGACAAGAAGAAGAAGAAGCACAAGAGGAAGGAGAGCTACGCCATTTACATTTACAAGGTGCTCAAGCAGGTGCACCCCGACACCGGTATCTCCAGCAAGGCGATGTCCATCATGAACTCGTTCGTGAACGACATTTTCGAACGCATCGCGGCGGAGGCTTCGCGTCTCGCCCACTACAACAAGCGGTCCACTATCACCTCTAGGGAGGTGCAGACCTCCGTGAGGTTGCTGCTCCCCGGTGAGCTCGCCAAGCACGCCGTCAGTGAGGGTACCAAGGCTGTCACAAAGTACACCAGCTCCAAGTAAACTCTCCACGAGCGAGACTGACGAGCGCGACGCGATCGTCGTTACATCCAAAAAGGCCCTTTTCAGGGCCAAAATATGAATCATATTAAACCAAAAATGTTTCTATCATGATATAAAATGGTCAAACGCATATAATATCTATTATCTACTATTACAACAGTACTGTTTTAACGTAACGGAGAGTAGTTTGATTTGAACGCGTGTGTGAAAGAAAGAAAGAGAGAGAGAGAGAGATGGGTATGCTTGTTTCATATGAGACGGAAAAATAAATATATTAGAGAAATTATAATATATACTATCCTAGAATATGTAACGTGTCAATATTGATTTGGCTATGCTGTACAATTCGAAACACTGCCACAGTAGGTTCTTGGTGCGGCGGGGGTGGCCCTTGGGCCACCCCGTAAGCCGCGAACATGTTTAAGCAAGAACGCGAAAGCAGTCTAAAAAAAAAAAGTAATTGCATTTTTTTTTTTTTTTTTAAAGTACCTAGAAAGTTATTGCACTGCATTTAGGCAATAATCAAGGAATACCTACTGTTTCTGTACCTCATAATAATACATACATACGTACGTACGTACGTACACGAGCGAGCGCGCAAATGGTTGGTTGTGAAAGAGAGAGACGCCCAACAACAAACAACGTATACGTGTCCCGTTGCGCATGTGTGAAAGAGAACGCGATAGCGTTTGCCGAACGTATATATAAACGTGGGATAACGGTTGCGACCGCTCACTCACCATTTGCAACGATTCCTAGTAGGTTCGATTTAATTCAATTCAAATTAACTCTTCGCTCGTTTGTCGTTGGCCATGGCTCGTACCAAGCAAACCGCTCGCAAGTCAACCGGAGGCAAAGCGCCGAGGAAGCAGCTCGCGACTAAGGCGGCACGTAAAAGTGCGCCGGCCACAGGCGGAGTGAAGAAACCTCATCGCTACAGGCCGGGAACCGTGGCACTCCGCGAGATCCGTCGCTACCAGAAAAGTACTGAGCTTCTGATCCGCAAGTTGCCGTTCCAGAGGCTGGTTCGTGAGATCGCTCAAGATTTCAAGACCGATCTACGTTTCCAGAGTTCCGCCGTTATGGCGCTGCAGGAGGCTAGCGAAGCGTATCTGGTCGGTCTCTTCGAAGACACCAACTTGTGCGCGATTCACGCCAAGCGTGTCACCATCATGCCGAAGGACATCCAGCTCGCTCGCAGAATCAGAGGCGAACGCGCTTAAGCGCCCCCCCCCACACTGTACGCGTACGATGTGGCGGCTCGCCCGATGATGCACAAAAGGCCCTTTTCAGGGCCAAACATATTTCGATATATTTACATGTTTCATTATGCACGACGACGTCATACATACGTATAATAACATATACTACTCTTACAACTATTCAATCTAATTGAATTGGGTTGATTTTAAAAATGCATACAAGGATATATTATACTACCCCGCACTTGAATAAATGAATGCGAATGCGTGCCTACTTGCATACCTTGCAACATACTTACTTACTTACTTACTTACTTACTTACTACTACCCATCCATAACATTTAGGTGTTCTCACTGAGATTGAGATTGATGTAATTTAATAATTTTCTATATTACGATACGTACGAGAATACGATAATATATTATAAACGAATGAAATCAAAAAATTGTTATCAATTTTCAAAATTAAAAAGAAACACGTAATTTTTCGTCCCAGTCGCTCTCTATGCGTCGTCCGTCTCTCTCGATCTCTCCCCCCCTCTCTCTCTAACTACGTGCGTATAAAGCTTTATCATCGCGCTGTCTCGCTCTCTCGTTTCAAGTCTACATATATTCGTCTCGCCGCGAGCGTAGAGTTTCGGTAGAGTATAAATATATAAAAAGGCGCCCGTACGCTATATCAACCAGTCAACCAGCGAGCAGCGACCGAGTGGAAGTGTATACTTTTTCATATACTACGTACGCTACGACAAGAATCAATCGATCAAAATGACCGGCCGCGGTAAGGGAGGCAAAGGTCTGGGAAAAGGAGGAGCGAAGCGTCACAGGAAAGTTCTTCGCGACAACATCCAGGGCATCACCAAGCCGGCCATCCGTCGTTTGGCGCGCAGAGGTGGCGTCAAACGTATATCTGGTCTCATATACGAGGAGACTCGCGGTGTACTCAAGGTGTTCCTCGAGAATGTGATTCGCGACGCGGTCACGTACACTGAGCACGCCAAGAGGAAGACTGTCACCGCGATGGACGTCGTGTACGCTTTGAAACGGCAGGGACGCACCCTGTACGGTTTCGGCGGTTAATTCATCATTATTGTATATATATTATGTACCCGACGTGTGTCTAGCACCAAGATGCGCGCAGATACAGTCCATATATAATATAATACGATGAAAAATACAAAAAAGGCCCTTTTCAGGGCCGCATATACTTCCAATATGAATAACAAATGTTTCTATATATTCATTCGTCAACTGAAAACGCATACGTACGTACCTACCTACCTACCTACCTACATAAACAGACCAGAACAAATAACATTTTGTCGGTCGACAATAATATGGTAAAATGTTTCAAAGCAGCTGCTGCTGCTGCTACTACTACTACTACTTACTTGATTGTAAACTGCACAGCAACCTCGTACACTTTGAAAATGTCGCGCGCGCGTTGATGTTGAGTGTGAGCGAGACCGCGCGCGTACGTACTACGTAGCGAGCGGCCAACCTGAAACGCGTTAAGATGTTTAATTGAAAATTGTTACTAGTTAGTTGGTTACTACACATACATGAGCACGAAATACTTAGGATAATTGATATTAAGATTGTACCAATTTAGTTCCCTAGTAGGTAAGTACACAGGCCAAAGTCAAAACGGCACTGGATACATTTTTGGAAATTGGTAATATTACTGAACCTACTTTGCCTTCTATAACACTTACAAACTCGCTCTAACATGGATAAGTACGTAGTACATATATACTTATATATCATATAAAAATATATAACATATTTTCAATCGTATTATATTAAGTACGAACTGACTGGGCTGGGTAAGCGAGCGAGAGAGTGTACATCATTCGAATTGATAGCATTCGTAGTCATGATGTACGTATTTCTTTTTGCTTGTAAATACACATGATATTTCAAACAATTGTTGGTGTTGTGTGTATGTATGTAGAGTTAATTCTACAAAAAATAATATTTATTATAAAAATATTAAAACGTACACCATACACTCGACTAGGTTTCGTCTTGTTGTTGAGCGAGCCCGGCGAGTGTAGTGTTTTACGACCGTTCGCGTTACTCGATTTAAAACTGTGTTCTGCGATATTAATAGGTAGGAAATTTGTATACGTTTTATGGTCGATATCTTCGCCGTTGAGATATCGATTTAAACACATGAAAACATCGAGTTTTATAGAGAAAAATCATTTTAGAACTGGACACTACGCACTGGGCATACCAGACGACGAAAATAAAACGGCCGCGCGGCGTGTACGAACGCGAAAACGTTTCAATAATTGTTGTATAGTGTTGACACGTTCAAGTAGTGTATACGCCTATAAAATTATAAGCTAATATCTTAATGATATATCCTTAAAAATACATTTATTTAGAAACATGTTAGTGAAAAGTTGGAACAGTTCGTACGAGAAAACGTTTCACGACACCGCGGCTCTCCTTACGGTAATGCCGCGAAGTGAATATTGTAAAATTCTATTGTGGCGACATCTACCTACTCCACACTCTCGCTCGCGTGAATTGTGAGAATAAGTATATACGTACTACGTACTACGTACGAGTGTTTAAGAAGAAATCTAATAAATTTCATTTTATCATACAATGGCGGATACAGCTGTAGCGGCAGAAGCACCGGCACCGACCACCCCCGCGAAGAAGCCTAAGGCGTCCGCAGGCGCCGGGGCCAAGAAACCCAAGGCGAAGCCCACTCATCCGAAGACATCCGAAATGGTCAATAACGCCATCAAGGAGCTCAAGGAACGCAGTGGATCTTCGTTGCAAGCTATCAAGAAATACATCACGGCCCAATACAAGCTCGACGCCGAGAAGCTCGCGCCGTTCATTAGGAAATATTTGAAGAGCGCCGTCGAATCGGGAGCGCTCATCCAAACTAAAGGCAAGGGAGCCTCCGGCTCGTTCAAACTGGAGTCTAAATCGGCCGCAGCGAAAAAACCCGCAGGCGGCGCTGCGACCAAGAAGCCGGCCGCGACCTCGTCGGCCGCTTCGAAAACCAAGAAGGCCGCCTCGGCGGCCGCCGCCGCCGCAGGCAAGGGTAGGAAGGGAGCCTCCGCCGGTGCCGCTTCGCCCTCGAAAGCGGCGAGCAAGACCTCTGCGGCCGCCACGAAGGACAGGAAGGCAGCCGCTGCCAAAAAGAAGCCCGCCGCCGCCAAGAAAGCAGCGTCCTCGCCGGTGAAAGCGAAGAGCGCGGCCGCGCCCAAGGCCAAGAAGACCGCCAAACCGCCCACCAAGAAACCTAAAGCTCCTAAGCCCAAGAAGGCCGCCGCCGCCGCTCCTAAAGCCAAGTCGGCCGGCTCGAAGAAGACGGCCGCCGCCAAGAAGTAAAAGTGAACGGCGCTGGTGGTGGTAAGCCGCGCCGCTGCGGCTGCACGGATGAGCGAGCAAGCAAGCAACCAAAGTCCGCCCGCGGCTGGTGCAAGTACCCAAGCGCGCGCCACGCGCACGTGTCGTCGTTATCAAAAAGCCCTTTTCAGGGCTAACATATGATTCCTTGACGCATTCGTACAACTCTCTAGTAGTACGGTGCTGATGTTTCTATACTAATAAAACGCAAACACAACAAACAAACAAACAAACTAAATTCGATCATGAATGATCGACTAAACGAAACATAAAATCTCTACTCTCTCAGGTGGGGTACTTTATCTCCCCTCTCGCTCTTCTCACTCACTCACTTACTTACTTACTTACTTACTAACTAACTATCCCTATCGGCGACCAACATCGCGCCCGACTGCCCGACATACAGACAGACACCTACTTACTTTTACTATCTCTATCTCTATCAAATCAATATGTATTATAATAATATTATTGCAGTAACCTATAATATACTATACTTTCAAAAAAGTTTCATAAAAATCCGATTATACGATGGCTCTCGTGTCGTATCTGCCCTCTCTTTCGCTCTTGCGCGCGCCCGCCATTTGCAAGCTCCCGCAGTATATATAAAAGAAAACCCTCAATATTGTACACTCTACACTAGCACTACCGCAGCCTAGTCTGTCGTAGCTCTCGCGTACTTAGTAAATCGATCAATTTTCATTCAATCATGTCTGGTCGCGGTAAAGGTGGCAAAGTTAAGGGGAAGGCAAAGTCGCGTTCAAACCGTGCCGGTCTCCAATTTCCCGTCGGTCGTATACACAGACTGCTGCGCAATGGTAACTACGCCGAGCGCGTCGGTGCCGGTGCACCTGTGTACTTGGCTGCCGTTATGGAATACCTAGCCGCGGAAGTGCTCGAGTTGGCGGGCAACGCCGCCAGAGACAACAAGAAGACAAGGATCATACCTAGACATCTGCAGCTGGCGATCCGCAACGACGAGGAGTTGAACAAACTCCTCTCCGGCGTCACGATCGCTCAGGGCGGTGTGCTCCCCAACATCCAGGCGGTGCTCCTGCCTAAGAAGACGGAGAAGAAGGCTTAAGATAACATCATTATCACACGAGCCGTCGCACGAATGCGTTATGAAATGAATGCATTAAAACAAAAGGCCCTTTTCAGGGCCGCAATATGATTCGATTTTGTGTTGACAAAATGTTTCTATTATACGAACGTCTAACGAATAATACAATATCACGTCAACATTCAGTAGGAGAGAAGGAAAAAATATAACATAATTAAAAAATTAATACATACATACATACATACATACATACATACATACATACGTCTGTCTGTCTGTCTCATCATCGCTATTTCTAACTGTCGAACTACTAAAACAATCTAAATACATAGCTATATACATACATATATCAATATATGTAATATAATTATCATTTTTAAAACTTACAATAATTCATTCCTTCATTTCATTTCATTTCATTTGGTACACAATGCACATTAGTATCATCACTGTAGAACTAGATCGATCTACGGACGTGCAGGGAGAGAGAGCGAGCGAGAGACATTATGACACCTTGACGTGTGACATTAGAATAATCAATTTTTTTTTTTGCATTCCTTAAATTTTACTATTTATATAGAAACGCATATTGCACAAATACCGTGTTTTTTTTTTTTTTTTTCAATCATGCAAATTTTTTTCCCTCTCTATCTTCTGTTTCATTCATATTTTTTGTCTCTCTCTAATCGCAACGTACGATTGGTCCGAAACGAGCGAGAGAGCTTGTCGCGATCCCCACGCGGTACGCACGGGGCACGTAATAAAATAGCTTGTCACGAAAAATTTTGAATCACTCTCTCTCTGTCTGCGACTATTGACTGACTCGATAGCGGTCGGTCGGTACGCGATTACAGTTTTGCGAGTTTTTAACTAATTATCTACTCTATCACTTACGATGCCACCCAAGACGAGCGGAAAGGCTGCCAAGAAATCTGGCAAGGCCCAAAAGAACATCTCCAAGACCGACAAGAAGAAGAAGAAGCACAAGAGGAAGGAGAGCTACGCCATTTACATTTACAAGGTGCTCAAGCAGGTGCACCCCGACACCGGTATCTCCAGCAAGGCGATGTCCATCATGAACTCGTTCGTGAACGACATTTTCGAACGCATCGCGGCGGAGGCTTCGCGTCTCGCCCACTACAACAAGCGGTCCACTATCACCTCTAGGGAGGTGCAGACCTCCGTGAGGTTGCTGCTCCCCGGTGAGCTCGCCAAGCACGCCGTCAGTGAGGGTACCAAGGCTGTCACAAAGTACACCAGCTCCAAGTAAACTCTCCACGAGCGAGACTGACGAGCGCGACGCGATCGTCGTTACATCCAAAAAGGCCCTTTTCAGGGCCAAAATATGAATCATATTAAACCAAAAATGTTTCTATCATGATATAAAATGGTCAAACGCATATAATATCTATTATCTACTATTACAACAGTACTGTTTTAACGTAACGGAGAGTAGTTTGATTTGAACGCGTGTGTGAAAGAAAGAAAGAGAGAGAGAGAGAGATGGGTATGCTTGTTTCATATGAGACGGAAAAATAAATATATTAGAGAAATTATAATATATACTATCCTAGAATATGTAACGTGTCAATATTGATTTGGCTATGCTGTACAATTCGAAACACTGCCACAGTAGGTTCTTGGTGCGGCGGGGGTGGCCCTTGGGCCACCCCGTAAGCCGCGAACATGTTTAAGCAAGAACGCGAAAGCAGTCTAAAAAAAAAAAGTAATTGCATTTTTTTTTTTTTTTTTAAAGTACCTAGAAAGTTATTGCACTGCATTTAGGCAATAATCAAGGAATACCTACTGTTTCTGTACCTCATAATAATACATACATACGTACGTACGTACGTACACGAGCGAGCGCGCAAATGGTTGGTTGTGAAAGAGAGAGACGCCCAACAACAAACAACGTATACGTGTCCCGTTGCGCATGTGTGAAAGAGAACGCGATAGCGTTTGCCGAACGTATATATAAACGTGGGATAACGGTTGCGACCGCTCACTCACCATTTGCAACGATTCCTAGTAGGTTCGATTTAATTCAATTCAAATTAACTCTTCGCTCGTTTGTCGTTGGCCATGGCTCGTACCAAGCAAACCGCTCGCAAGTCAACCGGAGGCAAAGCGCCGAGGAAGCAGCTCGCGACTAAGGCGGCACGTAAAAGTGCGCCGGCCACAGGCGGAGTGAAGAAACCTCATCGCTACAGGCCGGGAACCGTGGCACTCCGCGAGATCCGTCGCTACCAGAAAAGTACTGAGCTTCTGATCCGCAAGTTGCCGTTCCAGAGGCTGGTTCGTGAGATCGCTCAAGATTTCAAGACCGATCTACGTTTCCAGAGTTCCGCCGTTATGGCGCTGCAGGAGGCTAGCGAAGCGTATCTGGTCGGTCTCTTCGAAGACACCAACTTGTGCGCGATTCACGCCAAGCGTGTCACCATCATGCCGAAGGACATCCAGCTCGCTCGCAGAATCAGAGGCGAACGCGCTTAAGCGCCCCCCCCCACACTGTACGCGTACGATGTGGCGGCTCGCCCGATGATGCACAAAAGGCCCTTTTCAGGGCCAAACATATTTCGATATATTTACATGTTTCATTATGCACGACGACGTCATACATACGTATAATAACATATACTACTCTTACAACTATTCAATCTAATTGAATTGGGTTGATTTTAAAAATGCATACAAGGATATATTATACTACCCCGCACTTGAATAAATGAATGCGAATGCGTGCCTACTTGCATACCTTGCAACATACTTACTTACTTACTTACTTACTTACTTACTACTACCCATCCATAACATTTAGGTGTTCTCACTGAGATTGAGATTGATGTAATTTAATAATTTTCTATATTACGATACGTACGAGAATACGATAATATATTATAAACGAATGAAATCAAAAAATTGTTATCAATTTTCAAAATTAAAAAGAAACACGTAATTTTTCGTCCCAGTCGCTCTCTATGCGTCGTCCGTCTCTCTCGATCTCTCCCCCCCTCTCTCTCTAACTACGTGCGTATAAAGCTTTATCATCGCGCTGTCTCGCTCTCTCGTTTCAAGTCTACATATATTCGTCTCGCCGCGAGCGTAGAGTTTCGGTAGAGTATAAATATATAAAAAGGCGCCCGTACGCTATATCAACCAGTCAACCAGCGAGCAGCGACCGAGTGGAAGTGTATACTTTTTCATATACTACGTACGCTACGACAAGAATCAATCGATCAAAATGACCGGCCGCGGTAAGGGAGGCAAAGGTCTGGGAAAAGGAGGAGCGAAGCGTCACAGGAAAGTTCTTCGCGACAACATCCAGGGCATCACCAAGCCGGCCATCCGTCGTTTGGCGCGCAGAGGTGGCGTCAAACGTATATCTGGTCTCATATACGAGGAGACTCGCGGTGTACTCAAGGTGTTCCTCGAGAATGTGATTCGCGACGCGGTCACGTACACTGAGCACGCCAAGAGGAAGACTGTCACCGCGATGGACGTCGTGTACGCTTTGAAACGGCAGGGACGCACCCTGTACGGTTTCGGCGGTTAATTCATCATTATTGTATATATATTATGTACCCGACGTGTGTCTAGCACCAAGATGCGCGCAGATACAGTCCATATATAATATAATACGATGAAAAATACAAAAAAGGCCCTTTTCAGGGCCGCATATACTTCCAATATGAATAACAAATGTTTCTATATATTCATTCGTCAACTGAAAACGCATACGTACGTACCTACCTACCTACCTACCTACATAAACAGACCAGAACAAATAACATTTTGTCGGTCGACAATAATATGGTAAAATGTTTCAAAGCAGCTGCTGCTGCTGCTACTACTACTACTACTTACTTGATTGTAAACTGCACAGCAACCTCGTACACTTTGAAAATGTCGCGCGCGCGTTGATGTTGAGTGTGAGCGAGACCGCGCGCGTACGTACTACGTAGCGAGCGGCCAACCTGAAACGCGTTAAGATGTTTAATTGAAAATTGTTACTAGTTAGTTGGTTACTACACATACATGAGCACGAAATACTTAGGATAATTGATATTAAGATTGTACCAATTTAGTTCCCTAGTAGGTAAGTACACAGGCCAAAGTCAAAACGGCACTGGATACATTTTTGGAAATTGGTAATATTACTGAACCTACTTTGCCTTCTATAACACTTACAAACTCGCTCTAACATGGATAAGTACGTAGTACATATATACTTATATATCATATAAAAATATATAACATATTTTCAATCGTATTATATTAAGTACGAACTGACTGGGCTGGGTAAGCGAGCGAGAGAGTGTACATCATTCGAATTGATAGCATTCGTAGTCATGATGTACGTATTTCTTTTTGCTTGTAAATACACATGATATTTCAAACAATTGTTGGTGTTGTGTGTATGTATGTAGAGTTAATTCTACAAAAAATAATATTTATTATAAAAATATTAAAACGTACACCATACACTCGACTAGGTTTCGTCTTGTTGTTGAGCGAGCCCGGCGAGTGTAGTGTTTTACGACCGTTCGCGTTACTCGATTTAAAACTGTGTTCTGCGATATTAATAGGTAGGAAATTTGTATACGTTTTATGGTCGATATCTTCGCCGTTGAGATATCGATTTAAACACATGAAAACATCGAGTTTTATAGAGAAAAATCATTTTAGAACTGGACACTACGCACTGGGCATACCAGACGACGAAAATAAAACGGCCGCGCGGCGTGTACGAACGCGAAAACGTTTCAATAATTGTTGTATAGTGTTGACACGTTCAAGTAGTGTATACGCCTATAAAATTATAAGCTAATATCTTAATGATATATCCTTAAAAATACATTTATTTAGAAACATGTTAGTGAAAAGTTGGAACAGTTCGTACGAGAAAACGTTTCACGACACCGCGGCTCTCCTTACGGTAATGCCGCGAAGTGAATATTGTAAAATTCTATTGTGGCGACATCTACCTACTCCACACTCTCGCTCGCGTGAATTGTGAGAATAAGTATATACGTACTACGTACTACGTACGAGTGTTTAAGAAGAAATCTAATAAATTTCATTTTATCATACAATGGCGGATACAGCTGTAGCGGCAGAAGCACCGGCACCGACCACCCCCGCGAAGAAGCCTAAGGCGTCCGCAGGCGCCGGGGCCAAGAAACCCAAGGCGAAGCCCACTCATCCGAAGACATCCGAAATGGTCAATAACGCCATCAAGGAGCTCAAGGAACGCAGTGGATCTTCGTTGCAAGCTATCAAGAAATACATCACGGCCCAATACAAGCTCGACGCCGAGAAGCTCGCGCCGTTCATTAGGAAATATTTGAAGAGCGCCGTCGAATCGGGAGCGCTCATCCAAACTAAAGGCAAGGGAGCCTCCGGCTCGTTCAAACTGGAGTCTAAATCGGCCGCAGCGAAAAAACCCGCAGGCGGCGCTGCGACCAAGAAGCCGGCCGCGACCTCGTCGGCCGCTTCGAAAACCAAGAAGGCCGCCTCGGCGGCCGCCGCCGCCGCAGGCAAGGGTAGGAAGGGAGCCTCCGCCGGTGCCGCTTCGCCCTCGAAAGCGGCGAGCAAGACCTCTGCGGCCGCCACGAAGGACAGGAAGGCAGCCGCTGCCAAAAAGAAGCCCGCCGCCGCCAAGAAAGCAGCGTCCTCGCCGGTGAAAGCGAAGAGCGCGGCCGCGCCCAAGGCCAAGAAGACCGCCAAACCGCCCACCAAGAAACCTAAAGCTCCTAAGCCCAAGAAGGCCGCCGCCGCCGCTCCTAAAGCCAAGTCGGCCGGCTCGAAGAAGACGGCCGCCGCCAAGAAGTAAAAGTGAACGGCGCTGGTGGTGGTAAGCCGCGCCGCTGCGGCTGCACGGATGAGCGAGCAAGCAAGCAACCAAAGTCCGCCCGCGGCTGGTGCAAGTACCCAAGCGCGCGCCACGCGCACGTGTCGTCGTTATCAAAAAGCCCTTTTCAGGGCTAACATATGATTCCTTGACGCATTCGTACAACTCTCTAGTAGTACGGTGCTGATGTTTCTATACTAATAAAACGCAAACACAACAAACAAACAAACAAACTAAATTCGATCATGAATGATCGACTAAACGAAACATAAAATCTCTACTCTCTCAGGTGGGGTACTTTATCTCCCCTCTCGCTCTTCTCACTCACTCACTTACTTACTTACTTACTTACTAACTAACTATCCCTATCGGCGACCAACATCGCGCCCGACTGCCCGACATACAGACAGACACCTACTTACTTTTACTATCTCTATCTCTATCAAATCAATATGTATTATAATAATATTATTGCAGTAACCTATAATATACTATACTTTCAAAAAAGTTTCATAAAAATCCGATTATACGATGGCTCTCGTGTCGTATCTGCCCTCTCTTTCGCTCTTGCGCGCGCCCGCCATTTGCAAGCTCCCGCAGTATATATAAAAGAAAACCCTCAATATTGTACACTCTACACTAGCACTACCGCAGCCTAGTCTGTCGTAGCTCTCGCGTACTTAGTAAATCGATCAATTTTCATTCAATCATGTCTGGTCGCGGTAAAGGTGGCAAAGTTAAGGGGAAGGCAAAGTCGCGTTCAAACCGTGCCGGTCTCCAATTTCCCGTCGGTCGTATACACAGACTGCTGCGCAATGGTAACTACGCCGAGCGCGTCGGTGCCGGTGCACCTGTGTACTTGGCTGCCGTTATGGAATACCTAGCCGCGGAAGTGCTCGAGTTGGCGGGCAACGCCGCCAGAGACAACAAGAAGACAAGGATCATACCTAGACATCTGCAGCTGGCGATCCGCAACGACGAGGAGTTGAACAAACTCCTCTCCGGCGTCACGATCGCTCAGGGCGGTGTGCTCCCCAACATCCAGGCGGTGCTCCTGCCTAAGAAGACGGAGAAGAAGGCTTAAGATAACATCATTATCACACGAGCCGTCGCACGAATGCGTTATGAAATGAATGCATTAAAACAAAAGGCCCTTTTCAGGGCGCTCCGACCTCCGCCCCGTACGGACGTCTCGAAGCGCTCTCCTGCCGCGCTCCGCCGCTGCCCATTGTCCGGTCGCCGCCCGCTGCTACCTGCGTGCTGCTACCTGCGCACCGAACCCTTCGCCGAACTTGCCTTTTTCAAGGCGGGTTTCGGCCATCTCTGTTTCTGTGTGAGACAAGTCTCGCTAGTTGTGACCCTTAAGGTAAAAACCACTGTTTGGTGGTCCTCGGTGGATACCTAGCGGTGCCAACGAAGCCGAGTGGGGTGTGGACCCGATACACCCGTTTTTGCCCCCTCAGGGCAAAAACACAAATCGGACGGGGCTAGAACCACCGGCCTTGGGGGCTTCCCTCGCCGACGCTAGCCATCTCCTCCCTCCCACCCTACCCTTTCCCTACCATCCCATTCCTTAGTGTTGTTTGGTTGCTTTAAGCTTCGGCTAAAAGTACTCCTCTGCACTAAGGCTGTTAGGAACCCGTCTGCACATTAAGATTGGCAGCGGGATCACAAGCTTAGGGCACACCCTACTCAACCCTAACTGCCTACCCCCGGCAGCGAGGGACTAACACACACGCACACAACCCCAGGCCAGTCCAACCTGGGGATTAGGCGCGAAAATCAATAAAATAAATACCGCGCGGTATTTTTGCTCCCCCATTTTGTTGCCATTCCCAAAATGGCCGACCCCAATCTCCATGCCCTTCTTCGGGCACTTCTAAAGATCCCGGCCAACCAGGCCGTAGCCAGCTCGGTCCTCTCTCCAGAGGACCTCGCCAAATATTGCGGCGAACCATGCCCCTCCCCGGCCATTGAGCCCTCTACTTACGCCCCTGCAGCGCCCTCTGTCCCTCTCAAACCGAACCCAATGAGGTTCGAAGAGTCCCCGGCAAGTCCCGATTGCCCTCCCAGCCGTCCCGTCATTATCGACGCGGACATGGCCTCTGAGTCCAACTCGGACTCCAACTCTTCCGCTGACGACAACTTCAATGTCGTTCTAGGGCGAAGGAAGAAGCGGTCTCTCAAGACCAAAGCTTCTGCTGCCCAGACCCCGGCGAAGTCACTCAAGACTTCTGAAAAGCCCACTGCCTCCCTGTCCTCGCAGACGGTCACTCCCTCAGAGGGAAACCGATCTGACATCATCCCACCCCCTCAGTCCATAGCCTCATCTTCGAGGAAAGAGCCCATCCCACCGCCTATCTTCATCCAAGATAAGGCGAAGTGGACCGACGTCTCGGCGTGGTGCAATGCCAATCGCATTGCTTATACAAACGCCCGAACCACCGCCAATGGCATAAAAGTCTCGGTGCCTACATCCACCGATTTCAGGTCTCTGACCAAAATGTTACAGGCTAGGAAAGTAGCCTTCCACTCCTACGACCTCCCTGAAGATCGTCTTCTCCGCGTCGTAATCCGCGGCATCCCAAAGGAAATAGACGAGAAGTCTATTCTCAGCGATCTTCAATCGCAAAATATCCCCGCCCTAGAGGTGCATCGCATGCACGGCGCCCGCAACAGTGCAATATACGACATGGTTTTTGTCGTATGTAAGCACTCCCCCGCCGGAAAAAACATCTACAATATTAAGACCGTATGCCATTTATCTGGCTTAAAGGTCGAAGCCCCCAACAAACGCGGCCAAATCGGCCAATGTCACAAGTGCCAGTTATATGGCCACTCTTCCCGCAATTGCTTTGCGGTACCCAGGTGCGTTAAGTGCCTAGGTGACCACGGCACAAGTGATTGCCCCCGTCCCAAAGATACCTCACTCTGCACAGAGCCGCCTAGTTGCGTTCTGTGCGGTCAATCGGGCCACCCTGCGAATTATCGCGGCTGCCCGAAAGCCCCTCGTCCTCACCCCAAAATGGTAAAGCGAGTTCAAGCTCGCAACACCAGGGAAAACCTCCCTTCCTCCGCTCTCCCCGAGCGCCTTAGTCCCCAAAGACCTTCCCCCTGGAACGCACTGAACCATCAGCGCGCATTCCCCAAACTCGCTCTTCCAAGAGCTCCCCAGCCCACGGTCATCCCCCCATTAATGGCCATTCCCACCGTGCAACCCCCTAAGCCAAAAGGCCCTCCTCCCGCGGCAGCTCCCCGCTCGCCAGCAGCCCCTCTGGCACCCACCCCTAAGGGTCCCTCTCCCCAAGCCCCGGAAGCCACCGCGACTGGCGATAATATGGCTTATCTGAGCCAATTATTCCACGCGGTTGACATCCACAGCTTGAACCAGATGGCCGAGCAACTCCGCGCCTCACGCGGTAATATTGCCTCCGTCATGGCTACGATGAGCAAGTTCGCTCACGTAACCACAGCCCTCACCTCTTTCTTTGGTACGGTCCAATAATGGAGAACCACAACCTAGGAGGAAAAATCAAACCCAGGTCCCTCAAAGTAGGGTTCTTTAATGCCAATGGCATTAACACCCAACGCGACGAGATCGCTACCTTCCTCCGCCAACACCAATTAGACATCTTTCTCCTCCAAGAGACCTTCCTCAAACCCTCCAACCGCGATCCCAAAATTGCGAACTATCAAATAGTACGCAACGATAGAACCCACTCCGCCAAAGGAGGCACCCTCATCTATTATAAAAGATCTCTTTACTGCATTCCTATGGATCCCCCCAACCTCTCTCAAATCGAGACATCAATATGTCGGCTAGGCATGACTGGACACGAACCAATCATAATAGTTTCGGCATACATCGCACCCAACAAACAAGGCGATATCGCTCCTGATATCGTAAAACTTCTTAGCTTAGGCAACTCTGTCATCGTGGCAGGAGACCTAAACGCCAAACACGAGTCGTGGAATAGCCGCACTCGAAATTCCAGAGGTAATCAACTCAATTACCTCAGTAGCATCCATAACTTCGACGTTATAGCTCCCATGCATCCGACGCATTACCCAGCTATTATAGACCACCGTCCGGACGTTCTCGACCTGGCGATTCTAAAGAATATAAACCTTCGTTTAAATTCTATGGAATCGATAGACGAGCTTGACTCCGATCACCGTCCCGTTGTACTCAGTCTTACCCCCCGCACAGGTCCCCCTGACTCGAGTACTCCCACCCCCATGAAAACGGCAACTAACTGGAGGAAACTAGAGGAAAACCTCAAGTCTACTCCCTTGCCCTTCCCCGAACCGACCCCAACTTCCATTGTAGACACGGTGAACGCAATTGACTCCCTCACCAGTCACGTACAATCAGCAGTCAACAACTGCTCCCGGCAGGTCCCAGCGATGGACGACCATCGCTGGAGGCTGCCGGACGATGTACGCGAACTGGTGACGGAGAAAAACGCGGCTATCCGAGCCTACAGGACTTACCCCACAGCAGCCAACCGATCATTCATGAACCACTTACAAGCCAAAGTAAGAAGGCGCATGAATGAAATGAGGGAAGCTCGCTGGGACAACTTCTTGGCTAACCTTACCCCTAATCACCAGGCTTTCTGGCACTTGCAACGCAAGCTCAGAGTCAAAGAAGCCTGCGGCATCCCTCCTCTTAATCGTCCTGGCCGTAGTCCCGCCTTCGACGACGACGAAAAGACCGAATGTCTAGCCGACAATCTAGAATCCCAATGTTCTCCCAGCTCCCAACAAGTAGACATGGCCCATCTCACAAAGGTGGACGCCGAGGTCGAACGAAGGGTAGCCCAGCCCCCAATAGAGGACCCAGACAACCCACTCCCAGTAGTTACAGTCGATGAGGTTCAATCCCTCATCAAAGATCTCAACCCTAGGAAGTCTCCTGGCTCCGACGGGATAACAAATAAAGTTGTCAAACTCTTTCCCCTCCACATCATTGTCTTCCTGACAGCCATTTTTAACGCTGCCCTTTCTAACAACATCTTCCCACAATCGTGGAAAGAAGCAGTTGTCATAGGGATACCAAAACCTGGTAAACCCAAATCCGAATCCTCTAGTTATCGCCCCATTAGTCTCCTTAAAACTCTCGCGAAGATCTACGAAAGGTTGATCTTCAAAAGACTTAAGGACTTCGCTGAATCCCACAAACTTATCCCGAATGAGCAGTTTGGCTTCCGAACCAAGCACTCGTGTGTTCAACAGGTGCACCGCATCGTTGAACACATAAGTGCGGGGTTCCAAGCCAAACAGCAAACGGGCGTCCTATTCTTCGATATAGCGAAAGCATTCGATAAAGTTTGGCACAACGGCTTATTATATAAGCTTTACCAAATCGGTGTGCCTGACAGACTCGTGCTCATCATACGAGACTTCCTATCGAATCGCACCTTCCAATATCGCATCGAGGGCTCATTATCTTCCCCTCGCCGTATTCGTGCCGGAGTCCCCCAAGGCTCCGTGCTCTCTCCACTCCTTTTCACGCTGTACACCAGCGACATCCCCAAAAATCCCAATGCCGATCTAGCTCTCTTCGCCGATGACACGGCTATCTACTATAGAGGCAGAGACCGTCATACGATCGCCAAACATCTCCAAACCGCAGCCAATGCCCTCGGCAAATGGTTTCGGAAATGGAGATTTGAAGTCAACCCAGATAAGAGCGCAGCTGTCCTCTTCTGCCGCTCTGGCGACCGATATCACGATCCTCCGCCTTCTGTAACCATGTTCGGCCAGCCGATTCCTTGGGAATCCACGGCTAAATACCTAGGCGTCATCCTCGACCAAAGGTTGTCCTTTGCATCCCACACAAAGAAAGTACGGTCACGTGCTTCCTTTGCCCTTGGTCGACTCCATTACCTACTAAATGCACGGAGCAAATTGTCACTTAAGTCTAAGTTGAGAATTTATCTCTCGTGCATTCGTCCCATAATGACATACGCCAGTGTTGTTTTCGCACACACGGCCAGCTCTAACATCCATAGAATGCAGGTCCTCCAAAACAAATTCTTGCGAAAGGCCGCGGGAGTCCCGTGGTATGTTCGCAATAGTCAACTCCATGTAGACTTCAAAATTCCCACCATCAAGCAGTTTATGAAAAGAGCCTCTAAGCGCTTTTTCGAATCTGCCGAAAAACACCCGAACCCATTAATCGTATCGGCCGCCCGATATACCCCATCTCGTATCTCCTCCCGACGCCGTCCGAGGCACGTTCTCCTTGACCCTGACGACGATATCACATTGCTTCAGCAAGCAATGTCTCAAAAGCACACACCAAACCGACCATTGTTCCGTCCTCGCCGGCGAGGCTCGTCGCGAACTCTACGTCATCGTCCCCCCCGTCCCCTGCTAGGGCCGGCGCGCGCCGAGCCACTAGCCTTAAACACGTCCCTAAATAATACAACTCAGATCCAGCTCCCTAGCTCATCCCCCAGCAACGCCCTAAGCCGAGGTCCGAGCCCCGCACCGGGGCGCCCTTAGCTGTGTTGCTTAGTATTTCAGTTTAAGCTCGGCTGGAGGCCCTTGGGTCTCGCCCTATAGTCCGGTTAAGCAGTGGAGGTAACTCCCCCCTACCAACTGCGAGAGACCATATCCAAAAAAAAAAAAAAAGGCCCTTTTCAGGGCCGCAATATGATTCGATTTTGTGTTGACAAAATGTTTCTATTATACGAACGTCTAACGAATAATACAATATCACGTCAACATTCAGTAGGAGAGAAGGAAAAAATATAACATAATTAAAAAATTAATACATACATACATACATACATACATACATACATACATACATACGTCTGTCTGTCTGTCTCATCATCGCTATTTCTAACTGTCGAACTACTAAAACAATCTAAATACATAGCTATATACATACATATATCAATATATGTAATATAATTATCATTTTTAAAACTTACAATAATTCATTCCTTCATTTCATTTCATTTCATTTGGTACACAATGCACATTAGTATCATCACTGTAGAACTAGATCGATCTACGGACGTGCAGGGAGAGAGAGCGAGCGAGAGACATTATGACACCTTGACGTGTGACATTAGAATAATCAATTTTTTTTTTTGCATTCCTTAAATTTTACTATTTATATAGAAACGCATATTGCACAAATACCGTGTTTTTTTTTTTTTTTTTCAATCATGCAAATTTTTTTCCCTCTCTATCTTCTGTTTCATTCATATTTTTTGTCTCTCTCTAATCGCAACGTACGATTGGTCCGAAACGAGCGAGAGAGCTTGTCGCGATCCCCACGCGGTACGCACGGGGCACGTAATAAAATAGCTTGTCACGAAAAATTTTGAATCACTCTCTCTCTGTCTGCGACTATTGACTGACTCGATAGCGGTCGGTCGGTACGCGATTACAGTTTTGCGAGTTTTTAACTAATTATCTACTCTATCACTTACGATGCCACCCAAGACGAGCGGAAAGGCTGCCAAGAAATCTGGCAAGGCCCAAAAGAACATCTCCAAGACCGACAAGAAGAAGAAGAAGCACAAGAGGAAGGAGAGCTACGCCATTTACATTTACAAGGTGCTCAAGCAGGTGCACCCCGACACCGGTATCTCCAGCAAGGCGATGTCCATCATGAACTCGTTCGTGAACGACATTTTCGAACGCATCGCGGCGGAGGCTTCGCGTCTCGCCCACTACAACAAGCGGTCCACTATCACCTCTAGGGAGGTGCAGACCTCCGTGAGGTTGCTGCTCCCCGGTGAGCTCGCCAAGCACGCCGTCAGTGAGGGTACCAAGGCTGTCACAAAGTACACCAGCTCCAAGTAAACTCTCCACGAGCGAGACTGACGAGCGCGACGCGATCGTCGTTACATCCAAAAAGGCCCTTTTCAGGGCCAAAATATGAATCATATTAAACCAAAAATGTTTCTATCATGATATAAAATGGTCAAACGCATATAATATCTATTATCTACTATTACAACAGTACTGTTTTAACGTAACGGAGAGTAGTTTGATTTGAACGCGTGTGTGAAAGAAAGAAAGAGAGAGAGAGAGAGATGGGTATGCTTGTTTCATATGAGACGGAAAAATAAATATATTAGAGAAATTATAATATATACTATCCTAGAATATGTAACGTGTCAATATTGATTTGGCTATGCTGTACAATTCGAAACACTGCCACAGTAGGTTCTTGGTGCGGCGGGGGTGGCCCTTGGGCCACCCCGTAAGCCGCGAACATGTTTAAGCAAGAACGCGAAAGCAGTCTAAAAAAAAAAAGTAATTGCATTTTTTTTTTTTTTTTTAAAGTACCTAGAAAGTTATTGCACTGCATTTAGGCAATAATCAAGGAATACCTACTGTTTCTGTACCTCATAATAATACATACATACGTACGTACGTACGTACACGAGCGAGCGCGCAAATGGTTGGTTGTGAAAGAGAGAGACGCCCAACAACAAACAACGTATACGTGTCCCGTTGCGCATGTGTGAAAGAGAACGCGATAGCGTTTGCCGAACGTATATATAAACGTGGGATAACGGTTGCGACCGCTCACTCACCATTTGCAACGATTCCTAGTAGGTTCGATTTAATTCAATTCAAATTAACTCTTCGCTCGTTTGTCGTTGGCCATGGCTCGTACCAAGCAAACCGCTCGCAAGTCAACCGGAGGCAAAGCGCCGAGGAAGCAGCTCGCGACTAAGGCGGCACGTAAAAGTGCGCCGGCCACAGGCGGAGTGAAGAAACCTCATCGCTACAGGCCGGGAACCGTGGCACTCCGCGAGATCCGTCGCTACCAGAAAAGTACTGAGCTTCTGATCCGCAAGTTGCCGTTCCAGAGGCTGGTTCGTGAGATCGCTCAAGATTTCAAGACCGATCTACGTTTCCAGAGTTCCGCCGTTATGGCGCTGCAGGAGGCTAGCGAAGCGTATCTGGTCGGTCTCTTCGAAGACACCAACTTGTGCGCGATTCACGCCAAGCGTGTCACCATCATGCCGAAGGACATCCAGCTCGCTCGCAGAATCAGAGGCGAACGCGCTTAAGCGCCCCCCCCCACACTGTACGCGTACGATGTGGCGGCTCGCCCGATGATGCACAAAAGGCCCTTTTCAGGGCCAAACATATTTCGATATATTTACATGTTTCATTATGCACGACGACGTCATACATACGTATAATAACATATACTACTCTTACAACTATTCAATCTAATTGAATTGGGTTGATTTTAAAAATGCATACAAGGATATATTATACTACCCCGCACTTGAATAAATGAATGCGAATGCGTGCCTACTTGCATACCTTGCAACATACTTACTTACTTACTTACTTACTTACTTACTACTACCCATCCATAACATTTAGGTGTTCTCACTGAGATTGAGATTGATGTAATTTAATAATTTTCTATATTACGATACGTACGAGAATACGATAATATATTATAAACGAATGAAATCAAAAAATTGTTATCAATTTTCAAAATTAAAAAGAAACACGTAATTTTTCGTCCCAGTCGCTCTCTATGCGTCGTCCGTCTCTCTCGATCTCTCCCCCCCTCTCTCTCTAACTACGTGCGTATAAAGCTTTATCATCGCGCTGTCTCGCTCTCTCGTTTCAAGTCTACATATATTCGTCTCGCCGCGAGCGTAGAGTTTCGGTAGAGTATAAATATATAAAAAGGCGCCCGTACGCTATATCAACCAGTCAACCAGCGAGCAGCGACCGAGTGGAAGTGTATACTTTTTCATATACTACGTACGCTACGACAAGAATCAATCGATCAAAATGACCGGCCGCGGTAAGGGAGGCAAAGGTCTGGGAAAAGGAGGAGCGAAGCGTCACAGGAAAGTTCTTCGCGACAACATCCAGGGCATCACCAAGCCGGCCATCCGTCGTTTGGCGCGCAGAGGTGGCGTCAAACGTATATCTGGTCTCATATACGAGGAGACTCGCGGTGTACTCAAGGTGTTCCTCGAGAATGTGATTCGCGACGCGGTCACGTACACTGAGCACGCCAAGAGGAAGACTGTCACCGCGATGGACGTCGTGTACGCTTTGAAACGGCAGGGACGCACCCTGTACGGTTTCGGCGGTTAATTCATCATTATTGTATATATATTATGTACCCGACGTGTGTCTAGCACCAAGATGCGCGCAGATACAGTCCATATATAATATAATACGATGAAAAATACAAAAAAGGCCCTTTTCAGGGCCGCATATACTTCCAATATGAATAACAAATGTTTCTATATATTCATTCGTCAACTGAAAACGCATACGTACGTACCTACCTACCTACCTACCTACATAAACAGACCAGAACAAATAACATTTTGTCGGTCGACAATAATATGGTAAAATGTTTCAAAGCAGCTGCTGCTGCTGCTACTACTACTACTACTTACTTGATTGTAAACTGCACAGCAACCTCGTACACTTTGAAAATGTCGCGCGCGCGTTGATGTTGAGTGTGAGCGAGACCGCGCGCGTACGTACTACGTAGCGAGCGGCCAACCTGAAACGCGTTAAGATGTTTAATTGAAAATTGTTACTAGTTAGTTGGTTACTACACATACATGAGCACGAAATACTTAGGATAATTGATATTAAGATTGTACCAATTTAGTTCCCTAGTAGGTAAGTACACAGGCCAAAGTCAAAACGGCACTGGATACATTTTTGGAAATTGGTAATATTACTGAACCTACTTTGCCTTCTATAACACTTACAAACTCGCTCTAACATGGATAAGTACGTAGTACATATATACTTATATATCATATAAAAATATATAACATATTTTCAATCGTATTATATTAAGTACGAACTGACTGGGCTGGGTAAGCGAGCGAGAGAGTGTACATCATTCGAATTGATAGCATTCGTAGTCATGATGTACGTATTTCTTTTTGCTTGTAAATACACATGATATTTCAAACAATTGTTGGTGTTGTGTGTATGTATGTAGAGTTAATTCTACAAAAAATAATATTTATTATAAAAATATTAAAACGTACACCATACACTCGACTAGGTTTCGTCTTGTTGTTGAGCGAGCCCGGCGAGTGTAGTGTTTTACGACCGTTCGCGTTACTCGATTTAAAACTGTGTTCTGCGATATTAATAGGTAGGAAATTTGTATACGTTTTATGGTCGATATCTTCGCCGTTGAGATATCGATTTAAACACATGAAAACATCGAGTTTTATAGAGAAAAATCATTTTAGAACTGGACACTACGCACTGGGCATACCAGACGACGAAAATAAAACGGCCGCGCGGCGTGTACGAACGCGAAAACGTTTCAATAATTGTTGTATAGTGTTGACACGTTCAAGTAGTGTATACGCCTATAAAATTATAAGCTAATATCTTAATGATATATCCTTAAAAATACATTTATTTAGAAACATGTTAGTGAAAAGTTGGAACAGTTCGTACGAGAAAACGTTTCACGACACCGCGGCTCTCCTTACGGTAATGCCGCGAAGTGAATATTGTAAAATTCTATTGTGGCGACATCTACCTACTCCACACTCTCGCTCGCGTGAATTGTGAGAATAAGTATATACGTACTACGTACTACGTACGAGTGTTTAAGAAGAAATCTAATAAATTTCATTTTATCATACAATGGCGGATACAGCTGTAGCGGCAGAAGCACCGGCACCGACCACCCCCGCGAAGAAGCCTAAGGCGTCCGCAGGCGCCGGGGCCAAGAAACCCAAGGCGAAGCCCACTCATCCGAAGACATCCGAAATGGTCAATAACGCCATCAAGGAGCTCAAGGAACGCAGTGGATCTTCGTTGCAAGCTATCAAGAAATACATCACGGCCCAATACAAGCTCGACGCCGAGAAGCTCGCGCCGTTCATTAGGAAATATTTGAAGAGCGCCGTCGAATCGGGAGCGCTCATCCAAACTAAAGGCAAGGGAGCCTCCGGCTCGTTCAAACTGGAGTCTAAATCGGCCGCAGCGAAAAAACCCGCAGGCGGCGCTGCGACCAAGAAGCCGGCCGCGACCTCGTCGGCCGCTTCGAAAACCAAGAAGGCCGCCTCGGCGGCCGCCGCCGCCGCAGGCAAGGGTAGGAAGGGAGCCTCCGCCGGTGCCGCTTCGCCCTCGAAAGCGGCGAGCAAGACCTCTGCGGCCGCCACGAAGGACAGGAAGGCAGCCGCTGCCAAAAAGAAGCCCGCCGCCGCCAAGAAAGCAGCGTCCTCGCCGGTGAAAGCGAAGAGCGCGGCCGCGCCCAAGGCCAAGAAGACCGCCAAACCGCCCACCAAGAAACCTAAAGCTCCTAAGCCCAAGAAGGCCGCCGCCGCCGCTCCTAAAGCCAAGTCGGCCGGCTCGAAGAAGACGGCCGCCGCCAAGAAGTAAAAGTGAACGGCGCTGGTGGTGGTAAGCCGCGCCGCTGCGGCTGCACGGATGAGCGAGCAAGCAAGCAACCAAAGTCCGCCCGCGGCTGGTGCAAGTACCCAAGCGCGCGCCACGCGCACGTGTCGTCGTTATCAAAAAGCCCTTTTCAGGGCTAACATATGATTCCTTGACGCATTCGTACAACTCTCTAGTAGTACGGTGCTGATGTTTCTATACTAATAAAACGCAAACACAACAAACAAACAAACAAACTAAATTCGATCATGAATGATCGACTAAACGAAACATAAAATCTCTACTCTCTCAGGTGGGGTACTTTATCTCCCCTCTCGCTCTTCTCACTCACTCACTTACTTACTTACTTACTTACTAACTAACTATCCCTATCGGCGACCAACATCGCGCCCGACTGCCCGACATACAGACAGACACCTACTTACTTTTACTATCTCTATCTCTATCAAATCAATATGTATTATAATAATATTATTGCAGTAACCTATAATATACTATACTTTCAAAAAAGTTTCATAAAAATCCGATTATACGATGGCTCTCGTGTCGTATCTGCCCTCTCTTTCGCTCTTGCGCGCGCCCGCCATTTGCAAGCTCCCGCAGTATATATAAAAGAAAACCCTCAATATTGTACACTCTACACTAGCACTACCGCAGCCTAGTCTGTCGTAGCTCTCGCGTACTTAGTAAATCGATCAATTTTCATTCAATCATGTCTGGTCGCGGTAAAGGTGGCAAAGTTAAGGGGAAGGCAAAGTCGCGTTCAAACCGTGCCGGTCTCCAATTTCCCGTCGGTCGTATACACAGACTGCTGCGCAATGGTAACTACGCCGAGCGCGTCGGTGCCGGTGCACCTGTGTACTTGGCTGCCGTTATGGAATACCTAGCCGCGGAAGTGCTCGAGTTGGCGGGCAACGCCGCCAGAGACAACAAGAAGACAAGGATCATACCTAGACATCTGCAGCTGGCGATCCGCAACGACGAGGAGTTGAACAAACTCCTCTCCGGCGTCACGATCGCTCAGGGCGGTGTGCTCCCCAACATCCAGGCGGTGCTCCTGCCTAAGAAGACGGAGAAGAAGGCTTAAGATAACATCATTATCACACGAGCCGTCGCACGAATGCGTTATGAAATGAATGCATTAAAACAAAAGGCCCTTTTCAGGGCCGCAATATGATTCGATTTTGTGTTGACAAAATGTTTCTATTATACGAACGTCTAACGAATAATACAATATCACGTCAACATTCAGTAGGAGAGAAGGAAAAAATATAACATAATTAAAAAATTAATACATACATACATACATACATACATACATACATACATACATACGTCTGTCTGTCTGTCTCATCATCGCTATTTCTAACTGTCGAACTACTAAAACAATCTAAATACATAGCTATATACATACATATATCAATATATGTAATATAATTATCATTTTTAAAACTTACAATAATTCATTCCTTCATTTCATTTCATTTCATTTGGTACACAATGCACATTAGTATCATCACTGTAGAACTAGATCGATCTACGGACGTGCAGGGAGAGAGAGCGAGCGAGAGACATTATGACACCTTGACGTGTGACATTAGAATAATCAATTTTTTTTTTTGCATTCCTTAAATTTTACTATTTATATAGAAACGCATATTGCACAAATACCGTGTTTTTTTTTTTTTTTTTCAATCATGCAAATTTTTTTCCCTCTCTATCTTCTGTTTCATTCATATTTTTTGTCTCTCTCTAATCGCAACGTACGATTGGTCCGAAACGAGCGAGAGAGCTTGTCGCGATCCCCACGCGGTACGCACGGGGCACGTAATAAAATAGCTTGTCACGAAAAATTTTGAATCGGACTGCCACAGTCGGTCGTCGCTCGTGGTCCAGTCCCGTGCTCCGGAGCACACGCGCGCTATCTCGGCTACCTTTGCCCGAGCAAAAGTAGGTCGAGCAGCCCCCTCACCCCGTACTCGTGAGGCGTGGACATCCGCCCCTGAACCGGCATCCGGCTGCCGCGGCGCCGTCCCCGGCCGAACCTCCCCCCCGCCCCAGCCGGGGTCCGGGGGAACTAGGCCCGGCACTTGGCCGCCGCGCGCCATAGGACCAGCGGCGTGACTACACGCCCCACACACTCGCACCGGTAGCCCGCGCGTCGAGTCGACCTGCCAATCCTGATGTCGGGGTTTAACTCCGATGTCAGCGATGATGGGGTTTCTGACATCCTGTCGGGAACCCTGTCGGGTAGGTCCTCCGTGCGAGGCTCCCCCACCCGTCTGAGCGTACCTGCCGCCGCAGCTACGCAGCACCGCGACGCCCCAGCGCCGCGCCTGCGCAGCAGCCGCCCACGCACACCACCAACACCCGGACGCCCGAGCCCACCTCGTCGCTCAGGTATCCCTCTGCCGCGCACCACCGCCGAGAGGACACCAGCGACGACGAGGGCACCAGCGGCAATTTTTGCTGCCCCGGCCCCCCCTGCCTCAGCACCCACCCCCGCGCACACTTCCACTGCGCGCACTACCACCGCACCACCAGCGCGCCCATCGTCGGCGCCTCTAGTGCGCCCCCCCGCATCCCCGCCACGTCGCCGCTCACCGGCGATTTTAATACCGCCGTCGGCGCCGCCCTTCCAAGGGTACATGCCGGCCCCACCGGCACCGAAGCGCACCCCAGCGCCGGTGCCCCCACCTGCCCAGCGCGCCTCGGATGCTGGGTCGGGTAACGCCCGGGACCTCTCCGGTCCCCACACTGTTTCGGACGCCATGACAGTCGTCCGGCTCCGACAGAGTGGGGAGATATCGGAGGAGTTGTTCCGGTACCTGACCCCATATTTTGAGGCGCGCAAGGGCGAAGCCAAGAGAGAGCTGGCACCCCCTGCCACTCACTCCACCACCACCACCACCACCACCGCCTCCCGTCGTCGACTTACCAGCTCCGACGAGGAGGACAACCCCAACAGGGGTACGAAGCGCCCCAACCTGGGGGACACCCCCAGGAGCATCAAGCCCCCACCCACGCCTGCACCCCTGCCTCAGCGGGACCCGAGGGTGAGGGCTAAGGCGGAGACCCGCCCCCCGCCGCCCGCACAGCCACCCAGATCGCCGCAACCCAGCACCTCCTTCGCGGACGCCGTGCGCCGATCGACACCGCCATCATCTCCGAATCCGGTAAGCGCCGCACCGCCGCCGCCGCCGCCGCCAACAGCCACCACCACCGACTCCGCCGGCACCACCACTGGTGGTACCGCACCCCAAGGGGCACGCAAAGATCCTGCACGCCCCAAGTACCCGCCGCTCATCGTCGAGCACTTGCCGAACTGGGCGCACCATTTCAAGGCCATCAAGGCGCAACTCGGACACGCACCCAACGCTCGCCCATTCGGCAAGGGGGTGCGGTTCACCCCACGCGACGACCAGGAGTACCGGCAGATCCAGCGCTACCTCACCGCGCTGGAGAAGACTGACCGGATCTCCTGGTTCTCCTACTCCCTCCCGGCGGAGAAAAGTTTGAAGGTGGCCATCCGGGGCCTACCAGCCGACACTCCTCCCGAGGAAATCTCAGAAGATCTTCGCAGCCTGGGCTTTGAGCCAGAATACGTGCGCCAGATCCGCGCACGACAGGGACGCCCAGGCTGCATATTCTTTGCGCAGCTGCAGCGCACCGCCACCACCACCCCGGGCATCTACGATGTCACCGAGCTCCTTTGCATGCCCGGGGTCAAAATTGAAGCCTGGCGGGGGAAGCGGGGGCCGGCACAGTGCCACAGGTGCCAGCAATTTCGGCACTCGTCGCACGCCTGCCACCGCCCCCTCGCATGCGTGCGCTGCGGCGAGGAACACGCCGCGCGCGACTGTACGCGTCCTCGGGAGGAACCCGCCACCTGCGCCAACTGCAAGGGGGCCCACCCAGCCAACAGCGTGGCCTGCCCTGTCCTCCGTCGGGAGGCCAGGAACAAGAAGGCAGGCCCCGTAGCTCGCACGACGGGCCCCACAGACGGCGCGAGCCAGAAGCCGCGGGTGGCGGCCACCACCACCACACTGATGGCCCCGGCGAACGCGCCGACTTCTCGCCAAGGCGGGAAGAAGCGGAGGCGGCGCCGCAAGAAGGCGGCGGCGAAGACCGCGGAGGCGGCTACCACCGCGCCTCCTGCACCTGCCGCTAAACCACCACCAAGAAGGACACCTGCACCCGGAGGAGCGGCAGCGCCTCTTGGCACAGACGCCGGCCCCCGACCTTCCGCCAGAAGGGGCAAGGCGTCGACAGACAGAGACAGGACGGGCGCGATTGACATCGCCCTGGAGGTCCTGCAAGAGGTGCTGGTCGCTATTCGCACCGGTTCCGACCCGCTTCCGGCCGTCCTGAGCGGCCTCACCAGACTCTTATTAACATCCAAAAGAGCTGGCGACGGGGAGTAGGCCGTTCCGGGCGGTCCACTGGAACGCCAGCGGCGTAACGCCGAAGATCGGCCTCCTCAAAGCCTTCCTCTTGGAACAGGCTCCCGACGTGGTGCTAATTTCAGAGACCTTTTTGCGGCCAAATTCCAAATTCAAAATTCCAAATTACGTGATTTACCGTCAGGACGAAATCTCGGACGAAGGCCGGGCCTATAGGGGGCTGGCAGTTTTGGTCCGACGAAGAGTCCTGCACCAGCCGCTTCCACCTGTGCGTTTGCAGTCGATGTACGTGCTCGGCGTGGAGGTGTACATGGGTGGTTCAAACCCATTACACATCTACGCCGCGTACCGCCCACCGTTGGGGAATCTGCGCGTGGAGGACGTCCGTGGCCTCATGGACGGCCACGTGCCGACCCTCATCGCGGGGGACTTCAACTGCAAGCACACAGGTTGGAACTCATCACGCATCTGCCAGAACGGCAGGAAGCTGTTTAACGACGCGGAGAGGGCGGGTTATGTGGTCAGTGGACCTGATGTCCCTACCCATTACCCGCTCACAGCCAGTCACCTTCCTGACGTTCTGGACATCGCAGTCCATTCGGACCTGAACTGCCATCTTGCCCAGGAAGTCCTTTTGGACGACCTAGGCTCGGACCACATGCCGGTGCTTTTGCTCCTGACGGCAAATCCCGACACTATTACTCCACCTGCACCACGTCGATGCACAGACTGGAGGAGGTTTGCGGAACACCTACAGGCGGACCTCTGGTCGACGTTCCCAATTAGAAATCCTGAAGACATCGATCGCCTGGCCCTTGAGGTGATGGAGAGAATACAAGGCGCCTTAGAGTCATCATCGCACACCACACCGACCCGGATACGGCGTGAGCCACTACCGGGCGGTGTCAAGGAACTACTAGCGACAAAAAGGCGCCTTCGTAAGCAGTGGCAGCAAACTCGCTGCCCCACACTCAAGGGCCAACTAAACAGAATCTCGGAGAGGGTCAAGAAGGCGCTCTCCGCCCAGGCCGCCGAGAGTTGGGAACGTCACATCCAGTCTGTGAGTGAGGAAGGCTGGAGCAGCGTGCACCGCCTGTGCCGCAGGATTGCTGGCGTTCCAGAACCGGTGCGACCATTGCTGGCCGAAGATGGAACCCCGAGATGTCGCGCAGCAGACCGTGCCAACATCTTTGCCCAAAGCCTGGAGCGTCAGTTCCGGCCCAACCCCACCAACCAGCTGGACCACATCGCAGCAGTCGAGCAACACCTCCGAGAGTACTTCGCACAGCCGGTAGCTAACGGAGAGGACCCAGTCGTCTTCTCTCCCGGGCTGATACGTAAGGCACTTCTCCGCAGCCCCCTGAAGAAAGCCCCAGGCGCAGACGGCGTCACAAACACAGCGCTGCGTCACCTCCCGCCTCGAGCTCTGGCGGCGGTGACGCGCCTGTTCAATGGAATCCTGCGCCTGGGCCACTTCCCAACACCTTGGAAGGTGGGAAAGATTATCATGCTGCCTAAGCCCGGGAAGAATCTGCTACTGTCAACAAGCTACCGGCCGATCTCGTTGCTGATGACGCTCTCGAAGGTGTTCGAGAAGCTCCTGCTGCGACACATCGTGCCACACATCCCACCTCGCCCGGAGCAACATGGGTTTCGGGCCGAACACTCCACGACGCTCCAGCTGTCGAGGGTACTGCACTCGCTCACCGCATCACGCAACAAGCGCGAGACCGCGGTTGCAGTATTCCTCGACATGGAGAAGGCTTTCGACAGAGTATGGCACAACGGTCTGCTGTTCAAGCTATCGACGTCGACCATTCCTCGCCGAGTCGTCAAAGTCCTTGCATCCTTCCTGCTAGACCGGAGATTCTTCGTGTCGGTAGAGGGAGCGCACTCCGACGAACGACGCATAGAAGCGGGAGTACCGCAGGGGAGTTGTCTCTCCCCTGTGTGTTACGCGCGTTACACCGACGACATCCCAGTGGCGGAGAACTGCCAACTGGCCCTGTACGCTGATGACGCGGCGTACTACACATCCTCGATGAGCAAGATCCACGCCGCGTCCAAGATGCAGCGCAACCTGGATGGTCTGCCAGAATGGCTGGCCAAGTGGAGGTTGTCGGTGAACGTAGCGAAAACGCAAGCGTTGTTCGTCGGTTCCGCACTGATCCACCCGCCGAAGCTGAAGATGCAAGGACAGGAGATCGAATGGTCGAAGACTGCGAAGTACCTCGGGGTTACCATCGACCATCGCCTGACCATGGGCAGCCACGTGAAGGGAGTCGTCGCCAATGTGCGCGTCACAAGGGCGCTTCTTCGTCCAGTGCTCTCGTCCCGCCTCCCCCTCAGGACCAAACTGGGGGTCTACAAGGCCTACGTGCGGTCTCGCCTCACGTACGCAGCGCCCGCCTGGTACGCCCTGGCGAGCGCCAATATGAAGATCCGGCTGCAGCAGCAGCAGTCCGCCACCCTGCGTACCATCGTGGGCGCGCCTCGGTACGTGAGGAACGCGACGATCGCACGGGACCTCAAGGTCGAGAGCCTGGACGACTTCATCTGCCGCCTGGCCTCCAAAATGTTCGCGCGGGCAGACCGGTCGCAGCACCCGCATCTGCGGGACCTTGCGCCTCTGCACGCGCGACCACCGGAAGGCCGGCCCTACGCGCGCGAGCTCATTCGCGCGCGTGACTCCTGAGACGACGACTTCCACGCGCCACCGTGAGAACACCTAGTCGCCGCCTGCTCGCTGGTCGTTAGCTGGGCCTCCCCCCACGGGGTCTCACCCGGCTGGCTTGTACCGCGCTGAGGGCGGCGTGAAGAGGATCTCTCACGCGTGTCACACTCACTGGCTGCCCAGTGTCAAGGCGATATCATCGGCCAGCACTCCTCCGGGTGCAGGTGCACCAACCCAACGCCCCGCGCGGATCACCGCGCGGCGTCCGACACCACCGTCAGGGGGCCAAAAGCCCCGAAACGGTTACCCCAGTCCCCCTACAGGGATTGTGAGAAGACCCGAAAGGAATTTTGAATCACTCTCTCTCTGTCTGCGACTATTGACTGACTCGATAGCGGTCGGTCGGTACGCGATTACAGTTTTGCGAGTTTTTAACTAATTATCTACTCTATCACTTACGATGCCACCCAAGACGAGCGGAAAGGCTGCCAAGAAATCTGGCAAGGCCCAAAAGAACATCTCCAAGACCGACAAGAAGAAGAAGAAGCACAAGAGGAAGGAGAGCTACGCCATTTACATTTACAAGGTGCTCAAGCAGGTGCACCCCGACACCGGTATCTCCAGCAAGGCGATGTCCATCATGAACTCGTTCGTGAACGACATTTTCGAACGCATCGCGGCGGAGGCTTCGCGTCTCGCCCACTACAACAAGCGGTCCACTATCACCTCTAGGGAGGTGCAGACCTCCGTGAGGTTGCTGCTCCCCGGTGAGCTCGCCAAGCACGCCGTCAGTGAGGGTACCAAGGCTGTCACAAAGTACACCAGCTCCAAGTAAACTCTCCACGAGCGAGACTGACGAGCGCGACGCGATCGTCGTTACATCCAAAAAGGCCCTTTTCAGGGCCAAAATATGAATCATATTAAACCAAAAATGTTTCTATCATGATATAAAATGGTCAAACGCATATAATATCTATTATCTACTATTACAACAGTACTGTTTTAACGTAACGGAGAGTAGTTTGATTTGAACGCGTGTGTGAAAGAAAGAAAGAGAGAGAGAGAGAGATGGGTATGCTTGTTTCATATGAGACGGAAAAATAAATATATTAGAGAAATTATAATATATACTATCCTAGAATATGTAACGTGTCAATATTGATTTGGCTATGCTGTACAATTCGAAACACTGCCACAGTAGGTTCTTGGTGCGGCGGGGGTGGCCCTTGGGCCACCCCGTAAGCCGCGAACATGTTTAAGCAAGAACGCGAAAGCAGTCTAAAAAAAAAAAGTAATTGCATTTTTTTTTTTTTTTTTAAAGTACCTAGAAAGTTATTGCACTGCATTTAGGCAATAATCAAGGAATACCTACTGTTTCTGTACCTCATAATAATACATACATACGTACGTACGTACGTACACGAGCGAGCGCGCAAATGGTTGGTTGTGAAAGAGAGAGACGCCCAACAACAAACAACGTATACGTGTCCCGTTGCGCATGTGTGAAAGAGAACGCGATAGCGTTTGCCGAACGTATATATAAACGTGGGATAACGGTTGCGACCGCTCACTCACCATTTGCAACGATTCCTAGTAGGTTCGATTTAATTCAATTCAAATTAACTCTTCGCTCGTTTGTCGTTGGCCATGGCTCGTACCAAGCAAACCGCTCGCAAGTCAACCGGAGGCAAAGCGCCGAGGAAGCAGCTCGCGACTAAGGCGGCACGTAAAAGTGCGCCGGCCACAGGCGGAGTGAAGAAACCTCATCGCTACAGGCCGGGAACCGTGGCACTCCGCGAGATCCGTCGCTACCAGAAAAGTACTGAGCTTCTGATCCGCAAGTTGCCGTTCCAGAGGCTGGTTCGTGAGATCGCTCAAGATTTCAAGACCGATCTACGTTTCCAGAGTTCCGCCGTTATGGCGCTGCAGGAGGCTAGCGAAGCGTATCTGGTCGGTCTCTTCGAAGACACCAACTTGTGCGCGATTCACGCCAAGCGTGTCACCATCATGCCGAAGGACATCCAGCTCGCTCGCAGAATCAGAGGCGAACGCGCTTAAGCGCCCCCCCCCACACTGTACGCGTACGATGTGGCGGCTCGCCCGATGATGCACAAAAGGCCCTTTTCAGGGCCAAACATATTTCGATATATTTACATGTTTCATTATGCACGACGACGTCATACATACGTATAATAACATATACTACTCTTACAACTATTCAATCTAATTGAATTGGGTTGATTTTAAAAATGCATACAAGGATATATTATACTACCCCGCACTTGAATAAATGAATGCGAATGCGTGCCTACTTGCATACCTTGCAACATACTTACTTACTTACTTACTTACTTACTTACTACTACCCATCCATAACATTTAGGTGTTCTCACTGAGATTGAGATTGATGTAATTTAATAATTTTCTATATTACGATACGTACGAGAATACGATAATATATTATAAACGAATGAAATCAAAAAATTGTTATCAATTTTCAAAATTAAAAAGAAACACGTAATTTTTCGTCCCAGTCGCTCTCTATGCGTCGTCCGTCTCTCTCGATCTCTCCCCCCCTCTCTCTCTAACTACGTGCGTATAAAGCTTTATCATCGCGCTGTCTCGCTCTCTCGTTTCAAGTCTACATATATTCGTCTCGCCGCGAGCGTAGAGTTTCGGTAGAGTATAAATATATAAAAAGGCGCCCGTACGCTATATCAACCAGTCAACCAGCGAGCAGCGACCGAGTGGAAGTGTATACTTTTTCATATACTACGTACGCTACGACAAGAATCAATCGATCAAAATGACCGGCCGCGGTAAGGGAGGCAAAGGTCTGGGAAAAGGAGGAGCGAAGCGTCACAGGAAAGTTCTTCGCGACAACATCCAGGGCATCACCAAGCCGGCCATCCGTCGTTTGGCGCGCAGAGGTGGCGTCAAACGTATATCTGGTCTCATATACGAGGAGACTCGCGGTGTACTCAAGGTGTTCCTCGAGAATGTGATTCGCGACGCGGTCACGTACACTGAGCACGCCAAGAGGAAGACTGTCACCGCGATGGACGTCGTGTACGCTTTGAAACGGCAGGGACGCACCCTGTACGGTTTCGGCGGTTAATTCATCATTATTGTATATATATTATGTACCCGACGTGTGTCTAGCACCAAGATGCGCGCAGATACAGTCCATATATAATATAATACGATGAAAAATACAAAAAAGGCCCTTTTCAGGGCCGCATATACTTCCAATATGAATAACAAATGTTTCTATATATTCATTCGTCAACTGAAAACGCATACGTACGTACCTACCTACCTACCTACCTACATAAACAGACCAGAACAAATAACATTTTGTCGGTCGACAATAATATGGTAAAATGTTTCAAAGCAGCTGCTGCTGCTGCTACTACTACTACTACTTACTTGATTGTAAACTGCACAGCAACCTCGTACACTTTGAAAATGTCGCGCGCGCGTTGATGTTGAGTGTGAGCGAGACCGCGCGCGTACGTACTACGTAGCGAGCGGCCAACCTGAAACGCGTTAAGATGTTTAATTGAAAATTGTTACTAGTTAGTTGGTTACTACACATACATGAGCACGAAATACTTAGGATAATTGATATTAAGATTGTACCAATTTAGTTCCCTAGTAGGTAAGTACACAGGCCAAAGTCAAAACGGCACTGGATACATTTTTGGAAATTGGTAATATTACTGAACCTACTTTGCCTTCTATAACACTTACAAACTCGCTCTAACATGGATAAGTACGTAGTACATATATACTTATATATCATATAAAAATATATAACATATTTTCAATCGTATTATATTAAGTACGAACTGACTGGGCTGGGTAAGCGAGCGAGAGAGTGTACATCATTCGAATTGATAGCATTCGTAGTCATGATGTACGTATTTCTTTTTGCTTGTAAATACACATGATATTTCAAACAATTGTTGGTGTTGTGTGTATGTATGTAGAGTTAATTCTACAAAAAATAATATTTATTATAAAAATATTAAAACGTACACCATACACTCGACTAGGTTTCGTCTTGTTGTTGAGCGAGCCCGGCGAGTGTAGTGTTTTACGACCGTTCGCGTTACTCGATTTAAAACTGTGTTCTGCGATATTAATAGGTAGGAAATTTGTATACGTTTTATGGTCGATATCTTCGCCGTTGAGATATCGATTTAAACACATGAAAACATCGAGTTTTATAGAGAAAAATCATTTTAGAACTGGACACTACGCACTGGGCATACCAGACGACGAAAATAAAACGGCCGCGCGGCGTGTACGAACGCGAAAACGTTTCAATAATTGTTGTATAGTGTTGACACGTTCAAGTAGTGTATACGCCTATAAAATTATAAGCTAATATCTTAATGATATATCCTTAAAAATACATTTATTTAGAAACATGTTAGTGAAAAGTTGGAACAGTTCGTACGAGAAAACGTTTCACGACACCGCGGCTCTCCTTACGGTAATGCCGCGAAGTGAATATTGTAAAATTCTATTGTGGCGACATCTACCTACTCCACACTCTCGCTCGCGTGAATTGTGAGAATAAGTATATACGTACTACGTACTACGTACGAGTGTTTAAGAAGAAATCTAATAAATTTCATTTTATCATACAATGGCGGATACAGCTGTAGCGGCAGAAGCACCGGCACCGACCACCCCCGCGAAGAAGCCTAAGGCGTCCGCAGGCGCCGGGGCCAAGAAACCCAAGGCGAAGCCCACTCATCCGAAGACATCCGAAATGGTCAATAACGCCATCAAGGAGCTCAAGGAACGCAGTGGATCTTCGTTGCAAGCTATCAAGAAATACATCACGGCCCAATACAAGCTCGACGCCGAGAAGCTCGCGCCGTTCATTAGGAAATATTTGAAGAGCGCCGTCGAATCGGGAGCGCTCATCCAAACTAAAGGCAAGGGAGCCTCCGGCTCGTTCAAACTGGAGTCTAAATCGGCCGCAGCGAAAAAACCCGCAGGCGGCGCTGCGACCAAGAAGCCGGCCGCGACCTCGTCGGCCGCTTCGAAAACCAAGAAGGCCGCCTCGGCGGCCGCCGCCGCCGCAGGCAAGGGTAGGAAGGGAGCCTCCGCCGGTGCCGCTTCGCCCTCGAAAGCGGCGAGCAAGACCTCTGCGGCCGCCACGAAGGACAGGAAGGCAGCCGCTGCCAAAAAGAAGCCCGCCGCCGCCAAGAAAGCAGCGTCCTCGCCGGTGAAAGCGAAGAGCGCGGCCGCGCCCAAGGCCAAGAAGACCGCCAAACCGCCCACCAAGAAACCTAAAGCTCCTAAGCCCAAGAAGGCCGCCGCCGCCGCTCCTAAAGCCAAGTCGGCCGGCTCGAAGAAGACGGCCGCCGCCAAGAAGTAAAAGTGAACGGCGCTGGTGGTGGTAAGCCGCGCCGCTGCGGCTGCACGGATGAGCGAGCAAGCAAGCAACCAAAGTCCGCCCGCGGCTGGTGCAAGTACCCAAGCGCGCGCCACGCGCACGTGTCGTCGTTATCAAAAAGCCCTTTTCAGGGCTAACATATGATTCCTTGACGCATTCGTACAACTCTCTAGTAGTACGGTGCTGATGTTTCTATACTAATAAAACGCAAACACAACAAACAAACAAACAAACTAAATTCGATCATGAATGATCGACTAAACGAAACATAAAATCTCTACTCTCTCAGGTGGGGTACTTTATCTCCCCTCTCGCTCTTCTCACTCACTCACTTACTTACTTACTTACTTACTAACTAACTATCCCTATCGGCGACCAACATCGCGCCCGACTGCCCGACATACAGACAGACACCTACTTACTTTTACTATCTCTATCTCTATCAAATCAATATGTATTATAATAATATTATTGCAGTAACCTATAATATACTATACTTTCAAAAAAGTTTCATAAAAATCCGATTATACGATGGCTCTCGTGTCGTATCTGCCCTCTCTTTCGCTCTTGCGCGCGCCCGCCATTTGCAAGCTCCCGCAGTATATATAAAAGAAAACCCTCAATATTGTACACTCTACACTAGCACTACCGCAGCCTAGTCTGTCGTAGCTCTCGCGTACTTAGTAAATCGATCAATTTTCATTCAATCATGTCTGGTCGCGGTAAAGGTGGCAAAGTTAAGGGGAAGGCAAAGTCGCGTTCAAACCGTGCCGGTCTCCAATTTCCCGTCGGTCGTATACACAGACTGCTGCGCAATGGTAACTACGCCGAGCGCGTCGGTGCCGGTGCACCTGTGTACTTGGCTGCCGTTATGGAATACCTAGCCGCGGAAGTGCTCGAGTTGGCGGGCAACGCCGCCAGAGACAACAAGAAGACAAGGATCATACCTAGACATCTGCAGCTGGCGATCCGCAACGACGAGGAGTTGAACAAACTCCTCTCCGGCGTCACGATCGCTCAGGGCGGTGTGCTCCCCAACATCCAGGCGGTGCTCCTGCCTAAGAAGACGGAGAAGAAGGCTTAAGATAACATCATTATCACACGAGCCGTCGCACGAATGCGTTATGAAATGAATGCATTAAAACAAAAGGCCCTTTTCAGGGCCGCAATATGATTCGATTTTGTGTTGACAAAATGTTTCTATTATACGAACGTCTAACGAATAATACAATATCACGTCAACATTCAGTAGGAGAGAAGGAAAAAATATAACATAATTAAAAAATTAATACATACATACATACATACATACATACATACATACATACGTCTGTCTGTCTGTCTCATCATCGCTATTTCTAACTGTCGAACTACTAAAACAATCTAAATACATAGCTATATACATACATATATCAATATATGTAATATAATTATCATTTTTAAAACTTACAATAATTCATTCCTTCATTTCATTTCATTTCATTTGGTACACAATGCACATTAGTATCATCACTGTAGAACTAGATCGATCTACGGACGTGCAGGGAGAGAGAGCGAGCGAGAGACATTATGACACCTTGACGTGTGACATTAGAATAATCAATTTTTTTTTTTGCATTCCTTAAATTTTACTATTTATATAGAAACGCATATTGCACAAATACCGTGTTTTTTTTTTTTTTTTTCAATCATGCAAATTTTTTTCCCTCTCTATCTTCTGTTTCATTCATATTTTTTGTCTCTCTCTAATCGCAACGTACGATTGGTCCGAAACGAGCGAGAGAGCTTGTCGCGATCCCCACGCGGTACGCACGGGGCACGTAATAAAATAGCTTGTCACGAAAAATTTTGAATCACTCTCTCTCTGTCTGCGACTATTGACTGACTCGATAGCGGTCGGTCGGTACGCGATTACAGTTTTGCGAGTTTTTAACTAATTATCTACTCTATCACTTACGATGCCACCCAAGACGAGCGGAAAGGCTGCCAAGAAATCTGGCAAGGCCCAAAAGAACATCTCCAAGACCGACAAGAAGAAGAAGAAGCACAAGAGGAAGGAGAGCTACGCCATTTACATTTACAAGGTGCTCAAGCAGGTGCACCCCGACACCGGTATCTCCAGCAAGGCGATGTCCATCATGAACTCGTTCGTGAACGACATTTTCGAACGCATCGCGGCGGAGGCTTCGCGTCTCGCCCACTACAACAAGCGGTCCACTATCACCTCTAGGGAGGTGCAGACCTCCGTGAGGTTGCTGCTCCCCGGTGAGCTCGCCAAGCACGCCGTCAGTGAGGGTACCAAGGCTGTCACAAAGTACACCAGCTCCAAGTAAACTCTCCACGAGCGAGACTGACGAGCGCGACGCGATCGTCGTTACATCCAAAAAGGCCCTTTTCAGGGCCAAAATATGAATCATATTAAACCAAAAATGTTTCTATCATGATATAAAATGGTCAAACGCATATAATATCTATTATCTACTATTACAACAGTACTGTTTTAACGTAACGGAGAGTAGTTTGATTTGAACGCGTGTGTGAAAGAAAGAAAGAGAGAGAGAGAGAGATGGGTATGCTTGTTTCATATGAGACGGAAAAATAAATATATTAGAGAAATTATAATATATACTATCCTAGAATATGTAACGTGTCAATATTGATTTGGCTATGCTGTACAATTCGAAACACTGCCACAGTAGGTTCTTGGTGCGGCGGGGGTGGCCCTTGGGCCACCCCGTAAGCCGCGAACATGTTTAAGCAAGAACGCGAAAGCAGTCTAAAAAAAAAAAGTAATTGCATTTTTTTTTTTTTTTTTAAAGTACCTAGAAAGTTATTGCACTGCATTTAGGCAATAATCAAGGAATACCTACTGTTTCTGTACCTCATAATAATACATACATACGTACGTACGTACGTACACGAGCGAGCGCGCAAATGGTTGGTTGTGAAAGAGAGAGACGCCCAACAACAAACAACGTATACGTGTCCCGTTGCGCATGTGTGAAAGAGAACGCGATAGCGTTTGCCGAACGTATATATAAACGTGGGATAACGGTTGCGACCGCTCACTCACCATTTGCAACGATTCCTAGTAGGTTCGATTTAATTCAATTCAAATTAACTCTTCGCTCGTTTGTCGTTGGCCATGGCTCGTACCAAGCAAACCGCTCGCAAGTCAACCGGAGGCAAAGCGCCGAGGAAGCAGCTCGCGACTAAGGCGGCACGTAAAAGTGCGCCGGCCACAGGCGGAGTGAAGAAACCTCATCGCTACAGGCCGGGAACCGTGGCACTCCGCGAGATCCGTCGCTACCAGAAAAGTACTGAGCTTCTGATCCGCAAGTTGCCGTTCCAGAGGCTGGTTCGTGAGATCGCTCAAGATTTCAAGACCGATCTACGTTTCCAGAGTTCCGCCGTTATGGCGCTGCAGGAGGCTAGCGAAGCGTATCTGGTCGGTCTCTTCGAAGACACCAACTTGTGCGCGATTCACGCCAAGCGTGTCACCATCATGCCGAAGGACATCCAGCTCGCTCGCAGAATCAGAGGCGAACGCGCTTAAGCGCCCCCCCCCACACTGTACGCGTACGATGTGGCGGCTCGCCCGATGATGCACAAAAGGCCCTTTTCAGGGCCAAACATATTTCGATATATTTACATGTTTCATTATGCACGACGACGTCATACATACGTATAATAACATATACTACTCTTACAACTATTCAATCTAATTGAATTGGGTTGATTTTAAAAATGCATACAAGGATATATTATACTACCCCGCACTTGAATAAATGAATGCGAATGCGTGCCTACTTGCATACCTTGCAACATACTTACTTACTTACTTACTTACTTACTTACTACTACCCATCCATAACATTTAGGTGTTCTCACTGAGATTGAGATTGATGTAATTTAATAATTTTCTATATTACGATACGTACGAGAATACGATAATATATTATAAACGAATGAAATCAAAAAATTGTTATCAATTTTCAAAATTAAAAAGAAACACGTAATTTTTCGTCCCAGTCGCTCTCTATGCGTCGTCCGTCTCTCTCGATCTCTCCCCCCCTCTCTCTCTAACTACGTGCGTATAAAGCTTTATCATCGCGCTGTCTCGCTCTCTCGTTTCAAGTCTACATATATTCGTCTCGCCGCGAGCGTAGAGTTTCGGTAGAGTATAAATATATAAAAAGGCGCCCGTACGCTATATCAACCAGTCAACCAGCGAGCAGCGACCGAGTGGAAGTGTATACTTTTTCATATACTACGTACGCTACGACAAGAATCAATCGATCAAAATGACCGGCCGCGGTAAGGGAGGCAAAGGTCTGGGAAAAGGAGGAGCGAAGCGTCACAGGAAAGTTCTTCGCGACAACATCCAGGGCATCACCAAGCCGGCCATCCGTCGTTTGGCGCGCAGAGGTGGCGTCAAACGTATATCTGGTCTCATATACGAGGAGACTCGCGGTGTACTCAAGGTGTTCCTCGAGAATGTGATTCGCGACGCGGTCACGTACACTGAGCACGCCAAGAGGAAGACTGTCACCGCGATGGACGTCGTGTACGCTTTGAAACGGCAGGGACGCACCCTGTACGGTTTCGGCGGTTAATTCATCATTATTGTATATATATTATGTACCCGACGTGTGTCTAGCACCAAGATGCGCGCAGATACAGTCCATATATAATATAATACGATGAAAAATACAAAAAAGGCCCTTTTCAGGGCCGCATATACTTCCAATATGAATAACAAATGTTTCTATATATTCATTCGTCAACTGAAAACGCATACGTACGTACCTACCTACCTACCTACCTACATAAACAGACCAGAACAAATAACATTTTGTCGGTCGACAATAATATGGTAAAATGTTTCAAAGCAGCTGCTGCTGCTGCTACTACTACTACTACTTACTTGATTGTAAACTGCACAGCAACCTCGTACACTTTGAAAATGTCGCGCGCGCGTTGATGTTGAGTGTGAGCGAGACCGCGCGCGTACGTACTACGTAGCGAGCGGCCAACCTGAAACGCGTTAAGATGTTTAATTGAAAATTGTTACTAGTTAGTTGGTTACTACACATACATGAGCACGAAATACTTAGGATAATTGATATTAAGATTGTACCAATTTAGTTCCCTAGTAGGTAAGTACACAGGCCAAAGTCAAAACGGCACTGGATACATTTTTGGAAATTGGTAATATTACTGAACCTACTTTGCCTTCTATAACACTTACAAACTCGCTCTAACATGGATAAGTACGTAGTACATATATACTTATATATCATATAAAAATATATAACATATTTTCAATCGTATTATATTAAGTACGAACTGACTGGGCTGGGTAAGCGAGCGAGAGAGTGTACATCATTCGAATTGATAGCATTCGTAGTCATGATGTACGTATTTCTTTTTGCTTGTAAATACACATGATATTTCAAACAATTGTTGGTGTTGTGTGTATGTATGTAGAGTTAATTCTACAAAAAATAATATTTATTATAAAAATATTAAAACGTACACCATACACTCGACTAGGTTTCGTCTTGTTGTTGAGCGAGCCCGGCGAGTGTAGTGTTTTACGACCGTTCGCGTTACTCGATTTAAAACTGTGTTCTGCGATATTAATAGGTAGGAAATTTGTATACGTTTTATGGTCGATATCTTCGCCGTTGAGATATCGATTTAAACACATGAAAACATCGAGTTTTATAGAGAAAAATCATTTTAGAACTGGACACTACGCACTGGGCATACCAGACGACGAAAATAAAACGGCCGCGCGGCGTGTACGAACGCGAAAACGTTTCAATAATTGTTGTATAGTGTTGACACGTTCAAGTAGTGTATACGCCTATAAAATTATAAGCTAATATCTTAATGATATATCCTTAAAAATACATTTATTTAGAAACATGTTAGTGAAAAGTTGGAACAGTTCGTACGAGAAAACGTTTCACGACACCGCGGCTCTCCTTACGGTAATGCCGCGAAGTGAATATTGTAAAATTCTATTGTGGCGACATCTACCTACTCCACACTCTCGCTCGCGTGAATTGTGAGAATAAGTATATACGTACTACGTACTACGTACGAGTGTTTAAGAAGAAATCTAATAAATTTCATTTTATCATACAATGGCGGATACAGCTGTAGCGGCAGAAGCACCGGCACCGACCACCCCCGCGAAGAAGCCTAAGGCGTCCGCAGGCGCCGGGGCCAAGAAACCCAAGGCGAAGCCCACTCATCCGAAGACATCCGAAATGGTCAATAACGCCATCAAGGAGCTCAAGGAACGCAGTGGATCTTCGTTGCAAGCTATCAAGAAATACATCACGGCCCAATACAAGCTCGACGCCGAGAAGCTCGCGCCGTTCATTAGGAAATATTTGAAGAGCGCCGTCGAATCGGGAGCGCTCATCCAAACTAAAGGCAAGGGAGCCTCCGGCTCGTTCAAACTGGAGTCTAAATCGGCCGCAGCGAAAAAACCCGCAGGCGGCGCTGCGACCAAGAAGCCGGCCGCGACCTCGTCGGCCGCTTCGAAAACCAAGAAGGCCGCCTCGGCGGCCGCCGCCGCCGCAGGCAAGGGTAGGAAGGGAGCCTCCGCCGGTGCCGCTTCGCCCTCGAAAGCGGCGAGCAAGACCTCTGCGGCCGCCACGAAGGACAGGAAGGCAGCCGCTGCCAAAAAGAAGCCCGCCGCCGCCAAGAAAGCAGCGTCCTCGCCGGTGAAAGCGAAGAGCGCGGCCGCGCCCAAGGCCAAGAAGACCGCCAAACCGCCCACCAAGAAACCTAAAGCTCCTAAGCCCAAGAAGGCCGCCGCCGCCGCTCCTAAAGCCAAGTCGGCCGGCTCGAAGAAGACGGCCGCCGCCAAGAAGTAAAAGTGAACGGCGCTGGTGGTGGTAAGCCGCGCCGCTGCGGCTGCACGGATGAGCGAGCAAGCAAGCAACCAAAGTCCGCCCGCGGCTGGTGCAAGTACCCAAGCGCGCGCCACGCGCACGTGTCGTCGTTATCAAAAAGCCCTTTTCAGGGCTAACATATGATTCCTTGACGCATTCGTACAACTCTCTAGTAGTACGGTGCTGATGTTTCTATACTAATAAAACGCAAACACAACAAACAAACAAACAAACTAAATTCGATCATGAATGATCGACTAAACGAAACATAAAATCTCTACTCTCTCAGGTGGGGTACTTTATCTCCCCTCTCGCTCTTCTCACTCACTCACTTACTTACTTACTTACTTACTAACTAACTATCCCTATCGGCGACCAACATCGCGCCCGACTGCCCGACATACAGACAGACACCTACTTACTTTTACTATCTCTATCTCTATCAAATCAATATGTATTATAATAATATTATTGCAGTAACCTATAATATACTATACTTTCAAAAAAGTTTCATAAAAATCCGATTATACGATGGCTCTCGTGTCGTATCTGCCCTCTCTTTCGCTCTTGCGCGCGCCCGCCATTTGCAAGCTCCCGCAGTATATATAAAAGAAAACCCTCAATATTGTACACTCTACACTAGCACTACCGCAGCCTAGTCTGTCGTAGCTCTCGCGTACTTAGTAAATCGATCAATTTTCATTCAATCATGTCTGGTCGCGGTAAAGGTGGCAAAGTTAAGGGGAAGGCAAAGTCGCGTTCAAACCGTGCCGGTCTCCAATTTCCCGTCGGTCGTATACACAGACTGCTGCGCAATGGTAACTACGCCGAGCGCGTCGGTGCCGGTGCACCTGTGTACTTGGCTGCCGTTATGGAATACCTAGCCGCGGAAGTGCTCGAGTTGGCGGGCAACGCCGCCAGAGACAACAAGAAGACAAGGATCATACCTAGACATCTGCAGCTGGCGATCCGCAACGACGAGGAGTTGAACAAACTCCTCTCCGGCGTCACGATCGCTCAGGGCGGTGTGCTCCCCAACATCCAGGCGGTGCTCCTGCCTAAGAAGACGGAGAAGAAGGCTTAAGATAACATCATTATCACACGAGCCGTCGCACGAATGCGTTATGAAATGAATGCATTAAAACAAAAGGCCCTTTTCAGGGCGGCCGCAATATGATTCGATTTTGTGTTGACAAAATGTTTCTATTATACGAACGTCTAACGAATAATACAATATCACGTCAACATTCAGTAGGAGAGAAGGAAAAAATATAACATAATTAAAAAATTAATACATACATACATACATACATACATACGTCTGTCTGTCTGTCTCATCATCGCTATTTCTAACTGTCGAACTACTAAAACAATCTAAATACATAGCTATATACATACATATATCAATATATGTAATATAATTATCATTTTTAAAACTTACAATAATTCATTCCTTCATTTCATTTCATTTCATTTGGTACACAATGCACATTAGTATCATCACTGTAGAACTAGATCGATCTACGGACGTGCAGGGAGAGAGAGCGAGCGAGAGACATTATGACACCTTGACGTGTGACATTAGAATAATCAATTTTTTTTTTTGCATTCCTTAAATTTTACTATTTATATAGAAACGCATATTGCACAAATACCGTGTTTTTTTTTTTTTTTTTCAATCATGCAAATTTTTTTCCCTCTCTATCTTCTGTTTCATTCATATTTTTTGTCTCTCTCTAATCGCAACGTACGATTGGTCCGAAACGAGCGAGAGAGCTTGTCGCGATCCCCACGCGGTACGCACGGGGCACGTAATAAAATAGCTTGTCACGAAAAATTTTGAATCACTCTCTCTCTGTCTGCGACTATTGACTGACTCGATAGCGGTCGGTCGGTACGCGATTACAGTTTTGCGAGTTTTTAACTAATTATCTACTCTATCACTTACGATGCCACCCAAGACGAGCGGAAAGGCTGCCAAGAAATCTGGCAAGGCCCAAAAGAACATCTCCAAGACCGACAAGAAGAAGAAGAAGCACAAGAGGAAGGAGAGCTACGCCATTTACATTTACAAGGTGCTCAAGCAGGTGCACCCCGACACCGGTATCTCCAGCAAGGCGATGTCCATCATGAACTCGTTCGTGAACGACATTTTCGAACGCATCGCGGCGGAGGCTTCGCGTCTCGCCCACTACAACAAGCGGTCCACTATCACCTCTAGGGAGGTGCAGACCTCCGTGAGGTTGCTGCTCCCCGGTGAGCTCGCCAAGCACGCCGTCAGTGAGGGTACCAAGGCTGTCACAAAGTACACCAGCTCCAAGTAAACTCTCCACGAGCGAGACTGACGAGCGCGACGCGATCGTCGTTACATCCAAAAAGGCCCTTTTCAGGGCCAAAATATGAATCATATTAAACCAAAAATGTTTCTATCATGATATAAAATGGTCAAACGCATATAATATCTATTATCTACTATTACAACAGTACTGTTTTAACGTAACGGAGAGTAGTTTGATTTGAACGCGTGTGTGAAAGAAAGAAAGAGAGAGAGAGAGAGATGGGTATGCTTGTTTCATATGAGACGGAAAAATAAATATATTAGAGAAATTATAATATATACTATCCTAGAATATGTAACGTGTCAATATTGATTTGGCTATGCTGTACAATTCGAAACACTGCCACAGTAGGTTCTTGGTGCGGCGGGGGTGGCCCTTGGGCCACCCCGTAAGCCGCGAACATGTTTAAGCAAGAACGCGAAAGCAGTCTAAAAAAAAAAAGTAATTGCATTTTTTTTTTTTTTTTTAAAGTACCTAGAAAGTTATTGCACTGCATTTAGGCAATAATCAAGGAATACCTACTGTTTCTGTACCTCATAATAATACATACATACGTACGTACGTACGTACACGAGCGAGCGCGCAAATGGTTGGTTGTGAAAGAGAGAGACGCCCAACAACAAACAACGTATACGTGTCCCGTTGCGCATGTGTGAAAGAGAACGCGATAGCGTTTGCCGAACGTATATATAAACGTGGGATAACGGTTGCGACCGCTCACTCACCATTTGCAACGATTCCTAGTAGGTTCGATTTAATTCAATTCAAATTAACTCTTCGCTCGTTTGTCGTTGGCCATGGCTCGTACCAAGCAAACCGCTCGCAAGTCAACCGGAGGCAAAGCGCCGAGGAAGCAGCTCGCGACTAAGGCGGCACGTAAAAGTGCGCCGGCCACAGGCGGAGTGAAGAAACCTCATCGCTACAGGCCGGGAACCGTGGCACTCCGCGAGATCCGTCGCTACCAGAAAAGTACTGAGCTTCTGATCCGCAAGTTGCCGTTCCAGAGGCTGGTTCGTGAGATCGCTCAAGATTTCAAGACCGATCTACGTTTCCAGAGTTCCGCCGTTATGGCGCTGCAGGAGGCTAGCGAAGCGTATCTGGTCGGTCTCTTCGAAGACACCAACTTGTGCGCGATTCACGCCAAGCGTGTCACCATCATGCCGAAGGACATCCAGCTCGCTCGCAGAATCAGAGGCGAACGCGCTTAAGCGCCCCCCCCCACACTGTACGCGTACGATGTGGCGGCTCGCCCGATGATGCACAAAAGGCCCTTTTCAGGGCCAAACATATTTCGATATATTTACATGTTTCATTATGCACGACGACGTCATACATACGTATAATAACATATACTACTCTTACAACTATTCAATCTAATTGAATTGGGTTGATTTTAAAAATGCATACAAGGATATATTATACTACCCCGCACTTGAATAAATGAATGCGAATGCGTGCCTACTTGCATACCTTGCAACATACTTACTTACTTACTTACTTACTTACTTACTACTACCCATCCATAACATTTAGGTGTTCTCACTGAGATTGAGATTGATGTAATTTAATAATTTTCTATATTACGATACGTACGAGAATACGATAATATATTATAAACGAATGAAATCAAAAAATTGTTATCAATTTTCAAAATTAAAAAGAAACACGTAATTTTTCGTCCCAGTCGCTCTCTATGCGTCGTCCGTCTCTCTCGATCTCTCCCCCCCTCTCTCTCTAACTACGTGCGTATAAAGCTTTATCATCGCGCTGTCTCGCTCTCTCGTTTCAAGTCTACATATATTCGTCTCGCCGCGAGCGTAGAGTTTCGGTAGAGTATAAATATATAAAAAGGCGCCCGTACGCTATATCAACCAGCATCAACCTCACTCGCGCTCCGACCTCCGCCCCGTACGGACGTCTCGAAGCGCTCTCCTGCCGCGCTCCGCCGCTGCCCATTGTCCGGTCGCCGCCCGCTGCTACCTGCGTGCTGCTACCTGCGCACCGAACCCTTCGCCGAACTTGCCTTTTTCAAGGCGGGTTTCGGCCATCTCTGTTTCTGTGTGAGACAAGTCTCGCTAGTTGTGACCCTTAAGGTAAAAACCACTGTTTGGTGGTCCTCGGTGGATACCTAGCGGTGCCAACGAAGCCGAGTGGGGTGTGGACCCGATACACCCGTTTTTGCCCCCTCAGGGCAAAAACACAAATCGGACGGGGCTAGAACCACCGGCCTTGGGGGCTTCCCTCGCCGACGCTAGCCATCTCCTCCCTCCCACCCTACCCTTTTCCTACCATCCCATTCCTTAGTGTTGTTTGGTTGCTTTAAGCTTCGGCTAAAAGTACTCCTCTGCACTAAGGCTGTTAGGAACCCGTCTGCACATTAAGATTGGCAGCGGGATCACAAGCTTAGGGCACACCCTACTCAACCCTAACTGCCTACCCCCGGCAGCGAGGGACTAACACACACGCACACAACCCCAGGCCAGTCCAACCTGGGGATTAGGCGCGAAAATCAATAAAATAAATACCGCGCGGTATTTTTGCTCCCCCATTTTGTTGCCATTCCCAAAATGGCCGACCCCAATCTCCATGCCCTTCTTCGGGCACTTCTAAAGATCCCGGCCAACCAGGCCGTAGCCAGCTCGGTCCTCTCTCCAGAGGACCTCGCCAAATATTGCGGCGAACCATGCCCCTCCCCGGCCATTGAGCCCTCTACTTACGCCCCTGCAGCGCCCTCTGTCCCTCTCAAACCGAACCCAATGAGGTTCGAAGAGTCCCCGGCAAGTCCCGATTGCCCTCCCAGCCGTCCCGTCATTATCGACGCGGACATGGCCTCTGAGTCCAACTCGGACTCCAACTCTTCCGCTGACGACAACTTCAATGTCGTTCTAGGGCGAAGGAAGAAGCGGTCTCTCAAGACCAAAGCTTCTGCTGCCCAGACCCCGGCGAAGTCACTCAAGACTTCTGAAAAGCCCACTGCCTCCCTGTCCTCGCAGACGGTCACTCCCTCAGAGGGAAACCGATCTGACATCATCCCACCCCCTCAGTCCATAGCCTCATCTTCGAGGAAAGAGCCCATCCCACCGCCTATCTTCATCCAAGATAAGGCGAAGTGGACCGACGTCTCGGCGTGGTGCAATGCCAATCGCATTGCTTATACAAACGCCCGAACCACCGCCAATGGCATAAAAGTCTCGGTGCCTACATCCACCGATTTCAGGTCTCTGACCAAAATGTTACAGGCTAGGAAAGTAGCCTTCCACTCCTACGACCTCCCTGAAGATCGTCTTCTCCGCGTCGTAATCCGCGGCATCCCAAAGGAAATAGACGAGAAGTCTATTCTCAGCGATCTTCAATCGCAAAATATCCCCGCCCTAGAGGTGCATCGCATGCACGGCGCCCGCAACAGTGCAATATACGACATGGTTTTTGTCGTATGTAAGCACTCCCCCGCCGGAAAAAACATCTACAATATTAAGACCGTATGCCATTTATCTGGCTTAAAGGTCGAAGCCCCCAACAAACGCGGCCAAATCGGCCAATGTCACAAGTGCCAGTTATATGGCCACTCTTCCCGCAATTGCTTTGCGGTACCCAGGTGCGTTAAGTGCCTAGGTGACCACGGCACAAGTGATTGCCCCCGTCCCAAAGATACCTCACTCTGCACAGAGCCGCCTAGTTGCGTTCTGTGCGGTCAATCGGGCCACCCTGCGAATTATCGCGGCTGCCCGAAAGCCCCTCGTCCTCACCCCAAAATGGTAAAGCGAGTTCAAGCTCGCAACACCAGGGAAAACCTCCCTTCCTCCGCTCTCCCCGAGCGCCTTAGTCCCCAAAGACCTTCCCCCTGGAACGCACTGAACCATCAGCGCGCATTCCCCAAACTCGCTCTTCCAAGAGCTCCCCAGCCCACGGTCATCCCCCCATTAATGGCCATTCCCACCGTGCAACCCCCTAAGCCAAAAGGCCCTCCTCCCGCGGCAGCTCCCCGCTCGCCAGCAGCCCCTCTGGCACCCACCCCTAAGGGTCCCTCTCCCCAAGCCCCGGAAGCCACCGCGACTGGCGATAATATGGCTTATCTGAGCCAATTATTCCACGCGGTTGACATCCACAGCTTGAACCAGATGGCCGAGCAACTCCGCGCCTCACGCGGTAATATTGCCTCCGTCATGGCTACGATGAGCAAGTTCGCTCACGTAACCACAGCCCTCACCTCTTTCTTTGGTACGGTCCAATAATGGAGAACCACAACCTAGGAGGAAAAATCAAACCCAGGTCCCTCAAAGTAGGGTTCTTTAATGCCAATGGCATTAACACCCAACGCGACGAGATCGCTACCTTCCTCCGCCAACACCAATTAGACATCTTTCTCCTCCAAGAGACCTTCCTCAAACCCTCCAACCGCGATCCCAAAATTGCGAACTATCAAATAGTACGCAACGATAGAACCCACTCCGCCAAAGGAGGCACCCTCATCTATTATAAAAGATCTCTTTACTGCATTCCTATGGATCCCCCCAACCTCTCTCAAATCGAGACATCAATATGTCGGCTAGGCATGACTGGACACGAACCAATCATAATAGTTTCGGCATACATCGCACCCAACAAACAAGGCGATATCGCTCCTGATATCGTAAAACTTCTTAGCTTAGGCAACTCTGTCATCGTGGCAGGAGACCTAAACGCCAAACACGAGTCGTGGAATAGCCGCACTCGAAATTCCAGAGGTAATCAACTCAATTACCTCAGTAGCATCCATAACTTCGACGTTATAGCTCCCATGCATCCGACGCATTACCCAGCTATTATAGACCACCGTCCGGACGTTCTCGACCTGGCGATTCTAAAGAATATAAACCTTCGTTTAAATTCTATGGAATCGATAGACGAGCTTGACTCCGATCACCGTCCCGTTGTACTCAGTCTTACCCCCCGCACAGGTCCCCCTGACTCGAGTACTCCCACCCCCATGAAAACGGCAACTAACTGGAGGAAACTAGAGGAAAACCTCAAGTCTACTCCCTTGCCCTTCCCCGAACCGACCCCAACTTCCATTGTAGACACGGTGAACGCAATTGACTCCCTCACCAGTCACGTACAATCAGCAGTCAACAACTGCTCCCGGCAGGTCCCAGCGATGGACGACCATCGCTGGAGGCTGCCGGACGATGTACGCGAACTGGTGACGGAGAAAAACGCGGCTATCCGAGCCTACAGGACTTACCCCACAGCAGCCAACCGATCATTCATGAACCACTTACAAGCCAAAGTAAGAAGGCGCATGAATGAAATGAGGGAAGCTCGCTGGGACAACTTCTTGGCTAACCTTACCCCTAATCACCAGGCTTTCTGGCACTTGCAACGCAAGCTCA